>OY744529.1:44608061-44680561 GCA_963556195.1 Sepiola atlantica
TCCGATTATTTTTAATTCTGCTCTCAATATCAGACTACATAGGCAAAGGTGATGTTTCAACTGGGTTCGAATCATTCAACGGTCAGTAATTAGCATCTCGTCTACTGAAGATTGCATAAGCATGAAACAATGGTGGCTGTAGGTAATAATACATATTTACTTGAAAAATATTGGTATTGCCACCTTAAAACAAGAAGAATTTAAGAATAAGAAGTAAAAAAGACGTAAAGCGATTTTTTGACCTCTGCTGTTACTTAGCTTACTGTATACGAAGCTGATTTGACATTTATGGAGTAAATTCTTTTCATTCCTACGTTAATTGATGGTGGCTTAGGGGTTGAATATCAGTCAAAGTTGACTTTGCAACTGGGTTCGACTCCTTACGACCGTCAGTAATTAGCATCTCCTACACTAAAGACTGCATAAGCATGAAACAATAGTGTTTGTAGGTAATAAATAATATATATATATATATATATATATATATATCATTATTATTAGTAATTTTATACGTACATAAAAGTAATTCATAGACACGTGTTTCTGGCTCACAGCTGTCATCAGCATGGCTTATTTTAACCAGGATCGAATCTTCGATATTGATGTCTATAATCCAGCGTCTTACCATTGGACTACAACGCCCTGCCTAAAAATATGTACGATTTTTATCACCTAAATATTTAATGTATTTTTATGTAATTATTGTTATTGGTGAGCAATTATAAAGATAGATGAAACTTATATATCTAGGCAATTCCTCTGATGATAAGATTTTAATCTTTGAAAAGCCTTGGCTTAAGGAAAGAATAATAAGCATGTGTTTACCGAGTACACCTTGTATTGAATAATCGAAGTTGAAATAAATTTGTCATTCGTACATGTTTATCCATCTTCTTTCATCTATCTTTAAATATATATGCACAGGTGCCATCACACAACCGTGCTTCGTACCGTTGGTTACTTCAAAAGGCTCTGAAGTCTCCCCATTGGAAACGACCTGTGCTTTCATCCCTTCATGAAAGGAGATTATGACATCAAGCATGTTGTTGGGGATTCCAAGCTTATGAAGAACTTTCCAAAGTGCTACGCGGCTGACCGTATCGAATGCTTTTGTCAAATCAATAAAAACCATGTACAGTTCCCGATTTTTTTCACGAACTTTTTCAGCAACTTGACGATGGGCAAATACCATGTCGATTGTACTTCGACCAGAGCGAAAACCACACTGGGACTCTGGGTAAATCTCATCAATAAGATGTCTGATGATCCTGTTCAGAATCAACCTTGCAAGAATTTTACCTGCAACAGATAGCAGAGATATCCCGCGATGATTATCGCAAGAATTCCTGCTCCCCTTGCTCTTATAAAGATGCTTGACATTACTATCCTTAAAGTCCTGTGTGACTCCGCCAACTTTCCATATCTCCACAAACAAGATGGTCAGTTTTTACTCAAGTGCTCTTCCACCATGTTTGTACACCTCAATGGGGATGCAATCTCTGCCCGGTGCCCCTGACGATAACTGTTTTTTAGCTTGAGATACTTCCTGAACTGTAGGTGGAAAAGACAGTTCCGGAATTTCGGGATGCTGCGGAAGAGAGGAAATGATTTTTTCGTCAGTCACCGATGCAGAGTTAAGGACAGTTTCAAAGTGCTGCTTCCAGCGCTTAAGGATAGCAGATTTGTCAGTTAGCAGTGTTTCTCCGTCCTCAGCAAAAACTGGGGCAGAACCATTCATTTGAGGACCAAACACCTCTTTCAGGCCAGAGTAAAATGACTTAGAATCCTTCCTGTCGGCTGCATCCTGAAGTTCCGCAGCCTTGGATGACCACCAAGCCTCTTTCAATGCCCTAAGTGCCTTCTGAACTTGTGCTTTGTGAGCTCTATACGCCTTCTTTTTCACTGTGGAATTTTTGTCCTCGAGCATGTTTTGTGGCAAACATGCATTTTTATTTTTATACAGAAGTTTCCAGATGTGTATCGGATGTATATATATATATGCGTGAAAATATGTCTTATGATGTATGCGTGCATGTGCGAGAGAGGAGAATGTCCAATACACATCTGGAAACTTCTGTATAAAAATAAAAATGCGTGAAGTGTTGTAAAGTGTGCGTCTATCCATCATCGTATAGTGTGTGTGTGGGGGGGTGTTTGCATAAGTTGGTTCTTTTGATGTAGACTACATACTAGGTTGTCAACATGTCGTACCGGCACGACTCACCCTGGGGTAGTTTGTCTTGTCATCAGTCGTATTTATTCGTTAGTGCGACCCTGGGTGCGCGGCCCCGGGCGCGCGGCCCCGGGTTCTCGGCCCTGTCTGTGTACCAGACTACAATGCATAAGAATATGCGTAAGTGTTCGTCCCTATTTTAAAACTGACATTATATATATATATATATATATATATATATATATATATATATATATATATATATATATATATATATATATATATATTAAATAACTATTATTGTACGTGTTGAGTGATCGATTTTAGTGATAGAGCTGATGCGAATAAAAGATTAGAGTTAAAAGCAGTTGGTGACTGGAAGTTCTGGCCTTGCGTTCTTCAGATCATAATAATAATGACGGTAGAAATAATAATAATAATAATAATAATAATAATAATAATAATAATAATAATAATAATAATAATAATAATAATAATAATAATAATAATAATACATGTCCAGTATTCCATATAATATATTCTGGACCCTAATAATATATTCTGAGCCCTTTATTGTCTGGACAAACTAAGAACTCAGGCAGTGACCCAAAAGACTAGGGAACTAATGATCATGCACTACACCTTAAACGTTGATACTGACCGATTCCGCGTAAAAAAGGGAGATAAGCGTGAATAGAACTGTTAAGTCTAGAAGAAATAAAAATAGTGATCCAGGTGAAAAGCAAGAACCACTCTCCTTTTACTGTGTGATAAAGATTTTAAACCCCCGGCTAGTGGAATTTTAGTTAGTCTGAAGAAGCCGTTTATACGGTTGAAATAAATGATGACGTAAAACTTGGCATGCATTTTTTAGCTTTAGTTTATTTATATACTCTTATATATATATATATATATATATATATATATATATATATATATATATATATATATATATATATATATATATGTATATATGTATATATGTGTGTTTTGTGCGCGCACGCGCATGTGTGTATAATAAAGACAAAAGGAAAACAAATAAAACACAGGAATAAATCATAAAAAACGAGAGCTTTACCAGTTTCGTTCGGGTCTACGAACGTCTTCAGAATAACTTTTTCTGTCTCTCTCTCTCTTTCTCTCTCTCTCTCTCTCTCTCTCTATATATATATATATATATATATATATATTTATTTATAATAAATATTTTTTCACAGACATATGTTTCATCTTTACCAAGATCCATCAGTGTGTCTAAATGTAACTTTATTACATGTCGCCAGATTCGAATCCCGGACTAAAGTCATTTTTGACGCCTTTACCCACACAGCCACTGAGACAGCTCTAGGACGAAGAAAGTGAAATATTCCTATCATTCGTTAAACGAACATAGTGAGCCTCCATAGAGTGTTCGATTAAGGAGAGGGAACTTTGCAATTTTGGTTTAGTTGGAAGCTTTTCATATTTCCCTTACAGTGTGCTCTTCCTCGTAGGGAGTATTAAATAATTATTTATAATCACTATTTTTCAATATCCACATCAGCATGTGTTTTATCTAAAGCAGGACTTATCAGTGTGGCTGTACCACCGGTCGCATGATTTATAGACAGTTTTTGCATCATATTAAGTTTCAGTCTGCAATCTTTACTGCATAGTATTTCACTCACTAAGAAAGTAAGTAATTCTACTTTTTACATTTCTTTATATTACCATTTACCGAAAGAACTCTATTACTATTACGAAGAGTAATGCTTTGCGCTAAGTGGAAATCATTACTTCTACTTCATAGCTCAATCCCGGAGTGGGTGGGAATTTACAGAGAGAGAGAGAGAGAGAAAGAGAGAGAGAGAGAGAGAGAGAGAGAGGGACCTTTCCTATAAATTGAGATAAATCATCGTCAGGGCAAAATGCTAACATTTTGATTTGGACTGGTTAAAATCTCTGAACGGGCCATATACGGGCTACATATAGGAGGTTGCCGACCCTTTTTGTTTCTAGAATCTATTATGACTATGCTAATAGAGAGTGTGCTATGGTGAGAACGCATATAGTCTCTAATATACTTATTGCATCTGTTTTTCTTAAAGCGGAAGAACCAATGAGAATTAAGTAATTTTTTGTACTGAATCAAGTGGCCGTTACTAATGTTTGCTTTACGTCATTAAAATTAACAGCAAATTTGGATTAATTAACACATGCACAGTTAGCATGTTTGATCGTCGTTAATGTCTTCTCACGTGAATCTCGTATGTGAAATGTTGAAGTTAATTGTCGGTCAAAAGATCCGAAGTCGAAACTTTTTTTAATCTTGAAGTCAGTTAACATTTCGTCTCTATCCGTAAGTCGTACGATTCCATGTCGTCCACTCTGCGCTTAGTAAGAAATCTCAAACATAAGTCCGTGTGAGAAAAATTACTTTCTGCATTTATATAATAAAGCAAAGTCAGTCAGTTTGTTCATTTTATTCATCCATAGCTTTCGTCTTACACATACAATATTTGATTCTGGTGTGTCAGATGTTTTCTGCAAAGTTGGTGCATGTTCTTATCAAGAAAAAAATGTAATCAGATTTAATTCGCCTGAGAAATTGTTTAATTCGACTGGATTAAATTTAAAAATGAAGCTATCTTAAGAAAAACTAGAAGTAATTCTGTATTGGCGAATGCCGAGTTAGTTTCCTTTATTTGTGGGGCATTTTAAAAAAGTGAAGTCATTCTGTTTGGTCGATGTTTTATTAGGTAGTAATTCTGTATTGACGAATACAGAGTTATTTCCCTTAGGTCCATTTTCAACTATTTTCAAGAGTGTAGAATCTTTTTATACATTTAAGTCACGTAAATTATTAATGGAAGTTAAAAATAATTCCGAGCAACGCCGAGTAGGGGCAGCTAGTTATAAATGGCAATAATGTCCTGTCACCCATTCCTCTCATTCATGATGAAATTATAAATTTACGCGACTGAAAATAATATTTTTTACCGAATAACCCTAACCCTAACTTTATTGGTTACGCTTTTCAACATTCATATTGTCAAAAGTAGATTGCACGCATCCCACCACGATGGTAAAGCTGGTTATTTTTTGTCTTAAGCAACTTTGCCAGTCTTGCAGAATAGAGTTGGTCATTTATTGTATCATTTTTCTTTCACACTACAGTGAGATCTGTATCCTGTGGTCGCGATGATCTTGTGAGAGTATTGTATCCTCTTCATGTCATAATACGAACGAACGAAGCGGCATTTACCCGAGTCGGGTTGAACCGGCTTCCTCCGAAGGAGAATGTTTCTAGGAATATCAAATTCACAAGCGGTCCCCAGTCGCATGTATATCTCGGTCAGGGGAATTGACGACGTTTGTTCCAGCTGTTCTGGCAGGGAGATATCGATGTCCTCCTACATACAGCACCTGGTATTCCCAACTGATCACCCATCTGGTACTGACCAGGCTCAACGTTGCTTAACTTCGGTTATCCAACGAGAACCGATGTGTCAACGTGATTATGCCGTATAATACGTTTAGGTTTGAATCTTGTATTGCTTGTCGTTTTCGGGCATTTATAACGAGAGCAAACAGAACGAAAAAGGGGTGAGAAAACAAATGTGAAACACATAAATGTTACACAAGGCAAGATAAGTTACTCTTCTACCTAGCTAAATAAGTTTATTTGTGTTGGAAATGATTTTTAAGCTATTTTTAGTTCGATTTAAAATCAGTGTCTCGACGCCATGCTAAAATTCAAAACACTAAATTGTCATATTTGATCTCGTGACATCTCGATACTTGTTTTAAGTCGAACTAAAAAACGCTTTAAACACAAATAAACTTATCCAGGTAGGTAGAAGAGTAACTTATCTATCCTTTGGTAACATTTATTTGTTTCCTTTTTTCCACCCCTTTTTCATTCTGTTAGTTGTCGTTATAAATGCCCTTTATATCCATCAACTTCCACGCGTGGGCCGGGTGCAACACGGAGTGGAGCCTCATGTTGAGCAGAGCATGAGCACTACAATGACGCCAAAATGGTTAATTGTCGTCATAATACCAAGAATAAAATTCATCTACTGAGGATCTCGTCCTCGCAGGGAGTATCCCTCTTCTTTTCAAAGATGGTTTAGGGGTATGGGTAGGGGTATGGGTAGGAGTAGGGGTAGGGTTAAGATTAAGATTAGGGTTAGGTTTAGGTTTAGGTTTAGGGTTAGGGTTAGGGGTAAGATTAGGGTTAGGGTTAGTGTTAAGGTTAGGGTTAGGGTTAAAATTAAGGTTAGGATTAGGGTTAGAGTTAGGGTTAGGGTTAGGGTTAGGGTTAAGGTTAGGGTTAGGGTTAAGATTAAGGTTAGGGTTAGGGTTAGGGTTAGTTTAGGTTTAGGGTTAGGGTTTATTGTCTGTCGATTTACGGGATCTCATCTATGCTATTTTACTCCAAGCCGAGAGTGTCTCTTTTTGGGGAGCTTCATTCTCCACATTAATAAGCGACCTTGTGCCTAACTTTGTTCTCATGAGGAGACAAATAAAAATAAGAAAAGAGATTAACATGCGTGTCCTATGACTTAGTAGATGTTTATTTTAAGAGAGTAGAGTTAGAGTAGAAAAGGGGTAGAGAAAGCAACATATGGCCTTCGGTGCCAAAAAAATGGTAACATGATCGCCTTTAAAAAAACATATAAATACATTAAAATAAGTTTTTTATATAAATTTTATCAATGTTACGAAGCGATGAAACACTTTGAAAAAGAAACAGATTCTTTTAATAACCGGCAATGTGTGGTCCCCTTGCGATAAATACTACCTGAATGAGTAAAACTTGGGTTATCTCCCCCTGCGATCAATGCTACTTGAATGATGTAAACAACCATCAATCACGCCTTTTGGTGGAATTGGTGGGGAGGGGGAACTGATGAGTGTACTTTTAGATATTTTGTGAAAAGTGAATATTTTTATCAATTCTTGGTCTTTCTCTCAAACTTATTGGTCTTTCATTATCATCTAATCTTTCTTGGCGTTCATACATTAGATCCATTGCTCTTTCTGCTTCTCGTAAAGTCGGTTCACACTATCACTCCAAACACTTTCTCACACCTGAGGCTATTCTCTATTTCTACAAATCGACTATCAGACCATGTATGGCGTACTGTTGTCATATTTGGGCTGGTGAATCTCTGCCCCATTTGAGGGTTGTTGATAAGGTGCAGAAACGTATCTGTAATTTGATTGGCCCCAACCTTTCTTCTTTTCTGCACCCTCTCTCTCACAGACGTGATGCTGATAGTCTCAGTCGTTTCTATAAATACGATTATAGCATGTTTTCTTCAGAATTGTGTGACCTATTCCCCCCTTTCTTTTTTAAATTAGGTATTAAAATCATAAATTATTTCATTTTCTTGGGTCATCCATGAATTGATGGTGAAACATTTACGATGTGTATAGGAGTTAATCTTCGCATAGATTAAGACAAACCCCTATACTATTTTGTAACAAAAGAAGTCGTCCAATGAAAGAAAAACAAAGTCCTTCTATAAATGTCATACATTAGATCCATTGGTCGTTCTCCTTCTCGTAAATTCAGTTCTCTTTCTCACTCTATCTCTACAAATTCACAATCAGACCATGTATAGAGTACTGTTGTCATATTTGGGCTGGTGAATCTCTGTTCCATTTGAGGGTTATTGATAAGGTGCAGAAACGTGTCTGTAATTTGATTAGCTGCACCCTTTCTGTATTCTCTGCACACTCTCTCACACAGACGTGATGTTGCTAGTCTCAGTCTTTTTATATAAATACTATTATGGCATGTGCTGTGAAGAATTATGTGATCTATTCTCTGCTTCCTTTGTTTGATCTAGTGGTCTCCATCAATTCGCTGTTTTGATATTTCATTGTAATACAGCTTCCTATTCCAGTAGCTTCTTTCCAAGAACTGCAGGCTTGTGGAACTCTCTTCCTGTTGACTGTTTTTCTCCTACATATAACCATGGTCTTTTCAAGACTAAGACCAATAAGAATTACCTGTCTTTGCGATACTCATCTTTCGTTATTGTTAGCTCCTTACATCAAGTGGCTTCATGCCTTGTCTTGAGCTACTTCCATAAAAACAAAACAATAAAAACAAAAACAAAAACAATAAACCTCAAAGTTGGGTGTACGTATGTTACACGTTCATAGAATAGAAATATTTCACAAGCTCTGACAATGGCTTTGTGAGATAAATTACCATTCCCATATATATTCTGAAACTACATTAACCAGAGTACTTAGATAAGCAGGTTTCAGTTTGAACACAAGTGTTATAATAATACTGTGGGGTCTGCGTTCACGCCGAACGTCTACAGAATGGAAATATTTTTAAACACGGAAACCAATATACAACAGACGAAGGATGCAACTTTAGAATTTCCACGGGTCCCACTAGTATATTATTAATGAGTCACCACTTATCAAAACTGAAAGCCACTCGAGGATAAAGGTTAATGAAATGGGTAGATTGAAAGTTGAATGATGTAGGATATTATGATAAATGAAATAAACAAAATTTGATTGCTTATGAAAACTTAGAATGGAGACAGTTATGAGTATCGTAAATAATATAAACAAATAAATAGCTTCATTTAAATACGATATAATTTCTCCCACTGCCATTAGAAATTTCGTAGTTCAGTCCGTAGTGTCCTGGTTTCAATACCGAGTTTGTTCATCTTGGTAAAATAGTATATGCTTCAATTTTTTAATAACTTCAAATGTCCATTCATGCAGTAACTGTATGCTTTGTAGATTAATTAGTTTTGTTTATGTATATTTTGTAAACGCATACTCTGCCAACGATAGCCTCGATTCAACTCTTGCATGCGATTCTGACAGGGACCACAACTCCTGGTCAGATGAACCCGGAAGTAATGGCAATTAAGGGTAACTCTCCCCCTCCGAAGCTCCTAAAATTGGTGCATAAACGCCATGTGCATTTTAGTGTCATCTCCAGAACAGTTGGGAGTAGAGAGAGCTTTAGTAGTTGATAGGGTTGGGAAGTAGTGTAGGCAAAGAAAAAGCTGGGAAATATGGATTTCGGCATTGTCGTTGGGTAAGTAGCGACGCCGTGCCCAAGTGTCTAAACTAGGAGAGTTTTATTTAACCTATATATGGAACAGCATGTACCACCTCTCCAGGGTTTGTTTTATTACTAAATATTGACCATTTATCATGGTCACATGCCACTTGAGGATAAGCTGTTCGAATAGTTGTTCCACAGACGAGAAGTTTTTACGAAGAAGCTCTGATCGTGGAAATTCCGTCTGACTCCAGTCACGCTGAGTAAGGAAGGAAAGTTATTCTTCGTTGTAGTAGGAGAACCAGTTTTTGCTGTGAATGTCTTACAAGGAAGAAGAACCAGAAATTGAAGCTTAGTCGAGCACTTTCCATGGAAATGGCTATAGGGTAGAGAGAAACTAGCAACGTATCTTCTGTGGGAAAGGGGATGTAAGGACCGAAAGAGATCACCCCCCCTACTAGATTCCGTAGTCGATTTTGAGGTAACGAAGAGTTCTCTGAGCGGCATCTCCCCAGATGTGGGAGAGTGGACCTGGGAGTAAGTGAACGTGAGGGACGACTCAACACTAACCCTTACCCTAACCCTAACCCCAAATAGGGTCCTCATCACCGAATTCACTTCTATATACAACTCTATAAACCGTGTTTTCTTTTTTGTTTCTCTTTGTTTATTTTTCAGACATGTCTAAAAGCTCTTCGTATATGTTCGGTGCGTTTCCCTAACAGATTCCTCGTCGTCAGTGAAACGTGAATCTATTCTTTTTTGTTGTTGTTTCGCCATTCAGAAATGCAGGTTCACATCTGATACTGTTGTCCAACTTTCGACCTACGACTGACCTGTCGCCATCTCTCTTTCAAATAGACATCGAAAAGACGGGCAAATACTTTAAAGGCGAGAACGAACGTTATTTATTTGTCTATTTATCGCATATGCGTGTCAGTGTTTCACACCCACGTAACTCCTGTACTCTTTTAAACGGCAAGTGTGTCTTCTGAGGCTTGCACTGTCAAAAAGTGTTGCATTTATTTCGTACTCAGTAGTGACACTTTTCTAAAACAAAAAAGAAGATAGAAAAATATATTTTTCTCAGCTCGAATGCGTAATCGCAGCTCATGTGTTCGGCTCATAAATATGTCAGAAAGTGGAGGAGGCGTACCTGGTTCGACTTCATCCGATGCTATTGTGTTTTAGACGTTTCACTGCATTTCAATGAGTGGGTATATCCCCCACTCCCGGTTGGTTTGTCATGCTTCAGTTTGACATATAATGTGTCAAGTTTATGTATTTTTTTATTAAAAAAAAACAACTTTTATATGGAAGTCGCCCCAGACAATGCATAAAGCCACTTCATGTAAGTAACTAAAAAAGTTAAAATATGGTTATCGCAAAAACATGAGATGCCTATTGATCTTAGTCTTAAAAAACCCAAAACAAACAAGGCTATATAGGTAGGAGGGAGACAGTCAGCAAGAAGAGAATTCCACAAGCCTGCAGTTCTCGGGAAAAAGTCGCTGGAAGAGGAAGCTGTATTATAACGAGGTATTGATGAAGACAAGCTAAACGAGATAGAACAAAGGAAGCAAGGAATAAATCAGGCAATGCTGAAGAATACATGAGATGGTGTGTTCTTTGGTGCATTGCACTTAAATATGAAATGTCATGTTCTTTGACGTGTCATTTTCTTTGATGGAATTCGCTAACGCAGATTATCTGATCGGCGCATACATATACAAAGAAAGTTGATGCAGTGGCAGACCATACGATCGGCGTTATTGGGTTCGAATTCTGTCGCGGCTATTGCATTATTATTTCAAATGCGTCCTCGTATCTAAATTAGAGGTTTTGTCCGTATGTATTTTTCTTTGAAGTATAATTTTAAAACAGGTGCCATGTTTAAGGTTTAACCGTCTGTGGAACACATTACCGTGAGACTGCATCTCTACTGATTACAATCTGGTCGTCTTAAAATCTAATGCCAATAAAGTATTGTTAAAACTGCCCCATAAGTAATAACTAGTTCATACCTCTACTCAAAGTTAGCACTCGCATAGTATTCCCCATCGCTCGGCTGGCAATCTTGCCGTCTCATGTACGCTTATCCTTGAGTGAAACTTAGCCTTGATAAGTGGTGACTAAATAGTACAAATAATTCAGACGTCTGCTATCATCTTGGATGCGATTCTCACAACGTTTCGACCGATGTAACCTCCGACGTTCTTCACGTGGGTCTCGTCGAACTCGGTAACCAGTATGTCGAACTCGAGAATCTGTATGTCGAACTCGGGAATCTGTGCGGAATTCATTAAATACATAGGGGGTAGATTGCTCTCGTTCCATCAGTCATTGTCGAGTAGAAGTTTTAAGTAATTATTAATTGTATTCTCAGTGTCACTCGTACTGGGATTGAACCTTCAACCTTCAGAAGATTGTCACTTTAGAACTTATTACTTCGCACTTATATCAGTTACGACACAGATCTTTGCGGACAATTCTAGTATGAATTATACCAACCTTAAATCTATTCTTGTTGTAGATAGTCATGCTATTTATTACTATATATTTATATATATATATATATATATATATATATATATATATATATATAATTAGTTATAAATATTTGTTTTTATCTACATACGTATACGTTTGATCCGTGCGGGAATCATCAGTGTAGAGAAGAAATATTCAAACCGGTTGCTGGACTCGAACCCCGGAACACGAGTTATATTTAAAACCTAAATTCTAACGTCATTGCCTGAACAGAGCATGCCTTTTGGTCAACTTGGAAAGCCTCGCAGACGTCATGCAGAAGAGCAGACTGCGTTGAGCGCAGCAATGGCTGGATTGCAAAATCCCGACAGTTAGACGTGCCAGCAGAAAAGACCACTTCTGGCAGACCCAAGTTGTCTTGGTAGGGCGTGATAAAATGTGATAGGAGAGGCTTGCGTATGGATTCCGTCAGGCCTCACCAAAGACAAGAATGGAGGGTAAGACTTAGATCGAGATGCGGCAATCAGGCCGCACCCTCATCAGAGGATTAATTGTGGCCCGATTAAACAAATAAACCGGTTTATGATAATGATGATGATGACAATATATATATATATATATATATATATATATATATATATATATATATATATATATATATATCCGCAGAGACGTGTTTTGACGTCTCTCCGACTCATCAGGTTGACTAGAATTAGCGAGATCCGAAACCGGAACCCAAGTGCTAAACAAAACTGCTAGTGACAGCGGAATAAATTATATATTGTAACTAAATTAAGCCATTTATTTATATTTTTTCTATACTGACAACCAAAAGTACTTAATTATATTTTACAAAAGAGTATTGTTTTAACGCTAGGTGGAAATCATCATTACCTCCTCAAAGGTGCTCATCTCATAGGGGATCGTATATATATATATATATATATATATATATATATTATCGAGAAGACACGTGCTTCATCGTCTCTAAAATGTTTGTTTTCATTTTACTTCAGTAAGTAAGTTCTCAGAAATCAAGAGACCCCTTTTGGGGACTAAAACTTGATCTCTATATGAGATATATAGATATCCGAGTGTTCAATCAATATTATCCTCTGCCACTTGTTGGGTTAGTAAAGCAGTGAATAACACTATTTTTTATCTTCTCCGTTGACATGTTAATTATGTGATAGTTTATCATCATTTTGGTCTTTTCTGAATTTTGCTAGATTCCAAGACAAGAATGCATCTGGTCTGGTGGAGTAGCCAGCTACCTGCTGTTACTTGAAGTAACATCAATAAAAGATTGCCATTCCTTGTATGAGCCAGTGTATAGCTATGTCGAGATCTTATTTGTGCTTCGAATACTATGTTATTTTGAATATTTGATCAGGGTTTACTTGTAAGGTGAAGTATCCTCATGTCAGGTTGTCCTGACAAACCCTTTGTACAGAGCGATCGAACACACTCGATGATGATGTCTAGTAGGTAAATCAAACTCCAATATAACAATTATATGACGAAAGGTTCTATCTAACATGAATACTGGCATCGTTTTTCAAAACTTCTTTTATGAATCTCCCTAATCATGATCGCAACTCTTTAGTCCGAAAAAGTAGTTAGAACGAACACATACTACACTACCCCTAAAGAAGGAGGTAATGCCTTGGAGAATTGTATCATGACGAATGAACATATACAACACTAACCCTCACAAGAGAGGCTAATTCTTGGGATGATGGTGTAATATCCATATAACAGGTATTATACTACCCCCTCCCAAAAGTGAGGAATTAATGCCTTGTAAGATGGCATAATAACAACAGAACATATACTACACTACCACGCTGAATTGAGCATTGAAAAATAGTACATTAGTCTGAAATAGTATAGCAAACTGAATTGAACAATAAAGATAGTAATAGTATAGGTTCGGCTTCAGATGTAGCAGTGATAGTATAGTTTCGGCTTCAGATGTAGCAGTAATAGTATAGTTTCGGCTTCAGATGTGGACTGAAGACACTCGAGGATCATGTTTAGTAGGTAATTCAAACTCTCTCTAAGATATATATGTATATATGTGTGTGTGTGGTGTTTACGTTTGTGCTGAGGCATTTCGTACCACGTGTTACTGACGTAGCAGCTGGAAAAGAATGTCAAATATTTTTATTATCTCCCCAGAAATGTGTTGTTGTTATTGTTTTCGTGGCGAGTATCTGCTCAATGGTGTATAAACTCAGCTGTGGTCCGGTATGTATATCAGATTATTGGTTCCACCCAATTAATGGCTTGCCAGTCATTCAAGAACGTCCAAATAGGGCGGTCCTTTAAATGCAGTTATTTCAAAAAGATTTGAGGGGAGGGGGGTTAATAAAAAAAGCAATTAATCGTTTCATTGGATTGGAAACAATGTCTTGTCGCACGTTTACAGAAAAGAAGTAAAATAAATAATAGTATGGCATCTATATAATAATACGCTAAACAAAAACTCATCTAGCTACAACCACTGTCAGTATTCTCTCTCTCTCTCTCTCTCTCTACCTAAAACTAAACGAAACTTCGATAAGTGAGGTTTTTTTCCTAAACTGCCAGTGGAACACAATACTGCGGTGCTGCATCCCAGCTAACTACAAAACTGTCGCTTTCAAGTCCAATGTAAACAAATTCTTGTTGCGCCACCCTCTTAAATAATCAAATTCGGCCTTATCCCACCATCATTGCTAATCATCACGGTGACCACCTGATACTCAGTTGACACTTATCCTCGAGTTGCCTTCGGGCCTTGATAAGTGATGACACCTTAGTAACAAAAGACAATTTCATGTTCGTATGTACGTTATGATTCTTCAGCCTCTTTTAAAAGATGGGACTGCCCAATCTCCGAAGATGCAATGCCAAAAAAGTATTATTTAAAAAATTTTATTTGGTGTCGTTGTTGTGTATAGAGTGTAAAACTAGAACTAAAATATAGTTTCTTAGCCTCTGGGCTATGATCAAAGAGTAGTAGCTGTTCTCTTCAAAGATGGTACATCGATATCGTGGGGTCTGTGTTTGCGCCGGACGTCCATAGAATGAAAATATGTCACAAACTACTACAAGCGTTTTGGACGTAGACCCGCATAAACAGATATATTCTGAAACGTGATTATGCCGTATATCTGTCCACAACAGTAATCAAATTTTGTCCATTCATAATTTTCAACCCTCTCATAATATTCTTTATCGTTTAACTGACAATATATCCATCCTATTCACTTTTATCCGCGATTAGCTTTAAGTCTTGATAAGTCATGATTCATTTTTCTATATAATGGTTATTATAGACTGCAAACCAACAGTGTCATGTGCGAATCTTCTCCACTACACCACTTCCTAATGCATGTTTTCAGAAACTATGTCTTCATTAAGTTTCCTTCGAAATATTATTACATTTATTCGAATCTAGCCGCTACTCCCAAATACGTCTTCCCCAAAGAAGGTGGCAGACACTTTCCCTTTCTAACAATTATCTACTCCCACACCAATCAAATACACCGGATACTTTTCTTAATATACTTATGTTTCAATCACTGTTATTATTTAACTTTTTAAACTCTTTTCTTTACATACTACACTACACTACGAGGAATAAAGAAATATCGGATTGGGTGTCAGATACGTGGACTGACATTCGTAGTCAGCAAGACCTTTTTGCCACTATTCATGTCTTCTTATTTGATTTCTTCTTATTCTTCACGCGAAATAAAGGAAATTCACTATTCATTAGGATTTACACAGTAAATTATGTCGACCTTTCTGTATGCTATCGCGTACACATATTCGCACATTCCAGAATAGAGCGGAATAAAGCAATTAACGAACAGCTAGTTAACATACGTTTTCTTCTGGCGGCTTCTGGGACCGTGTACGGTACTTATTACGAATTTATATTTTCCCAAGACCACATACTACACTTTGCTGCTTTTAAAAAAATACAAACGTACATCCCTTTTCGCAACAAGTCAAATATTAAATATTTTTGATTATCAGAAATAGATCACACGTTACTAAAATACGTTAAAACCTTTGGACGTGGTTTATTATTTTACTCTTTTTCGTTGGTGTTTTATTGTGTCTTTTTCTCTTTTCAAAACTCAATCATGTTCTGCAAAATCCAAAATAAAAACAATTTCCCTCCATCCCCTCTCTTCCCCTCCCTCTTCCTCTTTCACTCTCTTTCACCCTCTTCCCTCCTTTCACTCAACCAAATGCCATGAATAAATACGTGAAGATACAACAAACTTGAAGCATAAAACCTTTTTACCAAAATGAGAGGATCTGATATTAAATAACCCGAAGGGGGTTGATGTGCCGTAAAACAACCAAACCAAACAAAACTGCTCTTTCAAGAATATAAACGTACATTCATTTTCGCTATAATCAATTATTAAATACTTTCTGTTGCAATGAAATGATGGAAAAAGTAAAGTTGGCTAAGATCAGAGTGTAGTATCTGTTCCGACTGATGCTCACCCCCGTACACCGGTACCGTCTTGGCTTTCTGGGCTCGATTCCGTCGATCTGTGGGTTTGTCCTGTACAGTTCTAGGAGGTGCACCCTCCCAGGCTTTGCTATCTCACTCTTTGAGAAGGGGTTAGTTTATTGCTAATCTCCCGAGGCGCCCCTATTGGAAAATGCCGACAGGGCTGTCCAGGCATTCTTTGTAAACTAGAGTGTTTTTCTTCTAGGTAGCTTACTTTTTCAATCCCACTTTCTTACCTTGTCTCACATCTTACCGCTGTGGGAGGAAGATAAATACAAAAAATAAAAAATAAATAAATAAAATAAATAAAAATATTTTCTTATTATCGCAAGTCACTCATTACTACAAAAACGTTCGGACGCGTTTTTTATACTTTTTTTTTACCAGGGCTGGTAAGAACATACACAATTCTCGCTAAAAAGCATCCGTTTCTTGTAATGTTTTTTTTAACTAACACACATCGCACGTCGTTGTTTTGTTAACTTGTTTGATTCTAATGTTTTTGATTGATACTAAATTCCTGACCTGAAATACGTTTGATCACGTGATATTATTCTAACTCTTGGTACGGGAAAAATGACCCTATCCAGGGAGATTACTGTGTCTTTTTATCGATTCTTTTTGTTGTGTTTTGACAGATATTTAAAGGAATAAGCAATCGCTAGTTTGACCTGAAAACAGAAAACTATTCAATTTAAATTATAATTCTTCGCCAAAGAAAACGTAAATAAGCAAGAAATAAGTTTCATAAATAAATAATGTTATTACAAAACATACAAAGCTAATTTATTTAGATTTGTATGTTTTGTAATAAAATTATTCATTTATGAAACTTACCTTTTTTTTCAGCGAACAATTTTAAACGTATCTTTGGTTTACTATAACTTTACTTAATTTATTTTGTATAGTAAAATAATCATTTATCAACGAAGAACGAAAACTTAACAATACTTAACAATACTTAACAATACTTAACAATACTTAACAATACACACACATGGGAGTTTGAATTACCTACTAGACACTATCCTCGAGTGTCTTCGGTCTCTCTGTACAAGGGTTTGTCAGGACAACCTGACATGAGGATACTTACCCCTACAAGTAAACCCTGACCAAATATTCAAAATTACATAGTATCCGCAGCACAAATAAGATCCCCTCATACGAGGAATAGTGCATCTTCTCCTAGTAGTGTTACCTCAAGTAATACCACGTAGCTGGATACTCCACCAGACTAGATGAATTCTTGTCCTGGAATACGGTAAGACCAACAGACTACAAAAAAGATATACTACTACGTACTTGATTGGTCAGTTAGGGAGAGAAGAAATTTATTATTCTTAACTCTTTTACTAACTTAATGCCTGAGAAATAAAGGAGAATTTTAATAGAATACTCGGGTATCTATGTATCTCATATAGAGATCAAGTGTTAGCCCCAGGATGGGGCTCCTTGATTTCTGAGATCTTCGACTGAAGTAAAATTAAACATTAAGATATATATATATATATATATATATATATATATGTGTGTGTGTGTGTGTGTGTGTGTGTGTGTGTGTGTGTGTGTGTGTGCGTGTGTGAAGATATATAACTAAAAGAATAAACTTTTAGAAAATTAGACCTATTGTGAATAAGGAGAGGAATAATAAATGATTATTATTAATTATTTTCCCTTGCTTTGAACTACGAATGATTTTGATTTGCATCCATCTGCGAATCTAATTATTTTTAATCGACTAAACCTAAAACTTAATTTATGGTTAAGGTTATGTTAAAAAGGTTTCGTTTATATATCAGAGAAGTAGCTATAACTTTACTTTATTTATTTGATACAATTGTGAAATATGTAATAGTATATTATTAAATGTATCGCTCTCTACGCTACCGTACTAAAATATTGTTTTTTGTAGTTGTTATTGTTTTTTGTATCAAATAACCTTCGGTTATTTTTAACGAGTAAATATGCATTTTTTTCCGCCAGATAAAAAATTATCGAACATAGACCTTGTGTTTAACTCTGCCCTTGTGGGGATGCAAGCAAATATAGACTATTTATAGAAATCAAAAATAATGTAATGGAAGACTGAAAAGAAAAATGTAACCATCAGTATATTTTGAGTTTTGTCGGGTGTTAGGGTTAGGGAAAGGGTTAAGGTTAGGGAAAGGGTTAGGGTTAGGGTTAGGGAAAGGGTTAGGGTTAGGGTTAGGGTTAGGGAAAGGGTTAAGGGTTAAGGGTTAGGGTTAGGGAAAGGGTTAGGGTTAGGGAAAGGGTTAGGGTTAGGGAAAGGGTTAGGGTTAGGGTTAGGGTTAGGGAAAGGGTTAAGGGTTAAGGGTAAGGGTCAGGGAAAGGGTTAGGGTTAGGGTTAGGGAAAGGGTTAAGGGTTAAGGGTTAGGGTTAGGGAAAGGGTTAGGGTTAGGGAAAGGGTTAGGGTTAGGGTTAGGGAAAGGGTTAAGGGTTAAGGGTAAGGGTCAGGGAAAGGGTTAGGGTTAGGGTTAGGGGAAGGGTTAGGGGAAGGGTTAGGGAAAGGGTTAAGGGTTAGGGTAAGGGTAAGGGTAAGGGTAAGGGTAAGGGTTAAGGGTAAGGGGTAAGATTAAGGGTTAGGGTTAGGGGTTAAGGTTAAGGTTAAGGTTAAGGTTAAGGGTTATGGTTAAGGTTAAGGGCTAGGGTTAAGGTTAGAGGTTAGGGGATAGGGGTAGGGTTAGGGTTATGGTTAGGGATAGGTTTAGAATTAGGGTTAGGGGTTAGGGTTAGGGGTTAGAGTTAGGGTTAGGGGGTAGGGTTAGGGTTAGGGTTACGGTTAGAGGTTAGGGTTAAGGGTTAAGGGGTAAGGGTTAATGTTAGGGTTAGGGTTAGAGTTAGGGTGAGGGTTAGAGGTAAGGGGTTAAGGTTTAGGGTTAGGATTAGGGGTTAGGGGTAAGGGTTAGGAGTTAGGGTTAAGGATTAGGGGTTAGGGTTAGGGTTAGAGGTTAGGGTTAAGGGTTAGGGTTAGGGTTAGGGTTAAGGTTTGGGGTTAGGGTTCGGGTTTGGGTTTAGATTTGAATTTTCGTAGACGATAATCAGATGTTTCCTAGCATACATGATAGTCTATACTCGCATTTACACGATTTTCGCAGTAGATATTGAATTATTGCTTTTATTTATCGAATATTTATAGAATAGACATCCAGTGTTTTCTTTTTTCCTGCCTCGATAAAAGCCGATTTGGTTCGGTTCAAATTCTGTAGAAATAAAACAAAATAAAAAAAATGGAAGGCTGAAATGAATTTTTACACAATATCCTTGCGATTACCTCCTTTTTAAACTCTCTGTTAAACAGAGAGTCACGGTGTTTTTGAGGTATCACTGATACAGCCCGTTTTCTCTCTCATAAGCTTGTTAATCTGGTAGTCCGCTTTTTAAGACCAAGAACCTTGACGGTAAACTATAAATACGTATTTAACAAATCCTAATTTAATCATCTAAATTAATTACAGTGAAATGAGTTATTTTATGTTTTGTTAAATTTATGAAGTAACATTTCTTTTCATTAAATTACATTATTATTTTATATCTTCCATTGTCAATGCCAAAACATGGATACATCTTTTTTAGTCACCTAAAGAAATCACAGTGAAATGAGTTATTTCTGATTTGTTCAGAATTAATAATCTAATACTTATATCTTTTTAATTAAATTATGATTGTATATTCTCCCCAGGCAACGCTAGGGCCCGGGTTCAGCTAGTAGTAAAATAAAGTATTAAATTCCGAAATAAAATTCTGTTTAGTTCCAAATTACAAGACATTTTCCGACTCTGACAAAAACAAACTCGAAGAAGGCCAGCGAGTAAAACAGCCGAAACGCTGTAAACTTAATGTTGGCATTGTGAGGCCGGACGCATCTTGAAGTGGGCTGTTTGGTTTGGCTTGCGCGACTTAGTGCGGGCGAACCCGTACAACTGAGTGCAGAATAGGGCTGTTCTCACAGTCGGAGCTCACAGACGTTGACAGGGTCACACGTTGACGAGACCTCAGATCAAGGGTCAAGGTGCACCTGCGCATGGGGGCTCTGTGACGTCACGGGCTTTTGTGTGGGAAACAGAGTTTGGTCAGTCTGGGTTTTGGAAACGGGTCGAACGAACGATTTCTCTATGTAGTCTTCAACATGATTAGGGGAATTAAATTCCCTAAGAGAATACAGGCATGCGATTTCTTCTTCCCGCTCCTCGAATGGCTAAGGACTTAAACTTGGAATTAACTACGATAGAGTAGTAATTTGGTCTCTCCCTCGACGTTAGTGAAGCATCTCCATGGCCGACAGAAATTTGACGCCTGAATAAAAAACAGAATGAAAAGTTTAAAAGATTGTTTGTCTCGTGAATTGTGGTATGAAGGTTTTGTTGCAGACACAACGGACGGCGATGTTCACGGCAGTACAGAAACGAAGAAAGAATTCAACCAGTAGACGACATCGAGACACACCCCTCCACGCGAGGAAGAAGAAAAGATACGAGAAACTAGACGACATCGAGACACACCCCTCCACGCGAGGAAGAAGAAAAGATACGAGAAACTAGACGACATCGAGACGACACCCCTCCACGCGAGGAAGAAGAAAAGATACGAGAAACTAGACGACATCGAGACACACCCCTCCACGCGAGGAAGAAGAAAAGATACGAGAAACTAGACGACATCGAGACACACCCCTCCACGCGAGGAAGAAGAAAAGATACGAGAAACTAGACGACATCGAGACGACACCCCTCCACGCGAGGAAGAAGAAAAGATACGAGAAACTAGACGACATCGAGACGACACCCCTCCACGCGAGGAAGAAGAAAAGATACGAGAAACTAGACGACATCGAGACACACCCCTCCACGCGAGGAAGAAGAAAAGATACGAGAAACTAGACGACATCGAGACGACACCCCTCCACGCGAGGAAGAAGAAAAGATACGAGAAACTAGACGACATCGAGACGACACCCCTCCACGCGAGGAAGAAGAAAAGATACGAGAAACTAGACGACATCGAGACACACCCCTCCACGCGAGGAAGAAGAAAAGATACGAGAAACTAGACGACATCGAGACGACACCCCTCCACGCGAGGAAGAAGAAAAGATACGAGAAACTAGACGACATCGAGACGACACCCCTCCACGCGAGGAAGAAGAAAAGATACGAGAAACTAGACGACATCGAGACACACCCCTCCACGCGAGGAAGAAGAAAAGATACGAGGAACTAGACGACATCGAGACGACACCCCTCCACGCGAGGAAGAAGAAAAGATACGAGAAACTAGACGACATCGAGACGACACCCCTCCACGCGACGAGGAAAGAGAGAAGGTACGAGAAATTAAAAGGTATGCAACATTAACAACAACGAAAATGAAGACGAACAAGCAGTTCTAAGTGAGAGTTTTTTTGGCTTGATGGTTCAATCCTTACAACAGACGATAATGACTAAGAATAATTTAATTAATTAACATTCTACGTTGTCATGGCTGATGGGACAAGAACAATCTACGTCCGTTGATTAAATAAAAAGTTCTGTTTGATATTCCACATAGTTTTTTTCTTCTAGTTCATAGTTTCCCGAGTTCTATGTCCAGTTGCAAATTGCAAGGTGTTTTCTGACTACGTCAAAAATAAAGCGAAGAAGGCTAGAGAGCAAAACGGCCGAAACGCTGTAAACATGAAACCAACCGAGATGAAAACGAACGTTCAAAACATTTAAATCGTGCAAATTATTTAGATATTAATCATCATTTGACCTTCCAAACATCTGTGCGTTCTTTCCAGAACGAAAGTACCGAACACCTGTCACCTGCCGAGAACCAACATGCCCCTCCCCGATTGATAACATTTAGCAGATGATTTAATATCTCATCTTGGGTAATTGTGCAAATACTAATAGCACCTACTAAAAATAATATTATTTAGAGTGTTATGTACTTGCCTCCCCGCGAGGACAGGGTTAGACACAAGGTCGGTTTTTAGCGTGGGAAGGTCCAGCTCTCTTCAGGAGGGCACGTCTAGATTTGAACAAAAATTAAAATTGTCTCAGCCTAGTAGTACTTCTCATTCATTGACTGAGTACAGAACAGATTAATCGCAGCATGAGAACAGATACTACACTATATTTAGAGTTTACTTATCAATTTTGCAAAAATAGTATCTATTCGTTCTATCGAGGATTCAATTCTCGAACACTGACCTCTGCCTAGAACCAAAATTGCACTATTAACTGATGGCAATAGTGTCTAGATAATATTACTTTTTTAATATTGCTCTAATTTAATGGATAAAGGCGTTGATAAACAATCGGTTCTAAGTGACAGAAAAATTATCACGTGATACAGGAGAAATTAAGTTCGATTCATGCATAAATACAGCAGGCAGTAAATAGCAGACATTCTAGAGGGTTTGACGAACGTTATCGCTAAAGCTAAGTGACAGTATGTTTATAATATCTCAACTTTAATTTCTTAAAGGGGCTTTATAATAATGATATTTAAGTATTCATACCTATATACACCGGTGTTTCATACTTACGCACTCATCAGTGTGGGAAGTGACAATTTCAGACAGTCACAGGGCGCGAACCCGGTTCACAGAGTCAACCAAGACTCCGCACGCTTTCGCTTTATCCTCACGGCCATCAGAAATTACCACGTGATACAGGACTATATATATATATATATATATATATATATATATATATATATATATATATATATATATATATATATATATATATATATATATATATATATATATATATATATATATATATATATATATATATATATATATATATATATATATATATATATATATATATATATGAAACTAAAAGTATACTTTTAGTAGATAGAACATATAGTGAAGTGGTTTAAGCTCAATATACGAGATAGAGCAATTATAAAGATAGATGAAAGAAGAGGGATAAACATGTACGAATGACAAATTCATTTCAACTTCAATTGTTTAATGCAAGGTGTACTCGGTAAAAGCATGTTTTTTTAGAAGCACATTCTCACTCTCCATTACTTAATATTTTTTCAAATTTTAAATTTTGGCTTTTTCACTGCCAACTTATCCATCTATGTAATTCCTCTGATGATAAGATGTTAATCTTTGAAAAGCTATGGCTTAAGGAAAGAATAATGTTTTTACCGAGTACACCTTGCATTAAACAATCGAAGTTGAAATAAATTCGTCATTCGTACATGTTTATCCCTCTTCTTTCATATATATATATATATATATATATATATATATATATATATATATATATATATATATATATATATATATATATATACATATATTCATATATATATATATATATAAATATATATATATATATATATATATATTGTCATCCACAGACAGCTGTTTTACTATATCACGGCTCATCAGTGTGACTAGATATAGTTAGCATTGCAATAATCCAAAAACACTTTTAGGTATATTAACGGCCTATCTGCGTATGTCTTTGAGAATAAGAATACTTCGTAACATTCATCATTTCACTCAATTCCAGGAATGGTCCTTATGTTGTTTTAACTTTTAACTCCGCTGATAAAATCGTGTTTTTGACGTAGCGATTAACGCCACCTGTTATTAGAATGCGACACTAATTAAAGTTTCGCTTTTGCTGGCTTCGCAGAAACTTACGAAGTCGAGCGCCGATTTAGTAAACCGGTCAGTGCTTCACATTAATAATA
Source organism: Sepiola atlantica (assembly GCA_963556195.1). Lineage (NCBI taxonomy): Eukaryota > Metazoa > Mollusca > Cephalopoda > Sepiida > Sepiolidae > Sepiola > Sepiola atlantica. The sequence continues at coordinate 44,632,011 of OY744529.1, forward strand.
CACAGAAGAAAAATGCGCATCCCAACGAAATTGGCGGACGAAAGGTGATCTAATCGCATGTGTTATCTCGGAGCTTTCCTTCTAAACTAGTTATCCAATAAGGCTTGATAGCTTAGTATACTATACTATTTCACCCATAGTTGGACGGGAGATATATTGATGTTAGCTTTCTGACAGGTATTAGCGAAAATGATGCAATTGCTTCTGTTGTATAATGGGTGGTCTATTCGTGTTGGTAAGTCAAATTTCACATTTGTGGGAAGAGAAAAACGGAAGTAATACATGTGTGTACGTGACGTAATCGACGAGCTTAGATGATATTTTTGTCAGTTTGTTTTGACCACTAGACGATAAGGCTATTTAGACATGGTCAGCATCAAAGAAACGCCAAGGTTCAAAAAGAGATGATCGACAAAACTGATGAATAAAACCGAATTCGTTATTAATTTATTTCATTCGCATACATTTTACGAGTTACTACACAAATGATAATTCAATTTGAATGAATTATGTAAATTGCAAAACCCGTCTGGTGTCTGAGCGAGTTTTGGTAACAGTATATAAAGAAGTTGAAAGAGTATTAGTTTAATTAAGATTCTTAACACGTTTTCTGTTCGAATCGCAGTCTCGTCTTGAAATTTCTTTCTACGTTATTCATATGTTATTTAATGTTGTTTAATCTAAATTAAGTAATTAATAGTTTCCAAACCTAATTATAAGGTATACAAAGATTATCAACGCTGACTTGAAAAAATTAAGTAAATAGTGTTTACCCCCCCCCCCTCTCTTATGTTTACAAAAATTCTTGCCGACGGACAGACATACAGATAGACAGACAGACAGACAGACAGAGAAAGTGTTCGTTATATTATGCTACACAAATGATAATTCAATTTGAACAACGTGTAAAAAAGAAATGTTTACTAATCAATCTCTCCTCCCCTTAGCTATAGATAGAATAGTAGAGGAGACTTCACTCTAAAGCCTTGGAAGCGGATGTAGTAAAATCATTTTAGTTTTTAATCTTCATGTGTCTGTCCATTGTTAGACTTAAGGTAGACAACTCCTATTATATTAGTCCATTCAAAAGGTTCCCCCTCTTGCTTATTTCTGTTTTGAATTATTATTTAAAAAGATATCACATTAGCCATCGTCTGGGTCAGATTAAGTTAGTTTTGTAAGTAAATTGTAGCTCCGTACATTATTATATTGCCAATAACACGGTACAACAATAGCAAATGAAAATCGGCTTGTGAGAAACAAAACCTAAATGCTATTTGGCTCTGACTTTTGAAGAATATAGAATACCAAATAATATTATATCATTTTTAAAATTTTTATTAAATGAATAAAATCACTTTTTTAAAAATTTACATATTTGAAACTTTCGGCGTTATACGCTTTTATCAAATAGTCTTTTCTTTCTTTTTCTTTTCAACCTGCTGGTATTATCCCGATTCCAATACAGTTACCGATTCCGTTCGTAATTTACGATTCCGATACAATTACCAATTCCGAATGTTTTATTTAAATCTCTAAATATTTAGCTATTACCTTAAAAACATGTGCATATATTTTTGCAAACGTAAAAAAATACTTGTAGGGGGTGATGTATAGCTTTTAGTTAGACTGGTGTTTAAAATCAATAAATATAAACTATTTTATAATAAGTACCAGCAATGGAAAATTTTGTTTTAAGAAAAAAAAAGCACAATTAAAAGAACCGATTTTGGCATCGGAAAGTTGGGAAACATTTTTCCGATTTCGATAATCCCAAAAAGTTCCGATTTTTCTGATTCCCGATTCCGATTAACCGTTCTTTAGAATTGTTTAATGATTATTGCGTTTCGGCATTAAATAAAGGCGAATTACATTAAGAACATACTTAGAGGATGAGGTATTATCTATTATCTTCTCCAAAAGCCTTTCTCACAGAAGAGGCATTGCTTTTTTTCTCGACTCTATTGTTTTTTCCATTGAATGGATGTAACAGTGGCTAAGTGGTTAACGACACAGACTGATAATCTATGTGTGCCGAGTTCGAATCCAGTTCGTACAACAGAAACACTTCCACTTAGGATGTTGGCAACCTTCACGTGGTCCCATCCCGTAAATACCAACTGTCTAGAAAGAATTCTAGAAACTAGAAAAATCGGGAAAACCAACAATAGAATGATCTGATTCATACGAAATTAATGCATTTCCCTTGAAAGTGCTCGACTGTGTTCCAATCTCGCACTTCTCCTTGTAAGACATTTCACAGCAAGGACTCGTCTTACTATTACAGCTTCAGATAACTTCTCTTTTTTTCTTCGTGTTTCTAATATCGAACGGAATTTCTATGAAAATAGTTTGTTTCCAACACATTGCTACGGGACTGTTTCCTTGCAGGCTACAACATAACCGTATTCAAATCCAATGTCAACAAATACTTGTAATAAGCCGTTCTAATACATAAGTGGTGATTTCTCTCATCCTTTTAATCCTCTCATCGCATTTTTCTTCATTCAAGTTCAATGTCAACAAATATCTTTCGATGTGTCCTCTTAAGTAACGAACATTTCTCCGTTACGTCCATCGTTCTGAAACCTCTCATATTACTGTTTCATCATTTAATTGACAATTTCATTAACCTCTATCCCTGAGTGGCTTTTTGCCTTTATAAGTGGTGACTTATAGTATAAAAACTAGAACAACTAGTGTATAGTTAATCATATAGAATCAATCGTTTAGAATAGTCATTAAACTTCCCATATTTTGTCCTTTAGTCCTCACATTCCATGAGCGATTTTTCTGACAAAGGGGGAAGAATTGCTGTTTTCTTGGTCGGAATCTATCCATATAAACACTTATCGTTGACTATTTTTTTAACCATGAAGTAGTATTTTTTTTTTTTTTTGCTCCTTACATCAAGTGGCTTCATACCCTGTCTGGAGCGATTTCCATTTTTAAAAAAACTAGAAAAAGTGTATGAATCAGTTTAATTCCGTTGTTTGTATTGTTTTTTCCGGTTCCTTCTAGAATCCGGTTCTCACACGAGGGGTCACATTAAGGTTGCCTACATTAATAGTAAAAATGGTGCTATGGAACCGGCAGGATTCGAACCTGACATCTCAGAGAATCAGTCTCTGTTTTTATCCACTTCAACACTGTCAACTCCGAATAGTTATTGCGTCTCTGCATTAAGTCGCGCCGAAGTACGTTATAAAAACACATGTTTCTTTCTGTCTAACACCCAAAATAAAAGTATGTTTCTTCTGTCGGGAAAGACGAAAATCAAACATCAAGTGCCAGATAAGCCGCGTTGTCTCAAACGAAATCCACTGGATTAGTTTCAGATCTGAATTTGTAAGGGGCGCATGCTTAAGGGTGCTAACATCGTTCGGCGGCGGCGACGAGGAGAAGACGATAATGAAGGCGTTTTTATTTATTGGCCGCGACACTTTGCTCGTCTTTTCATCGTGTTAACATGGGCATTAACAAAATGCAACACTTGCCGTTCGCACGAGTAGATTGCGTTACAGTGCGGCGATAGGCGTCGAGTTTCGGGAGTGAGTCGTCGCTCTCTTCGCCGGCGTTTTGCCTCTAGAAGGGCGCAGTTGATTTATACGGTGCCGCCGCCGCCACCGGGAAAAGGGCAAACGCTGAATGTCTTTCTGCGTAAGACGACAAAGAATGCGATAAAAAAAAGGAGACGATATGTTAGAGATTCGTAATTGGAGGACGCAGGTCGTCGGGAGCGAGGAAATGTCGACAAGTATCCGAGTGGTTAGCATTTTACGGATGCTTCAAAGCATCTATAAAATGAGTCATTTTTGTTGGTCTGTCATGCTTTGTTTGGGATAGTACTTTTTTTTAATGCGGCTACGCATATCTATGAGAAGCTTTGTTCATCCGTTCATCTGTCACATTTCAGTGTGAAATAGAATTGACATCGTTAAACGTGCAGCTTGAATGGGCGTATCTTGTGAAGATACGTCTTTGATTATTTATTTATTTTTAAAATATTTCTATTCAACCCAAACAATGCATATTGCCACTGGAGCGTAAGTGGCTACTGTGATAGGGACCAGATTGAGGGGGGGGGGTATCCGAGGTGGGAGATTGGGCAGTAAAAGTTTTGTTCACATTATATTTAAATTTCTGTATGTTTCTAAGGTCGGGGAAACAGGAAGCATGAAGGAATTTCAAACATAAGACGTCTGATAAAAAAGCTTCTATTTATCTTCCTCCCACAAAGTAAGATGTGACACAAGGTCGGGAAAGTGGGATTTGAAAAGCTAGCGCCCGAGAAGGTGAGCACTCTGGCCTACAAAATATGCCTGGGCAGCTCCGTCGGCATTTCCCGATAGGGGCGCCTCAGGCAGTAAGCAATAAACTTACTCCTCTCCAAAGAGGGGAGGCAAAGCCTGGGACGGTGGACCTCTTAGAACTGCACAGAACAAACCCACAGACCGGCGTAAATCAAGCCCCGCAGACCAAAATAATACCAGTCTATGGGGTGCAGTATCCATCGGAACAGATTGTATTTAGGGTAATACATCCCGAGAAACATCAATTCAGGGAATTAAAATTATATTCCCAGACTGCACCCACCCTTAGGCATGAAAGCCCACTATAGAAGGGGGAAGGTGGGGGTCGGGGGTCTTTGTGACATTTAAAGCCAACGCCTATCAGCATTCCCCGGTAGGGGCGCCTCAGGCGATAGCAATAAACTAACCAATCTTTATAATGTGAAAAGGTAAAGACTGGGAGGGTGGATCTCCCAGAACTGTGCAGGAACAAACCCACAGACCGGCAGAATCAAGACCCGAAGGCCAAGACGATACTGGTCTATAGGGTGTAGTATCCATCGGAACAGATACTACACTTTGATCTTGGCCAAAAGGCCCATTTATTTACCTCCCCAGGAGGTTAGGCACAAGGCCAGTTTTATCTTCCTCCCACAAGGTAAGATGTGATACAAGGTCGGGAAAGTGGGATTTGAAAAGCCAACGCCCGAGAAGGTGAGCACTCTGGCCATTAAAAATTGCCTGGGCAGCCCCGTCGGCATTCCCCGGTAGGGGCGCCTCAGGCAGTAAGCAATAAACTTACTCCTCCCCAAAAGAGGGGAGGCAAAGCCTGGGAGGGTGGACCTCCTAGAACTGCACAGGACAAACCCACAGACCGGCTGAATCAAGCCCCGAAGGACAAGACGACACCGGTCTATAGAGTGTAGTATCCATCGGAACAGATACTATCAGAGTAGAAAGTGTCCAGCACCTCGGGACTTCTACAGTGACGGATTGAGGTTTTTTCTGCTAGCCGGGTGGGTCGATAGTATTTATGTTGCGGAGTACAAGTGGAGTGGGTTAATCGGAGCAAATTCCGTGGAAGTACTTGTAAAACATGCACAGAAATACAACTCTGGTGCAATGCGACAGGAGCTGGGGATCGGTAAACAGTGCGGAAAATGTTTTTGTTTTGTGTTTTGTATTTTCACGTGAGAACATATAATACATTACTTAAGAAACATTAAAAAACTTAAGAATCATTTAAATTTGTAAAAAACATAATTGTGCGAAGAGACCAAGAGATAAACGGTCACGACTAGTATGCGCCCGCTGCAAGGAAACAGTGGCTGCACGTGGGAGCGAACCAGGAACCGTTGATTTCGAGGCGACAGTCGCCATTATGCAAAATAGGCGCTATTGACAGTCCAAAATAGCTGAATAAAAAGAGTAATATTTTTGCTCGAGAAGGAAATAATTATTTGGACGCCATGCCGTTCGCGTGTGTTTTGGACGGTGGTCGGTTTATCTCTTGTTTTGGACGGTGGTCGGGTTAGGGTTAGTTGGTGAAGATAAGAAAGAAGAAGTACTACTGCTGCTGATACTAAGAGCGTATGTCTACGCTGTTGTCGGTGAAAAAGAAAAAATAATCCGGTACGAGTGTGTGTTTCAACTCTAAATAATTTACGTGACTGAAATAGGAATTAATTAATCAAATATATCTTTCAATTGCGGAGGGGAATTCTTCGATCCTCACGAATCGTCATCTTCTCCATCGACAGCAACAGCTATTCGTCTCACTGATATAATGGCCTCCGTTCTGTCTTGAGAAACAATGGATATTCCCTGTAAGGGTCACTGATACGTACGTCAGTAAATGTCCAGTGAAGAGATATTTTCGGTTATAAATGTTCATTTGGGAAGGGCAAATATGTTCTTTTAGCAAGACTTTAATAGGGTCTTCGGTATATAAAGTAATAAAATAAGGTGAAATTTAATCAAGAAATATATGCATGAAAAAGAAAATCGAATGTATGATGAAATCAATACTGTTCAATCATTCCATTATTTATTTTTATGATCACTTATCTTTGAATTCATGTTTTGAAACATGATGTAAATATATGACGTCACCTCAAAGCTGTAATTAGTTTTTTTTTTAAAGTAATGTGTTGAGCTCTATTTATAAGAAAATACAAACTAGTCAGTTGGTTGAATCCTCCAACTGAAGATCTCAAGGTTTTGGTTTCGATTTCCGGTCATGGCATCCTCTTTATTTGTTAGGAACTTATTATTTACTATCAATGCAATATTTTCAATTTCTAAAAACCTTACCCAGTACTTCCTTCAAAAGGGACACGTCAACAATGCACCGTTTTTAAATGATGAATTCAGACACCACCACCTTTTGTTGTTTTTTTTTTTCAGGATGATCTTTAAAATACAAAACTACCAATAAATAAATAAATAACCAAAACACCAAGCCAAATAAAACCTTTAAAACACAAAACTATAAATAAAATAAATAATAAATCCAATACATGAAATTTACTCCGGTATCCCCTTCAAAAAGAAGATTCAGTATTACACCGTTTTTAAACGATGTATTAAAACGCCCCTCTCTGTTTTTCATTTTTCAAAAATCTCCTACGATCTATAAACGATCTTCAAAATACAACCTTATTAAAATAAAAATACAAAACTACAAACAAATAATTAAATAAGACACTTAGTAGAATAAAATAAAACCCCTTTAAAACATAAAATTACTATTAAATAAATAAAATAAAATAATTCCCAACCAATATACTTTTTTCCAAAGAGACACTTCAGTAATACACCGATTTTCTGTCGATAAACGCCATTTCACATTGTGTTTTTTACCTAATTTCAGTACGCTGACGATTCTCTTTGGGTAAAGACTTTTTTTAAATATTTAAAAAGTCAACCCATCTGGTTGAAACCGCGGTACGATTCTGAAATATGTAACATATAGTTTTAAAATAAATAATTTATATAAATTTATATATATATATATATATATATATATATATATATATATATATGTCGTTTTCAAGTCCAATGGAAACAAATTCTTGTTAAGCCGTCCTCCTAATTAACCCCATATCCTCGAGTGTCTTTTTTGGTGACTCCTTAGTAAAAAAAAACAAACCCGTACAGGTTTACGAGTTCGACATAAACAATTCCGAAGTTCGAATAAAAATATCCCAGTTAGAACAAATGCACGTGAACACGGTCGGACGTTACATCGGCAGAAACATTGTGAATATAACAACGAAGATGAGAATAGTAGTCCGAAGAATGCAAATTATCCTCATCTAAAAGTAACATTCCTGTTAATAAAAAGGTAATTTAGTGGTTGCAAAAATGATGACGTCATCAAATCTGTTAACGTAAATAATTTGTTAACTTAACTATCTTTACATCGTAGAAATATTGGAAAAAAGCCATTAAATGTATTAAGTCATGACAGTTGTGCACATTCCCAGACCGTCACTCTTCCACCACACGCACAGTCAATGGAATGTGAAAGTTTATACCCAAGACGCGTGCAAGGAAGCATTTGATATGTTAATGTACGTAAGTATTCGATTCATATCGAATTTGCTTTCTGAAAACTTATACCCTGTTATGCCTACATTTTGGAGTTTATCCACCAAACTAAAACTTATCTCCATATTAATAAAGTTGTGTGACCACTTCTCGTGTTCCTGTTCACGTGTGTGTTTCTCGCCTGTCCGTGACTTACACATTTTAAGTTTTGTTAATTACTATTAATCGAATATTCGTTTAAATAAAAATGCAATAGTAGGAAATAAAAAGTAAAAAATAATTATTAAATTAAATTCACCAGCATGCATTTCAGCTTTCTAGTAAACAAGTCCGACATTTTAACTTCGTAACCCTTCAAAAGTAGAAAGGAATTCGGAAGCTTTTAAACTATTGAATAAAAAGTAATGTATGAATAGATTACACATTTTGAGAGTTATTTAAATCCAATAATTTTATAAATAGTGATTAAAACGTCATTAGTTATAGTTTTATAACAATTTGGTCCAATTAATAATTTAATATGATAACGATATCGTACTAATTAAATTTAACTTCCAAAATATTATTTTAAAATGATTCAGTAAAAATAAGACATCGTCAAACAAATCCAAAACAAACATGAAATTACAGGGATTCCTGACCAACGTCGGGTAGGTACGGCTAGTATACATATGTGTGTGTGGGGGTGGGGGTGTACTGTTTTTTAAATTCAATGATTATAACTTTATTTATATCATAAGACATCGATTTTATTATCTATTTAAATGCGAAAGTTATTCCACCTACATTAACTATATTAACATCAAAACAGGTTGACCCTATTTAATTATATGATACAACATAATAATATATTGTAATACCGTATATATAGTAAACTGCAAATACCCACAAACACCGTTTTGTCTTCTTAATTCGTATATATATTTTATGAACAGCTTCTAATAAATTAATATTCTGTGATATATAGATGTAATTTTGCATTGCCATACGCAATATTTTCGTCGATCGTAAAACGTCTGATGTCCATGAGATGTTGAGAATAGATACTACACTTTGATCCTAGCCAAAAGGCCAAATTATTTACTTCCCCACACATGGTGTTAGACACAATGTCAAAGTACTTTTATTTACCTCCTCTCCAGGCATCTAGACACAAGGTCAGATGTGGTTAGCCAGCGCACTAGGATTAGTGCGCTCTGGCCTACAAAAAATGCCTGAGCAGCCCCGTCAGCATTCCCCAATAGGGGCCCCTCAGTCGATTCTCAGTAAACTAACTCCTTCTCAAAGGGTGAGAGGGCAAAACCTGGAAGGGCTGGCCTCTTAGAACCTCACAGGGCAATATCCCAGACCGGCGGAATCTAGGGCCGAAGGGCAAGACGGTACCGGTCTACAGAGTGTAGCAATCACCAGGACAGACACTACACTCTGATCTTAGCCAGAAGGCCAAAGAATCATAAAAATAATGTTTTTTTTATGGCTAGGCATTTTTAAATGAATTTTAAAAAACTATTATTATATTATCTAGGTAGTAGATAGTGTAGTACGGTGGTAGGTAGTGTAGTACGGGTTCAGTTGTCATAAGACCGTCCTCCCAGGAATTACCTCCTTTTTAATGGGGTGGGGGTCATTCTCCCATGTATTACATCTTCATTTAGAGGAAAGTGTATGGGGTATATGTTCTGTTGTCATGAGACCATCTTCTCATCTTTGTTGAGGAGGGGTGCAGTGCACTATCTGTTCGCTTACCACAGTACCATACACACAAGAATTAGCTTCTCCTTTTATGGGCGATCCTCCCAAGTATTACCTCCTCTTTTAGGGGTCATCGTAGTATATGTACGTTCCTCATGATACCATCCTTCCATTATTATCTTCTCCGTTGGGAGGGGGTAGTGTACTACCTATAATGTGTTTATGATATCATCCTCTCAAGCATTAACTCCTTTTTTTTGGGGGGGGGGGGAAGAGGGAGAGTTCATCATGATACCATACCATCCTCTCAGTCATTACTTCCTCCTTTGGGAGGGGAGTCAGTTTAGTATATGTTCGTTCACCATGATATCATCCTCTCAGGCTAGCAAAAATAATAGGTAAAGCTGTATTAAACATGTATGCACATATGTAGCCTATAATGTTTGTATAAATAAAGATATATATATACACAATATATATATATATATATATATATATATATATATATATATATATATATATATATATATATATATGAGAAAGGAAGGATGAGAGTAATCCGACGTAATGGGAAATGAAAAAGGAAAAAAACCAAGAGATATTTTTTATATATTCATCAACGTTTCGTCTTTACAAATTATCATCCTGAAGAAGTCTTACAATAACGACGAAACGTTGATGAATATATAAAAAATATCTCTTGGTTTTTTCCTTTTTCATTTCCCATATATATATATATATATATATATATATATACATATATATATATATATATATATATATATATATAGTCAATCCAGGTTGTTTATGGTCACTTTTTCTTTCCACATTGCATATTCTTCAACGTACACTCGGATACATCTATACTAATATACGATCCATCGAGCAATCCCTGACCGCATAGAAGATGCGACCTATCAATAAGATCCAAAAGAGTGACCATACATCTCGAACTGATGGGTATTTGGACGGCGGCGTTTCGTTCGACGGCGAGCTACGGACTTTCTTCCGATTTATGAATGACACTACACTAATCCGGCCAAACACCGTCTTGTCACTGACCAATCACTATGCGCGACCATCAGACCATTAGAGATTCGTTGATTGTACAGAATTGCTTAACTAGTGGCACATTGCAATTCGATAGGTTACACATTTTCTTGTTCTCATTCAGAAAACTGTGGGCGAAGTTGAGTCTATTATTGTGGCAAAAGCAATCTGATCAGATAAATTGCAAAAACAAAGAGGCCAGGGCGTTGTATACAAGGAAAATATGTAAAATAACTTCGCCGGTAAAAGAAAGCATAAACACGAAAGAGAAATGAAAATACTTTTCTCTGTTAAATGTCAGCGTTTGCACAAATGTTGCATTTACGAAAATAAAATAAAATAAATAAAATAAGATAAATAAATAATGGCACAGCCTGTCTCGGTAGACAACGGAAAGATTTATCTGTTTGTCCGGTTATCGCTGGATCTCTCTCTCTCTCTCTCTCTCTCTCTCTCTCTCTCTCTCTCTCTCTCTCTCTGTCTGTCTCTCTCTTTCTTTGTCTGTCTGTTTGTAAGGGTGGAGAAAGAGAGAGAGAGAGATGAAGAGAGATCCAGCGATAACCTTACAAACAAACAGACAAACACACATACAAATGTTGCAATACCCGTTCCTTCGGGGGACCCGGTAGCATCAGACAAAACACAACGATAGAGACAAGGACGTGCTCGAGAAACTCTGTTTCTTTATTCTTCCCCACCAGCTGGTGTAAGTTGGGTATACACATATATATATAATTAAATATTTCTTTGTTAGCAAAAGTCCTTTGGCATTATTGGTCTTTCTCTTGTCTTACGAAGAAACCTCTTTCTGTACCTTCGCGGCGGTTGGTTTTCGAATCTACCCAAGGTAAGTTATTTTCACGAAAACCAGGCAGAGTTTCTGACTTTGCACTTCGGATGCCTTCTTCTTCTGATCTCGTGCACCCGACTCTTTTAAAGGTTACCGAGTTGTTGTTTTTTTACGACGTGATACTCCGAAATGAACTCGTCGACCTCACGCACGTGGGCTCGTTCAAAAGTCACCGATTCATTTTCGTTGTTCTTTTATGCCTAATTGGCAATCTATCTAGTCTTCGGCTTTTTTCATTATTGCGGGTAATTACTATTTAATTAATTTCCAAGTCAGAAACATACGAAATACATTAGGGCACATCTTAACAACTAAATAAACAATAAATAATTTCGACGCCGAGGTCGTGATTTGAACTCGTAACCTTAACGTCATATGGTAATTAGGACCAATCTGTCCCATACGCTACTAATTGCGCCAAGTTAAAAAAAAAACAATTTTGATTTAACTACTTACGCAACAAAAATGATTTTTTCATTTGTTGTACTTAACAATGAATGATCTTAAAACGAGACTACGTATAACAACTGGTTCTTCGGTATAGTGTGGACTGTGCGTTCGCGCTCGATTTTATAAGGAGGGAATTACCCCCCCCCCCCATTTTTTTTGGGGGGGGGGGGGCAGGAGGAACAAAAAAAATTGGGAGTCAATTTTTTTTTTTTTTTTAACTAAAAATATTTTTGGTCCGAAACAAGGTCTCACCACCCAAGAACGCGACAGCCTAGCAAAAATAGACGACCGTTTCGGAGTCTATTTTCGCTAGTCTATCATATAAAAGACAGTTGTCTGTGTGTGGTGTGGGTTTTTGTGTGTGTGTCCACCTAAAAATAACAATTTATAAAACAAAGAACCACAAAGTTAATATATTCTTGATCAGCATGAATAATATCTAAAAAAAAAAAATTTTATTCATTCTTTGATGGTAAACTGACCGAGATTTCGTTAGGGGGTCTTGGTTTTTCAGTGATTTTATTTAGTCATTTTATTTACTAATGGAAAATAACTTTTATTTTTAATCTGATACATTTACTGCACCTAATCAAGTACCCTCAAATGGGACAGAGATTCACTATCCCAAATATGACTATATATGACTATATACATGGTTAGATAGTAGATTTGTAGTCCTCACATTCCATGAGCGATGTTTCTGACAAAGGGGGATAAATTGCTGTTTTCTGGGTTGGAATATATCCACCTAACACTTATCGTAGGCTAGTTTTTACCTTGAAATAGTATTTTTTTATCTCCTTGCATCAAGTTGCTTTATGCCTTGTCTGGAGCGATTTCCATTAAAAAAACAAAGAATGATGCCGAGGCGAAACTTCGACTGGTATGAAGACTGTCCGGAACCAACTCCTTCTAATCATTCATTCATATCTCATGAATCAGATGATTCTATTGTTGGCATTATCTTTCTATTCTAATCAGATTTTCTTCTAAAAACGTATCAGTTACTTACAGGAGAGACCACGTGAAGGTTGCCAACATTCTAATTGAAAGTTTCTGTGAAACGAGCTGAATTCGAACTTGGTCAACCGATGTTGTCAGTCCGTGTCGTCAACAACTAAACCAAACTTAAACTATTTAACGAGAGTAGAAAGTGACTAACTTGGGTTTACTTTCGGCAGCCTCGCAACTCTCGCTTCCCTTATTTTGTACTTTAGTCCTCACATTTCATGAGAGATGTTTCTGGCAAAGGGGGAAGAATTGCTGTTTTCTGAGTCGTAATCTATCCATTTATCACTTATTGTTGACTAGTTTTTGACCTTGAAGTAGTATTTTTTAGCTCCTTCCATCAAGTGGCTTCATGCCTTGTCTGGATCGATTTCCATAAAAAAACACCGTCACTTCCCACTCCTTCTAATGAACCAGTTACTTAATTTTCGCTCCTCTTCTGTTATTTAATTAAATCTGCGGGTTCAGCGATTGAAATGAGAGTACAAACTTACACGTGACAGAGCGACAGACCGACTTCTTGGACCCATTTCGAAAGTAAGAAAAGAATCCCGTGTTTCTCAATTGCTACTGTCGTCTATCATGGCCGAAACGCCATTCCAAATTTTACTAAAACCCCGAAAACCACCGAACAAAAACGCGGTTGTGGATGCCGTCTAAGCTCGGCTTTTATTTATTATTTACTAATAACTCATGCGACTCATTATCAGTGATCGCTCACTGTTAAAAACAAGTGATCTGACCTGGAGTCTGAGTGACAGCAAGTATCCACGGAATTTCAGCGGTCTCCCTTTTTTTCTTAATGCTATTCGAACTCACAATGCGTTCTCGCACCAGCCGTATACCATTGATTTCTCACTCCCAACGACTGTTTACTTTCTCTGGAATTTGAGTAGCAATGACCTTTCCAAGATACTATCCTTTCATTCAAGTGGAAGTATAGCTGGTGCTCTCCCGCATCGGCCTTTCCATTCTCCTTGACCCTTCATGATCATTTTGTGTGGAATCAACCAATGCTGCCCCTCCCCCATTTTTCTTTGGATCGAGTGGTGCAGATTATGTAATTCATGGCAGTTTCAGTTCCCTTTGAATATCATCATAATTATTTCCCCAATTCCACTTCTCACACGAACCATTACCAGTTATTGTTCACTTGTCGTGTTCCTTGGAGTCTCTCCAGGTTAGACAACACAAAAGTGAACGTAATGGATATCGGGAAATGCCGCTTAGGTTTACATACTTGTTTATAAAAAGAAACCATTTTCAAAACAACAACAGAAATCCTATTACAAATTGGGGATCGGAGTTTTTCAAAAATGGACAGTTAAAAAAGGCAATAACTCGCCATTCTGAAGCTTTTAAATTAATCAACGTAGATTAATTAAGCAAATTAAAAATTTATATAAAAAATCAAGTATAAAATGCATGGGCTACCTAAGTTGAGAAAAAAAAACTAATAATAATACTAATAATAATAATAATAATAATAATAATAGAAGCCACCAATTGTGTGGCAGACATATTTAAAAGCGTACCACCGACATAGAAATTCATGACTAAAATTTTCAACTGAAAGTTTACTGGATGTCATTTATGAAAAAAAAAAGAGCAAGCAAAAAAAAAAAGAAAAAAAGCTAAGTACTTAATTTATTTGTATTTCCTGAGTTAAATAATCTTTTCTTCCAGGCTATTTCGATGCGTTTACCGAAAATCCCAACTTTGTAAAGTGTTTTTCTTTTAGTGGGGGCCAAGAGAGATGGATAGTGAGAGGGGAGTAAGGGCGAAAAGTAGGCGCAGACCACTGATGAATATATATAAGAAGGAAGGCTAGTCTTAATGAAGCCACCATTTGTGTGGCAGACATATTTAAAAGCGTACCACCGACATAGAAATTCGTGACTAAAATTTTCAACTGAAAGTTTACTGGATGTCATTTATGCGTTTACCGAAAATCCCAACTTTGCCTTTTTTTAATTTATTTAAAAAAAAAAAATTTCATGCCAATATTCTCCAAATCTTAATGTGTATTACATGAATGTTCTCATCTCTGTGGTTGACTTAAATGTGTTTAAATGTTGATATATACTGTCTATTGATTTCTGACTGCAGAAATCCTTAAGTCCATACTGGCCTAAAGTTTTTGTCTGTCTCTCTCTTAATTCTCTATCTATACGTACTTGCGAGAGGGAAACCTATCTTCAACTTTCTGTTCCCTTTTCGTATACAATGAATGTATGTCCTTATATAACATATATATATATATATATATTCATATATATATATATATATATATTGTGTGTGGTAGTGCACAATATCACTCATTAAAATGAATGTGACAATCACTATCCCTGTGACAGGACCACAGGCAAAATAAGCCTGGGCCTGGTGTGGCCACACACCAAACATATGAATAATGCACAATAATATCAATACAAGCCGTGGGACTCAGGAGAAAGACCTGAGTGTCATGATGGGCAGGTGGTCCCTCGTTAGCCAACATAGGGGACCCGGTCCGCGTCCTGCGAATGTTGGCTCTTCTCATTTCAGAAACAAAACAACGGACAAGAACCAGGTAAGTAACCTCTGATTCCAGGTACGACAAGGACACAGACCAAAGACAGGAAAACCAGAGCGAAAACAGCAAACTGAAAGGATATAGAAAGAAATGGACCACGAAAGAGAACAAACTGGTGATGGAGTGCTATTATAAAAGCCGCTACCCCACAGAAAGAGGCTACCGAAAACGAATGAAACATCTCTGGGACATTGCTAGTGACTACCATACAACGGAACAAAGGATAGCAGATCAAGCAAGACAGATCCTCAAGCGAGGATGGTTCTCGGAGATGGAACTGACGGAAATCAGACAGAAGGTTAATGGCGAGACGGAGAAAGAAACACCACCGAATGAGAAACTACAGGAAGAGGACGGGCAAAACATACACACTGAAACTGAAGAGATTGAAGACTACGGAATCACAGAACCAGATGAGATAGAAGACTGCGGAACCACAGAACCTGCTGAGATAGAACTCAACGAAAAAGAAGCAAGTGAAGTGGAGAACATTAGACGATACATGTTAGAAAACAAAACAAAACTCCCATCTCTCAGGAATGAAGTAGCGAAGAAGTTAAAAGCAGAAACAGAAAGAGTAAACAGACTCCTCACACACATCCCAACAGAAACTATTACAGACCTAAACAACCTGATATATGCAGGGGCAAAATCGGTAAGTATGAAACTAAGAAACGAAGAGAATGGACAAAAGAGTGAACCAACAAAACCTGGATGGGAAATTAGACTGGAAACCCAGATCACCAAACTTCGGAAAGAAGCTAAAACCGTGAACAGAAGGAAGGAGGACATGAAACGATTAAGAAGCAAAAATCAGAAACGCAAGGAAAAACTAAATGAGAAACATGTAGAAATAAAACAAAGGATAGCAGCAATAGAAGGAAGACTGAGACAATACAGGTACAGATCAGAACAGAGCAAACAGAACAGGATCTTTGAAAACAATGAAAGCCAGTTTTACAAAAACGTAAATGGAGAAAAAACAACAACAGAGCAACCAAACCCAACAGAAACAAAACAATTCTGGAGCAAGATATGCGAAGAACCAAAAAAGCACAACAAGAATGCTCAATGGTTGAAAAATATGACAGATGAACTGCAGGAAATCGAAGAAGGAACCGAAACAGAAATTAACAAAGAAACGATCAAGAAAACCCTAAGAAAAATGGCAAACTGGAGAGCACCAGACCATGATGGAATACATGCATACTGGTTTTAAAAATTCATGACCCTGCATGAAAGACTAGCGCAGAAACTGAGTGGATGTATCCGCATAACAGACGTACCAGAATGGATGAAGGAAGGAAGAACAACATTAATACAAAAAGACCCTAAAAAGGGAACGACCCCCAGCAACTACAGACCGATAACATGTCTACCAATAATGTGGAAAATTCTCATAGCACAACTGAGAGAACAAATCTACCAATCCCTGGACAAACGTGGACTGCTCCCCGAGGAACAAAAAGGATGCCGGAAAGGACAAAGAGGGGCACATGATCTACTATACATTGATCAAACGATCTTGAAGGAGGTGAAAGGCAGACAAAAGAACATAACCCTGGCATGGATTGACTACAAGAAAGCCTACGACAGAATCCCCCAAACATGAATAATTGAATGCTTAAAAATATACAAAATACCAGACAGGATTATTAATCTCATCCAGAAAGCAATGGAAACATGGAGACTAAAACTGACAGCCGGGGGACAACACCTGTCTGAGATAAAAATACAGAGAGGCATTTTTCAATGAGACTCTCTATCACCACTATTGTTTATAATAGCCATGATGCCACTCAACTACATACTCAAAAAGTGTGATGCCGGATACAGGTTTACGGATACAGAACAAAGAACAAACCACCTGATGTACATGGATGACCTTAAACTGTTTGCAAAAAACAAAAAAGAACTGGAAAAGCTGATAAATACAACCAGGATATTCAGCCAGGATATCCAAATGGAGTTTGGAATAGAAAAATGTGCACTGCTAGAGATTAAAAGAGGAAAACTGGAGACGACAGAAGGTATAGAACTCCCCAACCAAGAGGAGATGAGGGCGCTAGGAGAACAAGGAGTTATAAATACCTGGGAGTTCTGGAAGCAGACACAATTAAATATACAGAAATGAAAGAGAAGATTGGAAAAGAATATCTACGAAGAACAAGGAAACCTTTAGAAACTAAACTATATAGCAGAAACCTAGTAAAAGGGATAAACACATGGGCTGTATCACTAATAAGATGCTCTCACCATTCATAGGCTGGACCAAACAAGAACTCAGGCACCTTGACCAGAGGACTAGAAAACTAATGACTATGCACAATGCATTGCACCCAAAAGACGATACGCACAGACTCTACATGAAAAGAAATGAAGGAGGTAGAGGACTGGTAAGTATAGAAGATTGTGTGGAAGACACCAAAAAAGAGCTGGAGAAATATGTAACCCAGAACACGGAAAGACTGATCACCACAGCAAGAGACACCAGCCCAACAAACAACTCCGGAAGCACTGAAACCAGAAACAAAAAGACAAGAAAGGAAAAGTGGGAAGAAAAACAACTACATGGACGCTTTATAAGAATCACAAGCGATGAAGCCAATGAGAACAGCTGGGCATGGCTAAGAAAAGGACACTTGAACAGAGAAACGGAATCTCTGCTGATGGCCGCACAGAACAATGCGATTAGGACAAACTTTATTAAAGCAAAGATAGATAAAACCCAGGAAAACAGTAAATGCCGATTGTGTGGACAAAGAGACGAAACGATAAATCATATAATAAGTGAATGCAGCAAGCTAGCCCAAAAGGAATAAAAGAACAGACATGACAGCGTGGGGAAAGACGTACACCTGGAAATGTGCAAACAACTGAGTTTCGAATATGCAAAAAAACGGTACAAACACAAACCAGAAACTGTACTAGAAAACGAAAAACACAAAATCCTATGGGATATGAATGTACAAACAGACAAACCCATAACAGCAAGGAGACCGGATATGATAATAATCAACAAGAAAGAAAAATCCTGCAAATTCGTAGACTTTGCCGTTCCAGCGGACAACAGAGTGAAGATCAAAGAGACGGAAAAAAGAAACAAATATATTGAACTTGCCAGAGAATTGAAAGGAATATGGAACATGAAGAAAGTCAGTATAACACCAATAATCATAGGAGCACTAGGAACAGTCCCCCAAAACATGCAGAAAAGACTAGGAGAAATAGGAATCAAAGGGATAACTGAGACCATACAAAGGACAGTAATGATCAAAACAGCTACAATCCTGAGAAATGTCCTCGAATGCGGAAACCAACCCACATAAGCAACGAATGGAGAACAAACACATGGAAGCACAAGACAACAGAACCGGGGAAAATACAACCGCGAGAGAGAAGCGCAGGCATAGGCTGACACCACGAAAATTATGGACAGAAGGTCGAGGAGGGAAAGCGCAAACCAGACCTCCACTGGAAGAGCGCGGACAGTTCTGGGACCTTGGGGAGGCGTGTTGCCACTCGGGCCCCAGATGGGACCAATCGCCCTTATCAGCGGGAAATCGGTGTTAGGTGGCTGTTGCGATACCGCAAGGTCATCAGCGGTGATGAACGAAAAGAGGTGGAGCATACTAGAAGTCTGAGGAGACTTGTTGTCACTCAGACTCCAGGGAATACCACAGGTTGTTGGCAGTGGGCGATCACTGACGATAACCAGTGTGATAACTCCTAGTGAGTAAATAATAATAATAATAATAATAACAACAACAACAACGACGACGACGACCATGATGATGATGATGATGATCTTGGATGTTATTCTCAGAACCTCCGACCTTCTTCAGGTGTATCTTGTCGAACTTGGGAATCTTTATGTCCAACTTCGGAATCTGTACGGAATTTTAAACGGAACCCTTTATTCAATCACGAGGGTAGCTTGCTCTCGTTCCGTCTGCAAGGACCTGTGGCGTAACGGATATAAGTGCTAAGTAATAATCAGTTCTAAGTGATAGTCTTCTGAATGTTAAAGGTTCAATCCTTAGTGTGGGCGATACTAAGAATACAAGTACGAATTATTTAAGACTTATCTCTCGTCATCACATGAAGATGAGAACAGTAGTCCGAATAATCCAAAAGTATACAAGTTATCAATCCTCATCTCAAAAATTCGGAAACGTAACTCCCATCAGAGGTTCAGCGAAAGTTGATCTATCATATGAACATTCAAGTCTGCGATTCATCTCGAATTTATATGAACTCCTTCATGGTCACTGAGACTTTCATATTCATTATATATAATCTTAGAGGATCATTTCATTCCAAATTGCACGTTCCTAAATCTAATGGCATAAAAATCTAGCGCCACTCAGCCATCTTCCATGTATGTCTGTCTGTCCGTCAGTCAATTTGTTTGCCCGCTAACTGCTGCTATTTTCACTCGTAGGATGGAAATTGCTGCCACTGGTAAAATATTATTATGAAGAAGATCGTATGACAGTCTATAATGAAGATTAGTGAACATTTGATCTTTACTCTATAAGACCTGTGATTTTGTGATTGTGTAGGAATGATCCCTATTCTACGTAGAAGTGTTTGAAAGAAAGTATACTATTTTTTTCATAGAAACGATCTCCTAAATGGAAGATTACATTTAACATAAAAAAATGTCATCTCCGATTTCAATGGCATTTAAACCAGAAGCAAATGATGCCAACTAATATTTGAGGAATGGATCTTCATCTTTTTTTATTTTACAAACGTTTTGATTGGACGATTTCTTCTTTGACTTTTCTTGTCCTTCTAGATTCACCTCGGTCAATTTTAGATAACGCTCTCTGGGCGAGTGCCCATCTGTCTGCTAATTTTAGTAAAAATTAACGTTGGTTTCCAATGTTGCAGTCATTCCATGTTTTACACGACCTTCCAAACCGCTTACTTAGAATTAAGAGGTGAGCAGTGTGGGAATTATACTTGGTTCCAAGTAATTATGTTTATTGGATTACCTTCTCCCCATTTCAACGTTAGTCAGCACATAACATGCCACTCACTGGGCCATAATTGATAATAAAACGTAATTTTGTTTACGTAAATTAAATTGAAAATATAAAATAAACGTAAGGAAATATGTTAAGATTCATTTTTTAATTTTGTTATCCTAACAAATATCTAAACAATTCATCAAAGTTAAAAGTAGTTATATATATATGTATATATATATATATATATATATATTAGCATGAAGATTCCCTCCGGGGGTGAAACGCGGGCGCCTCTGTGTAGCTTAATTCCCATAAATATATTTTCATAGCTTATTACATAGCTCTACTTATGTATCGAGCACTGTTAAAGTAAATACTGAAAGTTGATATATAAAAAATTATATCTCCTTATAAAATTTTATGTAGATATATGAAATAGTAATATATATATATATATATATATATATATATATATATATATAAAGCAAACTAATATAGTAACTGCAAAAAGTAAATTGACATACAAAAGTGATTTTCCACCGAACGACTTGGGACTGAAATGTTTTTTTTTAATTTTTTTTTTTATATATAGTTTTAATGGTTGAGAAACTTCCGAGACTATATATATATATATATATATATATATATATATATATATATATATATATATATATATATATATATATATATGAAAAAGGAAAACCAAAAACTGGATGTTTTTTATGTGTACATCAACGTTTCGTCTTTATTTATAAGACTTCATCAGGATGATGATATAGGGAAAAGATATCATGCAAGCACAGATACATGTAGGGTAGACATGTTGGGAAGAAAAATAAAATAAAATGAAAAATAATGGCAGCGTCTAGCTGGACGTCCGTACTTGTTAGAGAATGAAAATGAGTGGGAGAAAAAAAAGGGGAAGGGTGGAGGGAGCAAGGACTACTGTGGCTGGCGATGAGAGAAAGAGGTGGGGGATGAGCAGGGGTAAAATGGATGGCAGAGAGAGATTGGAGGAAAGAGGGGGAGGGGGTGTTTGACCAGATGGCTGTGGTCGAGATTGAAGGGGAAGAGTGAGTTGGAATGTTTGTGTGTGGGGGTGTATGCAGGGAAAATGGGGATGGGTAGAGAGGGAGGGGGGGCTGTGATTTTGGTGGATGGGCGAAAGTTATGGTCTTAGAGAGCGTTTGGAGAAAATGAGGGAATTTAAGAAGAGGTATGGGAGAAAATAGATGAGAGGGGGAAGAGGGAGGATTTGTCGTGATAGGGTGTGAAATATTTGAAATATTTGGAAAATGATAGCAATGAGTGAGGGATTGGAGTGGGTGGGGGAGGGGGTGATCGAAAGGGTGGGTGAGGAATATTTGAAATATTTGGTACATGAGAAAGTTTATTTGGACTGTAGTATTAAAAATGTGAGGGAAAAAAGTGAGGAAAAATAAGAGAAGATTCAGGGAGAAGAAGGAAGGGTGTGGGTGAATGGAAGAGTGTCATAAGGTTAGAGATGAAAATAAAAGTTAGCCATGATCAGGCAAAAGACTTTGTTCTGTGAGGATGATCTTGCTTATTAAGGGTGATAGGTTAAAGAAACCATTTCGCTGCTTGATGGTAGTGGAGGATGTGATGAGGGCAGTTTCCAATAATCTTCGCCGAGATTTGTTGTGGATGTGTTTAGTGATTTTGGCTTGTTCAAATTTGAATGCATGACCATATTCTAGAGCATGGGAGAAAAGTGCACTAAGAGGGTTGTTGTTTTTTATGTCCCTTTTATGTTCATTTAATCGTTTCTTTAATTCACGTTGTGTTTCTCCCACGTAGAATTGATGGCAATCATTGCAAGGGACAGTGTATAAGCCGGCATGGGATGTGGGTGTTTTTTGGAAATGTCTGGATGTGTTTAAAGTTTGTTTTATGGATTGAGAAGTGGTTTGTACTATTGGAATGCCTAGTTTGTTGAGCGTGTTGCATATGGATGTGTTATTGGAATGCGTGGGTAGGAGAAGGGGTCTGTCTATGAGAGAGGGTTTAGGGGTTTGATTTTTTTGTGTGGTGTTTCTGGAGAATATTTGGAAGGCTTTTTTCTTGGCATTTAATATGAAATGTGTGGGGTATTGCAATGTTTTTAGGGAATTAAAAATGTATTTTATTTCTTCATCTATGTGTGGGGGCTACATATTCTAAGGGCGCGTAGGAAGAAGCCTATAATTATACCTGTTTTGATCTCGCCAGCCACAGTAGTCCTTGCTCCCTCCACCCTTCCCCTTTTTTTCTCCCACTCATTTTCATTCTCTAACAAGTACGGACGTCCAGCTAGACGCTGCCATTATTTTTCATTTTATTTTATTTTTCTTCCCAACATGTCTACCCTACATGTATCTGTGCTTGCATGATATCTTTTCCCTATATCATCATCCTGATGAAGTCTTATAAATAAAGACGAAACGTTGATGTACACATAAAAAACATCCAGTTTTTGGTTTTCCTTTTTCATTTTACCATCACGTCGGATTACCTTCATCCTTCTCTTCCCATATATATATATATATATATATATATATATATATATATATATATATATATATATATATATATATATATAATTCTTGTCCACGAATACTTCTGTTGTAAGATGTCAGTATAGAAAAAAAACTGATTTCAACGCTTTTCTAACAATTCGGTGTCTTTTTGGAGAACGATTTGTCGTTGACTTCTAAATAAGCTTCAGTTGCTAATATCACTTCTTTATTAGAGTCAAAAATTTTTTTAGGTCCACAAACAGCCAGTAATCGCTGGGGCCAGATCTGCAGAATAGGGTGGGCGTGGCAGTAATTCGAATTGCCTTTCATGTTGTTTCGCCCGCATTGCGATCAACTTGTGATACGGTACATTGTCTTGGTGAAGAAGCACTTTTCTTCTTTTTTGGCGATTTCTTCTTTCAAACGCTCCAGTTATACAATATACCATTGATGTTTTCTTTTCAAAGTAATCGATGAACAAAATACCTTGCGCAGCACAGAATACAGAGGCCCAAACCATACCTGCTAATATTTGAATCATTTGACTCCGGATTTAAGCGGTAGACCCATGTTTCATCCATTGTCAGATATTGATGCAAAGACACCTTTTTTGCGTTGAAACAGTTGCAAACAACGCTCTGAATCGTCGACACGTTGTTGTTTTGATCGACTGTGAGCAAACGCGGCACCCACTTTGAACACCGCTTTCCAATTTCCGAATCTTCATGTAAAATGCTGAATACACTTCAACTCATCTGCTATCTCGAACAACTTCAATTTACGATTAGACAAAACGAAATTGTGAGCCTTTTGGGTGTTTTCCTGGACAATTTAGGCGATCTGAGCGTTCAGAATTATTTGTCTGTACGACCGCGTTTAAAGCCAGCATATTATTTCTTAACCGTTCTTTCCAACGGAGCAAAGTACTGACAACACTTATCAAGCGATTGCTTTGCTTGAACAGTATTTATTTCCATCAGAAAGCAATGCTTTATCAACTAGCGAAATTCAGATTTTTCCATTGTTTTGAAAATTTGCAATACTTGCTTCACTCTTATAACTGTAATTTCTAAACTAATAATCTGATTGAGCTCAAATTGTGACACGTGAGATTTGAAGGTTAGTACTTTATACAAATCATATTAAGAATAATTGTGTGGATTTTTTAATTAGCGGCGCCGTCTATATGTTAGGTCCGAGACTTATTGACTAACCGTGCTACGGCATGTCAATCGTGGTTTTGTCAGTTTATGACGAAATCGTACATATGTTTTATATACGACTGCTTTGAAAATTCATTTGTTTTGTATGCACATATTTTGTAAACAATAGTTTATACTTAGTCCATAGATGGGATCATGAAGCGTACTACAACTTCGGGTAAGAATGGACCTGAGAGTAGTGGTTACTAAGTAGTAAATCAACACTCCCCAAATCCCTCAAATTAGTGCGTCAACTCTTGATGCACTTTAAGGTCATACGTAGGGCGATGTATACTTGAGTAGTTGATAAGGTTAGGAAATAGGGTAAGGGTTAGGGTTAGGGTTAGGAAATAGGGTAAGGGTTAGGGTTAGGGTTAGGAAATAGGGTAAGGGTTAGGGTTAGGGTTAGGAAATAGGGCAGCAGAGAAAAATGGTAGAAAGCGTTGGAAACGATAGATTTCGGGGTGGTGGGCTGGGGTAGAGGCGATCACCTTGCCCAAGGACGTCTGGTGTAGTTTAGTGTCGTCCGTGGGACACGTTCTATTTAACCCACAGATTGGAACATTAACATGTACTAGGAGTTCGGGGCAGGGAGGATCTGGGAGCAATCGTACTAAGGGTTAACTCCCCACTCAGCAAAACTCCCGAATTAGTTCGGACTTCGCCACCAGATGCACTGTAAGGTCATACCCACGACTTTATTTTCTTTAATTAATCGTCAAGAATATAAGAAACGAATAATTCTTTTGTTGATAAATTGTTTAAATAATCAAGGCACTTCAAAATGGTGCGATTCATAAATATTTTGTGTCCTACGCAAGAATTGTTCATAGAATGTCGAGTGTTGACAGACGGGTACGCTTTCATATTTCAAAAGACGCATATAAACACTCAGAACCAGAACCCGACACCCCTAAAAAAAACTTGGCCCGACAGTTCTAAAGAAAATTTAAGCAGTTTAAATAGATTACAAAACAATTTGTCTTAAACCAACCGAAATAAATCCGTTTTTCTTTTAGCGATTCGGGCTGAACTTCATTTTAAAAGGCACATTTCTAACGCTGTGCAAAACACCCACAGAACAAGACCGTAACCTCCCCAAAACAGAAAGTTCAAAAGAAAGTTAAAATTAATATAGATTACAAAACAATTTGTTTTAAAGCAAAAGTAAATATATCCGTTTTGTCTAGTTTTCTGAAGCAATTTCATTTTGAATGATAAATGGCAATAAATAAAATGAAGAAAATATTAAAATCTTTGAATATTTTTGAATTCTTGATTCGATAAATTTAATTAAATTTCAAAAGTTAATTATTTATATACGATGTTTTAAACATACTATTCTTATAGAGTAACATCTTTTTAGTTAAGGAAAAACTTTCTAAAGTTTAAAATAACAAAATTCTTATGTACAATATGTTATCTTAAGACATGAATTGGCTGCTCTGGTGTCCCTTCGACGTAAGTTCACTAGACCAACTCGACAATCAACTAATCCCATCCATTCACTGTGGAGGTCCCCAGATGCCGGAGAGCTTTCTACTCAAATAGCTTCTTTCCTCGTGATGCTGGCCTCTGGAACTCCCTCCCCCCGACAGTACTGACATGCAGAAATTTAAAACTAATGTAAACAGATATCTCGCTGAACTGATCCCAATTTAGGTTGACCCCCCCCAACCTTCTCCCTTTTCTTTCTTCTCAGTAGCCCCTTACGTCTACAGTGGCGGCCTGCCTT
Organism: Sepiola atlantica; assembly: GCA_963556195.1. NCBI lineage: Eukaryota > Metazoa > Mollusca > Cephalopoda > Sepiida > Sepiolidae > Sepiola > Sepiola atlantica. The sequence goes on from OY744529.1 coordinate 44,657,912, forward strand.
GTCTGGTGTGAACTATGTTAAAAAATAAATTAAATAAATAAATATTCATTTAAAACATTTTATATAAATGTGAGCATTATTATATAATCCTTTACAAATAGGTCTTTCAGTTATATATATATATATATATATATATATATATATATATATATATTATATATATATATATATATATATATATATATATATATATATATATATATATATATATTGTGTGTGTGTGTGTGTATTTAGCCAGTAGTTTGTTATTTATGCAAATATTGTTAAAAAAAACAAAATTCGTCTGTTTAATTATACCTATTTTATTTTTTCAATTTTTGTTTGTTTGTTTTTTGTATTAAATAAAGAAATTAATAAATGTTCCAGAGGTTTCACGAACGTTTTCGATTCTTCGTCGAATCATCCTCAGGTGTTGAAAGCAAATAAAAAGAAAAGCTTGAGAAAAAAGAGAATTTTTCTAAAAGACGGCGGAGAAACGCGCAGAGAACGTTTTTCCCATTGTTCCAGGAAGTCGTTATACGATTTAAATTCAGCAATGCTGGATGGCGTCGCAGAACAAAATTGCATTACGTTAAACATTTTAAAATGTTGCCACTGATTTCATATGTGATATTATTAATTTTAGGTTGTTTTGTTTTTATGTAGATAGCTTCCAGTATTTTTAAAATTTCTAAATTGGTCTCGGAATGTATAATTTTACTGCTATTAAGTAGAATGTATCTCTTTCTCCTTCTCTCCCCCCTCTCTCTCTCTCTCTCTCTCTCTCTCTCTATATATATATATATATATATATATATATATATATATATATATATAATATTTGTTTTGTTTATTATCTATGTACGTATACGTTTCGTCCTTTATAATCGGGACTCATCAGCATAGAGATATGACTATTCACTACTGGTCATGCGATTCGAAACCCCGGATATATATATATATATATATATATATATATATATATATATATATATATATATATATATATATATATATATATATATATATATATATATATATATATATATATATATATATATATATATGAGGTTAGTGGGAGTGAATCCCAGCAGAGTGCCCAATTATAAAGAGAATTTTTTTTTAAAAGAGCGTAATATTGTTTTATCTATGTATTACAGAAGATCAGAACAACATCGGTACCGTCGGTTTCAAATCCTAACAACGGTGACCTATAACAGGCCTCGTTTGCCGGACTCTTACTGTACTTTATATATAAATATATATGTTTGTTTCTTATCAACGTATAGAATTGAAATCAAAACGGTACCATATTATTTGTTCCTAAGTGTAAAAAGTGGAGAAACTATCAGTAAAGCATCGAGGAAAGAGAAGGGGGGAGGGGGGAGAGGGTGTTTTCGTGGGAGGGGAGAGGGTGTAAATATAAAAAGTTATAATGACAGATGGAGATTAACCGAAAAATAAAATGTCGAGCCAAATATTAAAAAAATAAATGGGAAAATAAAAAGCTGAGCGGATATTGTTAAGATAAAGTTTAGCGATAAAAATGATTTTTCAAACTGAAATGCGACGGAGCTGCAGTCCGACTGACAGACGACTCCTCTGATAGACATGCGTCGACGCAATGAAAATGCTATGTCAAACTTTACCGTCATGGAGAACGGGAATGATATTTCATACTTAAGCGTGATAGACTGACTGACAAAACCTTTATCGAGATGTTTCGACGCATGTAACGTTTGCCAGATTGGCCTTTTAAAGACCAAATTTAGCTAGTTTGGCTTCTTTTGAAGCTGTTTAGATTTTAAAAAATTGTATTTTGCCTTTTTTTTTAATTTGACTTAAATTTTGGCTTTTTTTCAATTATTTTATATATCTATCTACTTGATATTCATTATTAGTAATTATTAAAGAAAAAAAACGTTATTAATTAATAATTATTATTTAGTAATTTTTTACTTGAAATTAATTTTAAAGTTAAATAATTATTATCATTATTATTTTGGTTTTTAATCACTCTATGGTTTCCTTCCACTGTGTTTTGTTACTAGCTAGGCATGGCAATGTAGGACCCAATTGGCTGTCGAGGTCAGCTATCCAACGGGTTTTTGGCCTTCATCTTGATATTTTCCATTGCTTTGGGGTCCATTCTGTCGCTTTAAGTGTCCACCTGTTATCTTTATATCTGGAAAGGTGACCTGCTCAGCTATGTTTAGCCGTTCGTATGGTGATGATGATGCTGTTTACGCCAGTTTGCTGTCTGATCCAAGTGTTTCTCTTTCTTTCTCGTGGACTGATGCCGAGCATAATGTGTTCCATTTTGCATTGTGCCACTCTTAGCTTTTCTATCGGTGCTTTATTAAGCTCCCATGTTTCGCTAACATATGTCATAACAGGTATTATGTATTCATTAAACATTTTCGTTTAATGTTCATAATTATTACACGTTGTCATCAATACTTTCAAAGGTTTTTCTTTACTTTTACATTATCAAAAACAAGCTCAGGAGTCTTTTTGCTTTCAATTTTTTTTCTTGCTTAATACCCTAAGCCTAACCCTAACCCTAAGCTTAACCCTAACCTAACCCTAACTCTTAAACCCTAACCCTAAGCCTAAGCCTAACCCTAACCCTAACCCGCACCCTAACCCTCACTCTCTCCAATCTAAGACTTTTCTGTCATCCCGTATTTTTTCAAAAGTAGTTTCTATCGTTAAACAAAGCAAAGAAAAGCAACACCCATTCCGGATGAATCTCGTATGACTTTGTATGGAATCTTTTGGAATCTCTAGGAATCTCTTGGAATCTTTTGTATGTCGTGCATTCATAAAAGAATCATCCAAATGCTCAGATACACAATTTAGGAGGGCAAAAACATATATTTTCTCATTAGAAGGGTTTAGAATCGATAATCCTAATTTTCATTCGATTTTTGAAAAGGGGCTAAGAAAAATTACAATTTCCATTTCTGTTGTTCTGTTTATTTCTTGGTCTAAACATTTTAATTTATTTCTATAAAAAGCTAAAGATATGTTTAACCCAATTTTTCCTAGAATCTTTTGATAATTTTAAGAATTTTCCGAAATCATTCGGAATCTTCCGGAATTTTCTGGTATCTCTGGAATTTCTCGGATTCATTTGATTGGTTAGTGATTCGAAGATTTTAGCGAAGAGCAGCCCCCCCCCCCCTGCTCTTCGCTAAAATCTTATGAAGCGATAAGTTCTGGGTCAGTTCTTTCACCAGAGTTCTTGAAAAGTGGAAACACAGAGACAATTTTCCATGATTATTATAATTTTTTTTATTAGTGCGTGTTTTGCAATAATACAATGGGGAATTCGTTCGCGCCGGAAATCCATATTTGATTTAATTTATAACTTTAAAACAGAAAATTATAGAAAATAAAATAGAATGCAACTGAATTTCGAGCTAAAAGTGATATACACGGGAGTTCTAACCGAGGAAGTGGTGTTTGTATTATGTATTTTCTTGGTGCTTTTTTACATTGTGACCCGCGGTAAAAGTGCCTCGACATCGGTGCATTCCGGATGTTTACGTTAAACACCGAAGAGTGCCGAATGAAAAATCCGTTGACTTACCTGCGTTCAAAAAACATAAACGAGGCTGGATTTGCAAGCAGGACAAAACAAATCAAAAAATTTTGTATGAAATAAATATTTCTTTTTTTAACGAATAAATAAGAGTTATTCAAAAAAGTGTTTGAATTAAAAAAGTTTTTTTTTGTATAGTTTTTTTCTCATTATTATTGATGCTTGAAATAGAAATATTTAATTATTTTAACGAATAAATAAGAGTGATAATAACAGTGAAAAGTTAATCAAGTAAGTTTTTTGTTTGTTTTTTTTTTACGAAAATTATAATTTTTTAAAACTTTTGTTTTACTGATTACTATTTTTGATTTCATTAGGGTTAGGGTTTGGCAGAGTTAGGAATTAAGGTTAGGAATTAGGGTTATGAATTAGGGTTAGGGCAGAATTAGGGTTAGGACCGGGTTACGACTTAGGGTTCGGGCAGGCTCGTTTACAGACGTCAAAGAAGAAGGGTAGGGTAAGTGGAAGGAAGAACTTCAACCGGGTACTGTTCAGCTATCTGCGACAATATGAAGGCGAAGGCGAAGGGGTTAGGGTTAAGGTTAGGGTTAGGGTTAGTGTTTCATTCAGTTTGAAAGTTTAGATGTCGGCTGCTTATTCATATTGCTTCGGGGCTTTCCGGCGTTTAACGTAAACCGCCAGAAAGCACCGACGCCAAGGGACTTTTAGTGTGGGTCCCAATCTAACAAATTACCATTTTCTTTCTATGTTTCATTATTTCGTTTTTGTTCTTTCTTGTTCTATTATATCCACAGGTTTCATTTTTATATGTATTTCTTTCTTTCTTTCTTTATTCCTTTTTTCCTTTCTTTTTCCTTTCTTTTTAAATTTTTTTTCTTTTCTTTTTTCCATTTCTTTTTGTTTTCATTTGTTTTTTCCGTTCTTCTTCCCTTTCTTTTTCCTTATATTTTTTCATTTTTTTTTTATTTCTTTTTTCATTTCGTTTTTTCCTTATTGTTTTTCCTTTTTTTTTCCTTTCTTTTCCATTTCTTTTTTCCTTTTTTCCTTTCGTTTTCCTCTTTCGTTTTTCAATTCATTTTCCCTTCCTTTTTTCCTTTCTTTGTTTCTTTTTTCCTTTCTTTTTCCTTTCTTTTTTTCGTGTCTTTTTTCCTGACTTTTTTTTCCTAACTTTTTTCATTTCGTTTTCCTTTTTTCATTTCTTTTTCCTTTCTTTTTCATTTCTTTTTCTTTCTTTCGTTCGTTCTTCACTCACATCTGTTCTTCTTATTTTTCGTTACTTTGTATTTTTCGAAACCATCGTATCTTCATTCTAATCTCTTTAACCATCGTTCTATACCGTTTATTCAATAAAATGTTTCCCCTATTTTTCTATTCCTGAAATTGATGTTAATCTCCCGAACGCATGACATTGGCCTTCCAAATGACTGTTATCTAATATCTTGATGAAGGGTCAGACATCAGCATTAGATAAATCAGATAGTTTATTCGAAATAAGACAGAAAGTGTAATGGGCGACAGACAGACGACAATAACCCCCATTTTTCCGGACGGGTTTGTTGGTTTGTCGAAGGTAAATTGACCGGAGCCAAAGACTGGTGGCATATCGACACGATAAGACGCTCAGATTCCTTGACAGCATTTCTTCGCATATTTATACAGTTTACTTTCCGATAAAATGCGAAATAATCCCATCTTCCAAAAAGACGCCCACGAAGCGTTACATCAAGAAAAATCAAACGTGTCAGGGGGTTCGTCGTTAGACTAACATATACCGTCAGAAACCATGGAATCGACTATAAGATACATTGTCGTCATTTACGTGCTAATCCTATATACCTGCACCTGTACTGGTACGGCATTAACACTGGGCGGGTTGAACCGGCTTCCTCCGAAGGAGCAAGTTTCATGGGAGTATCACATTCACAAGCGGCCCCCAGTCGCATGTATACCACGGTTAGGGGAGATGACGAAGTTATGTCTTTGCAGTTCTTGCACGGAGGTGTAGAAGTCCCTCTAGATACAGCGCCTGGTATTCCCAAATAGTCAGCCATCTCGTACTGACCAGACTCAACGTTGCTTAACTTCGGTGATCAAATGAGAACCGGTGTGTCAACGTGATTATGTCGTAGATACTAATCTTGTATAGAAATTTATGGACCTCAATTTCGTCTTGATCACCAGCTAAAATAAAACAATTATATCCAGTTAATTGTATATAATGAATCGTTATGGGATTCATGCAGATGTGTGGTACCTATCCGAGATGCCTTTTGGCTAAGATCAAAGTGTAGTATCTGTTCCGATGGATATTGCACCCCATAGACTGGTATTGTCTTGGCCTTCGGGGCTTGATTTACGCCAGTCTATGGGTCTGTCCTGTGCAGTTCTAGGAGGTCCACTTTCCCAGGCTTCGCCTCCCCTCTTTGGTGAGGAGTAAGTTTATTGCTTACTGCCTGAGGCGCATCTACCGGGGAATGCCGACGGGGCTGCCCAGGCAATTTTTAAAACCCACTTTCCCGACCCGACCTTGGGTCACATCTTACTTGTGGGAGTAAGATAAAAACTGGCCTTGTGCCTAACTCCTGGAGAGGAGTAAATCAATATCCGAGATGGCTTTCCGTTGCGCCCTTGATTGCTCCCCAGCATTACGTGGTGCGTCTCAACGCACTCTTTGTGCACCTACAGTCAGTAGTTAGCCTCTCTACAGTGAATGACTGTCCATGCGTGACGAAAAGTAAAACCATTTACGAGGTAATCATGTATAAATTTTTAAAAATACTATGAGCCTTAGCAAAAATAACATATTAAATGCGTGTATATCATTTAATGTTATACATGATTAAGGGCAGGTATACCCATGTTTACACTGTTTTAGGCCCATCCCCTTAATTGACTGCTTATATAAATGAGAATATATATATATATATATATATATATATATATATATATATATATATATATATATATACCATTTTAAATAAATATTTATTATTATTACCTACAGACATCGATATGTCATGCTTATGCCATTATCAGTGTATGGGATGTTAATTCACGTCGGTCGAAGGGCACGAACCCGATTCACAAATCGCCACTGACTCGTAGTCGGGTGTCTTTTCCCTCGGCCAGCGTGAATTCGCATGACAATTAGGAGGGATTTAAATCTATAAACACCAAATCGGCGGGCGTATATAGCGAGCAGTGGAGACTGATTCAACAACAACAACCAACGCGTTTAAGCCATAGTATTATAGTATTACTGCTCGTTTATAAATTCTTTCAGACTGTACCAATATATATATATATATATATATATATATATATATATATATATATATATATATATATATATATATATATATACACCAGTTTAAATAAATATTTATTATTATTACCTACAGATATCGATATTTCATGCTTATGCAATTATCAGTGTAAGGAATGTTAATTCTTGCCGGTCAGAGAGCACGAACATGGTTTAAAAGTCACCACAGACTCGTAGTCCGGTATTCTACCCCTCAGCCGCCACCAATTAGCACGGATATCATGGATATTTACGTTGGTATAAGTGCAATAAGTTCATCCGAGCACATTCCGTGGAAGTACGTGTAAAACAAGCACAGGGACATATTGGGTTAGAGACTCTGTGTTTGTACCCAGTCCAAAACTAGTGCCTAGATGTGGCAACAATACTCCATGCATATAATCCATGACAAGTACAATACACAGAGCCGTAAAATGTTTCATGCTCGCAGGAAATAATAAGACTATATATATATATATATATATATATATATATATATATATATATATTTAGGCAAACATTATTAGATAACACAGAGTGTTTTTTCTTGATAAGACTTCTTTTCTATTTTTTCAATTTTCCGAATGGTTCATTAAGTGTTTCGGTTAAATTGCTGTATGTAAATTCCGTTGGTTTCTTGTTCCATTTTCTTTCCTTTTTCGCGAATACTTTCGATTTGATTCGTCAAATCATCTTCAGGCGGTGTTAGTCTTGCTTTCTTAAATATATGTCTATACTGTTGAGTTTTTGTATTATTATAACGGACAGTAATTTACAACTTAAAAGAGGCGTCTATAATATTGAGATGTTACATGCGAGCGTGATTACGTTCTAAGAGCGTGCAAGATTCAAAAGTTTGATTGCTTAGCCGCTAAGAATTTGATTACGTTCTGGGCGCGTTCAAGATTCAAACGTATTATTGCTTCATAGCTAAGAATTTGGTAACGTTTGTTACTATTCTAGACACTTTGAAATGTTGTGACTAGTTTCGTAAATAACATTATTGATTGTGGGATGTTTAGTTTTCATGTAGAAGCTTCAAGAATTTTTAATCTTTTGGTGCTGGTATTGTCATGTATAATTTTAATATTTTTGACTAATCAAATCGAAAGTACTCGTCAAAAAGGAAAGAACACAACGGGACTTACATACAAATAAAAGGTATTAACTTATTTTTCGTAAGAGTCCTTCCTGGTCTTGTTGAAGTGGCGTCCGATGTTGTACGGACTTACGGTGTAACGTCTCTTTTAAATGTGAACTTAAATGTGTAAAGCTCTGATGAGGCTGTTGTACCGGGCGAAATTATTAGATTAAAGGTCAAGATGAACAGAAATATTTTGATTTGAATAAAAAATATCTTCATCTAACATATGTCTTTTACGGCATTTTGCCTCTTTCTTTAATTTATATATATATATATATATATATATATATATATATATATATATATATATATATATATATATATATATATATATATATGAAGAAGAATGGAAAGGAATTAGAGAAGCAAAAGCCAAATCAAAATTCAATTCAATTGCTCAGAGCAAGGTATATTCCGCAAAAAGGCAATTTATTCAAGTTAAATTTTCCTTAAGCCAGGCTTTTCAAAGATCAAAATCTTATCATCAGAGGAAGTCGCTGGGATAGATAAGTTGGCTATGGCCTGCTCTATCCTGGATATTGAGCTGTATACTCTTCACAATAGGTTTTACCTCTCCTAAAAGTTCGCTTTTAGTACACCTCTTTATATATTTATATATATATATATATATATATATATATATATATATATTTATATATATATATATATATATTTATATATATATATATATTTATATATATACTAGACCACCCGTGACCCGTTGGGTCAGTTTGTTATATTAGCTATGGAATTCATGTATGAGCGTGACACTTGTGGCATAAAGAAAATAGTTTTTTTTTACATAACAGAAGCATTTCTATGAAAGTATATTAAAATGAAAAAAGAATATAGATTTCTATGAGTCGTTCTGTTTATTATAATTGTTTGTTTTTTTTAAATTACAGTTACTGAATTATAAGTGGTTGGTTAGGGCGATTTGAGAAAGGAAGGGGGTACAGCCGTGGCCACCGAGAGACAGCAGGCTTTCTCGCGTACGTAACGAAAACAGACGGAGTAGGAGTGGTGAAATCTATGAGAGGGAAAGTGGGAGGTGGTTTCGTTCACCGACCGCTCGTATGGCTGATATTAATAATGAGTGTTGTTTTTTTGTTCGTTTGTTTTTGTTTTTTGAAAGGGAGGTGTTTTTTGAAACTGCGACAGACTTTACGAAGTCTTCCCGTTGAATGTTTTTAGCCGTGAAGAAAACAAAAAAACTATTTGATGAAATTAAATGAAATTGTTTATATTAAAAGACTAAAACAAACATTGCTAAAACTCTCAGTATTATAAGGTCAGGATCAAGGACAATGAAGCAGTCCTGGGAAAAGAGTGGCGCCCTCCCCTACATCTTGGGTTAGTTGATAATGTAAAGAGATCCTCTACTGTAATCGGGCAATTTAGCCTTTTATAAAGTCTGAAATTAGCGACCACCTCACCTAAAATAAGCGAACGCCATTTTTGTTTGACGAATTTGACAATATAACTAAATAAATATTTGAAATAAAAAAAATTAATTTCTCAGATGTTAACCATACAATATCATTGCCCTTGTCTTATTTTTACGTCTCTATTTGGTACTTTGTTACATGGGGACCCGGGCTAACTTTGACCCTGACCCTAACTTTAACCCTAACCCCCAATGACCCTGAACTTTATAGGTAACCCTACCCCCCTCCCTAACCCTAACGACGGGGTCAAAGTTAGCGCGGGTCCCAATCTAACGAAGCACCATCTATTTGTTAGTAAGTTACGCTTGTTTTATTATGAGCACCCCCCCGGATAAGAGTGAAATATTTTGAAAAAATTAATAATTTGCCTTCCAATAACGCGTGTACGATGGACACTCTACTAAAAAGGGTTGATATACCGTAAAAACTGGTAGGCTTCCGATAGTAAACGAAATTATACTTGTTACTTTTTTTTTCGATTAGATTTTCTTTTTTATTTTGCTTTGAATCACGACTTTCCTCACTTTCGTTTTTGTTAAATATTTTTTTTTTTACTTTTTGCGATTTATTTATTTGTTTTTATTGCGTTTTCACTTTTCAATTACGTTTATTCTCTCTCTCTCTCTCTCTTTCTTTATCTTCTCCCTCTATCTCTCTCTTACGAACACAAACTTTCTCTTTCTTTCGTACGCGCTCTCTGTGTTTCACTGAAAAAAAAAAGGAATTCCACAGTGTTTTCTACATCAATTTGTATAATTTACTGTTAATAAAATTATCCGGTGGCTAGAAATATGCACATATCTTACTCACCAAAATTTTGCGTGACGGGATGGAAGTATATATATTTATTATATTACTCGGTTGTCGGGGTAAAAGCTGTCTCTTCAGCAATCACTATCGGTCGCGACTCCCCTCCCCCGTTGTCAGGGGCAAAAGTAAATACTAAATCTTATTAAATGAGAGTGTCAGATCGTGACACAAAATAAGAAACTTAACTTCTCAGATGTTAACTATACAATATCATTGTCATTGTCTTATTTTTTACTATCTCTATTTGGTAGTTTGTTACATTGGGACCTGGGCTAACTTTGGCCCTGACCCTAATTTTAACCCTAACCCCCAATGACCCTGAAATTTATAGCTAACCCTAACCCCTCACTGACCCTAACCCTAACGACGGGGTCAAAGTTAGCGCGGGTCCTAATGTAACAAATCACCTTCTATTTGTTAGTAAGAGACTTTTTGCGATTTATTTATTTGTTTTTATTGCGTTTTCACTCTTTCTCTATCCCCCCCCCCTCCATCTCTTACGAACACACACTCTCTCTTTCTTTCGATCACGCTCTCGGTGTTTCACTGAGAAAAAAAAACAAAACAAAACAAACATTGCTTATTGTCCGTTCAAAACATTTAAAAAATAAATACTGGTTCCTTATCATCCAAAAATAATAAATAAATGTTTTAACACTTTAAGAAGTGGTGCAAATAAAAAATAAATACTTAGTTCAAACTATCATTGAAAAAAAAAACATTGCTTAACGTCCGTTCAAAAACAACAACAACAAAAAATAATAGACATGCCCTAAAAACGTCAAAATAAAAAACAAAAAATAGTTTTAAGTTTTAAGCAACACAAAAAAGTACTTTTTGACCGGGTGATTAAAAAAAATGTATTATTTCTTCCCCTTCCGCTCGAAATGTAGAAGAAAAAATATTAGCGGCTGGTTGGGATCGAACTATAAACCAGTCGGGCCAAAGACAAAAATACTACGTCGCTTACCGTTGCGCTAAAGGGAAATAATTAAAATACGATGCAGAAATTAGGCTAATTAAATGTTATTAATAATCTAGGTGCGGCACGCATGCGCAGAGCGTTTGCTGGAAGCGTGACACACGTACGTACACCTTAGCGTATTAATATATAGATTGTTGTTGTTTTGTTTGTTTGTTTTTGTTTTTTAAAAGGGTTTGAAACTGCGACAGACTTTACGAAGTGCTCCCGTTGAATGTTTTTAGTCGTCAAGTAAACAAAAAAACTATTTGATGAAATTAAATGAAATTGTTTTATATTTAAAGCGATATAAACATTTCCAGAATGAAAAATTGCATGCGTTCGTTAATAAGAAGAGTTCAACGGAATTAGAATAACAGATTGGAAGACGATGCTATTTACGCATGCGCAACCGGATGTTGAAAACCGGAAAGCTGAAAGCTGATTGCAAACATACAAGACCCATAGACTTTTAGTAGTATATAGATATACATTTATATATATATATATATTTATATATATATATTTATATATATATATATATTTATATATATATATATATTTATATATATATATATTTATATGTATATATATACATATATATATATAATGTATAATAAAAGAAAATAAATAAATTAAAAATATATTGGTGTGTTACTAATTTTTATCATTTATTAAAATAAATATATTTATAGCATACATGACTTAATGAATATAAAAATAAAAAAGATTATTAAAAATCAGATATATAATTATATATATATATATATATATATATATATATATATATATATTAAAAAGATACAAATTATAAAGAATATTAAACGAATTAATGGTCATCTTTTATATACTAATGTACGCATAAAATATTTAAATAAAAAAATTCACTCGTTAAGAATTTGCTAAAAATCATAATAACAAAATAAATATTAATTTTATATAAATATATATTAATGAAAATAATAAAACTATGACCCCAAAAAGCAGTAATTTAAACAAATAAATAAATAAAAAAAGATAACGCATGGTTTAATAAATATACAATATTGAATATTACTTCTCTCCTCAATCAGTCCTTGTAGAAAACATCTTTCAAATAATATATATTTCTAATTTGAAATCAGTAAGGGAAATAATTCATCGTTTCCAAAGCCTATAGTTATCTTCCTTTCTCTAATTTATAACGGTTTCGAAATTCACCGGTTCGCTTATTTCTTTGGTGTTCTAACAAGAATTGGAGTTTTAAAAATGAAGATCGCTCTGGACAAGGTATAAAGCCACTTGATGTAAGGAGCTGACAAGAAAGAGAGCTGATTATCGTAAAGACAGAAGATGTCTACTGACTTGAAAGGACTAAGGCTATAAGTAGGATGGAAACAGTCAACAGGAAGAGAGTTCCGCAAGCCTGCAGTTCTTGGAAGAAGCTATTGGAAAAGGCAGCTGCACTAGAATGAAGTCTCAAAACAACGAATTGAAGGAGACCACTAGACTAACGAGTCAAACGAGTCAAACGAGCTGGAGCAAAAGAATCAGGGAATAGATCAGACAATTTTGAAGAGCACGTGCCATGATAGGATTTATTGAAAAGACTGAGATTATCAACATCACGTCTGTGAGAGAGAGGGTGCAGAGAATACAGAAAGGTAAGAACCATTCCGATTACAGATACGTTTCTGCACCTTATCAACAACCCTCTAATGGGACAGAGATTCGCCAGCCCAAATATGACAACAGTACTCAATACGTGGCCTGAGGGTAGATTTGTGAAGATAGAGAATAGCCTCAGGTGTGAGAAAATGTTTGAAGCGATAGAGAGAACCGACTTTACGAGAAGCAGAAAGAGCAATGGATCTAAATTTTCGTTAGGGAAACAGACGTTGATTTAATCTAATAATAAATGTATTGCATTTTTTTTTATTCCTGGAATAATAAGTATTACCCATGTTAAGCGACGTTGAGCCTGGTCAGTAGTAAATGGGTGACCCTTTGTGAATACCGGGTGCTGTATGTGCTCTTCGCTTATCTTAGCATCGTTTCCATTCGTCCTAGACTTCTACTTTCCACTGGAATCAGGCAGTGCCGATTCAGAAGATATATGGTTGGCGATTGCGCAATACTTGCTTCAAAATTACACGCGCAGCAACTTTCACACGAGTTATCCATTGTGTCTTGAAACTGAACGAAGGTTATGAATTTACTTCAAATACGGAGTTATTGAATAATTCTTCATTTCTGTCAATTTACAAAATGGCGGTCCTACAAATCGTCCGCAAAAGATAAACTTCAAGTTGCCAGGATTCAATTTGAGTTCATGGGGTTTGTTTATTTTTCATCTGCCCCCAACAACGGTTCGTTGTGTTTCGACGAGTTTAAATTTCCGTCTCGGTTCGTCTGAATAATCAGAGAAGTTTCCTTCCTCAGACCAAATAAATACAGGCACGAAATACTCTCCGATCCGATGTCTGACACCAAAACGAATTCAAGAATGTTTGTTTGTTTTTCAAATGATCTTGGAGATTATAAGGATAGAATCAATAAGAGTTTGGACAAGAAGATACGTTCATTTCCAAAGCTATTCTAAAAATTCTCTTTTCCTTTCTGTTCTTTCTCTTTCTTTTTCTTTTTAGAAATGTTTCGAATATCAACGCTAGTTGAAGTAACCAACATTAGCAGATATGTTTGCTTTCTTCTGTTCACTCCAAACAAGGCATATTGCCACTAAGATAGTTGTTAAAATCATGTTTACAAATCTGCGTGTTGCTATAGTTGTGGAAACAGAAAGAAAGATTCCAAAGGAAAGCAGTCCGTAGCTATTCGAGTAGAAAGCGTTTCGGCATCTGGGAGCCTCTACAGTGAATGGGGTGGGATTTTGCTTATTTATGTAAGTTCATCGGAGCACATTCCGTGGAAGTACTTGTAAAACAAACACAGGGACCTATTAGGTTAAGTAAATTTCGCGTACAAAAAAATCGTAGGATAAATTTCAGAGGAAACATTTTTTAAATCAATGGAACGGGTGGGTGGAAAAAAAAAGAAAATTGCTCAAATTTTCCTTAAGGCCTTATCGTCTGACCCTCTAAGAGGAAACGTCAGAATGATACATTCAAAACTAAGAAAATCGAATGATATATGAAGGGAAAAATTGTTTAAGTCGGAGAAAACGATCGAGAGAGAGAAAAAAATGTTTTAAAAAGTAAATCACTCAACGTTATGGTGGATTTGAATAATTAAAGATCTCCACCTAATGCTTCAAAATCTTTTGTCTGCACAGGCTAGGTCGAGAATTGTTAATGACTAACGCCTCAATAATATTGAGATGGTAGTTCGACCTGGCACTGTGTAAAACAGAAAACCACCCATCAGAATACTTGTCAGAACAACTATTTGTACTAACCATGTGATTACCGATGGCTGATTCCTGTGCCTGGAAGTTCCCGGATGATCTCGAAACCTTGTGTGACGAATATCACGTGGTATGTGTTGGGACATTCTAATTTCTAATCTTTGGGATGTCTTGCCAACGTAGTCAGCTCCACACTGACACATGAATTTATAAACAACAGAATTCTTTTGAATGGCTGGCAAAATATCCTTACGAAAAGAAGAGAAAAAGGTTCGAGTCGTGTAAACTACTCTCAGCATGGTTGCTGGAAAACAACGTTGAGTAGAAGAAGAAATACTTTTGACAATGTCAAGTCCGCCAGAACCTAACCATGGAAGTTTCAAATAAATAGGGCAACGTGACGGGCCAATAAATTTACCACCATTAAATATAGCAACTTTGCGTGCAATAATGCTTTTTATGATATTAGTGGGATATCCATTAGCAAAAAAAATATTAGTAATTTCACCAAGTTCTGCATTGAGTCGTGTTGGTGAACAAATCATAAACGCTCGATGAGTGAGAGTACTAATAAGATTTATTTTTCTTGATCTTGGGGCGAAGGAAACCCAATTTAGATAAAGGTCTGTAAACATTGGTTTTCTATACACAGAGGTTTCAAACGATGAACCAGTTTTAGACACTAAAACATCGAGGAATGAGAGAGAACCACAATCCTTAACCTCCATAGTGAATTGCAACGATGGATGCAAGTCACAAAGAAGACGAAGAAACTGTTCAGCGTCACTCCGTGAGGGAAAACAAGCAAAAGTGTCATCAACGTAACGTGTGTAAAAAGCCGGCTTGGTCACTTTGGAAAATAATTGGTTTTCGAAAAATCCAACGAAAATGTTGGTTAACGATTGACCAAGAGGTCTTCCCATGGATATACCATCAATTTGCTGATACATTATATTATTGAAACTGAAAGAAACTGATATATATATATATATATATATATATATATATATTTCTGTGTGTGTTTATCTTTTTTATTTATATTAAGATTTTTTCTATTCAAATATAAATTTGATAACATAAAATAATTATAATAGCTCAATAGTGTAAGACCAGAGCTATGTTATATTCAATAATTTTTATGTCATTTTATACCATATCAATATTGTAAAAGACAGATTCACGTCATTTCATGAAACTTATTTTTTTTTATTCAGCATACAATTGTGTCGGCAAACACCAATATATTTGTAAAATGCTCATGTGAATTTATTTCTTGGTGTGGCTATCTTCAGTGCTAGTTTTTGATTGTTTTTTTAAAATTAGCACTGGAGATGACCCCACCAAGAAATAAAGGCACATGAGCACAACTAGATTGGGGTTTGCCGAAACAATTGTATGCTGAATAAAGAATAAGTTTTATGAAATAACGTAAATCTGTGCTTTATAACATTGAAATGGTATAAATTACATTAAAAATATATATATAGAGAGAAATATAGTCATCCACAGACAGGCTGTTTCACTGAATAACAACTATTCGGTTCGGCTAGACTAGCACACATCCCAAGCCGTGGATCGAACCTTCATCCATCTAGTTGATAGACTGCAGATCTCACGACCAAGCCTAGTCTCTATCCTGTCGCTTATCAAGAGATCGCCATTATCATTTCCGGAGAAAATTCTCAACCTTAAAAAACAATAGAAAAAAGTTTTCTTTTTGCTTGAGGATTTTCTTCGGAAATAAAATGGCGATCTTCTGATGAACTGATGTTTATTCCTAGTTGTTCGTTTTTGTGTGGCAGAGTTAGATTGATCTTTTTTTTTAATTTGGCAAGTAAAAATAGGAATAAAGACTTGGTCATTGGAATTTAAAATGCCATTATATATATATATATATATATATATATATATATATATGCTCTGTTGTAAAATGTTAGCAGTCATCGAGCTTTTGAAATGAATAGTTCTGGTAAATTTTCTTTTAATATTCATGCACAA
The DNA here is from genome assembly GCA_963556195.1 of Sepiola atlantica. Taxonomy (NCBI): domain Eukaryota; kingdom Metazoa; phylum Mollusca; class Cephalopoda; order Sepiida; family Sepiolidae; genus Sepiola; species Sepiola atlantica. Next base: position 44,674,467 of record OY744529.1, read on the forward strand.
ATATATATTTCCACAAATAAATATATATGACGCCCAGAAGCTGCGTTCCCAAATTCATAATGATCCGTAAAATAGTTTAGTTTTGGATGCTAGAATAGAAATGTATGAACATATACACATATCTAACTTGATATACACGCACCCTCTAAATGTAAAAATTTACAAAAACAATGTTTCCATGTTACTCACCGTATAGCCTAGAATATATATTCCAAAATTCATAATGATCGGTTCATTAGTTTAGGAGTTTATCATGTACAACGAAATATATATATATATATATATATGTATATATATATATATATATATATATATATATATATAATAAATGTTTGTTTTGTTTATTATCTATGTACGTATACGTTTCGTCCTTTATAATCGGGACTCATCAGCATAGAGATATGACTATTCACTACTGGTCATGCGATTCTAAACCCCGGATTCCGAGTATATATATATATATATATATATATATATATATATATATATATATATATATATATATATATATATATATATATATATATATAAAGATAGATAAAAAAAGAGGGATAAACATGTACAGAAGGACAAATTTATTTCAACTTCGATTGTGCAATGCAAGGTATACTTGGTAAAAAATATGTTTATTATTCTTTCCTTAAGATAAAAATCTTATCATCAGAGGAATTACATAGATGGATAAGTTGGCAGTGGAAAAGCCAAAATTCAAAATTTGAAGAAAATATTAAGTAATGAAGAGTGAAAAAGTTCGTGTAAAACGATATGGGGTCTGTCCAGTTAACTATAGGTTCTGTCTACTAAAAGTATACTTTTATTTTCATATTATATATATATATATATATATATATATATATATATATATATATATATATATATATATGCATACCAGATACCTTACTTTATATACATGAATCCTTTTCAAAAAATAATGTGGTCATGTTTCTCATCGTGTTGCCTAAAAATGCATAACGTTTACTAGTTTAGGAGATTGTCCTGTATATATAAATATATGCGCATATCTAACTTTATATATAGATATATATAAAGAGATATGATAAAGAAAGGAAGAAAGTGTCCCGACGCAATGGAAGTTGAAAAAAGAAAAACCAAAAAATATTATTTATGTATTCATCAGCGTTTCGTCTTTATTGTAAGACTTTCTCATGATGATTTTTCTGAAAAAAAAAGCATCACATAAGTCAAAAAAAATTTAACAGCCGGTTACGAACCAGCGTCCGCTGGTTCTGAATATATATTCTGAACCGGCTGTTAAAACATTTTGTACTTGTGTGATGTTTTTTTCAGACAAATCATCCTGAGAAAGTCTTACAATAAAGACGAAACGCTGATGAATACATAAATAATATTTTTTGGTTTTTCTTTTTTCAATTTCCATAAAGAGATATGTTTATTGCACTTATCGTCTGAAATCTGAACTCGGGCGATCGACAACAAGAGCCCAGGAGGGTTCGTCGGGGTTGCCGGTTGGTATCAACTCTCAGTTTGCAAGGCCACTAAGGCCGTTGAAATAATGTAAATAAGATAAAAAGTTAGAAAGGGCTGGATCAGATCAATGTTGGGGTGATGAGATTGTATAGGGACGAAAACTTTGCCCAAGGCTGTCCGATGCCGTTTAGTGTTTGCTTATATTGTTTCGTAAAAAGCTTTATTGGCCTTTTGGTCAAGATCAAAGTGTAGTATCTGTTCCGATGGATACTGCACCCTATAGACCGGTATCGTCTTGGCCTTCGGGTCTTCATTCCGCCGGTCTGTGGGTTTGTTCTGTGTAGTTCTAAGAGGTCCGCCGTCCCAGGCTTTGCCTTCCTCTCTTTGGGGTGGAGTAAGTTTATCGCTTACTGCTTGAGGCGCCCCTACCGGGGAATGCCGAAGGGGCTACCCAGGCATTTTTTGTAGGCCAGAATGCTCACCTTATCGGGCGCTGGCTTTTCAAATCCCACTTGTGTCACATCTTACCGCTGTGGGAGGAAGATAAAAAAAATGAGATTTGCATTTGCGTAACTTAAACAAGCTTCGTTGTGAACATATGCCCATGGGCAAAATATTGTTAAATTGTTTTCTCTAAATAATTGTGATTTCAGAAAAAAAAGAAAAGATCACGTCCTGGAGAATGATAAATTGTTTGTAAAAGTTCTTACTAAAATTTGGACAGGAAGTGCATGTCGGTATAATAGCGTTCTTACTGAAGATATAAACATTTCTAAAAATATTTAACTAAAAACGTCTGTTTGACTTCCGTTTGTTCGCCATCCTCTCGAATCTTCGCAGCCATGAATAGAAGAAGAACAGAGATATAAAAAAAAAACAGAAAAATTAAAAATAAAGGGTCTTACATTGACAATGAATGATAGAAACCCTGAATAATGGCTTGCGATGAAAGAGAGAAAAGAAAGGAAGAAGGAAAGAAAAGAAGCAAAAACGGACGCATTCTTAAGATGAATCCGTTCCATCTGCGTGACAGACCGACGAAAATTTAATTTTAAACGAGTGGGACAGACAGAATGAATGTAGGAGAACCTTTAGTGAGTTTGTGACGCATCTAATATTTGCGTTTAGCGATGGAAATTTTTATGTAAAACTTAAGCGTGGGAGCCCGGCTGACGGACGAAGCCTCCCATATCGATGCGAGGAAGAGGCATATGGAATAGGCGGGAAATGCAGAGAAAAAGAAGAAAGAGACAAAAGAAAAGGAAGAACAATAATACGGAGAAAAACAATATGAAAAAAGGGAAAAAAAGAAAAAAAAGAGAGATAGAATAAGGAGGGAAAGTAAAGAAAATGGAGAAAAAAGAAAAAAGAAAGAAAAAAGAAGAAAAATAAAGGAAGGAGAAGAAGAAAAGAGAAAAAGAAACAGAGAAATGAAAAAGAAGAGAGAAAACGACGAAGAAGAAAGGAGATAGACGAAATAAAAAGAAGAAAAGTTAGAAAGAAGGTAGGAAAAGAAGAAAAAAGAGAAGTAAAGGAAGAAGAAAAATAAAGAATGAAAAAAAAGAAATAATAATAATAAAAATACTAATAATAATATCTTAGTCTTGTTCACTCATTCATTTTCGCATTTTTTTCTTATGTTGGCTTCTCTACACTCATAGGTTTTGGCTTCTTTTTCTTATCTAACCCATGTACGAACACCGGCGTCTCTTATTCAGATCGATACGTTATATTCTTCCCCTATACCCTCACTGTCAGTACGTGTCTTGTAATATTAGATTGTGCTATATTTCCAAGAGAGATAGACAATATTTTCAGGTATTTCGGCCACTTTTAATCATAATAAATAAATGAGTGTAGGGACTGGGTTTCTGTTCGGGAGAGATCGATAAACAGCTGAGGTTTTTAGACCATGCGTCATTGTAAGAATGTGTTTATGATAAAAAAATAAAAATAAATACATCGACCCTAATCGCGAGAGACTCGAACGCTTCATTTTCATTGGCTACTAGTCACTTTCTCACAGATGAGACGTTGGTAGTCTTTCTCTACTCAATCGTTATTTCCATGGAATGTGCTCGACTGAGCTCTAATCTCTATTTCCTCTTTGTAAGAAGAACTCGTCTTATTACCACAACTGCAGAGAAAGTCCCTTAATTCTTTCGTGTGCCTTACATCAAACGAAATTTACGCGAAAAGAATTGATTTCCCAAAATTTGACATATTTGAAATTCATTATCACGGCACTACTTCCCTGCATACTACAACTTAGTTGTTTTCAAAGCCAATGTCATAAAAACTTGTATTAAACTGTCCTCATAAGTAATCAATGCTTGTCCATTCCATTCACCATTTCCAGTGCTCTCACACTAGAATTGATTTCCAAGAATTTGACATATTTGAAATTCATTATCACGGGACTACTTCCCTGCCGGCTACAACTTAGTTGTTTTCAAAGCCAATGCCATTAAAAACGTGTACTAAACTGTCCTCATAAGTAATCAATGCTTGTCCAATCCATTCACCATTTCCAATACTCTCACACTAGAATTGATTTCCAAATATTGAAATATTTGAAATTCATTATCACGGGACTGCTTTTTCTAATGCTCCCATAGTAGTCTTCACCATTCAACGATACTCGAATGGCTTTTGGCCTTGAAAAGTGGTGACTCATTATTAAGGAAATTATGTCCAGCTGTGTTAGTCATGGTAGTTTTGTTTTACGGCATATCAAGCCTTCTCAGGTTATTTTAATGCTGAATCTGGCCATGTTCTTTATATCTTCAAATATTATTCATGATGTTTGGTTTGGTTGTTTTGTAGAAGTAAATTGTTTTTTTTTTTAGTGTGTAGCTTTACAGAACATGATTGAGTTTTGCAAAGTGAAATGAAAGAAAAAACAATAACATCCATGTTTGGTGCATTTTAGATCAGGAAGCCGTTATCTTCAGACAGCCTGATCTGGTAGCACCAGAGCTTTAGTCAAAAGTATAATTATTTTGAATAATCCTACATGATTAGTGTTAGCTTTTAAATCGTAAATGTACATTAATTTTCCGTAATTATTGTTTTGATACATTTTAAGGGGCGGGGGGGGGGGATAATCCTTCGAGATATTACATCCTCCTTTTAAAGAGGGTTGGTGTAGTATCTGTTCTGTTGTCATGGTACCATCTTCCAAGGTACTACCTTCTCCTTTTTTGGGGGGGGAGAAATGTACTATCTTTTCTTTTGTCTATTCTTCTTTTATGGTTATTCCTTCTCTATTCTGAAGGGGGTATTGTAGTATATGTTCTGTTGTGATGATGCCACCTTCCTTTTAGGGTCAGTGCTTGTAGTTCATTCATCATGACATCCTCCTACCTTAGCAAAAAATATGTTACCGGGGGGGGAGGGAGCATATATTTTCTAGTATTTCTATGAATTACTATATTTAAAGATATTTTTGTCGATATACTTACGAACGTACACCCTTTTTAAAGTCGCAGAAAGAAATACGAGAATCACTTCTAACATTATTGGAAGAAAATATTTGTTTTAATAACCACGATATAGATATGGTTTGTGCTCTGCAATAAAAAATGTTCATTAAGAAAATTAAACTGAAAAACGTGTCCAAATTTCGACAAAAACATAAAAGACTCAATGAAATCATTGAACGGGAATGATTTTGAAAATAATGAGGATATGCAGTAGTATACATGCAGTATCTATTAACATTTTTTTTAATAGTTAGGCATTTAATATCTATTTGCGTTGATCAATAGTCATTTTCCTAATAAATCTATTTTGTTTACATATAGTCGATTTAATTATCCTGATAAAATATTACTATAGTTGGCCAAACCTAAAATCATTTTCTTTTTTCATACTCATTCTCATTTTTTCATACTCATTTTCTTTTTTCATACTCATTCTCATTTTTTCATACTCATTCTCATTTTTTCATACTCATTCTCATTTTTTCATACTCATTTTCTTTTTTCATACTCATTCTCATTTTTTCTTTTAATGAAGAAAACGTTTTCAAGCTCATCTAATTTATCCTACGTTATGGCCAATCGTACGCTATGAACAGATCAAAGGTTTTAGTGTATTAAAAAGAAGACGTCCACAACAGGAGAGAAACAAAGACTTGCTGTCGTGTGTCTTCTGCATAACGAGATTCTAATTGTTTGCGTGAGAAAACGCCGTCCAGATAATCTGCTCAGATCGAAGCATCGATCACCGTAGTACTATTGTTACCTTAATGTTCGAATCCTGTTTGAAATAGCAATCCTATATGTTTTAGTTTTCTCTCTCTCTCACACACACACACACTCTCTCTCTTTCTCTCTCTCTCTTACTCTCTCTCTCTCTCTTACCCTTTCTCTCTCTGTTGACAGAAATACATTCTTTTAGGTCTTATTGTAATTTCTTTGTAATTTGTAGTTCCTAGAAAACCCGTCTAGATGGGCACTGTAAGTGTAGTATTAACACAGCATGACGTCGCTAGCTATATGTGCATCGTTCCTTTCATTAAGCAGAACGATCTTATGACGTCAAGCCGACAGATAAAGTGTTAAAATTATAACTGTTTATTCGCTGTTTAGCATGCCCGAGTGGTTCAGACCGTCGGGATTTGAGTTGCAAAATACTCGGAA
>OY744529.1:44683061-44685561 GCA_963556195.1 Sepiola atlantica
CACATATATACAAACCCGTATACATCCATATAAATACATATATATATATATATATATATATATATATATACAATTCATTGACTATGCATTGAACACTCTCAAAATATTTCCCCTTTTAACATTTTTTCTCTGATTTTAATCTTTTATTCTTTTCCAACTAATCTTACCAGCTTATCCATCCGTATTCCTCTGATGATAAAAATTAAATTTTTTGAAAAGACATGGCTTTAGGAAAAATCAACCCCTTCTTTTGAACAACTGAAGATATAATAGATTTTGTATTTTTGACAACTTTTATTCTCATCCTTTAACTTGCTTATATATATATATATATATATATATATATATATATATATATATATATATATATATATATATATATATATATATATATATCTAGACCCTTATGGACCTAGACGGTAGATATAGAAAAAAATTTCCGGACCAGGCTATTGGCAAAAAAACACACACCGACGAGTCGATATATTTGTTTATGAGGATGGGGTATTCCCTCAAATATTTTAATAAAAAAGGGGAGAAACACCACCCTACAATCACGGTTCGAACTTAGCACTAGTAAATAATAGAAAATTATTTGAAAATGATTGATTTCTCAGTATTGTCATTATTATCATTGTTTACCATTTCACGTACCGCCGGTGTCACCTAACTAACGCACTGTCATCGCCTTCTAACAATACTTATTACATATTACGCACAATGCTTCAAGCAAACTACAATACTCTTCTCATATATATATATATATATATACATACATACATATATATATATATATATATATATATATATATATATATATATATATATATATATATATATATATTACAAAATACTTATACGAATTTAATGCTGGACGTTGTAAAATTACATATATATATATATATATACATTTATTTGTGATATAGATTGCATTTCTATTTTATCATTTGTCTGTCTATATTTTCTTCAATCTCACTATGACAGGCTCACTTTCTCTCTGTGTCGCTCTCGCTATATCTATCTTTCTCTCTATCTTCCTGCCCCCCTCCACGTCTCCGTATGCAATATGCTTACACAGTAAGTTGAACAGACGCGAACACGCAAGTATGTTCAAAGACCTCACATTGACAGCCACCAACATACACGCACGCATACATCGCTTAACGAAGACCCCCGTCCCGCCAAGAACAGTGCCTCTTAGAAAAATAAACATGTTTCGCGCAAACATCTAACGCAAGATGGCGTCACGACACGTCCGTCTGAATATTTCGCCTGGAACAGATCCCAGCTCTGATTTCCTGCGACCAGGTCACATGTCTACATCAGCAACTGCTGATTTTGCAACACAGGAGAAGAAATAAACAACAAAAAAGGTTTAATTTCCCGCCTCGATAAAAAAAAGAAAGGAATTATAATTACCGTAATCTATTTTTTTTGTATGTCTCTATTCATTCTTTTCTTAAGAATGTTCCCTAACAAATCGAGAATTTCCCCCGCTCCCTTCGGGAATTATACAGCCTATTCGGAAGGAGACCACACGGGGTGTAATGCGGTCGCTGGATTAATGCTGTTTGGCTCAAATCACTCTTCTTGTGTTGTCATCAGTAATTAAACTTGTGTTGTCATCTGTAAACTTTAAATGTCGGTGTTTCGTTATTTATGGTGGTGGGTCAGGTGTTGTATCATTACTTTTCCATTCTGAACTTTCGCATATAAACAATACTAAGAGAAAAATGCAGATGAGACTCGTTTTATACTGTGCTAGTGATTACCCCCAAAATCAAATCGGCCAAATAGATAAAGTCACGGACTACGGAATCAGCTGTAACAATTTTAAAATCTTACAGGGTCAATTGTATTCAAATACGAACTAATACCTTCGGAACAAGTATAAGCCTGATGAACTCACTGCTCTTGTACCCCACAACGTAAATATTCCCGACCTACCGACGAGCAGCAAAATCCCACCCCTTCACTGTAGAGGTTCCTAGACGTTGTAAGATTTTCTACTCCGATAGCTTCTTTCCTCGGAGTGCTTGCCTTTAGAATCCCGTCTCTGTCCCTGTGTCTCCCTACATGTACACGTGCAGAAATTTATATGTAATGTGAACAAACATCTTGCTGTCCAGCTCCTGCCAAAGCTGTTCCTCCTAAAAACCTGACTGTTATCACAGAAGCCTCTTAAGCATCAGTGGCAATATGCCTGACGTAGAGTAAAAAGAGTAATACAAAACTACATTTACACGGCTTTGGGTAAAACAGTGACTTGTGTTCAACTAAACGTATATAATTAATCATTGTTAATAGGTACCATTTGACCCATTGGGCATAATGGATACTGTTCATGAATGGGCCGGGATAGAGGGGTTCGATCATCGGTCGAGCCATAACAAAGACCTAAAAATTGTATTTTATGGCTTCTTGCTAAGACACATCATTATAAAGCGTGGATAAAGGATAAGTGAAGTAATCAAGGAAAAAGTGTCACCCTCCTCCACAT
>OY744529.1:44695561-44763061 GCA_963556195.1 Sepiola atlantica
TGACACAAATACATGCCAAAAATATACTTTAGTTCTGGGATTGCGTTACGTATGACCAACAATCTGTTTTAATTATTCTAATTAGCCGTAATTTATAATTAACTGAACAAGTCACCCATATCTCTTATTTAGTTATCCATGTATGTTTATCGTCCGCTCTTACTCTATATTGATAGCACCACTCTCTGATTGGCCCACTGAACGATGTTGAAGGGTTATTCTACTAGTATAAGCCGTTTTTTTTACCCAGATCGATGAAACCCCGTTATATCCAAGAGACATCGTAATTTATAGTTTTAAATAAAATACCCTATATCTCTCTATATATATCTGTATGTGTGTATGTCTGTCTGTTTGTCTGTTTTTCTGTCTGTGTGTGTGTGTCTCTCTCTATCTCTATCTCTCTCCCTCTCTCTCTCTCTCTCTCTCTCTGTATATATATATATATATATATATATATATATATATATATATATGCTTATTTTGATTTATTAAGATATGTACAAAATCTGCGACACTGGCATGTCGATGTTATCAATCAACAGCTGTTAGAAACTAAGATCTCATCAGGAAGAATCAAAATCCGATCTTTACCTCAGATCATATTTGGGAAGAATCTGTGGATGTTTACTTTACCTTGATTAATATATATATATATATATATATATATATATATATATATATATATATATATAGAGAGAGAGAGAGAGAGAGAGAGAGAGAGAGAGAGAGAGAGAGAGAGAGTAAGATAATACTTTAAAGATATAAATAATATCTTTAACCAGTAGACTATCAGGATAAAAACAAAGCTCAATATAGTGTATAGAGCAATAATATTAATCGAATGACATAATAAAATGAGAAATTAATCAGTTTTTTCTTAAAGTTCAAAGTATCACTCCTTGTTTTTTTAACTTTAATAAAATCTGATTTATTTCTCATTTTATTATGTCATTCAATTATATATATATATATATATATATATATATATATATATATATATATATATATATATATATATATATATATATATATATAGTAAAAAGGGAAAATAAACATAGATATATATTATATTTTTTAAAAAATCCTGTCATGAATAGTTAATGCTCAATATACGAGATAGAGCAATAATATAAATAAGTAAGTGATGAGAATAAAAATGTCTACAATATCTATTGAATCATCAATTGTTCAAAACTTTCCTTGTTGACACTGTAATTCTCACAGCAGTTTGACTGCAACACACGTTCTGGCGACATGCAGACGACATGCAGATGACATGCAGACGACATGCAGACGACATGCAGACGACACCCCTTATCATCGAGCATAAATGTTTTGTTCCCAGCATGCACTCTCAAACCTATGTTCGACATTCCAAACAAAGACGTGAAAGCTCGTGTCTTTTAATCTGTCTGAAGTAAAAAGGGAAAATAAAATAATCTCATTTTGTCTGACAATTTATAGGGAAATGCACCCAGACTTATTAGGAAGAATCTTGTGAATATTGTTCAGAAAATGAACATCGATGCTGATGGTATCACTTTCTATTCTGGTGTTGCTTCTCGACCATCTCCCTCGGATCAGTCAAAATATGCAGCTGATCTAGAAGTTGATCTGGGTTCAGTTGTGGATTGAGATACGAAATGGCTTTTTTCATTTAATCCTGTTAAGACTCAGCTCGTGTCTTTTAATCGTAGGCGTGTCCCTTTTCTTTCTGAGATTCTCATGGATGGCTTTGTTCTTGAGGAGAAATTGACTCTGAAACTTCTTAGTCTTTCTTTTTCATCAAATCTTTCTTAGAATTCATACATTAGATCCTTTGCTCTTTCTGCGTCTCGTAAAGTCGGTTCTCTATCTGGCTTCAGGCTATTCTCTATCTTTACAAATCCACTATCAGTACTGTTTTCATATGTGGGCTTATGAATGTCTGTCCTATCTGAAGGTTCTTGATAAAGTGCAGAAACGTATCTGTAATTTGATTGGCCCCACTCTTTCTTTCTTCTTTGCATCCTTTCTCTCATAGACATGATGCTGCTAGCCTCAGTCTTTTCTATAAATACTATTATGGCATGTGTTCTTCAGAATTGTGTGATCTGTTTCTTGCTTTCTTAATTGACCCTTGTTTGATTCCTGGGTCTAGTGGTGTCCATCAATTCGCTGTTTTGATACCTCATTGTAATACAGCTTCCTAGAACTGCAGGCTGGTGGAACTCTCTTCCTACTGACTTTTTCCTCCTACCTATAGCCTTAGTATTTTAAAGGTCAATAGGCATCTCCTGTCATTGCTATAATCATATTTCGTTCTTGCTAGCTCTTGCTATTAAGTAGGTCCATGCCTCGTTTGGAGCGATTTTCATAAAAATAAACATTAATTATCTTCTGTCAACAACATGGTAAGCCCTCTTCACCCTCTCCGCTGTCACACTCTTCATCTAGTTTACCATTTTCATCACAATTTTTTTTCAGTCGTCGAGTTAGGGTTAGGATTAGCGTTAGGGTTAGGGTAAGCGTTAGTGTTATGGTTAGGTTACCGTTAGCGTTAGCGTTAGCGTTAGCGTTAGCGTTAGGGTAAGTGTTAGAGTTAGGGTTAGGGTAAGCGTTAGAGTTAGGGTTAGCGTTAAAGTTAGGCTTAGCGTTAGGGTTAGGGTAAGCGTTAGTGTTAGGTTAGGGTTACGTCCTTAAGTCTTTTGACCGTTTCGTTTGCCCTTCTCCTGTGCAAAAAAAATAATGGTACTTCTATCGAACATAAACCAGTTTCCGTGAACTGCGCGTTGGCAGCGTTCTGGCATGCTACGTTAACACCCGAGAGATGACGAGGTGAATGGTGGCAGCCGAATGGTTGCTGCGTTGTATTTTTCAGTTTTATTTTCAAGAAAGATAGCAAATAACAAAAAAGTGCCACCTCTTACGGAATTCCAAGCTCTACATTTAGTGTGGGTACACCTCAATTGTACTTTTTTTCTATCAACCGGCACATGTAATAACATTTCTGACATGTTTTTTTACCAACAGATTTCTTTCCTGACAGAAAGAAATGGCTCCTACGGGAAATTCGACACTACCACACAACTCTTAGTAATTCATTTTTTTATGGAGGGGATTTAACATGAAATAAACATGCACTGGCTTTGATCAATTGCTTCTGGCTTTAATCAATTTCAATACTGGTTAGAAAATTGTCGTCTAGTAGCTGACAGCAGATTCGCTAATCGCTCGGCATTCCTCGGGTGTTTACGTAGCATGCTCGAACGTTGCCGACGCGTAGTTCACAGAAACTGGTTCATGTTCGATAGAAGTACCAAAGTAATGGCCGTTGTAAAAGTGCTGTGATTAGAAGTTTAGGAAGAGGGTGGTAGACTGTGATGGCGGCGGGGAAGCAGTACTGTGGACGATCCTATGACCATGACACGAAGATATATCTACTCCATGTATGGCAAACTGATGGGGCACTTTCCCGTTTGTGGATGGGTGCGAGTGGCGGCAGTCTGTATCAAACGTCTCGCTACAATTGTCGCACAGCACTGGGATAGCAATGGTAAGCGATGCTATCTTGAAGTGTATGATAGCAGACACACTTGCCCGGATAAAGCAATCAGATCCCGTCGAATAAAAAGTGGTGCGTGGACACAAAGAACTGGATGCGTGGATGGACGCCAATGGAGCCATCATCGAAGGTGCATGCTGGTTGCGACCAACGAAAGATACCCAACATATAACCGTCTCAAGAATCAAGTGACTCAAAACCCTCGTCTTATGTCGCTACTCATTAGTTTTCTTGTTTATTATTATTTGTGAATTAATTCAGGAAACTGGTTTCAACAATATAGTATTCTATTAGTAAAAATATCCAAGGAATTAGTTTATCTAAATTTTGCAATCCGCTGTCACAATAGATTTCTAAAATCGAAGAGAAATAAGAAAAATATTAGTAAAATATTTCCACTGTATAGAATGCATTTAAATTTTGTAATTTGAAACGGTTTTTGAAACAAGTAAAATGCAGAGGCTTTTTTTTTTATAAATAAACATATTAGTTATTTAAATTCAAATTTTCGATTCACACAGGAATCTCCATCAGGATAATAGACAATATTTTTTTAAAACGACATGGTGTCGCTTGATCTTGTGCTTATGTTTAAAACTCACAAGAAAACAATACAATAAGTGAGCAATAAAGAGAATAACTTTTCAGAAATAGAAAAATTAAAAGAAGCAAAAAAAATGGGATCTAAAAAGTAAATAAGAAAAAGCCCAAAAAAAAACGAAGCTAAAAAAAATGATGGTCCGAGAAATCAAAAAAATCAGCCGAATAAAATAGATGTAATGATCGAGTTCAAGATGATGGGATGGGGGTTAAAGGGAAGTAATTATGAGACAAAAGGAACAACAGATTCATGTAATCGGGAGTTCTAGGTCAGAGGAGGGGGTCGCGAGAAGAGGGCATGGGTTTTTACATAACTCGAATGTCGGTCTTTTGCGAACGTAAACATCTGTTGAGAAACAATTATTCGCGTTAGAAAAATTCATCAGAAGACAAGACGTTTCATTTTTTTTTCTAAAAAATCTGTGGCAAGCCGGTGGGGGGGGGGGCAGGAAAACGCTCACCCACCACCCTTAATCCAGGATACCCTCCTTACCCAATCTCCCCCTACTCCTGGTAATGGAAAACATCTCGAATAATTCTGGTCAAGCAAAATAATACTTGCGGAAGTCAGCAGAATCTTGGAAGGACACTCATCCAGTAAACTTCTATATTAGTAAATTGCGTGACCACTTCTCGTGTGTATGTGCGGGTGTTTCTCGCGACTACGTGACTTACAGATTATTATTTTTGTCATTATTAATCGAATATTTATTGAAATCAAAAATGCAATAACGTAAACAGGGTGTCCTGTATCGAACTCTGGAACCGTCTATCTGGACTCTCGAACTCTTGTCACGGGGGTACCACGCTCAGATTCCATTCTTTGGTTCTGGGACACACTCGTTAATTCTCCGTTGCTTTCAGTTCTGTTGCTACTGCTTATCGTCCTAGTGACACATGGCCGTGAGGTCTAAGCCGTTGTGTAAGATAATGAAGAGTGGCACAAATGAATCGTGGACGAGTCCATTGTGGGTGTGACGTAGATAACGAAAGAAAGCGACTTGACAACTGTTAAAAAGGAGAAGGTTCCGCAGTGCAAGCGAGACTTAAAAGGCGGCGGTTTCAGAAACGCGAAGAGCCGGAGCACTTGGTGATCGGAGTATCGAAGTACCGGGAAAATGGGAGTTTACCAATGTTTATGGCACCGATAAAGCTTTATTGGCTATGGTACCCAAGCTCGTCTTGCTGTTAGGCCTTCGTGTCCGCTGACTAAAAATGCGAGTTGGTACTGTGAAAGAATCCCCTGACTTGTATTTCATCAAACATACAATTGGAAGTGCTTGTGGAACAATTGCTTCAGTTCACGCTCGGACAGACAATGCAGAACAAATTGCTTTCCAATCGGATGTATATATGAACGAGTTTCTAGCGGAAACCAAGTCTGTAATCTCAGCAAGGAAAAGACTTTCATGAGACAAAAAGTATGTCAAAAGATTTTTTTATATGTGTGTGCGTAGCCGACGTAAACCATCCGGTGATGGGAAATAAAGAAAACCAAGGTTTTTCCATATACGTTCTGCTCTTTGTCATTCTTGTTGGATCTTACCGGGTACCCCGAAAGAACGGGTAATGCAACAGTTGGTTGGAAAGTTGCAAGTTATCTGGAGGTGCTAAGTTCAATCCTGGGTGAAGGCAGTGAAAGTAACATTCAGCGACAGCAACAATACGGCGATATGACTCCGGGATACGCTGGGTAGCCCTGATAGTCTTATATATTATTTGGAATAATACGTTTTTAGAGTTACGTCTACATCTAGCATTATATAACTGAGGGTTGATTTGATTGGTTAGTTTATTCATGCGCCAGAGAAAGGGTCTCTTAGTTAAGCTTTAGTGACGATACAAGCAATAATCTAAGATCCTGATTGTCAGGGACGCTTACATTGATATGGAAATAATTCAACCAGAAACACATCTTGGCTAAAGAAAATTTTTTACCCACATAGGTAATATTAATAAAATACAGTTAGAATGTTGCCTCTTTCTTCAAGTATCAGTTCCAGCTACCCGTCTCGTGGAAAGCATCAAAAGAAAATACACTCAGGACTGGACAACGATTAAGAGAAGCAAATAATTACATACCTCCCTACCCTTAACATTTTCACCTTTTAGTTTCGAGTAAAAAGATATACCCCCATGCTCTTACCACAAATGCGTCCATGGTGTTGCTGGTTGTGAGTCCGGAGTTTATACCGTGTGCTTTCGAATCCAATGGTTGACTAATGGACTGGGGTTAGGGTTAGGGTTAGGGTTAGGCTTAGGGTATATCGATAATCTTGCTGCCTTTTATAGCAAACCTTAAATCTTATGCTTTCTGCTACTGAACACTCACTCGTGAGGACTGTGTCTCAATGAAGTTGGAAAGGTGTGGCTCTGAAACATAGACCTTGTGTGTTTGAGTTCGAAGCTTTACCATTGAGACGTCATACCGAGACCGGTGCGTTCAAATAGTGTTCTACTTAAAGACACGGGTATAGATTCACTTCCGTTCCGCTTGTTTTGCTTGTTACAAAATTATTATTATTATTATTATTATTATTATTATTATTATTATTATTATTATTATTATTTGTACTCACTAGGAGTGCTCACACAGGTCATCAGTGATTGCTCACCGACATCCGGTGGTATTCCCTGGAGTCCGAGTGACAACAAGTCTCCCCAGATTTTCAGTATTCTCCACCTCTTTTTGATAGCCACTGCAAATAACCTTGCAGTATCGCAACAGCCGTTTACCATTGATTTCTAGCTGGTAAGGACCATTGGTCTTCTCTGGGATTTGGGTGGCAATAAGCCTCCCCAAGGTCCCAGCACTGTCTGAACTTCCAGTGGAGGTCGGGTTTGTGCTGTCCCTCCTCGGTCTTCTCATCCTCCTTGACCCTATGAAAATATTTTCTGTTGTGTCAGCCTAGGCTGGTACCATTTTTTAAATTTATTTTATTTTTTTTTTATTTCATTTTATTTTTTTTAATTTTGAGGGGGCGGGGGAGTTTATGGGGTTATTATTATTATTATTATTATTATTATTATTATTATTATAAAAATAATAATAATAATACCACTACTACCACTACTACTACTACTCGCTAGGAGTCGTCATACATGGCATCACTAGAGAGTAATCACTAATAATAACCGGTGGTGTTCCCTGGAGTTTGGATGACAACAAGTCTCCCCAGATTTCCAGTACTCTACATTTATTTCAATAACCTTTGCAAATAACTTTGCGTTATCGCAACACCTGCTTACCATTGATTTCTCGCTGGCCATTGGTCTTCACTAAGATTTGTGTGACAATAAGCTTCCCGAAAGTCCCAGTCATCTCCGCACTCTTCGAGTGGAGGTCTGGTTAGTGCTGTCCCTCCTCGGTGTTTCCATCCTCTTTGACGCTTCACAGCTATTTTGTGTGGTATCAGCAGAGGATAATGCCTTTTTTAAACGGGGGGGGGGTAGTTTATAAGATTTCTTGCGGTTTCAGTTCCCTTAGGTTCATGTGGTGTTCCTTCCTCTGTTGCAATTTATATGTGTCTCGTCAGTGTTCTTGGTCCGCATTCGATGTTTTTCATTAAGATTTCAATTATTATTATTATTATTATTATTATTATTATTATTATTATTATTATTATTATCATTATTGTTATTATCTTTTTTTTCTGAATGACAAGGGTGGATATTTACAAATGTCTTATTTAGAAAAAGCAACGCCCAAAAGGAGTCGCGGTCGGCTTAAAAGAAGAATCAGCACGACAAAGGAAGCAGAAAAGAATTTGACGATTGCGAATGGGAGAAGAGCAAGCAATCTCGCGATTTCTCTTCTTTTTTTAAAGTTTGTTTTTATATCTGAAAAGAGCAAAGAGTGTAACATCTCAAAATGAAGGAAGACGGATGGTACGTATCGGGTAGTAAGAGTGGAAGCAATCGCGACTAGTTGAGGGAGAATAAGAAGAAGATGGCAAGATGACGGCCGCTGAACCGGATGCAGATGGTGTCAGTTGTTTCAGTCTCTTAGGAGTAAACGTTTTTGTGAACTGACGTCACAATTGCTAAGTGGTGTACACAGATTGAAAAGCACATCGACCCAGCTATGTAAGCGCGTCTTGGTAACAAAAGATGCACATGGAATAACAAGTTTTGTATTTCACTAGTTGTTAACAATTATACGTAATCGCATTAAACCTGAAATAATTAATAACACACGGAAAGTCGTTATAGAGGAGGGTAACATATCTGTATGTAATCAAACAAGGAAACATCGAGATATACTCGGATAAAATTGTCTTAGATCAGGTTGTGATTTGGATGCATCTGTGGCTAGCGTAACGATTGCCCGAAGATATTATGTTGTTACAAAAATAATGGCCGCCTGAAGTGTTGGGTTTTAAAAGATCATTTTAACACAGAATTTGTAGTTTATTTCTGGTAAATTTTAACATATATATTAATTAATGTGTTCTCAATAATAATTTGTAATTTTTTTCAGATAGAAAGTATTTGTGAAGCATAGAAGATAAACATGCCAAAACTTCTACCAATATCAATAGAGCATGCGGAGATGGATCCACAAGCGATTGGGCAGTACAAAGGTAGTTCCAGGATGTCTCCGAAACTTCTGCTAATATCAATAAAGCATTACGAAGCTGGTTCCAGAAATTCCGTAGTGGACATGAGAGTCTTGAAGACGAAGAAGGTTGCATGAGTTTAAACTTGGGAACAATGCCTCAAGAACTTCTGCCAATATCAATAGAGTATGGGGAGATGGATCCACAAGCGATCAGACAGTACCATAGTAGCTCCAGAAATTCCGTAGTGGAAATGAGAGCCTTGAAGATGAAGAAGGTAGAGGACGGCCGTGTAATCTTGACAATGAACAATTGCAAGCACTTGTTGAGTAAAATTCACGTCAAAGTGTCAAAGAAATGTCTCAGACACGTGTTGTCAGCACTGCAACAGGATAAGTGTTATTGAGTTTGTCAGGTCGACGGTGAAACATCGAGGGGATTTTTAACGAGGATTGTAACTGGTTAGAAATTTTTATTTAAGATGACGGCTCAACAAGAATTTGTTTACATTGAACTTGAAAACGGCAATGTTGTTCTCAGTCGGTCAGCAGCCCTGCGGTACTGTTTTCTACGGACGGGCAGTTTTCAAAAAACAACTTTTCCCATGGAAGTTCTGTTTAGTGTTAGGTACACGAAGAGAGAGAAGGGGGAATTATTGACAATGGTTGTAGCTAGACGAGTTTTTGTTGTGAATGTTTTACAGGGAGGAACCACAGATAGGAGCTTAGTCGAGGATCTACCATGAAAATAATGATAGAATAGAGAAAGAGGAGCAACGTCTCTTGTGTGAGAAAGAGGTAGGAGGGAAGAGAAGAGAGAATTTCCCACTAGATTTCGAAGTCGGTTTTGTACTCTATCAAAACAGTAAATGGTGCTCTGAACGCCCTTCTTCCGATGTGGCAACAGTAATTCATCTTATGACGTAGTTGGTTCCTTTATACAGGTAGAGGATTGCGTCAAGAGTGAGTTACTTTTTGAAACAGTAGAATGATCCAACCGCCTTTCCAGTGACCATAGCAACGGTTCTGATATAAGTCTTCCATTTCAAGTCTAGAAGCTTATCAAAGCAAGAGGCGTCTTCAAGACGAGAGGAATTCATTTTAATTGGAGCAAAGTGAGGATCCGAGCGTTGGTGGTGAAAAGAGAGATGTTTGGTTTCAGAATTGTTAATAGTAACGAGCTACTTTTCTCCGTTGCACTATGTGCTCCAGGTCGGAAGACAGAGAATCAGAAAGATCTTGATCATTAATGCTCTTCAACGTGTTGCCATAGATGGATGTGTCATCCACATAAATGTCTACGAATGATCTTACTTCTTGGCAGAATTAACCATACAATATGAAAATCGTGTTTCTACCACATCGAAAAAAAACATTTCCTTTCTCCCTCCATGTGCGTCACGGCAGGCGAAAGTTTCATAAACAAAGCTTCTTTGCAATAACTTTCATCACGTTGAAAACATTACCGCTGAACTGCTTTCCTGCTGATTACAACTTGGTCGACTTCAAGTCTAATGTTAACAGATACTTGTTAAAATCCTCCCTATAATAAGTGCATAACATTGATCAATATTAGTAACTCCTATAGTGTTCCCCATCTTTCAGCTGACAATTGTTTCAGTCTCATTAACCTTTATTTTGTAGTTGCTATAGGGCTTGATAAGTAGTTACTGAATAGTAAAACAAAAATGAAGCCTGAATGAACAAAGCCACGAATAAATAAATAAAAAATCAGCAAGTGTGTAGATCTTAAATTAAATCTGGAAAGGTAAGCGTATAGTGTAATCATTAAAGCTGTGTAGGATGGAGCAAGATGATTAGTTTCTGGGCTGAATCGAATAGAACTAAACAGTATAAAACTTCTCACATAAATAGCGGAAAATAGCTCAATGTCTTGTAGAACAATTCAAAGTAAAGAACATTGGAAGTATACTTCATTATCTGCTAACAGTTTGCGAAAAGAACATTTTATTAAAGTAAGGACTATAGACGTTTGTGACATTTTGGTGGGGGTGGAATGAAATTGAAAAGTGTAAAAACGAGAGGAAAAAAACAATACATAAATATACTAAGCCGGATTTCATCCACACTCATCAGAGTAAATACGTGGGAGGTGACGTTGGTTAAGTGGATAGCGACACGGACTGAAGACCTGGGTGTTCCAAGTTCGAATCCAGTCGGTTCCATAGTATCACTTTCACTTAGGGATGTTGACACCCTTCTCGTGGTCCTTCCCGTAAGTACCCGATGTGTTTCCAGGAAAATTTATAACTAGAAAAACATCGAGGAAACTAATACCAATATCAGAATCATCTGATTCACACGAAAGAAGAAGAAGAAGAAGAAGAAGAAGAAGAGTAAATACGTGAAAATAATTCAAGCATAACGACTAAAAACTTAAAATAGTAAAATGAAGACAAGTTTTGGGAAAAATTAGGGAGGGAGAGTCACAAGTGAATCACATTGAGTCCTAGAAGCCACTCCTTTTGTTTATAAAGGGAGGGTTTAAATGACTTAATATATATTGCTATTTATAAGATGGTCAGCAATAGCTGACCAGGATGTGTTGACTAAATTATTTAAATTATTTAGTCGACCCTGGCGTATTGCAGGGGAGGGTGTTGTTTTATTCTGGATTCAAACCTTTGCACTGTCCTTTCCACGTATACGGCATCGCACCGACATTTAAATTGATAAATAATATTACCGATATGTTGGGGTGGGAGAACATCCTTGTGAACGGATTTTAACAAAGGTCGAGCAGAAAAAACAATTCTAGGGTTAGATGCCTGGTAACACCGACGCACAGCTACAGAAATCTGGTTAGCAAATTTTATGCTAATATTACCTAACCAAGGCAATCTGAGGTACGCCTGACATTTTGGAGGACCAAAAACTTTAGGCTTATGAAAGTGAGTGATCTTGGAAACGATATTAGAATTAACAATATCGAGAGGGTAACCATTTTCGACGAGCACCTCTTTGATGAATTTAATCTCCGAATCAATCAAGGATTCAGAGCAAATCTTTAAGTCACGATGAAGCAAACATTTAATCAGATTTATTTTTCTTTGTTTGGGACAAAAAGAGTCCCAGTAAAAAGAACATTTGAAAAGAAAGACGTAATTGCTATTTACAGTCACACAAATCATCGCGTGCAGAAAAGAAAATTACATGAAAACCAAGATAGTCAAAACAGCATATGTAGACTCTGTTAACGAAACGACAAAACAATAGCCCACATCATAAATAAATGCTAAAAGCTGACCGAAAATGAATATAAGAATGACAGGATTGGGTGTAGAAGGTAATACACGGGAAACGCTGCAAATGACTGCAGTTTGACAGATATACACATGGTATAAACATGAATAATAAAATCATCTGGAACTTTGAAATACAAGCCAGTGAAATAACAGAAACGCAGAGGTCATCGTCCCCAGATACAGCTGAACTTCGAACATACGCAGTTCAATAGCTTTTACTGCTAGATCGTTTACAGACCCCCCCTCTCTCTTTCTTGTCACACTCTTCTTCATTTACTTCTAATATTGCTACGCGGAAACTTGGAAGGAAAATTTTGTAACGAAAGGTGAAGAGTTTGTACTCGCTATAACTAGGTCGCCGGCTTTACCGCACAGTAACATATGAATGGTGTGAGTTGTCGACCTTGAATCAGAAAATACTAAGCCGAAATTACGTCCCTAGATGGCGCTGCTTTTTCTTTGTGGTTGATTAAATAAAAGCGGGACGTTAGCAACATGATTGCTTTGTCAGAGCGTTACACTCTAAGTTTGACTGTGTTTCCATTCTAATCGAGTCGTAACGCGCATGTGTACACGATTACAAAATAATGACCTTGAACTTGGGTTAATATACGTGGATGGATTTTAAAAATGTCACGTGTCATCAAAAGTGACTAACGAAAAAGTAGAAGAAAGCTTGCATATTTTACACTGTAATGGAAACCAAACGGATATAAATTTAGACACCACGTATTGCAGAGTAAGAGAGAGAGAGAGAGAGAGAGAGAGAGAGAGAGAGAGAGAGAGAGAGAAAGGGGGAGAAAAGATGGAGATTGTATGGTATGTGTTTACAAAAAAGAGAAAGTGCTTGTGTGGGGTATCTGTATACAATAAAGAGATTGGGGAAGGAGGGGGAGAGAGGGGGAGGAGAGGCTAGAGAGATATTTGATGGCAGACATCTTCATGCGATGTCAAAACACGGGGCTGGAGGAGATAAAGTCGATGTACACGAGAAAGGCAATCTGTTTCGTCATGTAAAGTTTATGTACCTTTTTTATTGTTATGTGATTTTCCTATCTATCTCTGAGGATTCTACTGCGTGCAGAAGTTTAAAATGAAAGAAAAAAAAACATCAAAATCGTATGTCTCCACGTGTTTTTTTTTAAATTTTCCTATTAATTTACGACTATGTCGTCTTTCAATATGTCATCATTCGTCCTTATTCAACTGAATACATACAAAAAGTATTGCATTCTTTTTTTTTCTGTTTTGTTTTACTTATCTTCGTTCGTGTGAATCAGATGATTCTGGTGTTGGCATTAGTTTCCCCGATATTTTTCTAGTTAGAAATCTTTCTGGAAAGACATCGGGTACTTACGGGAAGGACCACGAGAAGGTTGCCAACTTCCCTAGGTGAAAGTGATACTGTGGAACCAACTGGATTCGAACTTGGAACACCCAGGTCTTCAGTCCATGTCGATATCACCTTAACCACTGTCACCTCCCGTGTTACTTATATTCACCCCAAATAAGGGGGCACATTGCCACGGAGACGTAAGGGGCTATAGTGAATTAGGGGCCAGATTTACAGGGCTATCCTAAGTGAGGACCTGTGTAGCGAGATGCTTGTTCACATTACATTAGCACAGTCGGAAAAGGGAGCAGGAGAAGAATTCCAAAGGCAAGCGGTTCGAAGAAATAAGGTATTAGAGCAGAACATTTTCCGGCATCGGGAATCTCCGTAAATATCAGAACTAAAAGAAAACTTTATAAATCCACAACCTTGTTTAAACGTTAAAAGAATTATTCAACATTTTTTGCGTTTTACATTCTTTTATAACATCGGGATTACTTTCAATTAAGTTCAGATTCTTCAAAATATCTCATCTGAAAGCTCCTAATATTGTTCCTGAAATCTATTCTGTATACTGTAACCAAGAATCAAGGCGACTTCCCAACCGACTACGTCATGGGCGTCTTAAAGTCTAATGCAAACAAATACTTGTTGAGCCGTCCTCTTAGATAATCATTTATTCTTAAGTAATCTTCTCGATATACAAAACCGACTTGGCAATCTAGTGGGAGATGATCTCTTCACTTCCCTACAGCCTCTTTCGATACACAAGAGATGTTGCGAGCCTCTCTCTACTGTACCGTTATGTCCATTGTAGGTGCTCGACTGATCTCTAATCCCTAGTTCCCCAGTAAAACATTCACAGCTATG
Organism: Sepiola atlantica; assembly: GCA_963556195.1. Lineage (NCBI taxonomy): Eukaryota > Metazoa > Mollusca > Cephalopoda > Sepiida > Sepiolidae > Sepiola > Sepiola atlantica. The sequence goes on from OY744529.1 coordinate 44,709,736, forward strand.
AACTTCTCTTTTCTCCTTCTCTGTACAAAAAAAACAAACAAAAAAACAAACAAACAGAACGTCCACGAATCTGCTTTCCAACCGACTACAACATGGTCGTCTGCAAGGCTCATGCAAACAAACACTTGTTGAGCCGTCCGCTTAGATAATCATTTATTCTTAAGTATTGTTTCCAATCGTCTCTTGGTGGAGATTATCAACAAACTGAGAATCCATTAAGCTCTTATCCTCGAGTGGTCCTTTTGCCTTGATAAACGATAACCTATTAGTAAAAAAAAATTCTCCGCTAGAAAATCGCAGAGGAATCAGTATCAGTTGGTACCACAGAAACTGGCCGTGAAATGTCGGAAAGAAAAGAAAAAACAGCGATGGATAACACTTTCCAGGCTTGGAATAGAAGGGCACGGAAGATACTGCAATCCTAGGGATTATTGTAACCCGATTCCAGGAAAATCCACTAACCGTTAGATTCAGCAGGTGTTTGAAGAAGATGCGATGGGTGTAACACAAATAAGGGAGTGTTTCAACCGATTCAAAAATTACCGCACATCAGTGGAGAGTGACCAGCGTTCTGGCAGACCCCAAACTGCTTGGAGTGCAGCTTTTGTCGGGAGGGTGCGAAAAAAGAGATAATGCGGAACGCGACGGCGGAGATGAACACCATTCAAAGAGAAGACTTCCAGAAGTGTTTCCGACAGTGGATGGCTCGGTGGGCTAAGTGTGTGCAAGTACAAGAGGCCTATTTTGAAGGAGAGTATGGTCTCAACCCCGTCACGTATTTGAAATATATTTTCTGGTTTAATGGTCGGATACTTTTTAGACATACCTCGTATGCTTGTCTTATCTTCCAAGGTATTATCCACTCTGAAGGTAGTGTAGTATATGTTCGTTCGTCGTGATCAGGCTAATAGAAAATAAGAAACAGGAAGGAGCATATATTTCCTATTCTGTTTAATGTATGTTTACGTAAAAACTAATGATGTGGAAACGGACCCAATGAATGGTTGATTGATTGCACTGAACACACGAACAGCACCGTTTTTACGCCTCATAAAAGGCAAAGTAAATGGCGTGACGTTGCTCGGCTCATTCAGAAGAAGTGATGCATGGTTCACACCTACTCAGCAAGAAAATGTGGTGAAGGAGGGCGCCAATCAAATAAAGAACGCCCGTCACATTAAAGGTGCCGAAATGCCCGAACGAGAATGGCAGATGGCAGAACATATCGTTCCGGCAGTCATTCGATGAAAGAAACTGAACTGAATTAATTTGGAATGAATTTTACGTATGTCCGCATTTCCACGTATCGTTACAGTGCACAATAAACCAAGGCAGCTTTCGGACGAGTCCCAAACTATATCTCTACAAAGCCACCATCCGCCAATGCATGGAGTATCGTTACCACATCTGAGCTGGTGCATCATCCACTAGTCTCTCCCTCTTAAACAAGGTAAAAAAAAGAAGTGCTAATTTAATAGGTCCCTCACTATACAACTAGCTCCAGTCCATTTTCTATCGCCGCAATGTTGCATTCTTCTGTCTGTTTTATAAGTACTTCAATGGATTGCGCTCCGATGAACTTGCTGCTCTGGTACCCCCTCGACGCAAATACACTAGACCAACCCGACAATCAGCTAAGCCCCATCTATTCACTGTCGAGGTCCCCAGATGCCGGAGAGCATTTTTCTCCAATAGCTTCTTTTCTTAGTGTTGCCGGCCTCTGGAACTCCCTCCCTGTTCCCTGTTTCCCTGACTGTACCGAGATGCAGAAATTTTAAACTAATGTAAACAGACATCTCGCTGCACACCTCCCAAGTTAGGATGACTTCCTAAACGTACACCCTAATTCTCAGTAGCCCCTTTACGTCTAAGTGGCGTCCTGCCTTGTTTGGGGTGAATTCTATTTACTTTATACCAGTAGGAGAGTGAAAGTGAACCTTGGGTTTACTTTCGGCAGCTTCGTAATTCTCGCTTCTATTATTTGTCCTTTAGTCCTCACATTCCATGCGCGATGTTTCTGACAAAGGGGGAAGAATTGCTGTTTTGGGGGTAGGAATCTATCCATCTAACACTTATCGTTAGCTAGTCTTTGGTCATGAAGTAGTTTTTTATCTCCTTACATCAAGTGGCTTCATGACTTGTCTGAAGCGACTTCCACGTTTTTGTTTTTGTGTGAACCTGGCATTGGCAACTGTATTCCAAATTATTCTTACACAACCTCTAAACACGAGTCTCAGGATCGTCATGGACGTAAAATATATGCTTACATTAAGAAGGGTTTTAGCGAATGACAAATTGAAATGTCAATTAATTATACTTATTTCCACAATTATATATTTCATTAAAGTTTAAAATCAAGAGAATAATCAACCGAGTTCTTGACTTGTTTCGCCCTCTTTTTAGGGTTCTAATGATGAACATATTATTTCTGACTGTGAGATATCGATATTGGGTCAAAATGCCCGTTAAGTGTAATCACTTTTGATTAAGTAGGGGTTCTTCCACCATCGACCGTTCCTAAAATGTTTGCACGTTCTATGATTAGTGAATCGACTTATTTCACGCTCTATTTTCTTTTTATCTTTCATAGAATGAAAGTAGTTACCGAAACAGTAGCAGACACTCGCTATAAAGCTAGCGGACAACAGATGATATTGTTCTCTGGAAGACACAGCTAACCTTGTGGGCTTATATATATATATATATATATATATATATATATATATATATATATATATATTGATGTTACCTCCGCTGTTTTTACTTGTGTAATATTTCATTTTGGCCTCCAGTTAATGTTGAGTCATCAGGATAGTATGCTCACCGTTTCGGGGCTTTCCTTTCGACGGCTTTTTAGCGTATCGCCCCCCCTACCAATCACTGATGTGAGACCCCATAATCTAAATCGCATTTTAATCGAATGATATGATCAATAAAATTTTAAAAACTGACTGTTTAACGGCTTAGCTTCTCACGTGTCGTTTAACGGCTTAGCGTGACATGTGTTGTTTAACAGCTGAGCGTTTCACGTCTTCGTTGCGTTAAAACGTTCTCTTGTATATATGTGTAAAAAAACAGATCTATAACATTTTAACTTGAATATATATATATATATATATATATATATATATATATATATATATATATATATATATATATATATATATATATATATATATATATATATATATATAAAAAAAATTTTTTTTTTTAATAGTAAATTTTCGGCTGCAGACAAGTCATCATCAGGCATATAAACAATGTAAGCTTTGTTTTCTTCTTATTGGGTTCTCACGACATCGTGGTGGAGAGTGGGAAACATCCGTGTTATGTTAACGGTGGGATATTCAAAATGTTCAAACAGGAGAGGAGGATTATGCGAGGCGCGCGTGGATATAAATGGAGATTTTTTTTCCTTTTTGAAAGAAAGCGTTGTGTTAATAAGAATATAAATTTGTAAGTTTAGAAGCTAGAAACACCGCAAAAATACTATTTCTTTTTTAAATAAACATTCATTTATTTAAAAATAGTACATTTCCGGCTGCAGTCCAGCCATCATCAGACGTAGAAACAATTTGAAGTGTTTTCTCTTCTTTTTGGGGTGCTCTCGAATATTTTTTTTTTAATAATAGTTTATCTGCGTTATTTCTATGTCTAGTAATAGAAAGTAATATTTAAAAAATCTTAAGATATTCTAAACCAGTAAGGTGGAAATCAATTACTGAGGATAATAGAATTAAAATACAATAAAATGTAATTGATTATTATATGAAATATAAATGAATATATATGCTATAATATTTCAATATGTTAATTAAGATTAGTTCTTAAAAATATTTATTATTCGTTTATCAAATCATGTTTATTTTTGTATAACGTAAAATAAGATGCATGTTAACAAATCAACTTTATTTGTCTATGAGGGTTGAACCAAACAGCGAAAAACAATTAAATTGCTGAATAATTTTTTTTTTGTCCTTCTGAAGAGAAGGCGTGTTTCCTTGAAAAACCTATGGTTTTAAGTTCTTTTATAAACTATTCTTTGTTGTACTGTTTGAATGTTATTATATTGGTCCCCCGATTCATAAAATCGGGGGACTTATGTTTCGAGGCATATCCGTCCGTCCGGATATTTCTCCGCAACCATTCATTGAATTTCTCTGAAATTTTGCATGAAGTTGTAACTTTGGTCAGGTTAGAAAGTGACATTCTCCGATTTTTTAAATAAAATCTGGTTAGCCACCCAGGGGGTCAAAAGGCCCCGAAATGGCAAAAAAATGACATTTTTTGCCCCATAACTTTTCATCCATTCATTCATTTTCTCTGAAACTTGGCCAAAATGTAGAGGAAATTGTTCTGGATATGAAATGAGCATCCTTGACCTCAGAAAAATTCTGGTTCGCGCCTCCAGGGGGTCAAAGATTGTCAAAAATGCCCCAAATTTCCCAAATTTATTGCATTTTACACTCGCCACATCGAGTCATATACAAAGGGGGACCACGCACGCGCAGCTTCTTATTATTTTCTCTTAAATAATAATGTTCTATCTCCACTATTGAGCATACTTTTATCGCATTAGAAATTAATATCAAATAATTATTTTATTATACTTGAGAATATATAAATATATATATATATATTTCAGCATTTATTTATTATTTTGTTATTTTATCATTTTATAATTTTATATAACGCGTTTCAAGCGGTGGTCCGCTATCATCAGATATGTAAATCCATATATATATATATATATATATATATATATATATATATATATATATATATATATATATATATATATATTCTTTCAATTTTTTTTTTTATAGTCTTCTTTGTATTAAAATAGAATAAAAATTAATAAAGTTCCATAGGTTTCACGAACGTTTTCATTCTTCGTCGAATCATCCTAGATTTACATATCTGATGATAGCGGACCATCGCTTGAAACGTGTTGTATAAAATTATAAAATTATAAAATAACGAAATAATAAATAATTGTTGAAAAAGCTTTTTACAAATGTCGGTAGCCTTAAACTATTAAATATATACTTTTCTCTCGTTGGAACTGCACTCTCTCCCCCCCCCCTCTCTCTCTCTCTCTCTCTCTCTCTCTCTCTCTCTCTATATATATATATATATATATATATATATATATATATATATATATATATATATAGTATGTTTAAGAAGGCTGAGGACAATGCTAAGTACCGGGAAGGTTTTAAACTGGAAGAAACAAAAATAATAAATCGAAATGGGACTTACTATTTATTTTTTTCTTCTTCTTTTATCTCTTTTTTATTTTTTTTCTTCTTAAAATCTTACATAACAGCAAGTGTGGTGTTGGCTGTTTGTGTGTTGTCCGGATGATTATTAAAAATGATTTATTTAATATTTCGGGAAAAAACTTCCCTTTGTCAAAAATAATAAACACCGAAGGAAAAATCCGTCTGTGTAGAGAATTAACATTTTGGTGAATTCTTTACACAGACGGATTTTTCCTTTGGTGTTTATTACCCGACACTTTGCTTTACCTTTTTAAACATACTACTTCTCAGAAATGCTTCGAGCAAACTACCATTTTCTATTTTATATATATATATATATATATATATATATATATATATATATATATATATATTGTGTGTGTGTATTTAGGCAGCATAACAGAATTCGTCTGTTTAATTATAACTTTTTTATTTTATCAATTTTCCTGATGGTCTTTCTTGTATTAAAATCAAGCAAATTAATAAATGTTCTATAGGTTTCACGAACGTTTTCGATTCTTCGTCGAATCATCCTCAGGTGCCAAAAGCAAATGAACAAAAAAGCTGGAGAAGAAAAGGAATTTTAAAAAGACGGCGGAAAAACGGGCATAGAACGTTTTTCGCATTGTTCCAAGAAGTCGTTGGCGATTAAAATTCAGTCTTTTTATTCATTTACTTTTGACACCTGAGGATGATTCGACGAAGAACGAAAACGTTCGTGAAACCTGTGGAACATTTATTAATTTTTATTTAATAAAAAAAGACGATAAGAAAAATTGAAAGAATAAAAAAGGTATAATTAAACAAACGAATTCTGTTATTTTTAACAATATTTGCATATATATATATATATATATATATATATATAAAGTTTGTGGGGGAGAACCCCAGCTTTTCTTTTCGTGGTTGTTGTGGGAAACAAAACCCCGTAAAGCCACACGTTATCTGGCCTTGTGCTTCACTTATTGCTTTCAATTTTTCTAATTTTCGATTTTTGGCATCTTTAGCTTTTAATTTTTAGTTTTTAATTTTCAATTTCTCCGACGCCGGAAATGAAAAGACGGCGATGAGAGGTGAAAGAAAAAAATAGTTGTCTTTTTTACTTGCCTACGACGTATTTATTGGCAAAATTTGCGGATAGGGATGCCAAATTAGTACAAAAATAACAAAATTGAAAATAAAGTTTGGGATTGAAATATCGTAGATAAGTTACACAGCGGAAGAGCCGCCATTTTTCGGCGAGACAGACATAAACATAGGCTAGAGAGTATCCGGCATAGGAGACCAACTGTAAGTCTCCTTTGTTAGGATTTGAAACCGACGGTACCGATGTTGTTATGATATTCTGTAATGCATATATATAGGGTGGGCAAAAATAAGGGTCCTATTTTTAAAAATTCATAACTTTTTTATTTATTGATTTAAAAAAAATTTTTTTTTTAGAATAAGTAAAGGACCCCTTCCGAAGCAAGCATGAGCCGTATTAGCCCTAAGGAACGTACCCTCATTTAGAAAACATTATTTTTGCTTAGAAAACTCAAAACAGTGTAAAAAACAATACTTTAGTTTTTGTAAGTTTTAAGAAGTGTTTTTCGGCTAAAATTTGTTTTGTTTATTTCAAAAAATCTCGGAAGGGCCAGTCTACACACACATAAAGTTTGGTGAGTTTAACTTTTATTTTGTGGAAGTTATTCAAATTCAAGTTATTCAAATTTAAAGATAGGACCCTTATTTTGGCCCACCCTGTATATATATATATATATATATATATATATATATATATATATATATATATATATATATATATATATATATATATATATATAACATTTGGTGAGTCGCTGATGATTTGAATTGGCACCTAACGAGGATTTTTGAACTCCATTCTCAATTTGTTTTTATTTTGTGAATCCCTGATGATTTGAATTTTGCTCTAACGACCTTTTTAACAAAAATAAAATGTTAGCTTATAACAATGAAACCATGGTACGTCTCTGAAGCATGTGCCGTCTAGTTTTTCAATAAATAAATTGTATAATAGCTCTCACACTTTTTGCGATCGAGCACTTTATTGATTTCTATTCAACATATTCCGTAGCTATATATATATATATATATATATATATATATATATATATATATATATATATATATATGTTATTGTTTATTTATCTATGGACGTATACGTTTCGTCTCTTTTCAATCAAGACTCATCAGCATAGAAGTACGACTATTCACTACCGGTCACACGATTCGAAACCCTGCATTACAAGTATTTCTAAAGCCCAATCCAACGTCGCTAACCGATAGGCCAATTCTGAACAGCTTATAAACAATGATAATTTGAACACATTTAAAGGCGGCGAGACATACAGGCATTCAACTTCTATAAGTGAAGGAATGATGCATTACATATTAAAATCTTTTAGTTTAGAGAGAGAGAGAAAGAAAGAGAGAAAGAAAGGGGGAGAGAGAAAGAGAGAGAAAGAGAGAGAAAGATAAAGAAAGAGAGAAAGAGAGAGAAAGAGAGAGAAAAAGAGAGAGAGAGAAAGAGAGAGAGAAAGAGAAAGAGAGAGAGAGAGAGAAAAAAGAGAGAAAGAGAGAAAGAGAGAGAGAGAGAAAGAGAGAAAGGGAGAGAGAGAGAAAGTAAGAGAAAGAGAGAGAGCGAGAAAGAGAAAGAGAGAGATGCATATAGCTAACGTTATGTGAATAGTTCAGTTAAAGCAAGTCATGTTTTTAATTTCTTAAAGATCCCTTGTCTCCCTTAACTTCTTTCTAATCGTTTATGGAATGAGCGACGGTACAAACAAGAAATCTTGTTAGTGGCTCATCATTGTATTAGGTAATTACAACCGGGAAAACAAGAGTTACTTTATCTTTGTAATAGGATGCGCATAATGTCTACCACCACTCCCCTTATCTTGGGAAGGGGGGGAACGACGAAATTTCAAGTCTGAAAGTTGGCGGCGCCTCGTCGGTATGTCGTCCCATAGGTCGCCGATTACGTATTTCCAGAATGACTTAACATAGCAATGGCGTCCATTGTTGGTATTTCTCTTTGTCTTTGCAGCTGTGATTCTCAGAGACCCGGATCACGTTACTCGCACTACCTTCACAGGGTTCCATCAATTTTTCGCCTATTACATTTTACATATAGTAACTTATCCTAGTGTAGGCGGGGAAATTATCATCGACACAGAATTTGGAATCGACAAGCTGAGTCAAAGTTTCGTCAAAAGGCATCGACAGAAAGAAGTCGTCTTATTACCACAACAGAAAGTTACTTTCCTTTCTCCTACTGGAAGTTTCATGGACAAAGCTTCTTTGTGGAACACATTACCGCTGGGCTGCTTTCCTGCTGATTACAACATGGTCGTCTTCAAATCTAATGTCAACATAAGTAATCAAGCGCATTTCACACCTTTAATCATATTTCGGCTGACAATGATTTCGTCTCATTAACCCGCATCCTCGGGTAGGACTGGGCCTTGATAAGTGGTGACCAAATAATGTACGAGGCTTGTCTAAAAAGTATCCGACCTCAGGCCAAAAAAAATATCTCAAATACGTGACGGAGTTGGGACCCTAATCCCCTTCAAAGTAGGCCCATTGTGCTTGCACACACTTAGCTCACCTATCCATCCACTGCCGAAAACACCTCGGGAAGTCTTCTTTTTCGAATGGTGTTCATCTCCGCCGTCGCGTTAAATTCAGCAGGTGTTTGGAGAATATGCGATTGCTGTAACACTAATAAAGGAGTGGTTTAGCCTGATGGTTTCCAGATAGAATGAAACATAGACGCCTCTGTATAGCTTACTTGCCATAGATATATTTTCATACAACTACAAAGCCCTACTCGCGTATTGAGCTCTGTTGAAGTATATGGTACTTATCCAGAATACGAACCAATCTACAAATGTATTCAATTCTCCAGGACCACGCTGGAAGGATAAATTTTAAATATTGGGCGAGTATAATTTTGTTAGTTGAGGATAATAGGAAATAGGTTTAGTTTGGGTCAGCTAGTGCATTCGGATATCAGCTCAATCACCTGTGTACCAGAAGCGGTCGTGACGTCACATGGATAAAAGAGAGGGGGGGGAAGGAGTGGGCAGTTGTTTGGAAGTCTCTAAGATAATCGCACGGGTAAGGATGACTTAAGATCGACGAATGGCTTATACTTAGCTGTAATTGACCGAGCAATTACAATGTTTAAATAGTGAAAGCAATAAGTGAGGCCCAAGGCCAGTAAACGTGTAGCTAACCTTAACCCTAACCCTAACTCTAACCCTAACTCGGCGATAAACTAAGAGGCCAAGTGGCCCAGAATATATGTAGTTTGGATTGCCCCTTCCGCCACTGGCAGAAGAGAAGTAAACGCCAACATCCTTAGAAAGAACCATTTCTTCAAATTAGATGATTTCTTCATTTCTTCATGCTGTTATGACACATCAATTTAAGGTGCCACGGTTATGGAAGGAATGGCAAACACATAATAGGATTTAATTGTGTTGTTATGATAACAACCCGTGGGTTTTGTTTGGTTGTAACTTGTGAGGAGTTGGACTTCACATTGAACAAACGCCACGTCTACACATACCACTGATGTACATCTCGTTATAATTCTTATTTACTATCCTGCTTTTTCCATCACACCGAGGTTATCTCGCTACACAACCAGTCGGCCGGTTATCGTTGTTGCATTGAATCAATAAATGCGATCGTGGTCATCAATCAAGGTTATAGAGAGAAAAAGGAGATCAAAATTTGCGGTGGAGCATCTAAATACTGCGACAAAGACGATCGCTGGAAATGGATACACAACCATTGTAAGCTATACCTAATTGGGCGCAGAGTCTAACGATTGCTTACTTGTATAGTTTGTGCTAGACATTCGCCCACTTAAGATTGAAATAAGTAGCTATAAATACGAGATACATTTTACCATCGGGATGTGTCCAAATATACGTGTTATAACGTGTGGAAGTCGTAAAAGGAACACGATCAGCAAATCTTATGGTGTAACTTAAAATATTTGACCCCTTTTTTCTTTTTTTTTTACTTTCTTTCATTTAATGTAACGTTTGCCCAGTCGCGTTTCTCTCAAACCCGGAAGGGGGGGTGCAAGCGCAGATTCGTACGTCACTCTGCCTGGCAGCGTCTTGATGGCATATATAACAACAATGGGTTCATTTTTTTCAAATTCACAGCTTACCAAACGTTATCGCTTTGCCGTTAGATTATTTCCAAGATGGTGCCTGTCGGACGACACTTTTTCAACGGGTGACTTCCGTTGTTGGTGGTGATGGTGATAAAAGTGTCGGTGGTGCAGATTGCAACAGAGACGGCGGTGGCGTCGGACTGCAGGGCCCACCTTTACTCTTCCCCCTATCCCGGACTTGATTTTCGTGACAAATAACATTTGGGCTTGCTTCTTAGAAAATGCTTGCCGAAATTCTGTGTCAGCAAACATCACCCCCTACTGTTTTGGAGGCATTTTCTTTTTTTAACTTATTATTATTTGTACTTACTAAGAGTTTTCACACAAGTCATCGTCAATGATTGCTCACTGATAATAACCCGTGGTGTTCCCTAGAGCCTGAGTGACAACAAGCCATCCCCAGATTTCCAGTACCCTCTACCTCTTTTTTATAACCATTGCAAATGATTATGCAGTATTGCAACATCCGCTTACCATTGATTTTTCGCTGGCAACAGCCATTGGTTTCCTCTGAGATTTGGGTGACAATAAACCTTCCCGAGGCCTAAGTTCTCTCCGCACTCTTCCAGTGGAGGTCTGGTTAGTGCTCTCTCTCTCTTCGGTCTTCCCATCATCCTTGACCTTTCACGACTATTTTGTGTAGTATCAGCCGAGGCTGGTGCCATCACTTTGGGGGGAGGGCAGTTTATGAAATTTCTTATAGTTTCTGTTCCTTAAGTTCATGTGGTGGTGTTCTTCATATGGTTTTTTCTTCCTATTCTAACTTCCATGTGATTGGTTACCGTTCGTAGCTTATGCTGGTTGGTTTCTGAATTCAAGGATTTTACTGAAGATTGCAGCTGTTTTCATCATTGTCGTCCTTTGTATGGATTCCGTGATCCCTTTAATTCAAATTGCTCCCAGTCTGTTTATTTTAGTTTTTGAGGACCGTTCCTAGTGCTCCTGCGATTATTGGTATTATATTGACTTTTTTAGGCTTTATATCCCTTTCAATTCTCTGGCAAGTTATGTGTATTTGCTTAGTTTTCCGTCACCTTCATCTTCACTCTGTGGACTGCTGGAACGGGGAAATCTACTATTTGGCAGACTTTATCTTTCCTGTTGACTATTATGACATCCGGTCTCCTTAGTTATATGAGTTTATCTGTTTGTACCTTCATACCCCAGAGGATTTTGTGATTTCGTTTTCCAGTACTGTCTCTGGTTTATGTTTGTACCATTTTTCCGCGTGTTTGCATAGTTCCCGGTGTACTGCTTTGTAATGAGTAGTATTAAGACATCCGTCACCGTAGCTTTGATGTATGTTCCTTGAACAGTTGAACATACTTGACGACAGCTGCCTTTAATAGGCTTAATCTATCACTGATTTATCAGGTTGTTTCTAGTGGCCTCGGAATTTGAGTTTAAAAAATACATGACTCGTGTTCCGGGGTTTCGAATCCAGCGACCGGTATGAATAATGAAGGTGGGCTCCCTCTACCGTGCTAGTAAACTCCTCACACCTGACATTATCCTGTATCTCTACATGCATGGAGTATTGCATGGAGTATTGTTGCCACATCTGGGCTGGTGCACCATCTAGTAGTCTCTCCCTCCTTGATAAGGTCCAAAAAAGAGTCGCCAACCTAATAGGTCCCTCACTGTCAACCAAGCTCCAGTTTCTCTCCCATCGCCGCAATGTAGCATCCTTGTGCTTGTTTTACAAATACTTCAATGGGTTATGCTCCGATGAATTGGCTACTCTGGTGCCCCCTCGACGTAAATTCACTAGACCAACTCGACAATCAACTAAATCTCATCCATTCACTGTGGAGGTCGTCCGATGCCGGAGAGCTATCTACTAAAATAACTTCTTTCCTCGTGCTGCTGGCCTCTGGAACTCCTGACTGTTCCCTGTTTCCCCGACAGTACTGACATGCAGACATTTAAAACTAATGTAAACGAACATCTTGCTGCGTTGATTCCTTTTTTTTTCTCAGTAGCCCCTTACGTTTACAGTGGCGGCCTGCCTTGTTTGGGGTGAACTATGTTAAAAAAAATATCATCTCTACACTGACGATTCCCGTAACGGTGAAATGTATACGTATGTAGATAAAAACAAATATTTATAATTTATATACATATATATATATATATATATATATATATATATATATATATATGAATGAATTAAAGGATAAAATAATCTGATCTTATGAATTAAAAAGGAAACAGCGGAAGACCTAAAAACTCAACGTTTCGCCAAACTGTTGCGTTAGCTTTTTCAAGAGCGAAAAAATGCTAAAAGTGGCAAAGAACGTTTATGACCATTTTTAGCCTTTTTTAGCTCTTGAAAAGTTGGACGAAACGTTGAGTTTTTAGGTCTTCCACTGTTTCCGTTTTAATTCATATTCCATGTCTTCTTTTGAAGAGGTGGACACTTTCTGAAGAGTACAACCGAAACATGTATGCACATATGTAACCAATAATGTTTGTATAAATAACAAAATATACTTAAGAACAGCTCTACTTGTTATTGAGCACTTTTTATAAACACTGGAATTTCAATATTTTTCATAAAGCATCTTTTAAGATATTTAGCATAAAATAGAGGCATACGCCTAAAAGCACAGAGGATGCAGAATATAATAATAAAAATAAAAATTAAGACATATTTTTTTTAAATTTTAAATTTAAAGTATTTGTATTTTTGTTTTGCAATCATTTCGCTAAAAACATGGCCTTGTCAAGCAGAGAGCTATTAGAAGTAGTAGTAGTAGTACCTGTTGTCCGTCAGAATGGAAATAAGACGAATATATATATATATATATATATATATATATATATATATATATATATATATATTATTTCCAAGCTGCACGGCGTTTTCCATATTCAAAAACAAAAGACCGGTATATTAAAAAAACATCTTCGTCCTATTTCCATTCTGACGGACAAAAGGTACTACTACTACTTCTATGATCTCTCTGTGCTTTTAGGCGTATGTCTCTATTTTATGCTATATATATATATATATATATATATATATATATATATATATATATATATATATATATATATATATATATATATATGAAGAGTTCGAACGCAAAACACGATAAATCCAATTCGTTTAAATTGGGACCTTGAACAATAAAAATACGAATATATTAAATCTCGACTTCAAATGATAGCTGATTTTAATTGAAATCAAAAATAAATTATTTCGGTATCATATTATGTAACACATTGTTTTGGGGTGTCGTTGAGTGTTGGAATGCAACACTTTTTGTAGGGACAGTCTGGTGATTTTGAAAATGGCGTTTATCGCGTTTTGCATTCGAACTCTTCATATATATATATATATATATATATATATATATATATATATATATATATATATATTTAAACTTCGGCTATAAATTCCATTACCATCACGTAATAAGCGAAAGAGAAAAACAAATATCATATTTGTTTGGAGTTTATCACGACAACAAACATGGGAGCTGGAAACGAGACTGCGAATCCCGCTGAGAGAGGCAACATTAACGTTCCCAAATACATTCTCCATCAAATGGTTGCCTCTCTGCGGGTCCCAGTGATATCAACTTTGTGCAGACACCGACTTGTTTGTTTGAAACTATCGTAGGACAAGATCTAAATTGATTAGTTTGTTTGTATAAAAATGATCAGTTTTATTATTAGTCGGCCCGATAAGAGGTGACCGGCTGCGTCTCATGTTCCCATCTGCATCTCAAACAAACAGGCGTTGTGCATTGTTTCAAGGCAGACAGAAATAAACGGTCTCGCTAAATAGCGGTCGGCGAAACCACGCAGTGTCACTTCCCTTACTCTCTTGTATTAGGTTGGGCGAGACATCTATTACTATTTTAAAGCTGATTACATCAACGTTTGTTTCCCTAATATTTTTTATATACTTTAATCACATAAAATGCATGTTACAATATTAGTTAGTTCTGGGATTTAGTTATGTTTGAAAGAAATTCCGTATTATTTTTTTTTTAATTAGCCGTACATTGTAATTAACTGAACAAATCACTCATCTCTCTCTCTCTCTCTTAGTATTTTCTCCCCTATTTATATGCATACTCTCCAATATTATAAATATCTCAGTTAGAATTTAGAGAAAGAGTAAATCTTTTTTTCATAGTCTGTTCGGACACATCGCGTAAATTAAATTAAATAAATGACAGAATTCTTTCATTCTATGTTACCCATGAAATAACATAAAATAAAAGTGGAGATAGTAATGATAGTGCTAGTGACCCAACGGGTCATGGGTATTCCAGTAACTTACGATGCTTAGAAATCAGCTAAGAATTAACTTTATTAACCGAAATGTTCAATCGGTGAGAAAATAATGTCAGTTTTAGCAAAACTTGATCTGATTTTACGCCCGCTTACATAGGTTTATTTATTAGTATATTAAAAATATCGATAGTTGTTCGTTTCGTATATTTTTAATATATATATATATATATAACATAGGTTACACAACTTTACAAAAAACTTTTTTTACGTTTATTTATAGAATTTAGAAAAATGGTCCGATGAACTGACTACTCTGGTGACCTTTCGACGTAAATACACTAGACCAACTCGACAATCAGCTAAATCCCATCCATTCTCTGTGGAGGTCCCCTGATGACGGGGAGCCTTCTACTCCAATAGATTCTTTCTTCGTGCTGCTGGCTTCTGGAACTCCCTCTCTTCCCCCTGTTTCCTCGACAGTACCGACATGCAGAGGTTTAAAACTAATGCAAACAGACATCTCGCTGCACAGCTCCCAACTTAGAATGACACCCTAAACCTACTCCCTAATTCTCAGTAGCCCCTTACGTCTACAGTGGCGTCCTGCCTTGTTTGAGGTGAAATATCATTAAAAAAAGTAATATATAAAAAAACGTTATTTTTTTATATATTCATTTTTATAGATATATGTCTGAGACTTTCGCTGTGAAACAGCATTTTGAAAGAGTAATTTAATTTCTTTCTTGTTTTTTTCTTCATCTTGTAAGTGTTAAGTCGCAAGTCGAACTTTTCTCGTGGTACAGAAATAAGATTCAACGTCCGATGTTGTTAACGTCCTTGTAGAAAGTGAAATAGGATGTGTGTGCAAGCTTGGTTTGCGATGATTTCAATATAAGATAGGTTACACATCTTTAAGGAAATATTTTTGAAAATTAACACATGCCTCAAATATGTTGTCAATTTCCTTATTCAAAAAGCGCCAATCTGCGCATAACATCGACCGGACTATACTTATCCTAACGTCTTCTAGAACTTGATGTGCTCTTCTGCCTTCACCGTAATTCGACCCCTCGAGGTGTATACCATCAAAATGAAAACGAAGAAGAAGTAAAAAAAAAAACTATAAGACAGTCTCGCCTGACAAAGTTGTTTTACAACGAAAGCTTGCCAAAAAAATTAGATGATTTTTTCATTTAAATTGCATCATGTGTTGATTTTCAAAGATATTTCATTTATATACATTTTCATGCGTGCCCTAAAGAGGTTGTCAATTGATATATATATATATATATATATATATATATATATATATATATATATATATATATATATATATATATATATATATAACGTTCAGTTATTTGTCACATTGACATTGGTATTTAAAACCTACCTTTCTATTAAAAAAAATGAAAACAACTTCCTAATATACTCAGTAGTAGATATGCGATCGACTTAAAAAAGGATAACTAATTTGCATATTGCTTTGCAAAACAGACACTCATTAATTAACTATTCATTTTCTGTTTTCTCATTGGCTGATTGGTTGTATCTAACAATTACGCACAGTTCTATTCATGCATGTTTTTATATATTGCGTATAATTGCGTAGCATTTGCGGTGAAAAGGACAAAGTTCTCGAGGAAACGCACATGTGTATATATTTATATATATGGTTCTATGTACACGATAATCTCCTAAACTAATGAACGGATCATTATAACGTTTGGTACACATATTCTTAGCAACATAGTGAGTAACATGCGCACATTATTTCTTTGCAGGGTATGGTACGAGTAGCACCCCCTAAATGGTAAAGTTTACAAATAAAAATAAATGTCCACATTAATCACCCTGTTGCCGAGAATACATATTCCATAATTCATAATGATAATTTCAATAGCTTAGTGTTTTACCGGGTACATATATATTATTGGCTCCCATGCGTGCGTGCCGATCATTTTAAAAATGTGTTTCTCAATATAACTCAAAATTTGATGTAGAGCAATTCTTTTCTTTATTACATTTTTTGTATCTAACTTATTGGAACAGATATTTAGGGCGATTCATAAGTTTAAGAGTTTATTCTGTACAACAAAATATATTACCTAATATATATATATATATATATATATATATATATATATATATATATATATAAATATATATATATATGCACCCCCTAAATGTTAAAAAAAATATCCTCAAATATTGTACTTGTATGCATTTTTGTTTCAAATCCACTCGAACCCCGGAACACGAGTTATATTTCAAACTCAAATTACATCTTAGCCCTCACGGTCGTTGTTAACAACTCGGTAAATCAACGAGAGATTAATCCTATTTAAAAGGCAGCTGTCGTAAAGAGCTCTACTATTGAAAGGAACATTGCATTGAAGCCACAATGACAGCTGTGTATATACTACTAACTACTACATTTAGGTTGACAAATAATATATATATATATATATATATATATATATATATATATATATATATATATATATATATATATATTACTCGCCCTATCTATCTATCTATCTACCGTGTTATGCCCCATTCTTTTATTGATCTGAAAATGTAAAAGCTGTCTGGTGGCACATTTTCCTTCAGCAACAATGAAGCGTCGTAACAAGAAAAAGTTTTTCATCGCTTCTAATTTATTGTAGTAGAATGGAGACACACTCTTTTTTGCATATACAGCCAGCTCCTTAGCCGCCGTTGGAGGCATCAAAAGGCGGAACCTCTACTAACTTCGATATCAAGTCGGGCTCTTTCGTTTCTCGCCAATTCTCTCTTGATCGATGACCACAATCCTTAAAATTGTTTTCCTTTACAAATTCCTCAATCCACATACGTGAAAAGACAAATAATAAATGTTCATATATTACCATTTTCGTCCTAACCATAACATTATCAAAACTATCGCAGTCGCATTCTAAACGCGACGTCTACTGACACACCTGGCTCATATCTCGTAACAATCTAGATTATAACTATCCTGCTTCTCCGATAACCTCGGTTTATTTCGTCGCATATCTCTCTCTTTTTCTCTCTCACTCTCTCCCTCTCTCTCTCTCCTTCTCTCTTTTTCTCTGTCTCTCTCTCCCTCTCTCTCTCCCTCTCTCTTTTTCTCTGTCTCTCTCTCTTATTATGAAAGGATTGAAAATAATCAATGGAATGATGAAAATTTGAATTCTTGTGAGAACGGTTTTTATTTTTTTCAACCAAACAAGTGCAGTTTTTGTCGGAAAGAACGTATAGAACAATTCAATATATTTAATAGAAAAATATTTCTGTAAAAATACAGATCTATTATCAACCAGATAAGATAAGAAATGTAGTCTGAATAACCAAAATTATACATATAAACGGAAAGGTATACCGAAGGAATGAATGTACGTATGAATGAGTGAATATATGAATAAATAAAAGAAAAAAGTGCAGAATATGAAGTATATAGGACAGATTTAAGATGAAGAAAGAATCCAAAAGTGAAAAAGAAGGGATAAAATAATGAAGGAAAGAAAGACGTAAAAGTTGAATATGAAAGAAAAAAAATGAAAAGAAAAAAGAACTAAAACGCACGAAAAAATAAGAGAAGAAATGAGTGAACGAATGAAAAGTAAAATAGTGAATGTGAAAGAACAACAAAAAAATAAAAGAAGAAATGAATGAACTAATGAAAAGAAAAAAGATGAATGTGAAAGAATAACGAAAAAATAAGAGAGGAAATGAGTGAACTAATGAAAAGAAAAAAGATGAATGTGAAAGAATAACGAAAAAATAAGAGAAGATATGAGTGAACTCATAAAAAGAAAAAAGCTGAATGTGAAAGAATAACGAAAAAATAAGAGAAGAAATGAGTGAACTAATGAAAAGAAAAAAAGATGAATGTGAAAGAATAACGAAAAAATAAGAGTAGAAATCAGTGAACGAATGAAAAGTAAAATAGTGAATGTGAAAGAACAACTAAAAAATAAGAAAAAAAAGAGTGAACTAATGAAAAGAAAAAAGATGAATGTGAAAGAATAACGAAAAAATAAGAGAAGAAATGAGTGAACTAATAAAAAGAAAAAAGCTGAATGTGAAAGAATAACGAAAAAATAAGAGAAGAAATGAGTGAACGAATGAAAAGTAAAATAGTGAATGTGAAAGAACAACGAAAAAATAAGAGAAGAAATGAATGAACTAATGAAAAGAAAAATGATGAATGTGAAAGAATAACGAAAAAATAAGAGAAGAAATGAGTGAACTAATGAAAAGAAAAAGATGAATGTGAAAGAATAACGAAAAAATAAGAGAAGAAATGAGTGAACTCATGAAAAGAAAAAAGATGAATGTGAAAGAATAACGAAAAAATAAGAGAAGAAATGAGTGAACGAATGAAAAGTAAAATAGTGAATGTGAAAGAATAACGAAAAAATAAGAGAAGAAATGAATGAACTAATGAAAAGAAAAACGATGAATGTGAAAGAATAACGAAAAAATAAGAGAACAAATGAGTGAACTAATGAAAAGAAAAAAGATGAATGTGAAAGAATAACGAAAAAATAAGAGAAGATATGAGTGAACTCATAAAAAGAAAAAAAGATGAATGTGAAAGAATGACGAAAAAATAAGAGAAGAAATGAGTGAACGAATGAAAAGTAAAATAGTGAATGTGAAAGAACAACGAAAAAATAAGAGAAGAAATGAATGAACTAATGAAAAGAAAAACGATGAATGTGAAAGAATAACGAAAAAATAAGAGAAGAAATGAGTGAACTAATGAAAAGAAAAAAGATGAATGTGAAAGAATAACGAAAAAATAAGAGAAGATATGAGTGAACTCATAAAAAGAAAAAAGCTGAATGTGAAAGAATAACGAAAAAATAAGAGAAGAAATGAGTGAACTAATGAAAAGAAAAAAAGATGAATGTGAAAGAATAACGAAAAAATAAGAGTAGAAATCAGTGAACGAATGAAAAGTAAAATAGTGAATGTGAAAGAACAACTAAAAAATAAGAAAAAAAAGAGTGAACTAATGAAAAGAAAAAAGATGAATGTGAAAGAATAACGAAAAAATAAGAGAAGAAATGAGTGAACTAATAAAAAGAAAAAAGCTGAATGTGAAAGAATAACGAAAAAATAAGAGAAGAAATGAGTGAACGAATGAAAAGTAAAATAGTGAATGTGAAAGAACAACGAAAAAATAAGAGAAGAAATGAATGAACTAATGAAAAGAAAAATGATGAATGTGAAAGAATAACGAAAAAATAAGAGAAGAAATGAGTGAACTAATGAAAAGAAAAAGATGAATGTGAAAGAATAACGAAAAAATAAGAGAAGAAATGAGTGAACTCATAAAAAGAAAAAAGATGAATGTGAAAGAATAACGAAAAAATAAGAGAAGAAATGAGTGAACGAATGAAAAGTAAAATAGTGAATGTGAAAGAATAACGAAAAAATAAGAGAAGAAATGAATGAACTAATGAAAAGAAAAAAAGATGAATGTGAAAGAATAACGAAAAAATAAGAGTAGAAATCAGTGAACGAATGAAAAGTAAAATAGTGAATGTGAAAGAACAACTAAAAAATAAGAAAAAAAAGAGTGAACTAATGAAAAGAAAAAAGATGAATGTGAAAGAATAACGAAAAAATAAGAGAAGAAATGAGTGAACTAATAAAAAGAAAAAAGCTGAATGTGAAAGAATAACGAAAAAATAAGAGAAGAAATGAGTGAACGAATGAAAAGTAAAATAGTGAATGTGAAAGAACAACGAAAAAATAAGAGAAGAAATGAATGAACTAATGAAAAGAAAAATGATGAATGTGAAAGAATAACGAAAAAATAAGAGAAGAAATGAGTGAACTAATGAAAAGAAAAAGATGAATGTGAAAGAATAACGAAAAAATAAGAGAAGAAATGAGTGAACTCATGAAAAGAAAAAAGATGAATGTGAAAGAATAACGAAAAAATAAGAGAAGAAATGAGTGAACGAATGAAAAGTAAAATAGTGAATGTGAAAGAATAACGAAAAAATAAGAGAAGAAATGAATGAACTAATGAAAAGAAAAACGATGAATGTGAAAGAATAACGAAAAAATAAGAGAACAAATGAGTGAACTAATGAAAAGAAAAAAGATGAATGTGAAAGAATAACGAAAAAATAAGAGAAGATATGAGTGAACTCATAAAAAGAAAAAAAGATGAATGTGAAAGAATGACGAAAAAATAAGAGAAGAAATGAGTGAACGAATGAAAAGTAAAATAGTGAATGTGAAAGAACAACGAAAAAATAAGAGAAGAAATGAATGAACTAATGAAAAGAAAAACGATGAATGTGAAAGAATAACGAAAAAATAAGAGAAGAAATGAGTGAACTAATGAAAAGAAAAAAGATGAATGTGAAAGAATAACGAAAAAATAAGAGAAGATATGAGTGAACTCATAAAAAGAAAAAAGCTGAATGTGAAAGAATAACGAAAAAATAAGAGAAGAAATGAGTGAACTAATGAAAAGAAAAAAAGATGAATGTGAAAGAATAACGAAAAAATAAGAGTAGAAATCAGTGAACGAATGAAAAGTAAAATAGTGAATGTGAAAGAACAACTAAAAAATAAGAAAAAAAAGAGTGAACTAATGAAAAGAAAAAAGATGAATGTGAAAGAATAACGAAAAAATAAGAGAAGAAATGAGTGAACTAATAAAAAGAAAAAAGCTGAATGTGAAAGAATAACGAAAAAATAAGAGAAGAAATGAGTGAACGAATGAAAAGTAAAATAGTGAATGTGAAAGAACAACGAAAAAATAAGAGAAGAAATGAATGAACTAATGAAAAGAAAAATGATGAATGTGAAAGAATAACGAAAAAATAAGAGAAGAAATGAGTGAACTAATGAAAAGAAAAAGATGAATGTGAAAGAATAACGAAAAAATAAGAGAAGAAATGAGTGAACGAATGAAAAGTAAAATAGTGAATGTGAAAGAATAACGAAAAAATAAGAGAAGAAATGAATGAACTAATGAAAAGAAAAACGATGAATGTGAAAGAATAACGAAAAAATAAGAGAAGAAATGAGTGAACTAATGAAAAGAAAAAAGATGAATGTGAAAGAATAACGAAAAAATAAGAGAAGATATGAGTGAACTCATAAAAAGAAAAAAAGATGAATGTGAAAGAATGACGAAAAAATAAGAGAAGAAATGAGTGAACGAATGAAAAGTAAAATAGTGAATGTGAAAGAACAACGAAAAAATAAGAGAAGAAATGAATGAACTAATGAAAAGAAAAACGATGAATGTGAAAGAATAACGAAAAAATAAGAGAAGAAATGAGTGAACTAATGAAAAGAAAAAAGATTAATGTGAAAGAATAACGAAAAAATAAGAAAAGATATGAGTGAACTCATAAAAAGAAAAAAGCTGAATGTGAAAGAATAACGAAAAAATAAGAGAAGAAATGAGTGAACTAATGAAAAGAAAAAAGATGAATGTGAAAGAATAACGAAAAAATAAGAGAAGAAATGAGTGAACTAATGAAAAGAAAAAAATGAATGTGAAGGAATAACGATAAAAGGAGAGAAAAAGGTAAACTGGATGAAAAAAATGAAATAAATTATTAGATGAAAGAAGGAAAGGAAAAAAGAAAAATATGAAGTAAGAAATAAAGAAAAAAGAAGAAATAAAAATAGAAAAACAAGAAGAATGAAAAAATAAGTCATTTTGTAAAATAATGGAATGAACTATAACTGATTTCCGCTCAGAAATCGTATAAATACATCAAGGGCATTCTTTTTCTCCGCCATTTTCAGCATGTTATGCATTTAGCTTCAAATTCTCAACAATGATAACCGAAAGTACTAGGTGTTTTTGACGGAAGTGTGATTATATATATATATATATATGATGATAATAATATTTATAAAATTAATATTAATTATTTATTACCTACAGACATCGATGTTTCATGCTAACGCAATCTTCAGTGCAGAAGTTAATTCTCAACGGTCGGCGGGCTCGAACTCCGATCAAAAATCGCCACTGATTCGCAGTCAAGAGCGTTAACCCCTCGGACATAGGGAATTAGCTAACAATTATGGGGGAATTTAATTTTGTAAATAGCGAGTCGGCGGCTAATTTACACGAGCAGTTGAAAGTGATCAACAAACTGTGTTTGGATCTTGTTGTTGTTGTACTAATTTTTCTGTACAAAAAAAAGTTAAATATATATATATATATATATATATACTTTTTTTGTACAGAAAAATTAGTACAACATTAGTACCGTCGGTTTCAAGCTCAGAAGGGCTTAACCCTCCGGCTCTCTTCAGCTTATTTTGTCACCTGTTTTAGAAATGTCTGAGCTTGAAACCGACGGTACTAATGTTGTACTAATTTTCTGTACCAAAAAAATAAATAGATAAATATTACGCTCTTAATTTTGATGCTCTATTAACCGAGCACTCTGCTGCGATTTTTACCACCATATTACATAAGAAGTTATATATATATATATATATATATATATATATATATATATATATATATGTGTGTGTGTGTGTGTGTGTGTGTGTGTGTGTGTGTGTGTGTGTGTGTGTGTGTTTAGGTAGTATTCTTTCATTCAAGCAAACATTAGCTGGGAGGACTTTCTTTTTACTACAAGATTTTCGGTCTTAAATTTGTAAATAATGAGTCTAATTTATTACTATTGTCAATTGGGGATATGTATCGGTGTACAATATTGTTTATCGCTGTTTATTCTAATCTAAAGTTTGGTTGCATTTGATTACAATAGCATAGGTTAATATAGTGTTAATTGTGATGTTGGATATTATTATTATTTGTAGTAGTATTTTTTAAGTTTCGAATCCCCAACCCCAAAACATTAGAAATAACCAATGCTATGTATACGTTAAAATGCTCTTTGGGAGAATGTAACGCTCACAATCATAATAAAGCTAATAGCTACATTGGTTTTACAACAACTACCTTATCTCGCCGCCTCACTATGCATCTTGTAAACTTTAGCTGAATTTACCAACGTCTACAAACACATAATGGCTTTTCCATCTGATTTAAGACATATTTTAGTTAATAACACGAACATAATACATTCCGGGACCAATTAAAAGTACTCGAAGTTATCTTATTAAAATACAACAACCTACAATTAAAAATATTACGTATAAAATGAAATGTTTAACATGATACAATTTTATCAATGAAAAATATTACGTATAAAATAAATAACATTTTGAAATGCTTAACATAATAATATTTTATCCTTGACGCTAATTCTGACGTACCGGAATTGTAATTGATAATGTTTTTCCTGGAACTGTGCGAGTCCTTTCATTTTGGCATCTGAGCGTTCTCAGCTATTTATTTGAAATTTATTTGAAATTCTCTTCTTTTCTCCGGCTTTTTTGTTCATATGTTTTCGTCACTAGAAGGTGATTCGACGAAGAATCGAAAACGTTCGTGATACATATAGAATATACATTATTCTTTTTATTTTTATATAAAGAGGATTATCATAAAAATAAAAAATAAAAAATGTATGAATAATATGAGTGTCACTACAGCATTGAAAGCAGCGTTAAGAGATATATTTGAAAATGTGAGAAACCAGTCAACAGACGCGTGAATTTATATAAATAAAATTTATTAATCATTATTTTACATATATTTTATAAATCCGAATTTTCGGTTTAACAAACCTTAATCATGGCAGACAGTATATTTTTTTTCTTATTTTCTCTTCATGGTGGAAGTCTACGGCAAAGCCGAAGATTGACGATTCTCTCCGATGTTATTGGAGTGCTTTTTATGTCTGGTGCAAGCAGTTGATGCGCTGTGAGCATGGGTTAGAATAATATGAGTGTCACTACAGCATTGAAAACGTCGTTAAGAGATATATTTGAAAATTTAAATCAGGACACTAAATATGTTGTATATTTACACTATTCAATTGTGTTTATACGTCTTCAAGTGTGTGCGCGTGTGTATGGGTATAGAAACTGCACTCACATTCCCCTAAAAAAATTTGTGCTAATTTCATTTCGCCTTATTTTTCTTTAATTCCGCTAAAATTCTTTGCCTTCATTTAGCACGAAATGTTCGGCTAAGAGTTCAATCGAAAACCTGGAATTCAATTTAAAGTGAAATACGAAACAGGCCGTCAAATAAAAAAGACGAAAAAACGTAAAAAGCGACAAATTCAAAACGACGACAAATGCGTTCCATGTGTTTGCCAAACGCTTTTACACAATTCTTTTCACAATCTTTTTGTATTGTTTTTTCTTCTTCCATTCTTATTGCTTTCAAATAAAAACATTAATTTCTTCTTCTTCTCTTTCTTCTTCTTCTTCTTCTTCTTCTTCTTCTTCTTCTTCTTCTTCTTCCTCTTCTCATTATTATTATTATCATTATCATTATCATTATTATTATTATTATTATTATTATTATTATTATTATTTGTACCCACTAGGAGTTATCACACAGGTCATCGTCAGTGATTGCTCACCGACAAAAACCGGTGGTATTCCTTGGAGTCTGAGGTACAACAAGCCTCCCCAGATTTCCAGTACTCTCCACCTCTTTCCGATAAACACCGCAAATAACCTTGCGATATCGCAACAACCACTTACCATTGATTTCTCGCTGGTAAAGACCATTGGTCTTCTCTGGAATTTTAGTGGTAATAAGCCTCCCCAAGGTCCCAGTACTCTCCGCACTCTTCCAGTGGAGGTCTGGTTTGTGCTGCCCCTCCTCGATCTTATCATCCTCCTTTATTATTATTATTATTAGTAGTAGTAGTAGTAGTAGTAGTAGTAGTAGTAGTAGTAACTTACTAAGAGTTTTCACACAATTCATTATCAGTGATTGCTCACTGACAATAACAAGTGTTGTTCCCTGGAATCTAAGTGTCAACAAGTTTCCCCAATTTTCCGATACTCTCCGCTTCTATCGTTAACCGTTCTAAATTATTGCGTGTTACTGCAACAACCGTTTACCATTGATCTCTTACTGTCAACTACCATTGGTATTTTCTCGGGTTTGAGTTGCAATAAGTCTCCCCAAGGTTCCACTATTCTTGGCATCATTCCAGTGAAGGTTTGGTTTGTGCTCTCCCTCCCCATTTTTTCTTTTTTATTAATCTTTCTTGAACCTTCGTTTAATGCAAGCCGAGACTGGTACTACCAAATATACGTGTATTTTTTTTTTTTTTGGGGGGGGGGGGTATTATTATTATTATTATTATTATTATTATTATCATCAGCAGTAGTAGCAGCAGCAGCATCAGTATCATCATCAGCATCATTATCATCATCGTCGTCGTCGTCCTCGTCGGGGTTGTTGTTGTTATAAGTAGTAGTAGTAGTAGTAGTAGTAGTAGTAGTAGTAGTAGTAGTAGTAGTAGTAGTTACTCACTAGGCAATTTCACACTATTCATTACTGGTTAAACAGATGATGTTCCCTAGAGTTTGACTTCCAATAAATCTCCATAGATTACAAGCACTCTCCGCTTTTTTTTCATCAGTGTTGCAACGCACTTGGTCTGTGCACCAGTCGTTGCTAACGGCCGATGGCTTTCTTTGAAAAGGGGAGACCGTGTTATTAGTGACAATACGAATGATTCAGTCCGGATCAGAGGATTGCTAACCTGAAACATTATTTTTTTTAAACATGGCAAGCTGCCACTGGTGACGTAAGGGGCTACTGAGAATTAGGCTGAAAGTTTTTAAGGTCGTCCTAAATTAGGAGCTGTGCAGCGAGATGTTTGTTCACATTAGTTTTAAATTTCTGCATTTTGGTACAGTCGGCGAAACAGAGGGCAGGGGGAGTTCCAAAGGCCAGCAGCTCGAGGAAATGAACATGCTACTCTGGTGCCCTCTCGACGTAAATACACTCGACGAACTCGATAATCAGCTAAGTTCCATCCATTCACTGTGAGGGTCCCCAGATACCGAAGAGCCTTCTACTCTAATAGCTTCTTTTCTTCCTGCTGTCGGTTTTGGAACTCCCTCCCTGCTTCCTATTTCCCCGACTGTGCCAACATGCAGAAATTTAAAACTGACGTAAACAGACATGTCGCTGCACAGCTTCCAATTTAGGATAGCCCCCAAGACTTTCACCTTAATTCTCAGTAGCCCTTGTTTGGGGTGAACTATGTTTAAAAAGGGTGGCTTTATCGATATATAGGATACTAGAATGTGTTATAAGTTTTATAGCTCGGTAGATGAAGTCTACCTTCTTTGCAGAAGACTTGTCAGCATCTTCTATGTACTTATTCCATTTTATGTTGCCTTGGAATATCAGGTCAAGGAGTTTGAACATTAAACTCTCGGGAAGGGAATAAAACCCTTCCCGACAATTGTTTGGGTTTTTTTTTATAGTTGTTAATGGAATTTTACTACAGACTAGAGGTAATTTTCCGAAGATTCGGCCATTGCCTTGCTTGTATAGGCATTCGATTTGGCCTCATACCGAAAATATAGAGTGGCGCATGAGCAGATACACGCATTTCATACGCGATGGCATTAAGGGGTCTCGTTTATGAAAATCAAGTATCGAATCCCTGAGGCACACTCGCATTGATGTGGTGTTATTTGGATTCATGTCCATCGAGAACGACCGGAATCTTCTTTTTAACTAAGAAAACATATTCGTCTATTATTCGTCCGGTCGCATATTTTTGCTATTTGTTTTACTTAATTGCCCTTTCTCTCTCTCTCTCTCTCTCTCTCTCTCTCTCTCTATATATATATATATATATATATATATATATATATATATATATATATATATATATCTTAAAATAGCACTTTCTTAGCGTTTGAATAATCAGAGGGCAAGTAAACAAATGTTGGAATGGCCGCCACTGGTCCATCATATTCCATTACAATCTAATTTAATTACGTAACTAAATTATATAGATAAATAAATAAATGTATTTAATTGCTTCTATTTATAATTCTTATTAAAATTATCATCGAAGAAAAATATTTTAAATAAATCTGGAAATCTGAAAACCCCAATCATGAGTGTATATTTGCGAATATTAATTTATTAGAAACTTTAAAACGAATTAATTATGTAAATTTGAAAGACGTGTGATGTTTAAGAAAGTTTGGAAATGGGTATAAGTAGACTTATAAGTAGATATAAAAAGTGAGCGATGAAAACAGATAATATAGTTTCAGCTTCAAGTAGATATAAAAAGTGAGCGATAATAACTGATAATATAGTTTCGGCTTCAAGTAGATATAAAAAGTGAGCGATCAAAACTGATAATATAGTTTCGGCTTCAAGTAGATATAAAAAGTGAGCGATAAAAACTTATAATATAGTTTCGGCTTCATGTAGATATAAAAAGTGAGCGATAATAACTGATAATATAGTTTCGGCTTCAAGTAGATATAAAAAGTGAGCGATAAAAACTAATAATATTGTTCCGGCTACAAGTAGATATAAAAAGTAAGCGATCTAAACTGATAATATAGTTTCGGCTTCAAGTAGATATAAAAAGTGAGCGATACAAACTAATAATATAGTTTCGGCATCAAGTAGATATAAAAAGTGAGCGACTAAAACCAATAATATAGTTTTGGCATCAAGTAAATATAAAAAGTAAGCAATCGAAGCTGATAATATAGTTTCGGCTTCAAGTAGATATAAAAAGTGAGCGATCAAAACTAGTAATATAGTTTCGGCATCAAGTAGATATAAAAAGTGAGCGATCTAAACAAATAATATAGTTTCGGCATGAAGTACATATAAAACGTGAGCGATAAAGACAATTAATATAGTCTCGGTTTCAAATAGATATAAAGTGAGCGATCAAAACTGCTTATATAGTTTCGGCTTCAAGTAGATATAAAAAGTGAGCGATAATAACTGATAATATAGTTTCGGCTTCAAGTAGATATGAAAAGTGAGCGATGAAAACTAATAATATAGTTTCGGCATCAAGTAGATATAAACAGTGAGCGATAATAACTGATAATATAGTTTCGGCTTAAAGTAGATATAAAAAGTGAGCGATAATAACTAATAATATAGTTTCGGTATCAAGTAGATATAAAAATTGAGCGATCAAAACTGATAATATATTTTCGGCTTCAAGTAGATATAAAAAGTGACCGATCAAAGAAAATAATATAGTTTTGGCATCAAGTAGATATTAAAAGTGAGCGATAATAACTGATAATATAGTTTCGGCTTCAAGTAGATATAAAAAGGACCGATCAAAACTAATAACATAGTTTCGGCTTCAAGTAAAATAAAGAGTGAGCGATCTAAACTAATAATATAGTTTCGGCTTCAAATAGATATACAAAGTCAGCGATCAAAACTGATGATATAGTTTCGGCTTCAAGTAGATATAAAAAGTGAGCGATAATAACTGATAATATAGTTTTGGCATCAAGTAGATATAAAAAGAGAGCGATAATAACTGATAATATAGTTTTGGCATCAAGTAGATATAAAAAGAGAGCGATAATAACTGATAATATAGTTTCGGCTTCAAGTAGATATAAAAAGTAAGCGATAATAACTAATAATATAGTTTCGGTATCAAGTAGATATAAAAATTGAGCGATCAAAACTGATTATATAGTTTCGGCTTATAGTAGATATAAAAAATTAGCGATCAAAACTAATAATATATTTTCGGCTTCAAGTAGATATAAAAAGTGACCGATCAAAAAAAATAATATAGTTTTGGCATCAAGTAGATATAAAAAGTGAGCGATAATAACTGATAATATAGTTTCGGCTTCAACTAGATATAAAAAGGACCGATCAAAACTAATAATATAGTTTCGGCTTCAAGTAGGTATAAAAAGTGAGCGATAATAACTGATAATATAGTTTCGGCTTCAAGTAGATATAAAATGTGAGCGATAATAACTGATAATATAGTTTCGGCTTGTTTATATACAAAGTGAGCGATCAAAAAAACTAATATAGTTTTGGCATCAAGTAGATATAAAAAGTGAGCAATCGAAGCTGATAATATAGTTTCGGCTTAAAGTAGATATAAAGAGTGAGCTATCAAAACTAATAATATAGTTTCGGCATCTAGTAGATATAAAACGTGAGCGATTAAAACAAATAATATAGTTTTGGCATCAAGTAGATATAAAAAGTGAGTTTTCAAAACTGCTTATATAGTTTTGGCTTAAAGTAGATATAAAAAGTGAGCGATCAAAACTAATAACATAGTTTCGGCTTGAAATAGATATGAAAAGTGAGCGATCAAAACTAATGATATAGTTTCGGCTTCAAGTAGTTATAAAAAGTGAGCGATAATAACTGATTATATAGTTTCCGCTTTAAGTAGATATAAAAAGTGAGCGATAATAACTGATAATATAGTTTCGGCTTCAAGTAGATATAAAAAGTGAGCGATCTAAACTAATAAAATAGTTTCGGTTTCAAATAGATATCAACAGTGAGCTATCAAAACTGATAATATAGTTTCGGCTTCAAGTAGATATAAAAAGTGAGCGATCAAAACAAATAATATAGTTTTGGCATCTAGTACATAAAAAAATTGAGCAATCAAAGCTGATAATATAGTTTCGGCTTCAAGTAGATATTAAAAATTGAGCGATCAAAACTAGTAAAATAGTTTCGGCATCATCTAGATATAAAAGTTAGCGATCAAAACAAACAATATAGTTTCGGCATTAAGTAGATATAAAAGGTGAGCGATAAAGACAATTAATATAGTCTCGGCTTCAAATAGATATAAAAAGTGAGCGATCGAAACTGATAATATAGTTTCGGCTTCAAATAGATATAAAAAGTGAGCAATCAAACTAATAATATAGTTTCGGCTTAAAGTAGATATAAAAAGTGAGCGATAATAACCGATAATATAGTCTCGGCTTCAAGTAGATATAAAAAGTCAGCGATCAAAACTGATAATATAGTTTCGGCTTCAAGTAGATATAAAAAGTCAGCGATAATAACTGATAATATAGTTTAGGCTTCAAATAGATATAAAAAGTGACCGATGAAAACTAATAATATAGTTCCGGCTTCAAGTAGATATAAAACGTGAGCGATTTAAACTAATAATATTGTTTCGGCTTTAACTAGATATAAAAAGAGAGCGATGAAAACTAATAATATAGTTTCGGCATCAAGTATATATCCAGAGTGAGCGATCAAAACAAATAATATAGTTTTGGAATCAAGTAGATATAAAAAGTGAGCGATCAAAACGAACAACATAGTTTCGGCTTGAAATAGATATGAAAAGTGAGCGATCAAAACTGATGATATAGTTGCGGCTTCAAATAGATATAACAAGTGAGCGATAATAACTGATAATATAGGTTGGGCGTTAAGTAGATATAAAAAGTGAGCGATAATAACTGATAATATAGTTTCGGCTTCAAGTAGATATAAAAAGTGAGCGATTAAAACTTATAATATACTTTCGGTTTCAAATAGATATAAATAGTGAGCGACCAAAACTGATTATATAGTTTCGGCTTCAAGTTGATATAAAAAGTTAGTGATCAAAACTAAAAATATAGTTTCGGCATTCAAGTAGTTATAAAAAGTGACCGATGAAAACTAATAATATAGTTCCGGCTTCAAGTACATATAAAACGTGAGCGATTTAAACAAATAATATAGTTTCGGCTTTAACTAGATATAAAAAGAGAGCGATGAAAACTAATAATATAGTTTCGGCATCAAGTAGATATAAAAAGTGAGCGATTTAAACTTATAATATAGTTTCGGTTTCAAATAGATATAAACAGTGAGCGACCAAAACTGATTATATAGTTTCGGCTTCAAGTTGATATAAAAAGTTAGTGATCAAAACTAAAAATATAGTTTCGGTTTCAAATAGATATAAAAAGTGAGCGATCAAAACTGATAATATAGTTTCGGCTTCAAGTAGTTATAAAAAGTGAGCGATCAAAACTAATCATATAGTTTCGGCTTCAAGTAGATATAAAAAGTGAACGATCAAAACTAGTAATATAGTTTCGGCTTCAAGTAGATATAAAAAGTGAGCGATAAAGACAATTAATATAGTCTCGGCTTAAATAGAAATAAAAAGTGAGCGATCAAAACTGATAATATAGTTTCGGCTTCAAGTAGATATAAAAAGTGAGCGATAAAAACTGATAATATAGTTTCGTCTTCAAGTAGATATAAAAAGTGAGCGATAATAACTGATAATATAGTTTAGGCTTCAAATAGATATAAAAAGTGCTCGATGAAAACTAATGATATAGTTGCGGCTTCAAGTAGATATAACAAAGTGAGCGATCTAAACTAATAATATAGTTTCGGCTTCAAATAGATATAAAAAGTGAGCATTCAAAAACTGATAATATTGTTTCGGCTTATAATAGATATAAAAAGTGCTCGATGAAAACTAATGATATAGTTGCGGCTTCAAGTAGATATAAAAAAGTGAGCGATCTAAACTAATAATATAGTTTCGGCTTCAAATAGATATAAAAAGTGAGCAAACAAAACTGATAATATTGTTTCGGCTTCAAATAGGTATAAAAAGTTATCGATCAAAACTGATCATATAGTTTCGACTAAAAGTAAGTATAAAAAGTGAGCGATCAAAACTTATAATATAGTCTCGGCTTCAAGTAGATATAAAAAGTGAGCGATAAAACCTAATAATATAGTTTCGGCTTCAAATAGATATAAAAAGTTAGCGATCAAAACTAATAATATAGTTTTGGCTTGAAATAGATGTAAAAAGTGAGCGATCAAAACTGATGATATAGTTTCGGCTTAAAGTAGATATAAAAAGTGAGCGATAATAACTGATAATATAGTTTCGGCTTCAAGTAGATATAAAAAGTGAGCGATAATAACTGATAATATAGTTTCGGCTTCAAGTAGATATTCAAAAGTGAGCGATCAAAACAAATAATATAGTTTCGACTTCAAATAGATATAAAAAGTGAGCGATCTAAACTAATAATATAGTTTCGGCTTCAAATAGATATAAAAAGTCAGCGATCAAAACTGATAATATAGTTTCGGCTTTAAGTAGATATAAAAAATTAGCGATCAAAACTGATAACATAGTTTCGGCTTGAAATAGATATGAAAAGTGAGCGATCAAAACTGCGTATATAGTTTCGGCTTCAAGTAGATATAAAAAGTGAGCGATCTAAACAAATAATATAGTTTCGGCTTCAAGTAGATATAAAAAGTGAGCGATCAAAACAAATAATATAGTTTTGGCATCAAGTAGATATAAAAAGTAAGCAATCAAATCTAATAACATAGTTTCGGCTTGAAATAGATATGAAAAGTTAGCGATCAAAACTGCGTATATAGTTTCGGCTTCAAGTAGATATAAAAGGTGAGCGATCAAAACTAATAATATAGTTTCGGCATCAAGTATATATAAAAAGTGAGCGATAATAACTAATAATGTAGTTTCGGCATCAAGTAGATATAAAAAGTGAGCGATAATAACTAATAATATAGTTTCGGCATAAAGTAGATATAAAAAGTGAGCGATAATAACTAATAATATAGTTTCGGCATCAAGTATATATAAAAAGTGAGCGATAATAACTAATAATATAGTTTCGGCATCAAGTATATATAAAAAGTGAGCGATAATAACTAATAATATAGTTTCGCCATCAAGTATATATAAAAAGTGAGCGATAATAACTAATAATATAGTTTCGGCATCAAGTATATATAAAAAGTGAGCGATTATAACTAATAATATAGTTTCGGCATCAAGTATATATAAAAAGTGAGCGATAATAACTAATAATATCGTTTCGGCATCAAGTATATATAAAAAGTGAGCGATAATAACTAATAATATAGTTTCGGCATCAAGTATATATAAAAAGTGAGCGATAATAACTAATAATGTAGTTTCGGCATCAAGTATATATAAAAAGTGAGCGATAATAACTAATAATATCGTTTCGGCATCAAGTATATATAAAAAGTGAGCGATAATAACTAATAATGTAGTTTCGGCATCAAGTATATATAAAAAGTGAGCGATAATAACTAATAATATAGTTTCGGCATCAAGTATATATAAAAAGTGAGCGATCGAAAATAATAATATAGTTTTGGCTGCAAGTAGATATAAAAAGTGAGCGATAAAGACAATTAATATAGTCTCGGCTTCAAATAGATATAAACAGTGAGCGATCAAAACTGATAATATAGTTTCGGCTTCAAATAGATATAAAAAGTGATCGAATAAAACAAATAATATAGTTCCGGCTTCAAGTAGATATAAATACTGAGTGATAAAAACTAATAATATAGTTTCGGCTTCAAGTAGATATAAAAGTGAGCGATCTAAACAAATAATATAGTTTCGCTTTCAAATAGATATAAAAAGTGAGCGAACAAAACTAATGTTATAGTTTCGGAATCAAGTAGATATAAAAAGTGAGCGATAATAACTGATAATATAGTTTCGGCATTCAAGTAGATATAAAAAGTGAGCGCTCAAAACTAATAATATAGTTTCGACTTCAAGTACATATAAAAAGTGAGCGATCGAAAAAATAATATAGTTTCAGCATCAAGTAAATATAAAAAGTGAGCAATCAAAGCTGATAATATAGTTTCGGCTTCAAGTAGATATAAAAAGTGATCGATGAAAACTAATCATATAGTTCTGGTTTCAAGTAGATATAAAAAGTGGGCGATAAAATCTAATAATTTAGTTTCGGCTGCAAGTAGATATGAAAAGTGAGCGATAATAACTGATAATATAGTTTCGGCTTCAAATAGATAAAAAAAGTGATTGATGAAAACTAATAATATAGTTCCGACTTCAAATAGATATAAAAAGTGAGCGATCTAAACTAATAATATAGTTTCGGCTTTAAGTAGATATAAAAAGTTAGCGATAAAAACTAATAATATAGTTTCGGCATCAAGTATATATCCAAAGTGAGCGATCAAAACAAATAATATAGTTTAGGCTTCAAATAGATATAAAAAGTGACCGATGAAAACTAATAATATAGTTCCGGCTTCAAGTAGATATAAAACGTGAGCGATTTAAACTAATAATATTGTTTCGGCTTTAACTAGATATAAAAAGAGAGCGATGAAAACTAATAATATAGTTTCGGCATCAAGTAGATATAAAAAGTGAGCGATTTAAACCTATAATATAGTTTCGGTTTCAAATAGATATAAACAGTGAGCGACCAAAACTGATTATATAGTTTCGGCTTCAAGTTGATATAAAAAGTTAGTGATCAAAACTAAAAATATAGTTTCGGCATTCAAGTAGATATAAAAAGTGAGCGATCAAAACTGATAATATAGTTTCGGCTTCAAGTAGATATAAAAAGTAAGCGATCAAAACTAATAATATAGTTTCGGCTTCAAGTAGTTATAAAAAGTGAGCGAGCAAAACAAATAATATAGTTTCGGCTTCAAGTAGATATAAAATGTGAGCGATCAAAACCAGTAATATAATTTCGGCATCAAGTAGATATAAAAAGTGAGCGATAAAGACAATTAATATAGTCTCGGCTTCAAATAGATATAAAAAGTGAGCGATCAAAACTGATAATATAGTTTCGGCTTTAAGTAGATATAAAAAGTGAGCGATAAAAACTGATAATATAGTTTCGTCTTCAAATAGATATAAAAAGTGAGCAATGAAATCTTATTATATAGTTTCGGCTTCAAGTAGATATAAAAAGTGAGCGATAATAACTGATAATATAGTTTAGGCTTAAAA
Source organism: Sepiola atlantica (assembly GCA_963556195.1). Lineage (NCBI taxonomy): Eukaryota > Metazoa > Mollusca > Cephalopoda > Sepiida > Sepiolidae > Sepiola > Sepiola atlantica. The sequence goes on from OY744529.1 coordinate 44,745,216, forward strand.
TAGATATAAAAAGTGCCCGATGAAAACTAATGATATAGTTGCGGCTTCAAGTAGATATAACAAAGTGAGCAGTCTAAACTAATAATATAGTTTCGGCTTCAAATAGATATAAAAAGTGAGCAATAAAAACTGATAATATAGTTTCGGCTTCCAATAGATATAAGAAGTGATCGATCAAAACTGATCATATAGTTTCGATTTAAAGTAAGTATAAAAAGTGATCGATCAAAACTTATAATATAGTCTCGGCTTCAAGTAGATATAAAAAGTGAGCGACCAATACTGATTATATAGTTTCGGCTTCAAATAGATATAAAAAGTTAGCGATCAAAACTAATAATATAGTTTTGGCTTGAAATAGATGTAAAAAGTGCGCGATCAAAACTGATGATATAGTTTCGGCTTAAAGTAGATATAAAAAGTGACCGATAAAAACTGATAATATAGTTTCGGCTTCAAGTAGATATAAAAAGTGACCGATCAAAACTGATATTATAGTTTCGGCTTCAAATAGATATAAAAAGTGATCGATCAAAACTGATCATATAGTTTCGACTTAAAGTAAGTATAAAAAGTGAGCGATCAAAACTTATAATATAGTCTCGGCTTCAAGTAGATATAAAAAGTGACCGATAAAAACTAATAATATAGTTTCGGCTTCAAATAGATATAAAAAGTTAGCGATCAAAACTAATAATATAGTTTTGGCTTGAAATAGATGTAAAAAGTGAGCGATCAAAACTGATGATATAGTTTCGGCTTAAAGTAGATATAAAAAGTGAGCGATAATAACTGATAATATAGTTTCGGCTTCAAGTAGATATTCAAATGTGAGCGATCAAAACAAATAATATAGTTTCGACTTCAAATAGATATAAAAAGTGAGCGATCTAAACTAATAATATAGTTTCGGCTTCAAATAGATATAAAAAGTCAGCGATCAAAACTGATGAAATAGTTTCGGCTTTAAGTAGATATAAAAAATTAGCGATCAAAACTGATAATATAGTTTCGGCTTCAAGTAGATATAAAAAGTGAGCGATCAAAACAAATAATATAGTTTTGGCATCAAGTAGATATAAAAAGTAAGCAATCAAATCTAATAACATAGTTTCGGCTTGAAATAGATATGAAAAGTGAGCGATCAAAACTGCTTATATAGTTTCGGCTTCAAGTAGATATAAAAAGTGAGCGATAATAACTAATAATATAGTTTCGGCATCAAGTAGATATAAAAAGTGAGCGATAATAACTAATAATATAGTTTCGGCATCAAGTATATATAAAAAGTGAGCGATAATAACTAATAATATAGTTTCGGCATCAAGTATATATAAAAAGTGAGCGATAATAACTAATAATATAGTTTCGGCATTAAGTATATATAAAAAGTGAGCGATAATAACTGATAATATAGTTTCGGCTTCAAGTATATATAAAAAGTGAGCGATCTGAACAAATAATATAGTTTCGGTTTCAAATAGATATAAAAAGTGAGAAGTCAAAGCTGATAATATAGTTTCGGCTGCAAGTAGATATAAAAATGAGCGATAAAGACAATTAATATAGTCTCGGCTTCAAATAAATATAAACAGTGAGCGATCAAAACTGATAATATAGTTTCGGCTTCAAATAGATATAAAAAGTGATCGAATAAAACAAATAATATAGTTCCGGCTTCAAGTAGATATAAATACTGAGTGATAAAAATAAATAATATAGTTTCGGCTTCAAGTAGATATAAAAGTGAGCGATCTAAACTAATAATATAGTTTCGGCTTCAAGTAGATATAAAAAGTGAGCGATCTGAACAAATAATATAGTTTCGGTTTCAAATAGATATAAAAAGTGAGAAGTCAAAGCTGATAATATAGTTTCGGCTGCAAGTAGATATAAAAATGAGCGATAAAGACAATTAATATAGTCTCGGCTTCAAATAGATATAAACAGTGAGCGATCAAAACTGATAATATAGTTTCGGCTTCAAATAGATATAAAAAGTGATCGAGTAAAACAAATAATATAGTTCCGGCTTCAAGTAGATATAAATACTGAGTGATAAAAATAAATAATATAGTTTCGGCTTCAAGTAGATATAAAAGTGAGCGATCTAAACAAATAATATAGTTTCGCTTTCAAATAGATATAAAAAGTGAGCGAACAAAACTGATGTTATAGTTTCGGCATCAAGTAGATATAAAAAGAGAGCAATCAAAGCTGATAATATAGTTTCGGTTTCAAGTAGATATAAAAAGTGAGCGATAAAATCTAATAATTTAGTTTCGGCTGCAAGTAGATATGAAAAGTTAGCGATAATAACTGATAATATAGTTTCGGCTTCAAATAGATAGAAAAAAGTGATTGATGAAAACTAATAATATAGTTCCGGCTTCAAGTAGATATAAAAAGTGAGCGATCTAAACGAATAATATAGTTTCGGCTTTAAGTAGATATAAAAAGTGAGCGATAAAAACTAATAATATAGTTTCGGCATCAAGTATATATTAAAAGTGAGCGATCAAAGCAAATAATATAGTTTTGGCATCAAGTAGATATAAAAAGTGAGGAATCAAAGCTGATAATATAGTTTCGGCTTCAAGTAGATATAAAAAGTGAGCTATCAAAACTATTAATATAGTTTCGGCATCAAATAGATATAAAAAGTGAGCGATCAAAACAAATAATATAGTTTCGGCATCAAGTAGATATAAAAAGTGAGCAATCAAGACAATTAATATAGTTTCGGCTTCAAATAGATATAAAAAGTTAGCGATCAAAACTAATAATATAGTTTTGGCTTGAAATAGATGTAAAAAGTGAGCGATCAAAACTGATGATATAGTTTCGGCTTCAAGTAGATATAAAAAGTGAGCGATAATAACTGATAATATAGTTTCGGCTTCAAGTAGATATTCAAAAGTGAGCGATCAAAACAAATAATATAGTTTCGACTTCAAATAGATATAAAAAGTGAGCGATCTAAACTAATAATATAGTTTCGGCTTCAAATAGATATAAAAAGTCAGCGATCAAAACTGATGAAATAGTTTCGGCTTTAGGTAGATATAAAAAATTAGCGATCAAAACTGATAATATAGTTTCGGCTTCAAGTAGATATAAAAAGTGAGCGATCAAAACAAATAATATAGTTTTGGCATCAAGTAGATATAAAAAGTAAGCAATCAAATCTAATAACATAGTTTCGGCTTGAAATAGATATGAAAAGTGAGCGATCAAAACTGCTTATATAGTTTCGGCTTCAAGTAGATATAAAAAGTGAGCGATAATAACTAATAATATAGTTTCGGCATCAAGTAGATATAAAAAGTGAGCGATAATAACTAATAATATAGTTTCGGCATCAAGTATATATAAAAAGTGAGCGATAATAACTAATAATATAGTTTCGGCATTAAGTATATATAAAAAGTGAGCGATAATAACTGATAATATAGTTTCGGCTTCAAGTATATATAAAAAGTGAGCGATCTGAACAAATAATATAGTTTCGGTTTCAAATAGATATAAAAAGTGAGAAGTCAAAGCTGATAATATAGTTTCGGCTGCAAGTAGATATAAAAATGAGCGATAAAGACAATTAATATAGTCTCGGCTTCAAATAGATATAAACAGTGAGCGATCAAAACTGATAATATAGTTTCGGCTTCAAATAGATATAAAAAGTGATCGAATAAAACAAATAATATAGTTCCGGCTTCAAGTAGATATAAATACTGAGTGATAAAAATAAATAATATAGTTTCGGCTTCAAGTAGATATAAAAGTGAGCGATCTAAACAAATAATATAGTTTCGCTTTCAAATAGATATAAAAAGTGAGCGAACAAAACTGATGTTATAGTTTCGGCATCAAGTAGATATAAAAAGAGAGCAATCAAAGCTGATAATATAGTTTCGGTTTCAAGTAGATATAAAAAGTGAGCGATCTAAACTAATAATATAGTTTCGGCTTTAAGTATATATAAAAAGTGAGCGATAAAATCTAATAATTTAGTTTCGGCTGCAAGTAGATATGAAAAGTTAGCGATAATAACTGATAATATAGTTTCGGCTTCAAATAGATGAAAAAAGTGATTGATGAAAACTAATAATATAGTTCCGGCTTCAAGTAGATATAAAAAGTGAGCGATCTAAACGAATAATATAGCTCTGGCTTTAAGTAGATATAAAAAGTGAGCGATAAAAACTAATAATATAGTTTCGGCATCAAGTATATATTAAAAGTGAGCGATCAAAGCAAATAATATAGTTTTGGCATCAAGTAGATATAAAAAGTGAGGAATCAAAGCTGATAATATAGTTTCGGCTTCAAGTAGATATAAAAAGTGAGCTATCAAAACTATTAATATAGTTTCGGCATCAAATAGATATAAAAAGTGAGCGATCAAAACAAATAATATAGTTTCGGCATCAAGTAGATATAAAAAGTGAGCAATAAAGACAATTAATATAGTTTCGGCTTCAAATAGATATAAAAAGTTAGCGATCAAAACTAATAATATAGTTTTGGCTTGAAATAGATGTAAAAAGTGAGCGATCAAAACTGATGATATAGTTTCGGCTTCAAGTAGATATAAAAAGTGAGCGATAATAACTGATAATATAGTTTCGGCTTCAAGTAGATATTCAAAAGTGAGCGATCAAAACAAATAATATAGTTTCGACTTCAAATAGATATAAAAAGTGAGCGATCTAAACTAATAATATAGTTTCGGCTTCAAATAGATATAAAAAGTCAGCGATCAAAACTGATGAAATAGTTTCGGCTTTAAGTAGATATAAAAAATTAGCGATCAAAACTGATAATATAGTTTCGGCTTCAAGTAGATATAAAAAGTGAGCGATCAAAACAAATAATATAGTTTTGGCATCAAGTAGATATAAAAAGTAAGCAATCAAATCTAATAACATAGTTTCGGCTTGAAATAGATATGAAAAGTGAGCGATCAAAACTGCTTATATAGTTTCGGCTTCAAGTAGATATAAAAAGTGAGCGATAATAACTAATAATATAGTTTCGGCATCAAGTAGATATAAAAAGTGAGCGATAATAACTAATAATATAGTTTCGGCATCAAGTATATATAAAAAGTGAGCGATAATAACTAATAATATAGTTTCGGCATCAAGTATATATAAAAAGTGAGCGATAATAACTAATAATATAGTTTCGGCATCAAGTATATATAAAAAGTGAGCGATAATAACTGATAATATAGTTTCGGCTTCAAGTATATATAAAAAGTGAGCGATCTGAACAAATAATATAGTTTCGGTTTCAAATAGATATAAAAAGTGAGAAGTCAAAGCTGATAATATAGTTTCGGCTGCAAGTAGATATAAAAATGAGCGATAAAGACAATTAATATAGTCTCGGCTTCAAATAGATATAAACAGTGAGCGATCAAAACTGATAATATAGTTTCGGCTTCAAATAGATATAAAAAGTGATCGAATAAAACAAATAATATAGTTCCGGCTTCAAGTAGATATAAATACTGAGTGATAAAAATAAATAATATAGTTTCGGCTTCAAGTAGATATAAAAAGTGAGCGATCTAAACTAATAATATAGTTTCGGCTTCAAGTAGATATAAAAAGTGAGCGATCTGAACAAATAATATAGTTTCGGTTTCAAATAGATATAAAAAGTGAGAAGTCAAAGCTGATAATATAGTTTCGGCTGCAAGTAGATATAAAAATGAGTGATAAAGACAATTAATATAGTCTCGGCTTCAAATAGATATAAACAGTGAGCGATCAAAACTGATAATATAGTTTCGGCTTCAAATAGATATAAAAAGTGATCGAATAAAACAAATAATATAGTTCCGGCTTCAAGTAGATATAAATACTGAGTGATAAAAATAAATAATATAGTTTCGGCTTCAAGTAGATATAAAAGTGAGCGATCTAAACAAATAATATAGTTTCGCTTTCAAATAGATATAAAAAGTGAGCGAACAAAACTGATGTTATAGTTTCGGCATCAAGTAGATATAAAAAGAGAGCAATCAAAGCTGATAATATAGTTTCGGTTTCAAGTAGATATAAAAAGTGAGCGATCTAAACTAATAATATAGTTTCGGCTTTAAGTATATATAAAAAGTGAGCGATAAAATCTAATAATTTAGTTTCGGCTGCAAGTAGATATGAAAAGTTAGCGATAATAACTGATAATATAGTTTCGGCTTCAAATAGATGAAAAAAGTGATTGATGAAAACTAATAATATAGTTCCGGCTTCAAGTAGATATAAAAAGTGAGCGATCTAAACGAATAATATAGTTTCGGCTTTAAGTAGATATAAAAAGTGAGCGATAAAAACTAATAATATAGTTTCGGCATCAAGTATATATTTAAAGTGAGCGATCAAAGCAAATAATATAGTTTTGGCATCAAGTAGATATAAAAAGTGAGGAATCAAAGCTGATAATATAGTTTCGGCTTCAAGTAGATATAAAAAGTGAGCTATCAAAACTATTAATATAGTTTCGGCATCAAATAGATATAAAAAGTGAGCGATCAAAACAAATAATATAGTTTCGGCATCAATTAGATATAAAAAGTGAGCAATAAAGACAATTAATATTGTCTTGGCTGCAAATAGATATAATAAGTGAGCGATAATAACTGATAATATAGTTTCAGCTTCAAGTAGATATAAAAAGTGAGCGATCAAAACTAATAATATATTTTCGGCTTCAAGTAAATATAAAAAGTGAGCGATCAAAACTGATAATATAGTTTCGGCTTCAAGTAGATATAAAAATTGAGCGATCAAAATTAATAATATATTTTCGGCTTCAAGTAAATATGAAAAGTGAGCGATCAAAACTGATAATATAGTTTCGGCTTCAAGTAGATATAAAAAGTGAGCGATAATAACTGATAATATAGTTTCAGCTTCAAGTAGATATAAAAAGCGAGCGATCAAAACTGATAATATAGTTTCGGCTTCAAGTAGATATAAAAAATTAGCGATCAAAACTGATAATATAGTTTCGGCTTCAAGTAGATATAAAAATTGAGCGATCAAAACTAATAATATAGTTTCGGTATCAAGTAGATATAAAAATTAGCGATCAAAACTGATAATATAGTTTCGGCTTCAAGTAGATATAAAAATTGAGCGATCAAAACTAATAATATAGTTTCGGTATCAAGTAGATATAAAAATTAGCGATCAAAACTGATAATATAGTTTCGGCTGCAAGTAGATATTAAAATTGAGCGATCAAAACTAATAATATAGTTTCGGTATCAAGTAGATATAAAAATTGAGCGATTAAACTGATAATATAGTTTCGGCTTCAAGTAGATATAAAAAATTAGCGATCAAAACTAATAATATATTTTCGGCTTCAAGTAGATATAAAAAGTGACCGATCAAAAAAAATAATATAGTTTTGGCATCAAGTAGATATAAAAAGTGAGCGATAATAACTGATAATATAGTTTCGGCTTCAAGTAGATATAAAAAGTGAGCGATCAAAACTGATAATATAGTTTCGGCTTCCAGTAGATATAAAAAGTGAGCGATCAAAACTAATAATATATTTTCGGCTTCAAGTAAATATAAAAAGTGAGCGATCAAACTGATAATATAGTTTCGGCTTCAAGTAGATATAAAAATTGAGCGATCAAAACTAATAATATAGTTTCGGCTTCAAGTAAATATAAAAAGTGAGCGATCAAAAAAATAATATAGTTTCGGCATCAAGTAGATATAAAAAGTGAGCAATCAAAGCTGATAATATAGTTTCGGCTTCAAGTAGATATAAATAGTGAGCGATCAAAACTAGTTATATAGTTTCGGCATCAAGTAGATATAAAAAGTGAGCGATAAAGACAATTAATATAGTCTCGGCTTCAAATAGATATTAAAAGTGAGCGATCAAAACTAATAATATAGTTTCGGCTTCAGACAGATGGTCAAACAGACATACAGATACATAATCTTCATTATAGTTAGATATGAGGCGATTTTCCTTGTGATACCTTCATGCGAGATCTGGTTAAAAGATTTGGATATATCAAGGGCTACAAGCTTAGTTTTACCTGCTTCATCCAGTGCATGCGTTCAGAGATGACCGTTAGGAATTCCACATGAATGGCATTGCCTAAATCCAAACTGTTTGTTAGAAAGAAGTTTATCTTTTTTCAGATGGTACATTATCGCTAGATTAATTAATGATTCACCGATTTTAGCGATGAGTGGGGGTCGACTTAGTTTTGCGTGTTGGTTCTTTTACCAGCTTTCTTGAAAATTGGTACTACAGACATAATTTCCCAGCTATCAGGGAAGCAAGATTCTTCGCGGCATTTGTTCTAGAGTTTGGGGAATATGGAGGCCAGCTCAACAGAGCATTTATTAATATAACAGGGTAAGATCTGGTTAACTGGCTTAGGAGTTTTTCTTATGATAGCCAGGACATTGGAAGGTCTGATGATCAGGTCATCTAGTGCGGTTTCCGTCTGTAGTGTAAAATTAGGGAGGGATTCGTTTGCGGAGTCCAAGGAGGAGTTTCGGGAAAATCGCTCAGCAAGCAATCGAGCTTTGTTGCTATGGAAGCGACTTTATGGTTGTTGGGTAGTGGGGGATTGTTGATTGCCTTTTATTCACAAAACAATTATGGATTTTCCAGAAATCCTCAATTCCTAATTTATGGACGCGGTGCTGTCCCTAGTAATCTCAGTCTACCTACTCTTAGATGCGGCTATTACACTCTTACAATGGTTTTAGTATAACAATAGTAATATACAGCATAATCATGTCGAGACTATTAATCGAAATCGGGAATCGGAAAAATCGGAACTTTTGGGGTTATTCGAAACGGACCAATTCGTGCCGATTTTCCGATGCCAAAAACAATCATTTTATGTTTGTTTATTTTTGTTTAAAATAATTTTTCCATTGCTGGTACTAATTATAAAATGATAAATATTCATTGATTTTAGACAGCAGTCAAACTAAAAATATAGATCACCCCTCTACATGTGTATGTTTACATTTACGAAAATACATGCACATATTAGATTGTTTTTAAGGTAATCTGAAAATTAACAACAAAAAAACAAGAATAACTCTATAGCTAAATATTTAGAGAATAAAAAGAATCAGAATCGGTAATTTTATCGGAATCGGGAATTTAAAACGGAATTGGTAGTTGTATCGGAATCGGGAAAAATATTGGAATCGTCCTATCACTAGTTGGGACATCAGTTTCTCTTAGATTGCCGAGGTTAACCGGCGTTAATCCTGGTTATTACTAAATAGGTTAACATCTGGTGCTGTATGTGGACCGACGTGGTTAGGGTTAGGGTTAGGGTTAGAGTTAGGGTTAGGGTTAGAGTTAGGGTTAGAGTTACGGTTAGGGTTAGTGTTAGGGTTAGTGTTAGGGTTAGGGTTAGGGTTAGGGTTAGGCTTAGAGTTAGGGTAGGGTTAGGGTTAGAGTTAAGGTTAGTGTTAGGGTTAGGGTTAGGGTTAGGGTTAGAGTTAGGGTTAGGGTTAGAGTTAAGGTTAGGGTTAGGGTTAGAATTAGGGTTAGGGTTAGGGTTAGCGTTAAGGTTAGTGTTAGGGTTAGGGTTAGTGTTAGGGTTAGGGTTAGGCTTAGAGTTAGGGTTAGGGTTAGGGTTTGGGTTAGAGTTAGGGTTAGAGTTAGGGTTAGGGTTAGTGTTAGAGTTATTCATCCTGCAAAAACTAACATCATCAACCCGTTGCAGACTGAGAACCGTAAATAAAGTTTTTTCCTCATACTTCATGTCTTTATTTGTAAACGTGAGAAGATATTATGTGGTAATGTACAAGATGCATGTAATGTTTGCAATTAATTTGACTCACTATTCGTTCGAATAGTTGACAATAAGTATTGTGCTTCGCTATCAAATACCCCCAAAGGAGTTGATTTGCCATTAGCTGACATAACGAACCCATTTTATCGTACATGCGGCTCTTTATAAAATACTAAAATTGTCTCAGATACTTTTTTATGTTTTGTTTATTTATTTAGACATCAGCAGAAGACATTTGGCTCTCTTTAGTGTCTTATGCACATTTATTCATTTTCTCTGCAAAAGAAATTAACTCATTTTCACCCGGGGAATAGGGACAGGTGCACCGCGACATGTTGCGCATCCTAAAACGCGACAAATGGGCGAGGACATATTTCAGACTTACAGAAATAAAACACATTAACTCACATCCGTGTGGACGCACATATATTTACCTCGAGTTAAATCACGTTGTATTATCGGTTGTCGTCAGATGCCGAAGTTAAGTAACATTGCGTCTGGACCTTACTTAGATTGGTGATAATAGCAGCTTCCGTAAGTTTGTAAGTAGACGTGAGGCCACCTTCTCTTATAGCTTTCGGAAATACATGGATCCATCTCCTTCTTCCTTAGTTATCTCTGAAATAGATGGTCAAGCAAGATCTTCCAACTGCGTCAGAACTAGTTAATCCAGACCAGCTAGTGCCTCAAGCTTAATCCAGATAAAGTAAACATCTACAGGATAAAAATCCAAATAATTCTTACTGGGATTATAAAGAGTACTCAATATCAAATACAGCTTTTATATATAAATTTTTATTTATTTATACAGACATGTACATGTGGTGTAGAATATTCGCTCAAAATCCCCAGAAAACAGAAAACAAACTGAGAAGGAATAAACAAAACGGGAAAAAACAAACATTTACCGTCTATGAGTGGAAAGATACGATAATTTATCTGGGGGAAGTATGGTGGGGATATATCATATTTATAATAATTATTTAGGTGATATAAATTATTTGGATGGTAGTTTCTGGGGTGGATGGATGTGTTAGGGCGTATATTAGTTCTATTTGTAGTAGTTTGGGAGGGTCAATGCGTTATATGTTTCGGTTATTAGTCTTTTTCGCCAGATGAAATATAATTGTTTCACGTAACCTAGCAATCACTATTTTGAATGTCAAACATTCCAACACTTCCTAGGAAACTAAATGGAGATTTTTCTGCTTTATTCCCATATACGTCTGGTGTGAGAAAACACAAACGTGCTCCTACAGAACCTGAAAGTTCCAATAAAGAGAAACAGGAAGTTTGCATCATTTGAGATCCTCCAAGTGTTGGAAAACGAAGAGTGGATTGGAAGGAATGTAATCTATGGTATCATAAAATGTGCCTTGGTGAAAATGGTGGGTTAGGTGCCACTGATTATTATAGCTGTGCCTAGTCATCTTTTTCTGCTTCGAGAGATGTTTATGCGCCTTGTCACACGCCAGTTATAATGATGTTGTAATAACTGCTAATGATTAAAAAAAAAACTAAAAAAAACTTAATCTGACACAGTAGGAACAAATGCTTTCAAACCTATCAGTTGATGGTACAGGAACCACCAAAGCGCACCAGAGAATTTACCCCCCCTATATGTAACACGATGTAACTTTAATATGGGTTGATATTATCATCATAACTTGTATACGATTACAAATAAAGAAACCTACAATAAACTGATAATGATTTTTTTTTTAACTAAAAAAAAATTAACCCGACAAAAAGTAAAATTCGAAGAGTTTCTAAGAGATTCCAACACTGTCTAGGAAAATAAAGGGAGAATCATTAAAAGCTAAAAATCTTACAACCCAATTTCCAAAAGTTTCCCGCTATGGACTACGGAAAAACGTAGCTTAATATTAACAGATCTATCAACGGAGTTATTCGAAAAGGCGATTAACGCGATTTTTACATGTTTCACGGCTACCGCTATATAAGAAAAATTTAATTAAAGAATAATAAAGAAAACGACCCCCCCCCCAAAAAAAAAACAGTGTCCGACCAGATAAAGGTCGCTGCTGGTATGCTGCTCCTGGTAGCTGAAACACTGGCCGATGGCTGTGATAAGTTGCGGAATTTTGTTCTTGAACATATGGTGAAGCTATCTGCTGTATGCATATAAGTAAATCCAATCGTGGTGCGAGCGGCTAAACCTAGAAGTTAACGACATGAAAACAACAATATCTGTCTCATTGTATTCATTTTAATGCTTTTCTGAAGATTGTGTGTCTACTCATATAATACAACCAGTGATCAGAGTCAAAAGAAAAAAAAACAAAGCATCTCCACATTAAGAATCTTTAACGCCGGCATAATAATACTATAATGTTCCGATGCCTCTTATTTGTCCGTTTCATTTTCTTAATCTCAGATTTTTTAAACAATATTCCTTCTATGAAAAAGACCTGTCACGAGGTCAAAATATTGAAAAAAAGTGATATGGTTTTATATAGATATATTTGGGTTATTAATTCCTATTTTACTCACGTATATTATTTAGACTTGAAAAAATACACACTTGTGCCGGATTTTTTTCACTAACAATAGTGTAGACGTTCGCACTTAGTATCAGCAGCAGCAAGTTTTCTTTATTCTCTTCAATATAACGAGCACCTTCTCTGTCTGTCTGTCCGTTCTGGAGAATTTTTGTAAACGTAAGAAATACATTAGGGTACATCCTAACAACTAAATAAACAATAAATAAATTGACGCCGAGGTCGTGATTCAAACTCGACGTCTTACGTCAAAGTGCATGATTTTAGTCTGAACCTCTACTGACTGAGCAAACATGACAAAGACTATAGAAGCTGTTTGATTTAAATAATTGCCGCTAAAGAAATTCTTTTTTCACTTAATGACAACGAATGATCTTAAAACGAAGATGAACAGACAAAAACAAAAAATAAATCGACCACCGTCCAAAAGAAAAATGAACTCCTTCTCGAGCAAAAATCTCACTCCTTTAATTCAGCTATTTTGGACTGCCAAAAACGCCTATTTTGCATAATCGCGACCCCCACCTCGAAATTAAACGGTTCCGGGTTCGCACCCGCGTGCAGCTACTGTTTTCTTGCAGCGGGTGCATGCTAGTCGTGACCGCTTATCAATCGGTCTCTCCGAACCGTCCCCACAATTACTTATTTGCTGTTTGTTCCTTACTTACCATATCAGCCCATATACACACCAGATTAGTTTCATTTTGTGGAAAACGGGCAAATGTGAAACAGCGGGAACGACGAGCGAACTCACTCTTAATTGCCTGCATACAAAGCTTTTTATCGCGGTACTTGAGTGTCGCCAAAAATCTTTAGGCGTGTCGCCCAATTAAAACAAATATGATTATTCCCCCTTCAAAGTTATTATATTTTATATAGAAGTTTCATTGTATTCAATGAAGCATAAGCAGCTTGCACATCCACAAACAAACACACTGTGTTGAGAGTGACATTAAACTGAATACAGTGATTAAGACCACATTTGGGAGCTTAGGGTGGTGTGGAGCCACTACTTAGTCTGCTCTAGCCCGGGGTCGTAGTACTTGTCAGGGTCTCATCTATTGATTGAATAAAATCTATCCTGAGAATAACATGAAACTCTGATCAGCAATATAACTTTCTTCCTAAACGAACAATGAACAAACTTCCTGAATACATATTCTAAAATAATGAAAAAAAAAAAGATAAAATGACTGGATTCAGCATTATATATAAATGGATTGATAAGACGGCTACAAAAAAAACTACATCAAATCCGTTGCCAAGGTCACTGGAATAATAGATGGATCGTTCGACTGCTCCAGAAGGTATCTCACCCCTGACACAATCTCCTACCTGTACAAGACCCGAATACGTCATAAGATGGGGGAGGTACTGTTGCCACATCTCGGGAGGTTCTGCTCAGAACATACTTTCCTGCCTTGACAGAGTACAAAACCGACTTCGAAATCTAGTGGGCAATGTCATCTTCTTCTCCCTACTACCTCTTTCTCACAGAAGAGACGTTGCTAGTCTTTCTCTACTCTATCGTTATTTTCATATTATGTTCCAATAACCATGTTTTTATTTTATTATTTTCATTTTTATTTTTTCACATTTCCAAAAAACAACATTTCTGTGAGATATATTTTTTACGGTCCGTTTCATTTGTCTTGTGCCAAACAACATTTTTATATCAATATCGTCTCTGCAACATTACAAAATCATCAGAAAAATTCACAAAGAGTAAAAAGTTCTTGGATTAAAGTGTCTTGAAAAAACCTACACTATACAGTGGTTTATTTTTTGGGTGAAACCAAACAAAAAACAAAGAAAAGAGCAAACTCACACGTGGGGGAACCCACTAATACGGGATTTTAAAAATACATATATTGTCATTAATAATTATATATATATATATATATATATATATATATATAATCATTTGGCTTCTATGTGCCTCCGTTTCTATTTAAGCTGTGTCCCAATTTGCATTTATACATGTTATGTATTCGAGAAACCGAAAACGGACTAACCGAGCGAACATTTCACGAAATATCCCCGACGGCGAATTACTTCTCGTCTTTCTGTGCATTTCCTGATACTTTCGGGACCAGCACACATTGAACTATTTTCTTACAGGAAAAGGGGACAGAGGATCATTCATAATTCGCGTCCCCCACTCTCCCCCTACCCACACAAACACAAACACACCCGCAGACGCAAAAAGATTACCCCCTCAAAATTACTTGACCCGGAAATACTTTTGGCGTGGAATGTGTAGACGTCTGTTACTTACAGACATTCGAGGTTGACTTCCAGAGACGACGAATGGAATTATAGTCAGTCACGTGATTAATTGAATCAAGCAAGCGGCTGCGAGTAATCAGCTGGTCCGGATTAAGTTCAATCATCCCTCCCCCTTGTACGGCGTTCATTTTTCGTTTAATAGCTGACGTATTCTTCTACGTCGACATTCTCAAGTGTTCCTATTCTGCATGTTTACTGGATTAAAAGATATATATTCTTTTTTTTTTACAGAAAAATTAGTACAACATTACTACCGTCGGTTTCAAACCACAGAAGGACTTAACCCTCCGGCTCTCTTCAGCTTATATTGTCACCTGTTTTAGAAATGTGAATCCACGTATAACAGGTGACAACATAAGCTGATGAGAGCCGGAGGGTTAAGTCCTTCTGAGTTTGAAACCGACGGTACTGATGTTGTACTAAGTTTTCTGCACCAAAAAATAAATAAATATTGCACTCTTAATTTTGATTCTCTATTAATTGAGCACTCTGCTTGGATTTCCCCCATCATATTCATTAAGAGGTTATATATATATATATTATTTATTACCTACAGACATCCATGTTTCATGCTTACGCAATCTTCAGTGCAGGGAGTTAATTCCAGACGGTCGGCGGGCCCGAACTCCGATCACAAATCGCCACTGATTCGCAGAGTCTTACTGTTTGGCCACCACAAATTAGCTTGGAATTTAGGAGGAATTTAACTTTGTAAATGCCAAGTCGGCGGTTATTTACAACGATCAGTGAAGAGTGATCAACAACAACAAACTGTGTTGGATCTCGCAATAAAGCTAGTGGTACTGCTTGTTATTAAACTCACTCAGAGTGCCCTGCTCTAGTAAAGGGGTCTTTAATAATATTTATAAATAAATATTAATTATTGATTAGTTACAGACATTGATATTTCATGCTTACGCAACCTTCAGTGCAGTGGGTTAATTCCCGACGGTCGGCGGGCGCGAACTACGATCACAAATCGATTTCATATAGATCTAATGTAAACTTTATTATATGATCATTTATTTGCGTTCAAAAAATTCAACATAAGAACAATATGTGTAGGATCGTTTCTGAAACGATATGTTTATAAATATCAGATTTTTTTTCATCTGCACGGGGTATAGACACCAATTAAAAATCATATAGAGAGCATGGAAGCTCTAGAGTTCAACGGCACCAATTATACAGCAAATTAGAAACAAATAAAGGATTAATTGTATAGATGCATCAAATAAGTAGAAAACAATATTTGGAGATGTACAGTGGGACTCAAAGTAGAAAAAACGGATGTAATATAAAATGTAAGTAGAAATACAAGATGAGTCAAAATGCACGCAAATGTTTATTGTTCAAAATTATTCCACTAATCATATATTAGTTAACATTACTTTTATATACGTTATAATTATTGTATAATTAATTATTTTTAAACTTTACAGGTCATAATTTACATCATGTCACTTGATTTGGAAACAAGACTGGAGCTAGTAAAATTGTATTAAAAGAATAATGAAAATGCAGCTGTAACAATGAGAAGATACAAAAAGATAAAAGCCATGCGAAATAATTCATTTCCTTTATCTGCTCTGAGACGATTGATAAAAAAGCACAAAAACACTCCATGATTTACCATCAAGCGACAGGCCGTTACTGGGAAAAATCGCGTGGCTGCTGTTGTAGAGACAGTCACAAGCTTACAGTCAACTAATCCACTTGGCCATGCAAGTTCAAGAGGTGCAGCTTAATTTACAGGCATTCCTCAATGAAGTGTTACACGGATTCTTCGTCACCAAAGTATCCAGCCTTATCGAATCCTTCTAGTCCAATCTATCGATGATGCAGGCAAACCACAACGACTTGCTTTCGCGAATTGGGTTATGGAAAATCAGTTGGTGTTAAAAAATGTGCTTATTTCTCGCTTGACGGCTTGATTAACCGCCACAACTGTGTAATTTGGAGCTTTGAAAATCCAAAAGTGAGTTTATCTAAAAGTCTGCATTCAGAAAAGTTGTGTGTGTGGATCGTATTTAGTGCTGAATATCGATTGTAACCATTCTCCTTTGACTTGACAATTAATCGAGTGAATTATACCACCCTGCTTCGCGATCATCTCATCCCTCAGTTATAGAGAAAGCTTAAAATGAGGACTGTTTCTCTCAACACGATGGAGCTCTTCCTCACTATTCGTTGTTGGCTCGAGGTTTTTTGGCTTCAAAATTTCAAGAAAATCGTGTGATTGGGCGAAAATACATGAACACAGTGGCCACAAAGGTTGTCTGGACTTCTATTTTGAGGGTATGCTGAAAGCCCGCGTATTCCATCAATCTCGGCCTAACAATCTTAATGAACTAAAGATCGCATAATTTCAGAGATAAACTAATTTTCCTGTGATGAACTTGGGCGTGCCGTGAATAATTTGGTGAAACGTGCAGAGCTGTTGATTGAAGAAGAAGGCGATATAATTGAACATTTGTTGTAATGTTACAAACCCCATTAACTCTGCTTTCTTTTGATTACATTTAGTTTCATTTAATGATTTTATATACATTTAATAAAGATTTAATAATCCGTGTGCATTTTGACTAACCCTGTACATCACAAAACATTTATCTAAAAGCATAAAAGTGAAATGCTCTCTCACTGGAGAATCATGCACACACAATACGAAAAAGGTTTTTAAAGTTCAAGACTGAGACTAGCCACATCACGTCTGTGAGAGAGAGGGCGCAGAGAAGAAGAAAGGGTGGAGTTAATCAAATTACAGATACGTTTCTGTATCTTATTAAGAACCCTCAAATGGGACAGAGATTCAGTAGCCCGAATATGACAACAGTACTCCATACCTTGTCTAATTGTAGATTTGTAGAGATAGAGAATAGCCTCATGCGATAAAGAAATTCATTAGCTGTACTTGTAGTGTACCCTAGTACTTTCGGTTCCTTCCGAGTCATCTTTAAGGGGAAGGGGTATTGATTTAAGAGCATGTATTTCTAAATGCTTACTGATCATTTTGGCGGGAACCGTGTTATATTCAGAAACTCTATTTTCTGTTTTTTTTTCTCCTTTTTTATGGCAGTCTAAAATAATATGATTGATTTTGAATTTTTTGTTAGGGTAACAAAATATTGATTACGTCATATTTTGTTACTCTACTTCTCCACTCTTGCCCTTTCTCGTGAAATGTATTTTACATTTTTTATTCCTGATGAGATGTTGGA
>OY744529.1:44765561-44788061 GCA_963556195.1 Sepiola atlantica
CTGACGAAATAACATGCAGCGTCGGATGTATAAATGCATTTTATGCAGATCATTCCATTTCTCAAATTTGAGAGCACTAAGTGCACTGGTGTCGGGTTTCAGGTCGCATCTGAACGGTACCTTACTTAATAGATGACTCTACTAACTAAAGAGAGACATTCACTAAATCGCCGCTCGTTTTCAGTGTCACCATGACTCTTTGCTCGAATCACATTTTGCCGTTATCTCTCGTGGCCGTATTACAATGCTCGATTTGTGAACGCAGGTTCGAATCCAGTTAAGACGTTTGACTAATTTTTACTATCACACCCATCCTAGTTGGGGGGGGGGGGGCTTTTTTTTTAAATTAAAACCCGGATAGCATTTAGTAGTTTATCGGACAATGAAAAGTAGTGTAAAAACTATTTGGGGGAATATTTTTTACCACTAGGATTTAGCTTTATTCTGCTTCAAAATAACCTTTTTTTTCTTTAGCAATGAAAAAACTTACAATATTTATATTGGGGGAGAGGCCGTCATCGACACACTGTAGTTATATCAAACATAACCCTAATCCTAACCCTAACCCTAATCCTAACCCTAACCCTAACCCTAATCCTAACCCTAACCCTAATCCTAAAACAAACCTAAACATAAAGCAACTCTAAACTAACCCTAATCTCAAAACAAACATACCCATAAAACAACTCTAACTTAACCCTAACCCCAAAACAAACCTAATCATAAAACAACTCTAAACTAACCCTAACCGTAACCCTAACCCTAATCTCAAAACAAACCTAACTATAAAACAACTTTAAACTAACCCTAACCCTAACTCTAACTTAACCCTAACCCCAAAACAAGTTTAACCATAAAACAACTCTAAACTAACCCTAACCGTAACCCTAACCCTAATCTCAAAACAAACCTAACTATAAAACAACTTTAAACTAACCCTAACCCTAACTCTAACTTAACCCTAACCCCCAAACAAGTTTTACCATAAAACAACTCTAAACTCACCCTAACTCTAACCCCAAAACAAACCTAACCATAAAACAACTCTAAACTAACCTTACCATAACCATAAAAAGAAGTAGAAAGAAGCGATGTAGCCGAAAGTTAAGATTGTTTTTATTTTTATCGGAAACCGGGTACAATTCAAAATTTAAAAAAATATTTTCGAAAGAAAAACTTGAAAAAAGTGTTACACGTTTGCATTTACTGTTAAATGGACAGGAAGTAGGTGTTCATTTTACGTTACATTTATATAGGACCATGATCCCTCACTCTAAAACTCACAAAAGGTGCAATTGTATTTTAAAATCCTTTTCTTTTGATGTTTTCAGACTGTTTACATGTAATCGCCCAAAAAGATAAATGTAATAGTAAAAAAAACACCGAATCTTTTTCTTTCTGTGGTTGATTTAATTCCTATCCTTTATTTTTTTGAATACCCCTTACCACTTACACCGGTAGCATTTCTGCAGACTAGTACATATTTGCTGTTTCACCGCTTACACTCTTCCTCTACCTAGAACTACACAACCATCAGGGAAAACATTCTTCCTTCACACAACAAACTAACATTTCAAATGGTTCTCATCAGAGACGATCATCTTAATGATGACACACTTTTTATTAGTTTTGTATATAGCAATCTTAACTTTACATTTTATTTAATTATCAGGCTCTCATTTTAATATTTTCGACGACTTCATATTCGTACTTACGAAAACAAGATAGAAACCCCCTTTAGATGATTGCCCAATTTTTTTCCATGGAGAAAACACGTGAAACATGCCAACGAAACAGAATTAAAGCAGTTGGCTCTCGAAACAGAAGTCGACAAGCGGAAAGTAATTAGCAATCTCAAACGAACGTTTGATTGATTGCTTCAGCGTAACTGAAAGTCGAGCTTCAGAGTCAGATGAACGGGATAGGTATCTACGGGGACAATGGTTTCGGCTGATTAACAACTATAATATTTGTGAAAATACTAATACTAATTACAGATAACGGTGACCGAAAAGTACTGAAAATTCTCGGGATCGGATTCTAAACTGGTGATATCTGTATTAGCAGCAAATAATCCAATAGTTCAAGGTAAGACATGGGATTTGTTGAGTTAATTTAATTTCCCGAGCAAAGCCAGGATGCGGGTCAGTTAGTATATATATATATATGTATATATATATATATATAATATATATATATATATATATATATATATATATATATATATATATATATATATATATATATATATATATATGTGTGTTTTGTACTCGTAAATTGTGTTGTGAAGGTTGCGTTGGGTGTCCCCAATGTAGACACTATTACAATCAAGACAAGGTATGGAATATGTGCCAGCTTTGACTGTGGATGTAGTGTCGAATTTTGTAGATTTTTGGACTATATCTATAATAGTAGATGAAGTTATTTGGGCTTCATTAATACCTAGTTTATTCAGTTTTGTATGAATGGTGTTGTTAATGGTGTTAGTCGCTAAATGTATATTTATTATAGTGATAATTAGTGAATTGTTTTGTTTGCGATTCGGGTGAATCTGGAGTTTTTTCTTTTTGCGTTTTGTATAAAATGCTGTAAAGTTTTGAGGGTGTGTTCAATGTATTTAAATTCCTTGTTTAGATATTCTATTTTATTTAGTCTTTCGGTAGTATCTTCTATTTTAGTGGTTTTGGGGAAGAAAATGAAGATGTCATCTATGTATCTGTAGTATGACACATTTTTAGGTAGTCTATATTTGAAGGGTCCTCTTTCAAGAAATTCCAAAAACAAATAGGATAGGACACCACTGAAGGGATTCCCCATAGGTAGGCCAAATTTCTGCTTAAAATAGAAATTATTGAAAGTTAAATAAGTCATGTTAGTGCAAAAATTTATAATATTAATTATTTTATTAACTGGAAAGGGTAAGCTGATATTTATTTTGTTAAGATTTTTTTGAAGTCAATTAAAGCATTTTTAGTGGGGATATTGGTATATAATGATTCTATGTCCAGACTGTTCATGGTTTTATTAGTTAGGTTAAGATTTTTTATTTCATTTAGGAGTTGTTGGTTTTTTTTAAAGAAATGGGTAATTGTACATAGTAATGGGGGTCATATTTTAGTGATGGCACATGCAATTTTATGGATACATACGGAACTACTGCAGACTGGATACACCAAATGCCACTACAGCAGCCCCTATATTTTACACCTGCTGATATGACAGTCCCCTTGGGAGTTTCTCTAAGTTTCAGGTTCTTGAACTATCAGGCGGATAACGTCAGCCCGGGTAATCAGTGATATGGGAACAAAAATAGAACGAGGAATACTAAAGTAATTTGCTGCTTACATTTGAGTGCCGCTCCAGGGGACAGCGATTTCTTCCTACTTGGTCAGAAACCTCGTTCATGGAAAATGAGGACTAAGTGGTAAAGTAGGTGAAGCGAGAGTTATACGGCTGCCGAAAGTGCATCCACAGTACATTTTCTACTTTCTAGTAGTTGGAACGAGCATGGAACGGTTTTGAGGTTAAAAAGAAAACAACAACAAAAACGTCTAAATATTACTAAGTAGTGATGGAACGATCTTAATATTGTTACCGATTCCGATGTAATTAGCGATTCCGATTCCGATCATTTTTCAATATAGAGCTGTTGTTGTTTTTAATTTTCAGATTACCTTAAAACTCCATGTAATATGTGCATATATTTTCGGAAATCCAAAAATACACTTGGGGGGGGGGGTATCTATAGAGTTCAGTTTTACTGATAGTTTAAAATCAATAAGTATTAACTATTTTATCATTAGTACCAGTAATGGAAAATTTTGTTTTGAACAAAAACAAACCGAAACATAATTGAAAGAATCGCTTTTGGCATCGGAAAATAGGAACAGTTTCTCGGTTCCGAAACCGATTCCGATACCCTAAAAAGTTCCGATTTTTCTGATTGAGATTAATCATCCCAAAATACTTAGTTTAAGTTTTCTTGACTCATTAAAATAAAAATAAAAAATTGAAGATAGGTTCCCCTACCAGGCTTATCGAGAATAGTAGAAACGTCACCTCTTGGTAAAGATACAGCCTGGTAGTCGTCGGCACTTAACCTAGTAAGGATTACTTTTCCTTTTAAAAGTCTATATGCATTCATTCATTCATCCTCTCTCTCTCTCTCTCTCTCTCTCTCTATATATATATATATATATATATATATATATATATATAATCATAAATATTTGCTTTTTTATCTACATACATATACGTTAAATCCTTACAAGAATCGTCAGTGTAGGGAAGAATAATTCACACGGGTCACCGGACTCGAACCCCAGAACACGAGTAGTTAACAACTCGGTAAATAAGCGAGAGATTATAAAAGGCAGCTGTCGAAAGAATTCGACTTTTGAAAGGAAAATTACATTTACGCCACATTGACGGCTATATATATATATATATATATATATATATATATATATATATATATATATATATATATATATATATATATATATATATATATATATATATATATATATATATTGTATTCCAGGTAATCTTTGTATCCACAAGTTTGTTATTTTTAATTTGTCTGATGATTACATATTATAAGAGCTCGAGTTGAACCGTGTCATAGCGTGTAGCCAGATGTTTGTTCAAATAAAACTTATATATATATATATATATATATATATATATATATATATATATATATATAATGTACAAATGATATATCGTATTATATTTGGTGCACTAGTTGTCACATTTAAATTGAAAATTGCTCGCTTGACTACAACATATCAAGCGTTCCCGTGTCTCCGTTTCACAATCTTCTTCTTTCGGGGGGTTTCTTTACAAAATAGATTCGCTTCTCCCAGCCCAACAGCTGTGAACACAATCCTTTACAGTTTCTCTCTACCCCATCTTTTGGGTTGCGCTATATTTCTCATGGAATTCCACTTGATGGTGATTCTCTCACAGTTGGAAGATAAATATTATAATAAGGCGGGAACATTTTCTCCTAGTTCCGTCGACGTGAAAATCGGATCAACTGTTAGAAAACACCGACTAGTCTTCGGTATATGGTATGTGTGTGGAGGTGGGGGTACATTATGCGTTCAGCACGCCAGGTTGCTCTTCTCGTCGCTTGATGAAGGCGACACAGAGTGTGTGCACTTCATTTGTGTCAATAAGGGGCTTAGACACAAGGCAGAAACAATAACAAACAACTAAGAAAATAAGTAACGATTAATGCATAGGAATACATGTATTTGTATGTTTCGCTGTATCATAGCTCTTGAGTATGTCTAGACCAGTATGCATTGGTTGTTTGAGTTTGGAATACAGACGTTAAGTCTAGCCACACTGAGGCATGTTGACAACAAAACAGCTGTATGTAAATGACTATATCTCATATATATATATATATATATATATATATATATATATATATAGAATTATAAAAAGAAAAACTATACACACATTAAGGTTGTACCTTAATGTGTGTATAGTTTTTCTTTTTATAATTCTGTTTTGCTCTGTTTAAATTACATTGAGCTCTGTTATTCAGATTCTCTACACAAAATTGAAATCTACACACTATATATATATATATATATATATATATATATATATATATATATATATATATATGCTCATCCACAGACAGGCTGTTTCGCTGTATCATAGCTCTTGAGTATGGCTAGACCAGTATCCATCTCAAGTCACGGATCAAACGAACAACACTCTAGTTGATAGACAGTAGCGCTATTTGTTTATTTACAAAGAGCTTTCAGACTCAGACTCGGGATCTCTCGCGTCCTGTAAAGTTTCTCCATGGCGCACTCCCTCTCACAAGCGGTCACTTTCCCGACCCGCCTCTCTGATTGTGTGGACCAGCAAGCTTCACTTCTCGACCTGTTCTTGACCTCACTGCCCGATGCTTGTGTGACGAATGCCCATAGTCCGTTCGGGAACGCTGATCACCTTGTGATAATGGTTGATATCACCCTAAAATATCGTCCCAAAACTGATCAGCAGTTGCTGAAAACAACGAGATACTACAAGCAGGCTGATTTTGATTTCATCAGAGATCACATCAGAGACGGCCAATGGAGTGAAACTTTTTCTCTCGCTGCTGATCTGTGCGCAAATTAGGTAATCGAATGGGTTAAAGCAAGCATTGGAGCTCATGTCCCCAGAAATAGTTAATTGAATGGTAATAGGAAAACATATTATCTCAAAAACAGGAGAAAACAAAAATGGAAAAAGTCTAAGAAGTCTTGTCAAAAATAACGGCAAACCAAAATACATTTTTAAAAAAACTCACTTGCAAAATAGTAAAAAAAATCCAGGACCCCCCCCCCCCAATAAAAAGAAACCTCGCTGCCAGAATTTGAAACGACATTTAAAACCGTCACCCATAATCAAACTCAACTTCAAGTACAAAGCAAAATCCCGGTAGAAGAATCTTCCACAAAAAACAATTGATGAATTATAATTAACCCTGAAGATAAATAATACCTGTTACAAAACATTAAAATAAATATAAAACCTTAATACGAAAATACGGTTAGTTAATAATACGTTCTAATGTTAACAGCAGATTCGCATAAAACGTAAAAAATATCATTAAATGTTGACTTGCATAATCTAAATTCCAAATACATAAATGATTGCATCATTGATATTATTTTGTAATTTCTTTTTTTAATTATATATATATATATATATATATATATATAGAGAGAGAGAGATAGATAGAGAGAGAGAGAGAGAGAGAGAGAGAGAGAGAGAGAGATAGGGGGGAGAGAGAGAGATCTGATATCCGGAACGTTTTTTTCTTGAGTTTTAGTGAGGTGGTGTTTGATCAACACTGCTGGGAACCATGAGATGAAATACTGTTTTGTTTTTAAATTACCGATACAGTTTTTCATGGTAAACAACTGATGATCTCTACAATAATATTATGCCTAGCGTAAATTATTGGAAGCTAACTAATACAATGATTACAAGTGAAAAATTGATTTACAATCAAAGAAATTTTCTAACGAAGGACTTGGGACTAAAAAGTGTGTTTGTTTTTTTTTCTCTTTTTACCTCTCACATAGTTTTAAAGGCTGAAAAACTTCAAAGAAAATATACCATAACATAGTTAACTGGTCAGTTAGTAAGACTGAAATTAACATTATTAACTTATTTACTAACTCAACGTTTGAGTGGTAAAGGAAAACTTTAATGAAACACTCAGATATCTATGTATCTCATATAGAGATCAAGTGTTAGCATCAGGAAGGGGCCCTTTGATCTCTGAGAACTTCAACTGAAGTAAAATGAAACAAAAGAGAGAATGGTTTAAAAGGTTAAAGAGAACTTTAATGAAACACTCGAATATCTATGTATCTCATATAGAGATCAAGTGTTAGCTCAAGAAGGGCCCCTTGATTTCTGCAAATTTTGATAGAAGTAAAATGAAACTATATATATATATATATATATATATATATATATATATATATATATATATATATATATAGGTATTATATCTATAAACTGCGGAAATGAATTCCGTCTGTACGCCATCTTGGATGCGCCGATAGCCTTAAAGTTGTGAACTTTACCCTGCAGAGCTGACCTCAGTCCAAACGACATAACTTAGTCCTCACGTCATATACAATGTCGCCTCAAGGACATTCCAACTTTTCAATTTCAAATTGATTGAAACAGCGATATTGTCTATCTTGATCGACTTTACCGCCGGCATTCCTTTCTGCACAGCGTTAATCAGATGCCAGACTTTTCTCCCCAAAACATCAGTGGGCAGCGCGGGGCTTAAAATCAACACGAAAAATAAATATGTTATGTAAGTTAATAGCACGACCAACGCCCCATTCACTGTAGATGAAGAACGAATAAAAGGGGTCGATTTCTTCTTCCCTTCTTTCTTCTTCTTTTTCTTCTTCTTCTTCTTCTTCTTCTTCTACTTCTTCATTTTATTTTTCTTCTTCTCTTTCTTCTTCTCTTTCTTCTTCTTCTTTTTCTTCTTCGTATTCTTCTTCGTCTTCGTATTCTTCTTCTTTTTCTTCTTCTTATTTTTCTTCTTCTCTTTCTTCTTCTTCTTTTTCTACTTGATCTTGTATTCCCTTTTTTCTTCTTTTTCTTCTTTTTCTTCTTCTTGTTATTTTTCTTTTTCTTCGTCTTTTTCTTTATTTTCTTTTTTCTTTTTATCTTCTTCTTCTTCTTTTACCGAGAAGAAGAAGAAGAAGAAGAAGAAGAAGAAGAAGAAGAAGAAGAAGAAGAAGAAGAAGAAGAAGAAGAAGAAGAAGAAGAGTGATTTAATAGGAGTGGCTTTCTGGCCGAGACATTACTATTATTGTTATGTCTCGGTTGTGAGTTAATGGGAAACAAGTTTCTGACCGAGACGCTAATTGTTTTTGTTATGACTCTCTTCTACGAATACGTGATTCAATGATAGCCATTATTAATAGTCACTACCGCAGTAACGTGTGGCACAAGGCCGGAAGGTGTGGAAACCCAGCCTCTCCCTTATCGGGTACATTAATAGCCATTAACGGATTCGTCGACGTCAAGCGATTGGCAATAAAACAACCCACTCCTAAAGGCGGGGTAATGCCTGGGAGGGTGCACCTAATAAAGTAGAGCCGGACAATACGTCACTTTGACAAAGTAGGCTTTGGTGTTCAAGTTAGTCCCTAGGTTGTCGGAATGATTCCTAAGGCTGGTATGAAAACCAGAAAGGAAATCATGATTAAATCATGTTTAAAAAAAATCGACCAAACCTTATTGCATATATTTCGGAAAAAAAGATAATTGATATATATATATATATATATATATATATATATATATATAATATAAGATAATTGATATATATATATATATATATATATATATATATATATGTGTGTGGGGGGGTGATAAGACGAAAGGAAAAGAAATCAAATACAGGAAAAAATCATCAAAAAACGAGAGATTTTACCGGTTTCGTTCAGATCAACGAATGTCTTCACGTTCGTTGATCCGAACGAAACCGGTAAAAACTCTCGTTTTTTATGATTTTTTCCTGTATTTGATTTCTTTTCCTTTTGTCTTTCTCGCACATTCTGTCTTCACGGCATTTTGTTTCATGATATATCGTGCCTTTTATCATATATATATATATATATATATATATATATATATATATATATATATATATATATATATGAAATAGGTAAAATAAATACCTTTTGAAGCATTAAAGATGCGATATCAATTTTTTTTCGAAACCGATTTTTTTTTCTTTTTTTTATAAACTAGCATTTTTTTTTGTTAGTTTAAATCGGTTTCGATTTATTATTTTTCTTTTTTAAAAAATTGTTTTTTTAAATTGATATCGCATCTTTAATGCTTCAAAAGGTATTTATTTTACCTATTTCTTATTAGATTTAACAATAGATGCTTCTTTAAAAAAAATATGAACCTTAAAACACTTATACAAATCACGTGCGCATTCACGTTCTCATATTTGAAAGTGGGGAAACAACAGCTAACCCCTTTGGCCGGGCTGGAAAAACAAAATCCGGTAGGAAAAAAATACAAATCCGATGACATCAGGATATATTACACACCGATGATGCCAAGTTTTTGGCGAAATATCTGTACCACTTTAAACTAACAAAAAAAAAATGCTAGTTTATAATAAAAAAAAAAATTTTTTAAATCGGTTTCGATTTATTATTATTTTTTTTTTAATTGATATCGCATCTTTAATGCTTCAAAAGGTATTTATTTTACCTATTTCTTATTAAATTTAACAATAGATGCTTCTTAAAAAAATATGAACCTTAAAACACTTTTATATATATATATATATATATATATATATATATATATATATATATATATATATATATATTATAAAGTGTGTGTGTGAATGCGTATAAAAAGTAAAATATAATCCCATACATTTGAAAGAAAAGGGTACATACTTACATAAAAGGAAATAACTTTATAATAAGATTTTTTTTTGATATTGCTTAAGACCACTGTCACCTCTGTTGCTATTTAGTTTTTGACTACTTTTCGGTCGATGTGCTCTCCGGTCGCCTTCAATTGTATTATTCATTTACGGTGGTATTTTTCTATCATATCCAAATATGACACTTGTTGATTATTTGTGTATTTTATAGGCTGATGTTTCATATGCACTTCAAGCCGATAAAATGCCCCTACTTAACTTCATCGCTACAATGGCTGGATGTGATACGGATTGGAACAAAAATAAAAATTGTCTCAGTCTAAGAAAACTTATACTGTGACCGATAAACCGTCTATTGGGACGATAATTTTAAAATTCATAAAAACATAACATGAGATGAGTAATGGGGGGAGTGTGATATGAACTCTCTTATAAACAATTGCATTTAGAAAATTTATAACAATAGGAAATATAATTGAAAATATGCATAATAATAGGACACATATAGTATAAAAATCATGAAAATAGAAACATATAGAAATAATTCATAATAATATGACAAATAATACTAATAGAAAAATCTATAATAATAGGAAACACAGCAGAAAAATAATTAAATAAATAATAGAAAAGTTCATAATAAAAGATAGCATTAGAAAATAAATCATAATAATAGGAATTATTAGAAGTAATTTTATAATAAGAAACGTAATAGAAAAATAATAGTAAACGTTTAAAATAATAGTAAACGTAATAGAGAAATTTCACAATAATATGGAAACATAATAGGAAAATTCATAATAATAGGACATATTAGAAAAAAATCATATTAATAGGAAACATAATAGAAAAATAATAGGAAATCTTATAGAGAAATTTCATAATAATATGAAACAAAATAAAAAAATGCATAATCATAGGAAACATGGAAGTAAATTTCATAGTAATAAGAAAACATAATAGAAAAAGTCATAATAATAGGAAATCTAATAAGAAAAATTCATAATGATAGGAAACCCTATAGAGAAATTTCATAATAATATGAAACATACTAGAAAAAATCATAATAATAAGAAATCTAATAAGAAAAATCATAATAATAGGAAACAATAGAAAAATAATAGGAAACATAATAGAAAAAATTATAATAATAGGAAACCTAATAAGAAAAAATCATAATAATAGGAAACAATAGAAAAATAATAAGAAACATAATAAAAATATATAATAATTGGAAACAAAAAAAATAATAGGAAACATAATAGAAAAATCATAATAATAGGAAACCTAATAAGAAAAAATCATAATAATAGGAAACAATAGAAAAATAATGAAAAACATAATAAAAAGTTATAATAATAGGAAACAAAAAAAAAATAATAGGAAACATAATAGAAAAATCATAATGTTGCATAGCCGTCCCTGTCATAATGGGCCATGGAAGTTCTCGTTTAAACAACCGGCCACCCCTAACACCAAAAATGTATATGTTGCATACCTTTAATTTCTTGTACCTTCTCTCTTTCCTCGTCGCGTGCAGGGGTGTCGTCTCGATGTCGTCTAGTGGTTGAATTCTTTCTTCGTTTCTGTAATGCCGTGAACAACGCCGCTACAACAAAACTTCGTGACCGGTTCAGGAGACAAACAATATTTTAAACTTTCAATTCTGTTTTATTTCAGGCGTCAGATGTCTATCGCTTCGAGATATTCACTAACGTCGAGGGGGAGACCAAATTATTGCTTTATCGTAGTTACTTCCTAATTAAGTCCTTACCCATTCGAGGGGGGGAATCTCTGCCTGTATTCTCTTAGGGAATTTAATTCCCCTAATCATGTTGAAGGCTACATAGAGAAGTCGACTGTTCGTCTCGCTTCCAAAACCCATACTCAAAACTCTGTTTCTCACACAAAAGCCCGTGACGTCACAGAACCCTTATGCGCATGTGCATTCATCACAGTCTGACTCCCTTGAACTCCCGACCTAAAAGGTCTCATTAAAATTGTGGCCTGGCAACGGTTTTGAGCTCACACTGTGAGAACAGCCTTTTTCTGTACTCGACTGTACGGGTCCACCCGCACTAAATCGCGTAAGCCAACCCAAACGATTTCCAACACATACGCCCACCTCAAGATGCGTCCGTTTTCACGGGAGCATAATCCAACAATAAAAATAGAAAACATAATAAGAAAAATTCATAATAATAGGAAACAATAGAAAAATAATAGGAAACATAATAGGAAAAAATTAAAAGTATTGCTCTCCCTTGGTCCAGAATATATTGAATGTATTTCAAGCAAACTGAGTCTGATAGAAAACTGCTCCGGTAGTGAGGCCTCAATTTTGGCGGCTTTGGGGAGTATCGAGTTAGCCACCAGTTTCCACTGCTCACAGGTCCACTCTGACACGGATTGGTTGTATCTGCCAGGATGTCATGTATTGCCTCAAAAGAATCAAGCATTAACCGACTATTTGTTTACAGAACCTATGCCTAAGAAATAAATGAATCTACAAATCACCCGTCTTCAAAACATACGGGCGGTTTCGCCATAACCTGACCTAACATGGGTTCACGTGACGTAAAAGCAACCCATTAATCAAACTTGACATGTATATGGGTCGTGTCATAGGCTAAAGCTTGTTGAAGTCAAGCCTAAAGGTGATGGAAGGTCATCAGTAGGCATTTCTCGTAGAAATGGGCCTCTATTCAAACCGTTTCAAATAAAATGTAGATAGGCATTAGAAATGGCGAATTTGATATATTTATTACACAAAACAATGTTTATATACAGAGAGATTGTTGTCAGGAAATGCAGTTCAGGGTTAGGGTTAGGGTTACATTTTACAGCAGTTCGGAGAAAACAAAAACAAACGTCGGATGCGGAAGAAATAGAAACCGTTAACGTGACGTCATTAATGTTGACAATTCAGCGGATATAAATATCACTTGTTTTTGTCTTACTTCTCAACGCCGACATATTTTCATTTCTTGCATTGTGATAGCCTTCTAATACTCCTCTATATACGTATTACACACAATGCTTCAAGCAAACTACCTTTCCTTATTATATATACTAGCAAATATATGCTCCATCCGGTCGCATATTTTTGCTAGGCTGCCGCGTCAGAAATTACGCTAGTATGTAATTTTGGTAGAGCTTTTTATCACTACAATTAATTTAAATAATATATTGCACATGATAAATAACAACATTAATAAAAAGAAAAATTACGTTTGCATTGTTATCGTCTGCTCGCTTTTCTTTCCACCCAATCGTTTTGCGCCAAATTCACGTAAGAATTTACAAAATAATGAATAATAATAGTTTTAGTTTTTCAAAGAGAAAAAAGAAAAGTGTACCTAAAATAAAATTAACAATAAAAAAAATACAGCGAATACGATTCTAAAAACAGTTATTTACTTGCCGAGTAAAATGTGCCCCCCCCCCCAAGTTATTGTCTTCTCGTTTTCTTCACACTCAATCGTTTTGTACCAAATCCACGTCAGAATATAATAAGTAATATTTTATGTCTTTCAAAGCGGAAAAAAGGTGTACGTAAATTAAAATCAACAATTCAAAAAACAAAATACAGCGAAAACTATTCTAAAATTAGTTATGTAGTTTTCCAGTACAATGTGTTGTTTTTTTTGTTGACAAAAGAAACTAAATTAAAAAAAAAACTAAATTCATGATTTTAAATAGTAATTTTTTTTTCAATAATTATTTTAATTAGACAATAAATTTGGTAAAATCAACAATTTAAAAAACTAAATACAGCGAACACTAATTTTCAAATCGGAAAAAAGGTGTATCTGAAAATTATCAATAAAAAAATCGGTACTCTTTTACTGCAGGACCCGCGAATACTTTCGAAAGAAAAAGTTTAGCTAAACTAAATTCTTTATAATGTGTGTGTGTTTATCAATTTTAATTTTAATTAAACAATTTGATTCAATAAATTTGTGTTTTAAAACATAATGGCTAAAAAGATTAAGAAAATAAACAAACTTAGAACGTTTTAATAAAATAAATCAGTAAAGTATTAACGCGCCCGTTCACAGGGAGGTACGCTGTTCAATCAGTTGAACGTAGAGGAAATAACTACGTAACTCATTTTATAAATAAATAATAAAAGAAATAATTATTATTCATAAGTAAGATTATTAGCGAGCAAAATAGCGTCAATACATTTTGAAATCTGAAATGAACAATCATGAGTGCATATTTGCGAATACTAATTTATTAGAAGTTCAAAAGCAATTGATTATGTAAATTAGAAAATGCGCATAGTGTTTATGGCGGCTTTTTTAATCGTATATAATGAAGCTGGCGGACTTAATGAATAGTCATAGTACTCTGATGGAGTTTCGGCTTCAGACAGACAGATACATAAACTCCATTATTTATATATATTTATATATATATATATATATATATATATATATATATATTCTAGCCGCATTGAAGAGCTGTGATACAGCGAAAAATCTGTATGTGGATGACTACATGAAGCTCCCTTTCTTGGGTAGAGCTTATTTGTAAGAATATCGCCAACTGCTATTAGCTTTAAGGCATAGCTCATTGGGTAAAACTAATTCGAGCTCCCGGTACTTGACAATGAAGTTCAATCCCGGCTTGAAGCACTAACTGGTCTAGCCGCACTGAAGAGCTGTGATACAGCGAAACAGTCTGTATGTGGATGACATATATATATATATATATATATATATATAAATCATTGGTACTCTTAAAGATGACGCACCATGTGTCCGTGACTTCGCGTCGTCAACGTTCGGGCAGTTCTCGGAAGCGCCCGAGAGTTGACGAAACTATTAACCAATCAGGTTGCAGCAGGTATTAGACAATCAGGTTACAACAAGCAGCCGATAACTTATGGAAGAAATTAATTGCGTTCAATAACAAAAAAATGAATTTCTATAATCTCTGTTAGCTCGTTGCATTTCCCGAAGGACTAATTGAAATTTTGAAAAACTAATTGAAATTTTGAAAAAAAAAACATGTAAAAAAATAACATTGAAAAAAAAATGAAAAACAAAAACATTACTTAACAAATCAAACAAAATTATCTTTTGAAACTTTCAAGTGCACAAAAAAACAAAAGCAATTCATTTAAAAACATTTTATTCACAATGGTTCCTTCGACAAAAATAAATAAATAAACATCTATTAATAATGGGGAGTATGTATCTGTCTGTCTATCTGAAGCCGAAACTATATTATTACTTTTGATCGCTCTCTTTTTATTTCTACTTATCAACCCCTATATATACTCATTCCAAAACTTCCTCAAACATCACGCGTCTTTCAAATTTACATATTTAATGTGGTTTAAAGCTTCTAATAAATTAACATTCGCAAATATACACTATTGATTTTTTTTTCAGATTTCCAAATGTATTTAAAGTATTTTCCTCGATAATAATAATTTTAATAAAAATTATAAATAGAATTAATTAAAGATATTGTTTTTTTTTATCTATACAATTGAGTTACGCAATTAAATAGAATATGATGGAACAGCCGGCGTCCACTCCAACATTTGGTTACCCGCCCTTTGATTATTAAGGTGAACGTTCTATTTCGAACGCACAAGTAGTTCTATTTCAAGAAAGATAGAGAGAGAAAGAAAGAGAGAGATATAAGAAGGAGAGAGAGAAAAAGAGAGAGAAAAAAGCAGAAAGAGAGAGAAAGAGAGGGTGAAAAAGAGAGAAAGATGGGCACAGGACAGGGCGCGTTATTTGATTAATAACATGTAAACAACACATTCTCTGAGATTTATCGTACGAGTCGCTTAAAAATTATATATTTACTTTGATTTTTTTATTAAAACGTTTTGGGTTTGTTTGTTTTTTTAATCTTATTAGAAATTATGTTTGTTTAATTTAAAAATTAATTGATTTAAAAATTATTATATTTTTGTAAAAAAACAAATACATACTGAGCAATTAAATAACTGAATTTAGATTCTTTTTTAATTGTTGATTTTATTTTAGGTACACATTTTCTTTTTCGGTTTGAAAAATATTATTATCTCTTTACGACCTTAAGTTAGTTTAGGATTTTTTGTTTTGCATTTTACGAGTAAAGGGTCAATTTTGTTTAAAAACGTTTTCTTGCGATAATATATATATATATATATATATATATATATATATATATATATATATATATATATATATGAAATTGACAACATAAATGAGGAAGAAGAAAAGAAGAAAGAAACTGTAAGACAGTCTCGCTTGACTAAGTTGTTCTACAACGAAGGGTTGAAAAAAAAATAAATGAATTTTTCAATTAAATTACATGTGTTAATTTTCGAAATATTTCACTTAAATATATATATATATATATATATATATATATATATATTGTTTCATTTTACTTCAGTCGTAGTTCTCAGAAATCAAGGGGCCCCTTTGTTGGGCTAACACTTAATCTCTATATGAGATACATAGCTATTCGTATATTACATTAAAGTTTTCCTTTAATTCTCAAACATTGAGTAAAGAAGTGAAGAACAGTAATTTTCCTCTCCCCAATTGACCAGTTGATTATGTTATAGTATATCTTTCTTGCGGTCTATTGGTCTTACCGGATGCCAGGACAAGAATTCATCTAGTCTGGTGGAATATCTGTCTGGGGAAGATGCATCATTCCTCGTATAAGCCAGTGTGGATTGTCATACCGAGAGGATCTTAAAACACTATGTGATATTAAATATTTGATGAGGGTTTACTTGTAGGGTGTAGTATCCTAATGCCAGGATGTCTTGATAAATCCCTGCACAGAGGAACCTTAGGACAGTGTCTAGTAGGCATTCAAGTTCTCTCCCAATATATATATATATATATATATACAGTATCTACAATAAGTGAGTACACCCAACGAATCTTTTACTTTTTACTTCATAGAACTTTAATTTTTCGTAGGATTTAAATGAAACTCGGTGTGAACATAGCCATGTAGTGGTTTAATAGCTTTATAAACTATGAAGGAACAAATATCTTGTCAATGCAAAAGAATTGAACAAAAACATTTGGAACAAGTAACAAAAAGTGAGTACACATGAGCATTTTAAACAAATAATCTTATTTTTAATACTTTGTATGACCTCCATTGTTATCAATAACAGCAGACAACCTCCTAGCCATTGATTCGACTAGTTTATGACATGTGTCCGCCGGAATTGCGTTCCATTCACATTTGATGACCTACTTCAGTTCGTTATTATTTCTCGGATTTTTTCCTTCAATTGTCCGTTTATTCTTGGAAATTGCTCCTCATGACAATGATTTAGATGAAAAAACTCGTGAAACTATTGTTAATTTATTCAAGAGTGGTCATTCATATAAGGAAATTAGTGACAATGTAAATATCAGCCGAAATATGGTAGCAATAGTTGTTCAACGGTACAAAAAAGCTAGAACCGTCAAAAATGGCCGCCGTCCCGGTCGACCAAATAAGTTTTCTGATCGAACTAAGAGGCGCATCAAACAACTAATAGAGGGACACAGACGTCGGAGTGCTGCTAGCATCGCAGAAGAAATTTTGCACAATTTAAACGTAACTGTGAGTGCTCAGACAGTGCGCAACATTCTCCATGAAGATGGGTTTAAAGGCTGCATGCCTCGGGGGAAGCCTCTTCTTAAAACTTCTCACAAAAAGAAGCGCTATGAATTTGCTAATGAACATAAAGACAAAGACATGCAGTTTTGGCACAAAATCCTTTGGTCTGATGAGACAAAAATAAATCTATTTGGATTAGATGGCGTTAAGCGTGTGTGGCGACGAAAAGGGGAAGCTTACAAAGATAAGTGTGTCGTGCCAACTGTAAAGCATGGAAGTGGGAGCTTAATGGTTTGGGGGTGTATGAGTGCCAAAGGAGTTGGACGACTTGCTTTCATCGAAGGAAAAATGGATTCCAAACTCTACTGCCAGATATTGGAGGAAAAAATGTTACCAAGTCTAACAAGTGTTGGCAGACGTGGAGTTTTCCAGCAAGATAACGACCCTAAGCACACATCTCGGGCTACTAAGGCGTTCTTAGACAGTAAACGGGTTAATACCTTACCATTGTCGAGTATGTCACCTCATTTGAACCTAATAGAGCATTTGTGGGAGCATCTGAAACGGAAAATTGAAGGGAAATATCCGAGAAATAATAACGAACTGAAGTAGGTCATCAAATGTGAATGGAACGCAATTCCGGCGGACACATGTCATAAACTAGTCGAATCAATGCCTAGGAGGTTGTCTGCTGTTATTGATAACAATGGAGGTCATACAACGTATTAAAAATAAGATTATTTGTTTAAAATGCTCATGTGTACTCACTTTTTGTTACTTGTTCCAAATGTTTTTGTTCAATTCTTTTGCATTGACAAGATATTTGTTCCTTCATAGTTTATAAAGCTATTAAACCACTACATGGCTATGTTCACACCGAGTTTCATTTAAATCCTACGAAAAATTAAAGTTCTATGAAGTAAAAAGTAAAAGATTCGTTGGGTGTACTCACTTATTGTAGATACTGTATATATATATATATATATATATATATATATATATATATATATATATATATATATATATATATGTAGCATTAGATAAAATGAAAGAATAAAATAAGGGGCGAATCAAATTTTATTACAATTCAAAGTTCAAGCAAAGTAATTGAAAGTCCTTAACCCATGGGTTTTCAAGGAAAATTCTTCTCGTCAGAAGGAGGTGGAAGGAAACAGAGAAAAAGATGGAAATATTATGAACAGAAAAAGACTTATTTTAGATTTTGTCTTATTACTTTTCAAAATTTAACTGGCTTTGCAATCTCACATTTTCCTGATTCAAAAAATGTAACCTTATTTCAATGTGTGACTCAACGGGTCGCATATTTTCTGGTATATTTATAGAACGAATCCGTTCAACATCAGGTTTTCTTCTCGCTATATACATGTACGTGCTTTCAGTGTGTTCATCTATGTGCACCTGTGTGTATGCATAAGATGTGTCCTTGCTGTGTGCATATCAAACAATGCAAGCTTTGCAGGGCGACCGGATATGCAACAACAACAAAAACGCACGCTGTTTACAAAATATACCGTATCACTGTTTATCCCATGATTTATCTTAGGCGAAACACACTTTCATGTTTTCTAATTTTGGCGGCATTTGTTTATATCCCAAAAGATAAACCGGGTTTGCAGGCGGCAACCACCCAATCTTGACATTGTCAAAACTTAAGAGTGAAATCAGAAAATGTTTTCATTTCGCTATTTCAAATCTCCTCCCGAAAATCATGTTTTTAAACATCATGTTTTTCGATTCTGATTCATGTTTCTTTAGTGATAAGCGAGTTTTTAAATTAATATTGTGTATGTTTTCTATGTTTGTCAGAACGGGTTATTGTTTTTTTTTATTGTTTTTTGTTTTGTTTGGGAGAGGGGAGTAGATCTCCGGAAAAGGCGTCCGTCGAAGCGAAATATTTTGCTATCTTTTTCTTTACATGTCAATTTATACTTCCTGTCCATGGTACATATTCGAACACGTAGCTCGAATTATTTTTATGGAAATCACTCCAGACAAGCCACGAAGCCACTTAATGTAAGGAGATTTAAAAAATACAACTTCAAGGTCAAAAACTAACTAGCGATAAGTGTTAGATGAATAGAGTTGACCCAGATAAACTATTTATACAGCAAGATGGTTGTTCATATTACATTTAAATTTCTGCATGTTGGTAATTTGCTGAAATAGGGAGTAGGGGAGGTATTTTTTTAATTGTTACCTTATTACAGCGCCTAATGAAAGAGGAAGATAAAGGAATATGTTGCTGGGTATAAGATATGCCTTGTTTGGGGCGAATAATTCTTTTTAAGTATTGTCTGATATAGGCAATATTGTGTTTGGCATGAAGTATTTCTTTTATTAAGAACTCCATCAACTGGTTTTCCCTGTGCCAACCCCGATGCCGGCGGTTTGAATAATTATGCTGTGTTAACACGGTTGGCTTCGCGGTATATTAACAATGCGTATGTTGTTACATTGGCTGTGTCCCCTGCTTCGAATGCCATCCGATCCTGAAAGTGGATTCAGCTACCTTGGGTACGTACTACACTTTAAGATAGAAGGCGTGGAGGCGACGGGGTACTTGTTAATATATCGCCCCACCCGGTTACCGGCCCCGCCCTTATAACGCTATAACGCATTAGGCAGTACTTGTACTCGATGACCTCTTTTATCCAAGTCAAATTAGGGTGTGGCTGACCTCTCTTACGTCACATCCCTAAAAATAAGAAATAGAATAAACAAAATCCGAAAAAAAAACAGATTCCGGATATGACTCCTCCCAGAAACGATAGATGCGGATATGACGTCATTAGAAGTAAACTTGCGCAGAAGTGGTCCAGTCGTTTTTCATCCTTCTGTTGCTTCTTTTATTCGTTCATTTTTCATTCTTTTTCTCATTTCTTTCTTTATTTGTTTCCTTAATTCGATCTTTCTTTTTTTATTATTTCTTTCATTCTTTCTTTAATTCATTATTTCTTTCTTTATTTCATTATTTCTTTTTATTTCATTATTTCTTTCTTTATTTTATTATTTCTTTTTATTTCATTATTTCTTTCTTTATTTTATTATTTATTTTTATTTCATTTTTTATTTCTTTATTTCATTTTTTATTTTATTATTTCATTTTTTATTTCTTTATTTCATTTTTATTTTATTATTTCATCATTTCTTTCTTTATTTCATTATTTCTTTTATTATTTCATCATTTCTTTCTTTATTTTTATTATTACTTTTTATTTCATTTTTTATTTCATTTTTATTTTATTATTTCATTATTTCTTTTTTATTTCATTTTTATTTTCATTTCATTTTTTATTTCTTTATTTAATTATTTATTTTATTATTTCATTATTTCTTTCTTTATTTCTATTATTACTTTTTATTTCATTTTTTTATTTCTTTATTTAATTATTTCTTTTTTTATTTCATTATTTCTTTCTTTATTTCATTATTTCTTTTATTTCATTTTTATTTCTTTATTTCTTTTATTATTTCATTATTTCTTTTTAATAAAAGAAATAATGAAATAATAAATTTATTTATTATTTCTTTCTTTATTTCATTTATTTCATTTATTTATTATTTCTTTCTTTATTTCATTATATCTTTTTATTTCATTTTTATTTCTTTATTTCATTATTTCATTATTTCTTTATTTCATTTTTTATTTCTTTATTTCATTATTTCTTTTTAATTTCATTATTTCTTCAATTCATTACGTTTTTCATTCTTTCTTTAGTTTCTCTTTATTTGTTTGATTCTTTAATTATGCATTTCTCTTGTCATTTCTGTCTTTCTCTAAGTTTTTACTTCAATTCATTCTTTCTTTCATCCGTTTTTTCATTCTTTCGTTATGTCATTATGTTTCCTTAATTCTGTATTTCTTTTTTACTTCCTTTATTATTTCATCTATTTTTTTAATTTTCTTTCTTAATTCTTGAATAATATTTTGTGCATTTAGGCAGCCTTTTCTCATTTATGCAAACATTGTTAAAAATAACAGAATTCGTCTCTTTAATTATACCTTTTTTATTTTTTCAATTTTTCTGAAGGTCTTTTTGTATTAAAATCAAAAAAATTAATAAATTTTCCATAGGTTTCACAGGTCACGGATGTTTTCGATTCTTCGTCGAATCATCTTCATTTAAATCGTCAACGACTTCATGGAATAATGCGAAAAACGTTCCATGCGCGTTTCACTGCTGTCTTTTTTTCTCCAGCTTTTTTGTTCATTTGCTTTTGAAAACCTGGGGATAATTCGACGAAGAATCAAAAACGTACGTGAAACCTGGAACATGGAACATTTATTGTTTTTTTTTATTTTAATACAAAAAAGACCATCAGAAAAATTGAAAAAATATCAAAGGTATAATTAAACAGACGAATTCTGTTATTTTTAACAATGTTTGCATGATAAATACACATTAGTCTTTATTATACAGTGGGGGATGATATATATAGCAATGTTTGTCTCATGTACCATTTACAATAGATACTGTATTTCAACATTGAATAACCCCGAAAGGGTTGATACGCCGCTAAACAGACAAAACGTGTCGTGTATTTAACAGTTTTTATACTGTTCGTTAAAGTAGACTCTTTTATTTCCAATTACTGTTGAAGTTCTTACGATTCCGATTAGTCAAATGTGAGTAGGTTGACATCCTTGTCAATTAACATGCTACAGGCCAGATGCTGGAAACACTTAACATTCCAAGAATTCGTTTGGCTTCTTTCAAAGAGAATCACTTCCTCTTTCGGAGGCTGAGAAACCAGTTCCATAGTTGCCTTTCGTTTCGGGATAACTTCAAAGAAACAAAAAATGAACATTTATTTTAACGTCAAAAGAGCAGCCAAGCGGGCGGCTCTCTGTCTATTATTTCAATTCAGAAATAAAACGTTTTAAAAGGGTTAATTTAGACATTTTAAAAGCTATTAGGGTC
>OY744529.1:44793061-44838061 GCA_963556195.1 Sepiola atlantica
TTTCTGCATGTCAGTAGAGTCGGGGAAACAGGGATCAGGGATGAGAGTTCCAGGACCGGCAGCACGAATAAAGAAGCTATTAGAGTAGAAGGTTCCCCGGCATCTGAAGATCTCCACGGTGAATGGATGGGATTTAGCTAATTGTCGGGTTGGTCTACTGTATTTACATCGAGCGGCACCAGAGCACCTGACAGAGATAAAAATGCAAAGAGGTATTTTTCAGCGAGACTTTCTATCTCCACTACATTTTGTCCTCGCATTAATACAACTCATCTAAATAATTAGGAGTTGTTGTGCGTAACACAAATTTACAGAGAAATGTAAAGAATCTCATGTATATATATCGCCGTACGCTAATTGCAAAAGACAGAAATAAACACGATTATCTTTAGCCAGAATATAGGAATGTAGTTTGGAATAGAATATAAGAATGTAGTTTGAAATAGAATATAGGAATGTAGTTTGGAATAGAATATAAGAATGTAGTTTGGAATAGAATATAGAAATGTAGTTTGGAATAGAATATAGGAATGTAGTTTGGAATAGAATATAAGAATTTATTTTGGAATAGAATATAGGAAAGTAGTGAGGAATAGAATATAGGAATGTAGTTTGGAATAGAATATAGGAATGTAGTTTGGAATAGAATATAAGAATTTATTTTGGAATGGAATATAGGAATGTAGTTTGGAATAGAATATAGGAATGTAGTTTGGAATAGAATATAGGAATGTAGTTTGGAATAGAATATAGGAATGTAGTTTGGAATAGAATATAGAAATGTGGTTGGGAATATAATATAAGAATGTAGTGTGGAATAGAATATAGGAATGTAGTGTGGAATAGAATATAGGAATGTAGTTTGGAATAGAATATAAGAATTTATTTTGGAATAGAATATAGGAATGTAGTTTAGAATAGAATATAGAAATGTGGTTGGGAATATAATATAAGAATGTAGTGTGGAATAGAATATAGGAATGTAGTTTGGAATTGAATATAGGAATGTAGTTTGGAATAGAATACAGGAATGTAGTTTGGAATAGAATATAGGAATGTAGTTTGGAATAGAATATAAGAATGAAGTTTGGAATAGAATATAGGAATGTAGTTTTAAATAGAATATAGGAATGTAGTTTGAAATATTGTATAGGAATGTAGTTTGGAATATAATATAAGAATGTATTTTGGAACAGAATATAGGAATGTAGTTTGGAATAGAATATAGGAATGGAGTTTAAAATATTATATGGGAATGTATTTTTGAATAGAATATAGGAATGTAGTTCGGAATAGAATATAGGAATGTAGTTTTGAATAGAATATAGGAATGTAGTTTTGAATAGAATATAGGAATGTAGTTTGGAATAGAATATAGGAATGTAGTTTGAAATTGAATATAGGAATGTAGTTTGGAATAGAATATAGGAATGTAGTTTGGAATAGAATATAGGAATGTAGTTTGAAATAGAATATAGGAATGTAGTTTGAAATAGAATATCGGAATGTAGTTTGGAATATAATATAGGAATGTAGTTTGGAATAGAATATAAGAATTTATTTTGGAATAGAATATAGGAATGTAGTTTTGAATAGAATATAGGAATGTAGTTTGAAATATTATATAGGAATGTAGTTTGGAATATTATATAGGAATATAGTTTGGAATAGAATATAGGAATGCAGTTAGGAATGTAGTTTTGTATAGAAAAATGTCTTAGATGAAAAAGAGAAACTGAAGGCATAAAATTGTGAACAAGGAAGCTCCTAGAAAGTAAATTATATAATATAAACCTAATAAATGAATAGATACAAGGACAGCATAGTTGGTAATAAACTCTGGACCATTCATAGACTGGACAAACGAAAAACTCAGATACATGGTCCTCAGAACCATGAAATTTATGACCATGTGCAATGCACTTTACTCGAAAGGATGATACTAACCGAGTCTATATAAAAGAAAGAAAGAAAGGACGAAAGAAAGAGGAAAATGGCTAGAAAGTATTCAAGTCTGCGTGAACGATGCGATAAAAGAACGAGAAAAAGATATCACGCGAATTAGAGTCTGATTAACGCCGCCACAAACAGCAATACGAGCAGCGAAACGGGAAAGTAATATTCGAGAAAGGCAAAATTGGAAGTGAAGCAGTTACATGGACAATCTATAAAACTAAAAAAAGAAATAGTGCACAAAAACACATGGATATGACTGCAGAAAGGTCAATTGAACAGAAAAATTGTACCACTATTGACGGTCGCACAAAATAATGCGATGAAAGCAAACTATATAAAAGCTAAATTGGGCAGGAAAGCAGTAAATATAGATTATGTAGACAAAGAGACGAAACAATAAACCACATCATAAGTGAATGCAGGGAACTAGCTCAAAATCGGTATGAAAACAGACACAACTGTCTATTCTGGAACTACATTATATCTTTTCTGCCCTTAGTGAACGAGAAATCCTTCTAGATTGAAGCATTTTTTCCAGAGTGCTCGTTTTGGGGAACTGTATTTTCCCCAAAATTAAAACCGAACTTGTGTTTAACACTGCCCTCGTAGGGAATATAGTAAAT
Source organism: Sepiola atlantica (assembly GCA_963556195.1). NCBI lineage: Eukaryota > Metazoa > Mollusca > Cephalopoda > Sepiida > Sepiolidae > Sepiola > Sepiola atlantica. The sequence goes on from OY744529.1 coordinate 44,795,641, forward strand.
AAGGGTTGTGTCAGAAAAAGGAAACTGTCTGCATTTTTTTTAATTTAGTTCACGCCAAACAAGACATATTGCCACTGAGACGTAAGAGGCTACCGTGAATTAGGAGTCAGATTAGATTTATCGGAGGGCATCCTAAGTGAAGAATTGTGCGGCAAGATATTTGTTCACATTACCTTAAAATTTCTAAATGTGGGTACAGTCGAAAAAACAGTGAACAGGGAAGGAATTCCAAATACAAAGGAAGCTATTAGAGTAGAATTTTTCCGGTATCTGCGGACCTCTGCGGTGAAGGGGTATGCTTCAATCTAGAAGGATTACTCCTTCACTGACTAAGGGCAGAAAAGATGAAATGTCGTGTCAGAATAGACAGTCGTGTCTGTTTTCATACCGACTTTGCTGTTTTTCCGGTTTGTCGGATGTGAGCACAAACCGGAGCCTGTATTGGAAAATTAAAGTCATAAAATTCTCTGAAACATAAAAATGCAAAATAAAAGCTGATCCGAGGAGAGCGGAAATAAAAAATAGTCAACAAGAAGGAAGTAGCATTGAACTGTTTATGTGCTGAACGAACACAAATTTGATCGACTTCCTCAAACTTTTTTTAAGCAACATTTTATGTTATATTTATCCGTCAAGGATATTGATTTCCAAATTGCACTTTTTTATTTGCAGAAATATGTACAGAAAATTGCTGGCAAAATTTAAGCTTCAAACACAAAAATATAATTTTCGGGGCGCTCATGAAACAGCAGAACATCTGATTGAGCAAGCTATTGAAGAAATCAAGCATATGGAATTTCAAAAAACTCTCTAGGGGAGACATTAACGCTTCAGATGACCCTGAATGATTACAGCTCTCAAGAGACTTCATCAAACCACATTAAAGAATTGGTAGAAATTCATGACATAAGAACCCTGGATATCCGTGTGGTCTAACACTACCTTGTACATGTTCTTGCAAAAGATTTGGAGATATTGTCTGGCTATGATATTCGTCCTGTGTAGTATTAAGAGGTCCATCTTCCCAGACCTTACCCTACCTCTTTTGGGTGCCGTAAGTTTATTACTTACTGCCTGAGGCGTCCTGACCGGGGATTGTCGACGGGGCTGCCCAGGCAATTTTTAAAAGTGTTCCTTCTTATGGGGAGATAGCTTGATAGCTCCATACCTTCGGACCTTGTGCCACATCTTCCTGTGGTAGGAAGGAAATAAATACCATAAATATAGGGAAAGTGAAGGCAGAGAGAGAGAGATAGAGAGACGGAGTTGGGGCGCTAGAGGTGTGGGTTATAACTTCCTACTTTTCGCCCGATTCAACTTTTTTTATGAATAGAATTTTCAGATTTCCACCAGGATGTTGCAAGGCGTAACAGAGTTCGTAAACCACGGATATACATATCACATGGTAACCGTATAAGAAATAATCCTTTATTGGTCGTTGTCCGCATCCTGTAACGACAAATGTTATTAGTTTTACTGGATGATGTACGACACACCCTTCGTATCAGTCGCGTATCTATTTCAGATATCTATTGCGTCGGGCTGTCTGTTTTACGGCATATCAAGTTTTGGGGGTTATTAATACCGAAACCTAATACCTATTTCAAACCGTTTTGTGTATACTATTAACAGAACGTAAGTTGCTATTTACCTAAAGATGAGGGACATTGTGGGTTCATTTGTTTTCCAACGGAATTGTAGTTTCTTTTTATGAAAATCGCTCCAGACAAGGTATGAAGCCACTTGATGTAAGGAGCTAAAATAAAATACTACTTGAAGGTCGAAAACTAGCCAATGTTAAGTGTTAGATGGACAGATTCCGACCCAGAAAACAGCCATTCTTCCCCCGTTGTCAGAAACATCGCTCATGGAATGTGAGGACTAAAGGACAAGATACGGGAAGCGAGAGTTAAGAGGCTGCCGATCTAAAGAGCGAGCGAGAGAGAGAGAGAGAGAGAGAGAGAAAGAGATGGATGGAGATGGAAGTGAGTCTTCATTTAAAATCAAAACCGAGTTTAAAATAGTGATGGGACGATTCTAATATTTTTTCCGAACGTACACTCAAGGTCAACTTTCTACTCTCCTATTGCGAGACGATATCTACTTGACCAATTATACCCCTCAGAGACGGCTAGAACACAAAGTCTCTAAAGTAGTAGCTATTAGATGTACTATTGACCCGTTGGGTCATAACAACGACCATTATTTATTATACTTTGGTGTCATTCGAAAATTCATAAACTGTGACATATATGTAAGATATTCTTCTTTATTAATAACAAGTCTTGCTTGGCCATTTGACTAGTAGCAAAGTGTAGTATCTGTTATGATACTACACTTCATTTTTCCTGTCCTCGGTCAATGAATAAAAAAAATGCTTCTGGACTGAGGCAATTTTTATTAGTTCCAATCCACATCCAAAACGACCTTACGTCTAACTCTGCCCTCGCGGGGAGGCAAGCAATGTCTCTTTAGTTCTATATTGGTATTATTATATAATCGTGCATGTGGTTTGAATCCATTTGTATATAATAAGGTTGCACAAGATAGTTAAGCAATCACGGGTCTGTCAATTAAATGTTATTGCTTTGTCTAGATAGAACCCTAACATAATCATAACATATTTTAACTATATTAATTTAAGAATGCAAACTATCAAATAGTTAGTATTTACTTTAAGTTTAGTAATCATTGTTAACTCATATCTGTTAATGTAATCAAATGTAAAAGAGTATTACGGAAATGTCCACCCTTATGATTTTCCACAGGTGAATATGGAAAGACATACCTCGTATAAAATTAGTACAAAGTGATTCGGGCTGCATAAAGAGGACAAGTAAGTGAGAGAGTGTTATTGCCTCCAACTCCCTCTATGACATTAGTAGACAAAAGCAGTTGATCAAATAAAATATAAAAAGTTAAAAATCGATAGGAAATGATTGGTTTTAGAACACAAACCAATATTTGACGTATCTTAATGACTCAATAGTATTTATGTAGCTTTTGGTAAGAAAAATATTCCAGTCAACGGCACCGGGGAAAAGCTGATTCTACTTTATATATAAGATATGTAAAAGATATGTAAAACAGACGGATATGATATGTACCTGAAATTATTTAGTGCAGTGATTCAAAGTGTATATATTCCTCATACCTACTTATGAAAGGTTTAGGATAAAGTAATAAAATTTGAAAGAAAATTATTAAATGGTCCAAAAGGCAGGGTCCAGTGATTATATTCATATAGAACAACCGAATCAACTGAGTAAAGCATATTGTATCCTCTAGTTTTGTTATAAGCAATTATCCGGTGCGTTTATTTATAACTGGTATGACTTTTCAAATCCTCTCATAATATTGTTAATCATTCAGCTAACAATCTCATTAACCCTGACCCTCTAGTGACATTTGACCTTCGTAAGTGCTGATTCATTAGTATAAAACGGTCTGACTTTGATAGGAAAAAGACTTAGAATCCGACAGACAGACATACGGTGTGCTGATATTAGAATTTTAAAAGGATCGTTGGTATTAAGTGACTCGCAGAAAGGTTGACACGCTCTAAAACAGTGCAATCAAACCAATATTCTGTGTTAGAATCCGACCTTTAAATGTCGACTGATACACGAGTCTTGCCCGTATTTGCTTTCCCTCCAAAACTTAACGCTTCCATAAAACACAGTAAAAATGAGAATCGTCAAACATGCGGCGTTTACATCGCGAAGAGTGTTCGCGCCCTTCGTTGCATGCATGTGCGTGGTTTCCGTTGCGTGCGATTGGAATGCTTCAAACACTGGCAGGAATTGGCAGCAACAGTTCACACTCGAAATCAGAGGGGGGGGGGCAGTTAAAAGCAAAAAGAAAGAAGAGAGAAGCAGGCGATAACAAATAAATAAAAAGAAGAAAATAAATGAAAAGAAGAAAACGAGTCGCTAGGAAAAGGGCTCGACACGTGTTTAGTTACCGTCGGAGATGAGCCGAGAACCTCGAGTTGTGCATAACCAATTACGTTTACGATACAAGAAGAAGAAGAAGAAGAAGAAGAAGAAAAAGAAGAAGAAGAAGAAGAAAAACGTATGTGTTCCAAAGTATTCAACGACCATGACTTGAGACCTCAGGGGAATTAGAACGTGGGAGTATGCAGCACTTTCGTCTTCACAATGATTCCATCGTCTTCTTCATCATCATCATCATCATCATCATCATCATCATCATCATCATCATCATCATCATCATCATCTTTTCCCTTCTTTTTCCCCTTCTTAATCATCTTTTTCTTCGTCTTCTTTTCCAGCTTTCTTTTTCTTCTTCTTTTACCGTCTTCTTCTTTCCCCCTCTTCTTCATAATCTACTTCTTTCTTCTTTTCCTTCTTTTTTGCTTTTTTTCATCTTTTTTCTTCTTTTCCATCATCTACTTTTCCCTTCTTTTTTTTATCTTATTTTTCTTATTATCATCCCTTCTTTTCTTCCGTCTTCCCCTCCTCCTCCTCCTTCTTATTATTAACTTCCCCCTCCCTCTTCTCTTCCCCTACTTCGTCTACCTTCCTCTCGACCTTCTCCTCCGTCTTCTTATTCTCTCCATCTTCATCTATTCTTTTTTCTCCTCCTCCTCCTCCTTTTGCTTCTTCTTTACCTCCCTCTCTTTTTCCCCTCTCTTCCTTCTTATTTTCTCTTTTTTCTTCTTTTTCTTTTACTTTTTTTCTAGTCCCTCTTATTTTCTCTTTTTTCTTCTTTTTCTTTTACTTTTTTTCTAGTCCCTCTATTTGTCTGCTTTCTTCCTCTTCCTCTTCTTCCTCTTCTTCCTCTTCTTCTTCTTCTTCTTCTTCTTTTTCTTCTTTTTCTTTTTCTTTTTCTTCTTCTTCTTCTTTTCTTCTTCTTCTTCTTCTTCTTCCTCTTCTTCTTCTTCTTTTCTTCTTCCCCTTCCTCTTCTTCTTCTAGTCCTTTTTTCTCTTTTCTTCTTTCTCTTCTTCTTCTTTATTCTCTCTTTTTTCCTCTTCTTCTCGTTCTCTTTCTTCTTTTTCTACATTTCCTCAATTTTCTCTTTCCGCTTCTTCTCTACCATTTCTTCTTTTTCTTTCTATACTGTTTTCATCTCCTTTCATATAATGCCCGATTCTTTTTATTCATCTTCTTCTTTTTCCTTCTTTTTCATCATCTTCTTCTTTTCCACCTTTCTTCTTTTCTCTTCTTTTTCTTCTTCTTCTTTTTCCCCCTTATTTTTCTTATTATCAACCCTTTTCATTTCTTCCGTCTTACCCTACTCTTTATTTAATCTTTTCCTTCATACTTTCTTTTTTTCATCCCCCTTCTTCATCCCTTATTGCTCATCTTCCTTCTCCCTTTTCTTTTCTCTCTTCCCCTTTCATCTTACCAAAACATCTTATCATTCCCCACTCTATTTCCGCGCAATTCTTCTTTCTTTCCTTTCCCCCAACCTTTCACTTTTCATTTCCCGCTGTTGCTCTCATTATTCTCCTCATCTTAGATTTTTTTTAATAACTTTCACTTTATTTTTTTTTCTAACCTTTTTTTTTCAGAATTTAATTTGTCCGACCGCCATCACTTTCGACAGATGTACTTTGCATAAAACTGATTACATTTAAAATGATAATCCTCTTTAAAGAGTGGAGGGCGCTTTTGAACAAACAGAAATGTCTGCTTCGCTCGACACCGCGCCTTAAAAAAAGAAAAGAAAAGAAAATGAAAAGAAAAAAGGTTTAAAAAATAAAAAGAAAAAACGAAAATGTCTTGCCAGCTCTGTTAATATTTCAGACCCCAAATCGGCCGACTAATTCTTTTGTTCGCGTGGGAACAATTCGCAAAAACGGAATCCTTCACCCGGTCGCCGAAAGTAAACGAAGAAACCGCGATCTAACTCAAGGCGATTAACAGAATAAGAATGAGGAGGAGGAGAAAGAGGAGGAGAAGGAAGAGGGGATGAGAATGAAGAGGAGAAAAGAGAAAAGGGGGAAAGAGGAGGAAAAGGAAGAGGGATGAGAATGAAGAGGAGAAAAGAGGAGGAGGAGGAGGAGGAGGAGGAAGAAGAATGGGTGAGAATGAAGAGGAGAAAGGAGAAGGGGAGGAGGAGTGGGTGAGAATTAAGAGGAGAAAGGAGAAGAGGAGGAGGAGGAGGAGGAGGAGTGGGTGAGAATGAAGAGGATAAACGAGAAGAAGAGGAGAAGGAGGAGGAGGAGGAGGAAGAAGAAGAAGAGGGGATGAGAATGAAGAGGAGAAAGGAGAAAGGGGGAGGAGGAGGAGGAGGAGGAGGAGAATAAGAAGGAGGAGAAGAGGATAGAAAAAAGAACGGTTTCATTCTTAAGACGCGTCCATTATTAACGTTAGACACCAACGAAAATTCTATTTCAAACTCAAGTTGTTTCTTTACTAATGTGTCACTACTTATCAAGGCCAAAAGCTACTTGAGAGTAAGAGTTAATGAGATGGATCGATTGTCAGTTAAATTATGAAGAATATTATGAGAAGATTTATTTAAAATGATCAATGGAATGAACAAAACATAATTACGTATTCATTCATTTCGTATGAATCGGATGATTCTAGTGTTGGCATTGGTTTCCCCGATAGCTTTTTAATTAGAATTTTATTCTAGGAAGACATCGAGTACTTACATGTGGAGGGGGACCACGTGAAGGTTGTTGGATATTAAGTGAAAGTTTTCTGTGGAACGAACTGAGCACACCCAGGTTGTCAGTCAGTGTCTTTAACCACTTAGCAACCGTTACTTATGCGGACGGTTTATAGCAAGTCTTTATGGACATTGGATTTGAAGACGACCATGTTGTAGACAGTAGGGAAGCAGTCAAGTGGTAATGTGTGTCAGAGAGGTGAAGTTTTTGGAAATAAACTCTCTTCATGGAAGTTCCGTTTGATGTTAGGCACAAACTGTATATATGTTTGCATCCAATTGTTTTACAGATTGATTTGATTTGGACGCGAATATTTTTTATAACGGTAACTAAGGGATAACTCCACGCTCCCCACCCACACATGCTCTCAAATATATATATATATATATATATATATATATATATATATATATATATATATATATATATATATATATATATATTGATTCAACCTTCAGATGACTGTCACTTAGAACTGCATTTTTCTTGGTACTATATCCACTGCGCTACAGGTCATTGCGGACAAATCTAGTATGAATTTTCGGAGCCTTAAACCTATTCTTGTTTAAAAGGACAATATCTAAATTTCAACTCCCACCATCCATATAATGTAAAGACATGAATTGTCCGGTGCCTACAACATCGAGCAAAGACAATATGTAGTAACAACGATACATATCAAGAGGAAATGGATAGAGAAACCCTCCACCGAAACAACTATCCAGAGAGCATGACATCAGCGCCAACAAATCTAGACCCAACACCAAAAGACGCCACCCGAGAACTCACCACAGTTTGTATACCATATATGAGGGGCTTGTCGGAAAAAATCCAAAGAATATGTAATCCATATAACATCAGGATAGTATTCAGGAGCGACTCAACTCTCCGAAAGCATCTTGAAAAAGCATACGGAAAAAGTCATGACTAAGAACTGTGTGTATGCGATCCCATGTAAATAAGTGTGGAAAAGTATACAAAGGTGAGACATGTCGTCCACTAAAGGTAAGGCTCGAAGAACACCGGAAAGCCGCAATACGTGGAGAAATCGAAAAGTCGGGTATGGCTGACCACATATGGAAAGAAAAGGGAAACCATCTACCCTTATGGGATCAAGTAAAAATTATAGATAGAGAAGAACGGTGGAGAGTAAGACAACTCAATGAAGTAGCGCATATGTTGGGCGATAATGACTTACTAAGCAGACCTAGTATAGAATAAAATACAATATGGGAACCTATAATTATAAATAATAGATAAGTAGTGATCTATAGTGATAAGTAGTTAGATAACAAAAAACTAGAATAGGTTTAAGGCTCCATACTAGAATTGTCCGCAAGGACCCGTTGCGCAGTGGATATAGTACTAAGTAAAATTCAGTTCTAATTGATCTAATTCATCTGAAGGTTGAAGGTTCAATCCTCAGTGCGGTCGATACGAAGAACTGATTACATCGGCCGAAACGTTGTTATAAAAACACCCAAGATGAGAACAGTAGTCCGAATATACCAAATTCTACACATTATTACTATCATCATTATTATTATGTTGTTGTTGTTGTTGTTGTTGTATCAAGTCGTAGTCGGTTACGTGTTCGTTTCATTCATTCTCTGGCAGTTCCTGACCCCTATTCCCGGTTCTTTGTTTCGTTCAGACGTGTTCTGTCATCCAAAGATTTGGGCTCACTTTGAAGATTTCGCAGCCTTCATTGTTTTCACATTCCGCCTCTCTCCACCAACAAAACAACAAAAACATGTCGTGCATATGTGGACGTCATCGACACATTTCTATTCTGCAGCTTTTGACGGCAGAAAATCCCCACGAATTCTCCTCATTCACGGTGTCTGCACGCCTCGCAAAACACTTGGCGAACGATGCAAGACAAACGAATGGAAAGTCGCAGGGAACAAGACATCTAAACAGATGGCATTAAAGAATGAAATGCCATTGTTTTTCTAGGATACTTATAATATTGACAGACGCACACACGCTCACGCTCTCACACACACACACATATACAGGAGAGTTTGAATTACTTACTGGAGAGTTTGAATTACCTATTAGACACAGCCCTCGAGTATCTTAGGTCTCTCTGTACAAGGGTTTGTCAGGACGACATCACATGAGGATACTTCGCTCTATAAGTAAACCCTGACCAAATATACAAAATAACATAGTATTCGAAGCCCCTCAATACGGCTCTACATTGGCTCAGCCGAGCAATGCTGCACCTTCTGCAAGTAATGTTTCCTCAAGTAGCCGCACTTTGCAAGATACTCCACCAGACTAGATGAATTCTTGTCCTTAAATCATGAAGGTCCAAAAGACCACAAGAAAAATATACTATAACATAGTTTACTGATCAATTGGGGAGAGCAAAATTAATATTCTTAACTTCTTTACTAACTCACGGTGTAAAAGGAGAACTTTAATGGAATATTCGAACATCTATGTATGTCAGAGAGAGATCAAGTGTTAGCCCCAGACAGGGGCCCTTTGATGCTTGAGAACTTCGACTGAAGTAAAATTGAGCAATATATATATATATATATATATATATATATATATATATATATAAAGTTAATCCAACAAAAGATATAAGAGGCAACTAATATCTAATAATTGCTTGAACATTGAAGTCTAATAAAATTTGATTCGCACCTTATTTTATTATTTCATTTTATATTATGCTATATATATATATATATATATATATATATATATATATATATATATATATATATATATATATATATATATTATGATCATCCATCGGTACCCTCGGTTTCACGTAAAACACCGGAAACAACCAGCAGGATTAAAGATATATAATGTGACTGGTCTATCAGACGACGTAATGACAATCTCATTATATCATTACATCGGCTGATGAACCGATCAAATTTAGTTTCTTTAACCATGCGGACTGTTTCCAGTGTTTCCGTGAAACCGAAGGTACCAATGGATGATCGTAAAAATGTATAGCGTCCATTAAATAATATATATATATATATATAGTAATCCACAAAATACTGTTTCGCTGTATCACATCACTACAGTACTGTTAGCCTGAAAAGTGCCTCGAGTAGTCAGTCTAGTAGACGGTCGGCGCCCCTATCCATTCAACTATCAGTCACTCTCTAAGGCTGCTCTACTTTGCATATATATATATATATATATATATATATATATATATATATATATATATATATATATATAACTTCTTTGTAATATAGCAGGAAAAATCCCAGCAGAGTCCTCGATTAATTGAGAATTAAAATTAAAAATTAAGAGCGTAATATTTATTTATTTGGTACAGAAAAGTTAGTACAACATTCGTACCGTCGGTTTCGAGCACAGAAGGGCTTAGCCATCCGGCTCTCTTCAGCTTCTGTTGCCATCAAGAGTCACATACAAAAAAGAGCTAAAATTTACATATAAAGAACTGCTAATGTTCACATACCAACAGAAGCTGAAGAGAGCCGGGTGACTAAGTCCTTCTGTGCTTGAAACCGACGGTACGAATGTTGTACTAATTTTTCTGTACCAATATATATATATATATATATATATATATATATATATATATACAATTTTCTAATGAATAAATAGATAGCGTTTGTCTCATTTTTTATTGCTAAGAAAAAAAATATAGTATTGTTTTAGGAAACAGAAATAAGGCTGTAATGTTACTTTGTTTACCATAGTTTAAAAAAAAACTAAATTAGACTCGAAGAGTCAAATCTAAATCGTGGAATGGAATTCATAATTGCAGTTCTGTGGCCCTTTTGTCTAATGTTGTAAATAAACAATTTTATCATGAATAAATAGATTGCGTTTGCTTCATTTTTTATTTTTAAGAAAAAAATTAAAAGTATCGTTTTGAGAATCGGAAATAATCTTTCCGATACCGATACAATATCCTCTAAAGTTCCGATTTTTCCGATTTGCCATTCCGATTACTCGGCCAACACTAATATATATTTTTATGGTAAACAACTGATGATCCCTTAAATAATGTTAAGACTAGCGTTAATTCTTGGAAGCAAACTAATATAGTGATTGTAAAAGCAAAGTAATTTTCCACCGAACGACTTGGGACTAAAATGTTTTTTTGTTGTTTTTTTTCTTTCATATAGTGTTAATGCTTGAAAAACTTCCGAGACTATATATATATATATATATATATATATATATATATATATATATATATATATATATATATATATAAAAACTAAAAGTATACTTTTAGAGGATAGTGAAATAGTTTAAGCTTAATATACGAGATAGAGCAATTATAAATATAAATGAAAGAAGAGACATAAATATGTACGAATGACGAAGCTATATCAGCTTCGATTGTTCAATGCAAGGTGTACTCGGTAAAAACATGTTTATTTTTCTTTCCTTAAGCCAAGGATTTTCAAAGATTAAAATCTTATCATCAGAGGAATTACATTCGCCAACTGGACAGACTCCATATTTTTACACGCACATTCTTACTCTCCATTACTTTATATTTTTTCAAATTCTGAATGTTGTCTTTTCCACTACCATCTATATAATTCCTCTGATGATAAGATTTTAATCTTTGAAAAGCCTTGGCTTAATGACAGAAAACTAAACATGTTTTCACCGAGTACACCTTGCATTGAACAATCTAAGTTGAAATAAATTTATCATTCGTACATATTTATCTCTCTTTTTTCATTTATCTTTATATATATATATATATATATATATATATATATATATATATATATATATATATATATATATATATATATATATATATATATATACATTTGACGCATGGTAAAATAATGTACTTACATTCGTAAATAAAAAAGTAGAACGTTTAAAAGAATTTAAACACCCTAAAAAAACCAATCCCCTCCTTAGAAATCCACAAATAATTATGAAGCTTGAAATGCTTCAAAATAGGTTTGTAATAGTTCCTATTGATGAGGCGATAAATAATATAGCTTTTATCTGTAAAAAATATTATATACAACGCTTATTGTTAGAAGTAGGAATAATTGGTGAGGCTTCAGATACTTATAAATTAAGTAATAGTAACATCGATAATATAATTCTAAACAATATTTTTTTTAAATTAGGATTAAAATTAGAGGAAAAGTACAAAAAACTTCCATGTATGTATTGGATACCAAAAATGCATAAAACACCAGTTGGCGCCCGTTTTATTGTTGCCTCAAAGATGTGCATCACTAAACCTTGAAGTAAAGCTGTATCTAAAGTCTTTAAATTAATTATAAATCAAATAAATCATTTCCATAAAAAAAGTAAATTCTATAGTAATATAAACCTATTTTGGGTGGTAAATTATTCATATCTAGTAAAAGAAAAATTAGATCGTATTAATTCTTGTAAACAGGCTAAATCAATCTCAACATATGATTTTAGTACATTATATACAAAAATACACCATAAAGAACTTATTAAAGAATTAGGTAATACTGTAGAATTAGCTTTTGCAGGAGGAAACGGTAAATACATAGAATTTGCAAAATCTAAAGCCTTTTGGTGTAAAACTAAAAATAGTAAGACGAGTGTTTCCAAAACTGGCCTGACGACGCTTATAAGTCACCTTATAAAAGAGAGTTACTTTCAAATAGGAAATAAAATACTACTTCAAACAATAGGTATTCCAATGGGTTTGGATCATTCGCCATTTTAGGCAAATCTATATTTACATAGGGTTGAATATATATATATATGTCAGCATTAATAAAAAAATAATATATCTAGAGCGTATAGTTATCATGGATGTAGACGATATATTGACGTCCTTGTATGCATTAATGATAATGAAGAGTTTGCAAATACTAAAGATTTAATATATCCTAAAGAGTTACAATTAAACTGTGAACATACGGGAACACAAGCTACATTTCTTGATTTGAATATAAAAATTGAAGATAAAATATTTATGTATAAACTGTTTGATAAAAGAAATGCATTCCCTTTTCGTATCGTGCGGATGCCACATAAAAATAGTACCTGCCCTATGTATATTTTTTACGGTAGTATCATGTCCGAATTTCTGAGGATTGCTCGTGTTACCTTAAAATTAGTAGATTTTATGCCCCCAATTTCTGACCTAATTACAATAATGATTAAACAAGGTGGCGATCAAAATAAAATATTTAGACAATTAAATAAGGCAAGTACTCGCTATCCTGACGCTTTTAAGTCTTATAAAATTAATCAAAATAAATTGATAGAGCAAATCCAAAGCTATCTAAATTAAAATTATGTAGAATATGTATAAACGTATATATATATATATAACACATATACTAATTATATATATAAAAAATACATGTATATATATATATATATATATATATATATATATATATATATATATATATATATATATACAGGGTGTTTCAAAAGTCTTGGGAACATTACAAATGCGTATATCTCATGAACTATTCCAGGTAGAAAAATGAAACTGGTGCCATTTTAAAGCTTGCTTAATCAAGTTTTTGGTCATACTAATGATTTTCGTGTTATCTTTCCAGGTGCAGTAATGGCGTTCTCTAAACAAGACAAGGCATTTTGCGTCCTCCAATTTGCAAAGACTGAATCGTGGACATGTGTTCAGCGTGCATTTCGCAGGAAATTTAAAAAAGAAGCCCCTGAAAGGAAATCCATTGTCAGATGGCATGCTAAATTTGTGAAAGATGGGTGTTTGTGCCCAAGTAAGCGAACAGGTCGCCCTTCAACTTCAGAAGATGCAGTTGAGCATGTTCGGACAGCCTTTCAGCGGAGCTCCCGTAAATCAGTGAGAAGAGCCAGCAGGGAACTTCAGCTTGCTCCAGCAACTGTCTGGCATGTCTTAAGGAAATGACTGCAAATGGTACCTTACAAGCTCAAGTTGGTCCAAAAGTTGAAGGGCACTGATAAGCCACTTCGCCGTGACTTTTGCATTGCAATGCAAGAGAAGTTGGAAGATAACGGCTTTGATGACCGGCTTGATTTTAGCGATGAGGCGACCTTCCATCTGAATGGCAAAGTTAACAAGCATAACACTCGCATATGGGGTACTGAGAATCCTCATGAACTTCTTGAGCACGAGCGAGATTCACCAAAAGTGAACGTGTTTTGTGCAATTTCCAAGAAAGGTGTCTATGGACCGTTCTTCTTTGAAGAGGCAACTATCACTGGTGAATCCTATCTCAACATGCTGGAAGACTGGTTAATGGCTCAGTTGGAACAAGCAGAATCTGATGACTTCATTTTTCAACAAGATGGTGCACCACCACACTGGAGTCTTAGAGTAAGGCAGTTTCTTAACACAAGGCTGCCTGGTAGATGGATTGGGAGATCTGGGCGAGGTGATGACATTCTCATGCCCTGGCCTCCTAGGTCTCCAGATCTTACCCCGTGTGACTTTTTCCTTTGGAGCTTTGTCAAGCAACAAGTCTATGTGCCGCCCCTTCCAAGAGATATTGACGAACTAAAGGCTCAGGTAACGGCAGTTGTGGGAACCATTGACGTCAAGATGCTGGAACGCGTTTGGCAGGAAATGGACTATCGACTAGATGTCTGCCGTGTGACGAATGGTGCTCATATTGAGCAACTTTGAAGATTCCCCACAAAACTTGAAACTTTAACCTTTCCAACGGTACCAATTTCTATTTTTCAACTCCTAATAGTTTTTGAGTTATTAAAAATCGTTATGTTCCCAAGACTTTTGAAACACCCTGTATATTTAATTTTAAATATTTTGAATATAAAAATAAAAATAAAAATACATTAAACTATAAATTCATCTAAAATGTAGTGCAATAGATTCGTCCGAACATTTTAAAATACAGCAACATTTGTGTAATTAACGGATACATTCTATTAGACACAGACGAACGACACAGGTAAGGAGGACATTTTTTATAACTAATATAAGTTAGCTAAACATTTATCTGTAACTAAACTTAGATCTAATATACCGAACGTTTATGTTTTGTTATTTAAGGGAAGTGTGGTCTGATCAACTCTGCTGGGAAGCCATGAAATAAAATACTGTTTTGTTTTTAAATTCCCGAAACAGTTTTTCATGGTAAACAACTGATGATCCCTTTAATAATGTTAAGACTAGTGTAAATTCTTTGAAGCAAACTAATATAGTAACTACAAAAAATAAATTGACTTACATGAGTGATTTTCTACTGAACGACTTAGGGACAAAAATGTTTTTTTTTTCCGTATATAGTTTTAATGGTTGAGAAAATTCCGAGACTATATATATATATATATATATATATATATATATATATATATATATATATATATATATATATATATATATATATATAACGTAAAATATAATAACACGAAATTACATGATTGTCGATGCAATAATTTATTTCAACCTTGCGGTTTTATTCAAGCATCCAACTTGACAATTACATTTTTGAGACTGATAGAAAACTGAATTTATCCTCGACACTTCAAACACAACCAGAGAGAGTGGTGGTCGCAGCCAGTCTGAATACCTATTACAGAGCGAGTAGGAATTAACATCTTATATTTAACTAAAGCAATCGAAAGGGATCTTATGGGTTTTTTTGTTTATTTTTATTAAAATAATAAAGTCTGAGTTAAGCGCACATATTCTTTCTACATTTCCGACCTGGTGACATTTAACGTTCATACGCCTCCATACACACGCACACATATACCTATTCTTAACATCACACACACACAATTTTTGGCTAGCCCGAAATTCAGTTTTCGGCCCGGCAGGAGGAAGGAAGAAGAGAAATAAGACATTAACACACGTTAGCGTGTCATCAGCCGATTGACACTTCTCGTACCCCCATTCTGTCTAGATCCGCGTGCCAGTATCAATTTGAAAACTAAAAATTATTTAAGATTATATTCCAAATGTAATATTTTAATACTCTGAGTTTCACAAATTCATCTTACATTAGTTTTATAATCTATGGAAGCCTATAATTATAGCCTAATTCCAATCTAATATTGTCTAGTGATAATATTATACACTTAATTTAATTCGCTATCTTATCTTAAGTAAATAATCAGAATAAACGAAAATCTTAAAGTACAATTATATATGCATACATCCCCACATATACACACACCTATCTCTACACACACATATATATATACATATACATACACACACATATATATATACACATATATACATATATATATATATATATATACATACACACATACACACATACATATATATACATGCACACCCATACCTACTACCTTGAATTAAAAATTTTTAAGACATCGAGGATAAATGTGTTTCGTCTTTAAGTATTCATTAAAAAAAAAACATCCTTACTAAATGAATGTATACCTACACACACACACACACACATATCCATATGCACATACACACACATACACACATATACATATACATATACACACATATATACGCACATGCACACATAGACACAGATGTGCAAAATAGAGACACACATACATGTATACATAGACATACACAATTGCACATATGCACGCATACATATAAACATACACAGTCATACGCATACGTACACACATACCTATACTCATATACGCGCACATGCCCATACATGCACACATACACCTGCACACATGTATACACATATATACACATACACATATATAAAATAATATATACGGCCTGGAACGTTTTAAATAACCGAGGTAAGAGTTTAATTAAATATAAACATATATTGACAAAATAAATATGCAGGATATACATACACACACACACATACACACACACACACACACACATACATGCCTGCACATACACAAACACATGCATGTACGTACACATATATATACATACAAAAACATATGTACTTATATATACGCACCTACTCTTACCATACATACATATACACCAATGCATGCATGCACGCGCATCCGCACGCGCCTGCATACATATAAGCAAATATAAGGCTATCTTATTTCAAGTAAGTACTCTGAATACACGAATATCTTAAAGTACAATCGTATATGCATACATCCGAAAAACAACTATAACTAATGTCACCAGGTCAGTAATTCAATATTAGATTGGAATTAGGCTATAATTATAGGCTTCCATAGATTATAAAACTAATGTAAGATGAATTTGTGAAACTCAGAGTATTAAAATATTACATTTGGAATATAATCTTAAATAATTTTTAGTTTTCAAATTGATACTGGAACGCGGATCTAGACAGAATGGGGGTACGAGAAGTGTCAATCGGCTGATGACACGCTAACGTGTGTTAATGTCTTATTTCTCTTCCTCCTTCCTCCTGCCGGGCCGAAAACTGAATTTCGGGCTAGCCAAAAATTGTGTGTGTGTGATGTTAAGAATAGGTATATGTGTGCGTGTGTATGGAGGCGTATGAACGTTAAATGTCACCAGGTCGGAAATGTAGAAAGAATATGTGCGCTTAACTCAGACGTTATTATTTTAATAAAAATAAACAAAAAAAACCATAAGATCCCTTTCGATTGCTTTAGTTAAATATAAGATGTTAATTCCTACTCGCTCTGTAATAGGTATTCAGACTGGCTGCGACCACCACTCTCTCTGGTTGTGTTTGAAGTGTCGAGGATAAATTACGTTTTCTATCAGTCTCAAAAATGTAATTGTCAAGTTGGATGCTTGAATAAAACCGCAAGGTTGAAATAAATTATTGCATCGACAATCATGTAATTTCGTGTTATTATATTTTACGTTATTATTGCTCTGTTTACCACATTGAGCTCTCTTACCCGGATTTCTTCCTGGAATTATTCCATTATAACACTATATATATATATATATATATATATATATATATATATATATATATATATATATATATATATATATATTAGTGTTGGCCCTTTTTGGTAAACAAATTCTTTTTATAAACTCGTCAAAAAATCAGGAAATAAAGCCAAAAAGTACAGAATTTTTTAAACATTTCATTTGCTACATCATCTCAAAAAGAGCTAATATTCACACACCAAAAGAGCTAAGATTCACATATAAAAAAGCTAGGATTCACATACCAAAAATGAGCTAGGATTCACATACCAAAAAGAACAATGATTAACATATAAAAAAGAGCAAAAATTAACATATAAAGAACTGCTAAGATTCACATACAAAAAGGAGCAAGGATTCACATATCAAAAAAAGAGCTAAGATTCACATCGCAAAACGTCTGTGGAGTTCCTGACATGATTAGGTGTGACATTGCTTCTTATAATTATGTGTCAAAGAGCAACATCTTCATTAAGGATAACACATTATATAAGACTGAAAAAAAACTATCTGTCTTTTGATAAATTCTTCTAGCTTTTCCCAAAGCATATTTTTCTACAGGCTTGTTCATCAATGAAGACTCGAAAACACAAAAAGGATTTTTCATTGCTTACTTCTTATTATCGGTATGTGTCGACCATACCGTACTCTCACAACTGTGTCTTTATGAGCTGTGGGTGTACTGTGTTTGTTGCTGAGCATCAGAAGGGGACCGACAGCACAGGGCGCTTTCGAAACATAGTGACCATCTTAGTATTTTCATTTTTCGATTCCGATATTTCTCACAATTGTTTGTGTTTTTGCGAAACTTTTCTCTAAACAATAAATTACAAATGTTTACTCTTCAATCAAACGGACCACTCACAACATGTCAAAACAAATTCGGCCTTGAATTCCAAAAGTGCATTCAAACCACATTCGAATCCTAACCTATATTTTATAAGCCAACTTTTTCAACCTTAGCTTTTGTCATTGTAACAGTTATAACGCATTAGTATTATATTAATAGTTATAACGAAATATTATGATATCGATAGTTATAACGAATTAGTATTATATTAATAGTTATAACGAATTAGTATTATATTAATAGTTATAACGAATTATTATTATATTAATAGTTATAACGAATTATTATTATATTAATAGTTACAACGAATTAGTATTATATTAATAGTCATGAGTAGCACTATTATTAATTTATCTAATTCAATCCAGAAATTGACAGTTTGAAAACTTCTCAGGATATAGTAAACAAGTCGGCCATTTTAATCCATTATTAAAGACTGGAATCTATTTACTTTGTGACAGTTTTAAATTCGAAAGTGATTTTGAAGCCTGTAAAAGAACTTCTGACTTGGATGAAAGTGTAAAGAGAATAGTAACGTATTTAGTTTGGAAGTACCGAGTTTTGCCCGGGGAATACCTATAATAATGAAATATGAATAGAGATTTTGTCCGACGGCGTGCCGCCAGTCACAATTTTCGAAACGCGGAGCTTGTCTAATTTCGAAATACCAGAGATCGTAACTACTTTTAGAAATTGAAAATACTACATCAATAGTAAATAATAAATTACCATAAAGTAAAGCGGATGTCATGGCCGGAAATCGAAATCGAAACCTTGAGATCTACATCCAGACGTTCTACCAAGTGAGCCATTTTCACTTTCTCATAAGTAGATCTTAAAACAAAATAATTACAGCTTTATCGTAACGTTACAGATTTATGATTTACGTCATGCTTCAAGGCATGAATTTAAACATGAGCGATGATGAAAATTAAATAAATAAATAAATAGGTAAACTTTAACTTAAATTGTTATAGTCAGAAACAATTTATTTAGCAATATATATGTATTTTGTGTAGTTTTTTTTCACAATTATATAAATCTAGACAAGTAAATAGAAACACCCACTCGCAGACAGTGACAGAGACGGGGGTGACGCGGTAGCCTATCAAAAATATTGCGACAGAAAGGGAACATATATTTGCTAGTCAGTAAAAAACAATTTTTAAATAAAGAAATGATTCGTTATAGCGACTACATACACGCCAGAGGTTAGTTCCGGTTAAAAACTTCAGTTTAGTATACACTCTAACTAAAAAACAAAATAGTAGGTATTTCTTCAAATTATAAGAGAACAATTTTGAATCATTTAAAATGGGGCAAAAACATCCGCAGGAACCCGGTGATCCTAAATATGTTATTTGTTTTGCTTATAGGTCAATCATTGACAGGTTATGTGTGTAGAGACACATATACAGAGAGAGAGATATTTGTTTTATGTATAGAAGGGGTTTGTGCCCTTTAGAACAAACGAAAACATATATACGGTTGCACCTCTGTCGTATTAAAGAACTGGTTATTCTCTCCCTAATTGATTTCATGATTAATTTCCCTTTGTGTTTTTTTTATTTCGCTTTGTTTTGTTTTGTTTGTTTTCCCGCCGAACTTGAGAAGTTCCGTCTGTTCTCTGAGTCATTCACATTTTTGTACTCCATTTTGAAAATGGAGTCAAATGGAATCCGTTTTTTTAAAAAACGTCCGTTTGAAGTATTTTTTCTTTCTTTTCTCGAGACCCCATTGTATTATTTCTCTTTCATTTACAAAACACAATGGGAGCCATTTTTGAAGAGCTTAGACATTCCGTTCGTCAACGGGAACCCATTTTTTCTACGGGATTGTTAAGAATGTTTTTCACGTTTGTCAACAAATTTTAGGATCGAATTTTAACACATTTCTTGAATATTATGAAACCAAAACAAAATCTTTATCTCCTCTGAAAATAAAAGAAACAAGTCTTGAGATGTGTCCATTTAATTTACGCGTATAGCGATGAAAATTCCATTGCAAACTTTAGTGCGACAGACCGGCGGACTAATTGAAAGACAGAATTTATAAAAATGAGTGGACGCATCTTGAGATGCTATTTAAAAAATTATGCGACTGGAGAAAATTAAATGTAAATATAATATATAAAGTTATCTTGTCGGATGTTCGGAGTTTATCATCAATTAACATGATAGATGAATATTTGATTCTGACCAGCTAATTTTTATTGTTACCCCTTCGTCCGTATTTTTAAAATTTAATTTTCTTTCGATTAACACGTAATTTTTTAACGTGGAACCATTTTTTACCAATCACCGTCAAATCGTTCTTAATTTTATAAACCTTACCTTTATCTATCTATGACAGTTAGCACATAAACCATTACATATGTTTAAATGTCATACTAAACGATGTATTTGTGCACCTTATTTGTATCGCATAATAGTAGGTATAAAGAATGTCTCTATTACATTGTCTTATAATGTGGTCTACATGCTATTTGTATATATATATATATATATATATATATAGTCATCCACATACAGACTGTTTCGCTGTTTCACAGCTCATCAGTGCGGCTAGACCAGGATCGAAACGCAATAGAGAGAGAGAGAGGGAGAGAGAGATCTACTTCCATCCCCTAACGTAATAGTAAGCGATTAAAAAGAACGTATTTTTTTCTAGCTCCGTGCGAAACTATTTCAAGTGGTGAGGAGAAGGGAGAAAGCAAATAGCAAATCAGACAACCACCTTAGACTCACTCTGTCACCTTAAATAAACACGAAAGGAAATTATTCACTCTATAATAAAAATGTAAACGGTGGGTGTTTATTTTTTTCTTTATGTCATCAGAAATGACAATAATAATTTATATATGAAAAATTAAATTACTGACGTAATTCTATGATTTTATATGAATATTTTAGTAATATATCGAAATAAGTAGCGAGTGCTAACACTGGCGAAGCATAGTATTTTTAACGGGGGTGCACACTAGTAATTGAATAATTATTAATGTTTCAGACGTAATATCTTTAAGAAATCTGACATAGTTGTTATTACTAATGCAGAGCAAATCTCTGATATTATCTTTTGGAACTTGAATACTTGCATTTATTTAATGAATAAGTCGTTTTACTTCAAACGTTCGACTTTTAGTATTAAATAGTCACCGCTTATCAAGGCCTAAATGTCACTCGAGGATAAAGGTTAATGAGTTTGTAAAGTGGGCTGTGAAACAACAGCTTGACAATTGGAGACAATGGTTAAAACTGATCAAAATTTGATTATTTAAGAGGATGGCTCGACAGGAATTTGTAAAAAATGACCATGTTGTAGTCAGTTGGGAAACAGCTCCATGAGTTTGTGTTCCACAGACGGGTAGATCTTAAGAAACTTTTACTCATGGAAGTTCCGTTTAGTTTTAGGTATACAGAGGGAGACAGGAAAATTATGTATAGATAGACGAGTTTTTGTTGTGAATGTTTTAGAGGGGGATGGACCATAGATTGGAGCTCAGTCGAGCACCGAAAATGCGAATCACGATAAAGTAGACAAAGACCAGCAACGTCTCTTGTGTGAGAAAGAAGCTGCTCTCAGCAGCAGCATCCCAGATGTGGCAACAATACTTCATCCTATGACATATTTGACACTTATACAGGTAGAAGATTGCGTTAGGAGTGAGATACTTTCTGATAGAATTATCGTACATGTTAAGATCCTATCTATGGATTAAATAGAAACTATTGTTTACAGAGAGTATTTGTTTACAAAATATATGCCTACAAAAAATGAATCTAAAAACCAACAGTATACAAAACATATGAAAAGACGTGTCTTTGCTGTGAATGTTGTTGAACCAGAGATTGGAGTGCATTCGAGCACCTACCATGAAAATAACGTTAGAGTAGAAAGAGACTAGTAACGTTTCTTCTGTGAAAAAAAAGGCTGTAAAGAAGAGAAGAGGACATCCCCCCCCCACAAGATTTCGAAGTCGATTTTGTATTTTGAAGAGCAGGAAAGGGTGCTCCATACAGCACATCCCCAGATGTGGCAACAGTATTCCATCTTATCTGACATTTATTTGGTGCTGGGATTTCTTTTTAAGTTGTGTCTCGTCTGATGATATCACATTAACAAAATACTAAATGTTATTGGTCTTTTTAGAATGTTGGCGATTTTTATCAGTCATTTAATCGAAGTTTGTTTTTTAATAATGAGCGATTACTTATCGAAGCCAAAACTACTCAAAGATAAAAGTGGATGATATGGATAGATTGTTAGATAAATGATGAATATTATGAGAGGATTGAAAACGATTGATAGAATGAACAAAGTTTGGTTACTTATAGGGGCAGTTTATGACAAGTTTTGACATTGGATTTGAAGAATATCATGCTTTATGGAAGTCATCTCGTAGTGTTAGAGAACGATGGAGTACGCCGGATGGAAAATGCCTTTTAAAGTGGCGGAGCTAAAAGCGGAAGTCAAAAAATAACGTCACTTCCGTTTGGAGATCGGTCTGCCTCTTGGACCTGCGACCAGCCGAGGAAAGAGACGGTCCTCTGCTAGCCGACAGGGCAGGGGCAGGGATGTGGAGAAGTGCAGTGTAACCAAAAATGGCCTTACTAATATGTTAACAGTTCGTCTCTCTTCAATGAATTCTTTCTAGACGTCTCTCTCTCTCTCTCTCTCTCTATCTCGCTCTCTCTCTCTCGTACACATGCAGTTAATTTCTGTCTGTTTGTCATATAAAATAAACTTTTTAAAAAACCAAATCCGGCGTCCATGTGATTATCGATCAACGGCCGAGGTACACACGTCAGCAGTGACGAAACCTGGGTTGCTTCAGAAGAGAAACAGGTATACAACGATGTATAGACTCGTGAAGGTCAGCAGTATGTAACAGTAGTAATGTGTTACACAAATGGGAAGTTCTTGGGAAAAAACTCTGTTCATGGAAATTCCGTCTTACACTAAACACACAGAGGAGGAAGAAGAAGATAATGTTGTTTTCAGTGGTGGTAGCGAAAGACTAGGCCTGTGTGACCCCAAAAAATCGCTGCCTGGTCGTTCTCTACGTCATCCAACCTAATATTATTGTTGTAGACCCGTGCTAGGGGTCACAAAGATAACAACCACAAATTGTGACAGGTTAAAATATACAATGTATTTATTCATAGCAATACAGTAACGCCACTAAATATGGTAGGAGATGACCGAATTCCTACCATGCGGTAAAACATGAATAGGAATGTCCTCTGTTTGAGTCTTTGCAACCATGGTATTTATTATAGATTGTTGCTTCCATTAGTTCTTCAATAGGGGTGATTTGTACCCCACAACACCCCCCCCCCCCCCGAGCTTTTAATTCCCCTGGAATGATCGTATAGCTCTTTTTCCTGGGATTGATCTCTATGGGATCGATCCTTTTTCTTTTTCTGGAAGACCGGCGTTGTTCGGCTGCTTGTGGTGTTACCAGGTCGAACGTGTCATATATATGGTCCATTACTTCTTGTTCAACAGGAGGTTGTCTGTCGTCATCAGTGACACGTTTCCGAATTTGGTTCAAATGCTTCTTGTGAGTGAATTTTGGACCTTCGATTATGTAAACCATCCACCCGATCCTCTGCTTGACCTTTCCTAGTTCCCACATCATACTATTATTTTTATGTACCTGGAAAAGTACCTTTTCCCCAGGTAAATACATCTTTTTAGGAACTGTAGTATTCGGCGGTTTTACCTGTTTAGGCAAAAGTTTCTCAAAGACCGGCCTAATTTTCCTTGCAAACATTAACTCTGCCGGCGACATCTTTGATGGAGCGCTTTCATTTGGCGTAATTCAATACACCTGTAAAAACTGTTGTAACGCCTTTCCTGAGGGCGTTCCTTTAGCTTTTTTCAGGGCTCTTTTTAGCGTGTCCACGAACCTCTCTGCCTGACCGTTTGATCGAGGATGATAGGTTGGCGTTGTTATGTGGTTGACCTGGAAATCCTCGCAGAAACTTTTAAAATCTGCTGACGTGAATTGCGTGCCATTGTCCGACACCAAACAATCGACCACACCAAACCTAGCATACAATTCGTGAAGAGCACTGATTGTAAAATCCGTCGTTGGACTTTTGCATCTAAATACCTCAGGCCATTTTGAAAAACTATCAACAACTATTAAGTAATAGTTTCCCTCCAATGGACCTGCAAAGTCCACGTGTATCCTTGACCATGGATGGTCAGCTTTAGGTCACGGGCTAAATTGTATTGTGGGCGCTTTTGCAGCCAATGCGCATCCCTTACACGACTTTACCATGTCTTCAATATCAGTGTCCATGCTCTTCCAGTAAACGTAGGACCTCATGAGGCTCTTCATTCTAGTAGCCCCAGGGTGCCCCGTATGAAAATCCTTTAAAAAATTGTTTTCCTCAGCGTGGCTGGGATTACCACCCTTTCTCGGTACAACAGTACCTCATTGCACATAGAATAAACTTCCGCCGCCGATTCATCTGATTGAATTTTTTGTTTCGTTTCTTTGATGAAACTATCTTCTTCAGCCTCCCTTATTATATCTTTCAAAGTCACTGGTAATTCCCTGATCGTATTGCACAGTATTTGTGTATAGTCCTTTTCACTTTGTAGTGACGCTATTACCGTGTCCTCCAGCGGTTCCCTTGATTTCGGGATTAATCGCGACAATCCGTCAGCGTGACCTAACTTCGCAGATGCAAGAAATTCCATACTGAAATCGTAATTTAGCAGGATGGTCGCCCATCTTTGCAGTCTGTTGGCTGAGTAAGTTGATATCCCTTTTTTTAACCGAAAATGGTTATAAGCGGCTTGTGATCAGTTTGTAATTTGAATTTTCGACCGTGTAAAAAACGGTGGAATTGTGTAACCCCAAATATGATCCCCAGTGCTTCCTTCTCAATTTGGGAATAATTCTTCTCGGCTGGCAGTAAGGTTCTCGACGCATGGGCGATCGGTTTAGTGGACCCATCTGGCATTTTATGTAGAATGCATGCCCCTATTCCATAAGCACTTGCGTCGGTTGCGACAATAATCTCTTGTTCTGGATTGAAATGAATCAGAAATAAATCTGATGTTAATACATCTTTTAACTGCTTAAATGCCGACTGGCACTCCGGCGTCCAGTTCCATTTTTTGTCCTTTTTTAATAGTTCATTCAAAGGTGCGCGCAATTTATGCATATTCTTAATAAAAGTTTGATAATAGTTAACGAGCCCTAAAAAACTTTGCAATGTAGTTACATTTTGAGGCTCTGGCATGTCTTTTATTGCTGTGGACCTATCCGGGTCGGGTTTTCTCCCGTCCTTATTCAATATATGACCCAGGTATTTTATTTGTTCCAAAAAAAATTCACATTTTGCCTCCTTCAAAGTGAAGCCGTATTCTTTTATTCTGTCAAACACTTGAAATACATGATCTCTATGTTGTTCAACATTTTGACTACGTATGAGAATATCGCCCAGATAGCCTATTGAAAAATCCAAACCGCTTAGCAAAGTGTCAATTATTTGTTGGAAAATAGCATGTGCTACTTTTATCCCAAATGCTAATCTATTGAATTTAAAAAGACCTATGTGTGTTGAGATACACAAAAGTTTTGAACTATCGTCTTCTACTGGTATCTGTAGATACGCCTCGCTTAAGTCTATTTTGGAAAAGATTTTTCCGCCATTTAACTTAGCAAATACTTCCTCTGGGTTTGGTAACGGATAGTGGTGGTCCTTGAGCGATGCATTCAATCCGGTAGAGAAATCTGCGCATACTCTGATTTCTTTTGATTTTTTTTTATGTATACGGTGGGGGCTGCCCACTCACTATAGTTAATATGGGTCCAAATCCCTGTGTTAACTAGTCTTTCCAATTCTTCTTCAATTTTTTCTCTTGAAGCGAACGGTACGCTACGTGTTTTTTTTGAATATTGGTTTTGCTTCATCCAGCAATTCGAATCTCGCTTTTATTTTCGTGCAGCATCCAAGCTTTTCAGAAAAAACACTTGGAAAAGATTTTTTTAGATCTTTTTTTGGTTTGTCGGCTTCGGCCGTTAAATTTTCGATTTTTTGACAAAAATCACTCATTGGCGAGTCCCATAATTCAAATTCTTGGATCCAGTCAGATCCAAATAAATTTGATGTGTTCCTAAGAACAAATACTTTTAGCTTTTTTGTCTTTCTTTTTAGTGAAACATTAATAATTAATTCACCCTCAAAATGTATCTTTTCACCAGTTACCGATCTTGCGATTTTATTCGTCTTCATCATCGTGGGCTTACCTAATTTCTTCCACGTGTGAACATTTATAATCGATATATCCGACCCTGAATCGAGTTGCAGATTTACTTCTCTATTTCTGATTCTCACTGTAACATATTTCCTTATGTTCTCTGTTGGTGAAGGGTCCCTCTTTGCAGTTTTTATGTAGTTCTTTTTTCCTACTTTTGCTCTGCAATATGAGGCCTTGTGCCCTGCTCGTTTGCATGGGTCACACGTTATTTTCTTATGGTACCAACATGCATTGTACCCATGAGGTCCTCCACATTTACTACAAGGGGTCCTAGGCTTTTGTCTATCCTGATAATTTTGTGAAGGGTTCTTTTTGCCTCTTGGTTGGTAATAGCTGGCGGGTGAGTGTCCTTTATTTTTGGAGCGTATCTTTTTAATGTGAGCGATACCTGCTTCCTCTATGTTTCGGGAATCTTGTTTTACTGCCACGAACCGCTGACAATCTTCAGCCAGTTTCTGAAGCGTTAAATCAGGTTCTAATTCCAGTTTATTTAGAGCACGACGTCTTATATCGGCGTCTTTTGTGGCTATCAAACCTTGTGTGAATATTAGGCATCTAAAATTATCTGCCGTTAATGATGACAACTTGAAGTCGTCACAGTTTTTATTAACTATAGACGCAAAAGTCGTATAATCCTGATATTCCTTATGTGTAATATTCATACATTTCCATCTTTTATGGAAAAGGCTTGTCTTTGGACAGTATAACTCCATTAACAGTTTGACTGCCTGGTCAAACGACAATTCGTTGGTTTTTCTTGGCAAAATATAATCCACGAATTTGTTATGTTCGGATGCACCCAACTTCCGTAGTAATAAACGAACCTTCTTTTGATCCGTCCATGAACCACAATCAATCTTGAATAAGTCTTCAAATCTTCTGAAGTATGCTTCAAATGTTAGGTCTTCCTCAGGAGCATAGCGAAATGTATCAATGGCTGACCAGATCGCATTTTGCGAAAAAGCCGTACTGTTTTCCTGTCCGTTGTCCTTATTCATTAAAACTTGCGTTAACAAATCCATTTTTTTATCTGATTTGTTTTGATGCTCTAGATGTAATTTTTTCAATTCCAATATTTGTTCGTTCATTTCTTTCTTTTCTTCCGCGGCGTATTTCATCATTTCTTTTCTTTCTCTTCCCTGTTTTTCCTCGAAGTATTTCATTAAACTTAACTGCTTCTCGTCATTTTGTTTCTGTACTATCAATTGTTCTTGAAACCTTTTTTCAAGTTCTAATCGTTTATTTTGTTGAAGTTTTATAATTTCCAAAATCTGTTTTGAAAAATCCTCCATTTTTTTTTTTATGACAAAAAAGCGTTTTCAGAAACAAACCAATTCTTTTTCTATAGTACCAACTCTACAAAAAAAACTTTTACAATTTTTGTATCTGGTTATATTGACGAGTATTTCCTCAATTTATTTTTTCCTTGTGTGGCAATTTTCCACTAGAAAATAATTCAGCGTTTGTGTTTATACAGAAAACAGTTTGACCTTTTTTTTTTCTTCAATTTTCTTTTCGTAACGTGTAAGTATTTAGTTCAAATCCTTGTTGAACGTACACTTTTTTCTTTTACAAAGAATTAGTTTCTTTTTTTTGTGAAAAAAAAACGAGTTCATAGCATTTATTTAAATATTGGCCATAATTTCCGCTTTAAGTGCGTAACAGAATATCATATTTTCTCATTAACACAAAGTGTTATGCCGTACCTGCTTGTCGAAAGTGTTTTTTTTTTCAACGTGCCAGTCAGTCAGAGAAAATTTATTTTAATCGGAAAAATCCGACGTAATTTTTTAATTTTGCGAATACTCGCTTTAGCCAAAATAAAATATACTATCATTTACTTGCTGTATTTTCGTAATTTTTTTTTTCAATGCTAATGCCTTTTTAAGACAATCTTTTTAGAACGAACAAATTCTTTTTTTTTTTTGTACTTACTGAAACTTTGAGTCGTTTTTTTTTTCAGTTGTCGTAAATCCACGCCATTTATGAGTTCCATTTTAACTCGTAGTTTAGGCAGCAAGATAAGACTTTTTTTTTTGACGACGTCTTTTGTTGTTTGACGTTTTTTTTTTCAAGTAAATCCTTGCCCGAATCTTCGTTATTCAGTTTTTTGTCGAATGATCCCGTAACTTTCTTGAGTAATCCTGGTAGCCAGTTTGTCGTGACTGGTATAAAATCAAAATCCTCACGTTTGTTCTTTACTAAATTTCTCGTCGCCAGTGTTGTAGACCAGTGCTAGGGATCACAAAGATAACAACCACAAATTGTGACAGGTTAAAATATACAATGTATTTATTCATAGCAATACAGTAACGCCACTAAATGTGGTAGGAGATGACCGGATTCCTACCATGCGGTAAAACATGAATAGGAATTTCCTTTATTTAACACCTACCCACTATATGAGTATGTGACACAAGGTCGGAAAGTGGAATTTGAAAAGCCAGCGCCCGAGAACGTGAGCGCTTTAGCCATTAAAAATTGCCTGGACAGCCCCGTCGGCATTCCCCGGTAGGGGCGCCTCAGGCAGTAAGCTATCAACTTACTCCTCCCCAAAGAGGAGAGGCAAAGCCTGGGAGGGTGGACCTCCTAGAACTGCACAGGACAGACCCATAGACCGGCGGAATCATGCCCCGAAGGCCAAGACAACACCGGTCTATAGGGTGTAGTATCCATCGGAACAGATACCACACGTGGACACTCACATGATAGGAATGTCCTCGATATTTAACACCTACCCACATTAGGAGTATGTGACACAAGGTCGGAAAGTGGGATTTGAAAAGCCAGCGCCCGAGAACGTGGGCGCTTTAGCCATTAAAAATTGCCTGGACAGCCCCGTCGGCATTCCCCGGTAGGGGCGCCTCAGGCAGTAAGCTATCAACTTACTCCTCCCCAAAGAGGAGAGGCAAAGCCTGGGAGGGTGGACCTCCTAGAACTGCACAGGACAGACCCATAGACCGGCAGAATCATGCCCCGAAGGCCAAGACAACACCGGTCTATAGGGTGTAGTATCCATCGGAACAGATACCACACGTGGACACTCACATGATAGGAGTGTCATCTGTTTGAGTCTTTGCAACCATGGTATTTATTATAGATGGTTGCTTCCATTAGTTCTTCAATAGGGGTGATTTGTACCCCACAACAATTATATTGTTCGAAATTGTCAGGTAAACGTCATAGCTTAACAATGTGATGCTGCAGCAACGCTGCTAGAGCATAAACAACAAGAACAAGATAACTGTTTTTAAGATTTTCATTCCATATTTAGTATTATAGTAGCATGTCGGGCGGTGATGTACCTACCTGGTAAGGCATTCAGCCGACTTCCTACGAAGGAGGAAGTTTCATGGGAATATAAAATTAACAAGCGGTCCCCAGTCGCATGTATACCCCGGTGAGGGGAGATGACGACGTTAGGTTTTTGTAGTTCTTGCAGGGAGGTGTCGACGTTCTTCTACATACAGCGCCTGATATTCCCAAATAGTCACCCATCTGGTACTGACCAGGCTCAGCGTTGTTTAACTGCGGTGGTCTAACGAAAATCAGTATGTCACCGTGATTATTCCGTATACATAATGACAGGAAGTTATGTGTTAGCTACTGTTGTACAGCGGCCGGAATGTGGTCGGGTGATAGTTATCATGGAATCAGATGAGGTCCATGATCGTCGTTTCTGTGTGTGTCTTAACAAAACTTAACTTGTTCGATTTCAGTACATACTATGGCATCCGTCTAGCTCACTGAAATAAAATGAAATTCTCATGGATGGCTTTGCTCTTGAGAAAAAATCAACTATGAACTTCTTGGTCTTCCTCTCTCATCAAATCTTTCTTGTAGTTCATACATTAAATCCATTGATCTTTCTGCTTCTCGTAGTCGGTTCTCTTTATCGCTCCAAACACATTCTCACACCTGAGGGTATTCTCTATCCATACAAATCTACCATCAGACCATGTATGGGGTACTGTTGTCATATTTGGGCTGGTGAATCTCTGTTCCATTTGAGGATTGTTGATAAGGTGCAGAAACGTATCTGTAATTTGATTGGCCCCACCCTTTCTTCTTCTCTCCCCCCCCTCTCTCTCTCTCTCTCTCTCTCTCTCTCTCACACAGATGTGGCACGTGTTCTTGGGGATTGTGTGATATATTCCCTGCTTCTTTTGTTCCACTCGTTTGACTCGCTGGTCTAGTAGTCTCTATCCGCTGTTTTGATACCTCATTGTAATACAGCTTCCTATTCCAGTAGCTTCTTTCCAAGAACTGCAGACTTGTGGAACTCTCTTCCTGCTGACTGTTTTTCTCCTACCTATAACCTTGGTCTTTTTAAGGTCAATGGGCATCTCCTGTCTTTGTGATAATCATATATCGTTCTTGTTAGCTTCTTACATCAAGTGGCTTCGTGCCTTGTCTGGGGCGATTTTTATTTTTAAAAAGAGGGCTCTCATCTAAATGAAGGGCAACGCTGTATTATTACCATTTAACAACTTTTATTAGTTGAGTTAGCTTTTCATGGAATTGGATTTAAAAAATAGTTCCATCAAAACTGTAAAGAATAGCAACAACAGAAGATCGGAGGGGTGGGGATTTCGACAAACCTTGTGCAAAGTCTGCCATGACGTTTTGTGTTATTTTAAGGCTCTTCTTTGTAGGATTTTCCCTTTTTTATTGGGAAAATTTTTTTTATTTTCATCCGTTTCTGCTTTCCGTTTTTCTTTCCTTTTATCCGTCTGTTTTCTTCTCTGTCCCTTTTCCTCTCCCTCTCTCCTTTCCTCTCTCTCCCTCGCACTTATTTTAATTTCATTTCCTCTCTTTTCTCATCTTCCTTAATTTATTCTCTTTTTTTCTTTCTTGCTTTCTGTTCTCTATCACTCTCCCCATCCCCCTCTTGCCCCCTCTCTCTCTCTCTTTCTCTCTCTCTCTCTCTTTCTCCATCTCTCTTCCTTTTAATTTTATTTCCTCTCTTTTCTCATCTTCCTTAATTACTTTTCTTTTTTCTTTCTTGCTTTCTCTTCTCTATCATTCTCCCCATTCCACCTCCTACCCTCTCTCTTTCTTTCTCTCTCTCTTTCTCTCTTTCTCTCTCTCTCTCTCTCTCTTCCTTTTAATTTTATTTCATCCCTTTAACTTTTTACCCCTTTTCTATCCTTTTCTTTTCTTTTTCTTCTGTTCACACCTTCTACTTTCTCTTTTCTCTTTTCTCTTTCTTTGTTGATGTCTTATTTTATTTTATTTTATTTTTGAGTTGCGTCAAAAGGCAAACTCGCCTCCTGCGCCCCGTTCGGTAAGACGTTCAGGTCAACATATGACGCCAATGGCTCGACAGATGGCTTCAATTTTCCAAATTCTTCAGACTGGGTCCATATATATGTGTGGCGTGGGGAGAGAGGGAAAGAGGGAGAATTTCCCGTCAGGCCAGCCATTTCATTGTGTGGTAAGTCATAAAATGCGAGCGCAACGGCACACGAGCCCCTAAGTCAGCTGCTCCACGCCGCATCCCACCAGTACATATAAGGACATCTGACACTGGTGTAACTGTACATTGTTCACTCACTCACATTCCTTTAGCGCAGGAATTTAAGGCGGGAAACTATAAGAATATATATTATAGAAGAAGACAGGAAACAAAAGGTCGGATCCGAATCTTGAGTACTGGTTTTTCGTAGGATCGGGCGAAATAATCACTAAAACTCATTATAACGAAGAACAAAACTGATATTTTCTCATTACATCCGTAAATATCATTCCCAGCATTATTAATGGGGCACTATTCACATAATAGTCGGTTTAATGTTTACTGACATCCATTAAAAACTAATGTCCATTAAAGATATTGACATAAACAAAATATTGATGTGATGCAAAAAAAAGAAATCTTCAATCTCTGTTTTTAATTTCGAGAAAGGAATTACTTCCGTTGATTCAGCCATTATTCTCGTAGAGACTCGACTCCTGTCTGATCACAGTAGAAACCCCAGACTTTGTATTTTCATTCCTTGCAAGTTATTCTACCAATTCATTTCAATTGACATAAGCAACATATGTTTTACTCTTATAAACCCCAAATAAGACACATTACAACCGAGACGTAAGGGGCTACTGTGAAGAAGGGGCCCTGCCTACAGGGGAACCCCAAGTAGGGAGTTGAGCAGCGAGATGTCTGTTCGCATTAGATTAAAATGTCTGCATCTTTGGGCAGTCAGAGAAGCAGTAAACAGGGAGAGAGTTCCAACGTCTAGCAGCTCGAGGGAACGAACTATTCGAGTAGAAAGCTTTCCAGAATCTGGGGACCTCTACAGTAAAGAGGTTGGATTTTGCTGCTTGTCAGGTTAGTCAAGAAGGCACTAGTGCTACAAGTTTGTCGGAGCACATTCCATTAAAGTACTTGTAAAAAAGCACAGGGTTGCAACATTGCGGCGATGTGACAGGGGTTGGAGTTTGGTTGACAGTGCGGGTTCTATTAGATTGAAAACACTTTTTGGGGTCCTGTCTAATAGGGAGAGACTACTTATATTGATACGAAGTAAACAACACTTAGATATTCTTCTATATTTAATTCCCTGGTATATTTATATTATTTGGTACTGTTCCAGATGACGCGCCTAATTTCCGTGACTTCGCGTCGACAAC
This sequence comes from Sepiola atlantica, assembly GCA_963556195.1. NCBI lineage: Eukaryota > Metazoa > Mollusca > Cephalopoda > Sepiida > Sepiolidae > Sepiola > Sepiola atlantica. Next base: position 44,828,870 of record OY744529.1, read on the forward strand.
GATCGGGCATGTCGCGGAAGCGCCCGAGCGCTGACGGAATAATATCATTTTTACTTTCTTTTATCTTATAAAAACATTGACAAAATTTTACCCCCCCCCCATAAAAAAGATTGTTTTCACAAAAAAAAATGATTTTAATCTATGTATTTTTTCTTTGAATTTATTCGTCTTATGTTAGCGTCTACCAGTTAGAGCTTAGCAGCTTAAATGCTGGGCTTGGCTATCGCTAAGAACGGGAGTCCTAACCCTAAACCCAAACCCTAACCCTAAACCTAGCCCATTTTTTCTTTCTTTCTTTCTTTCTTTTATGTTAGCAAGAAGAAAAACAGAAAAACAGCGAAACAGCTGAAAAAGAAAACATTGACAAAATCCCCCCCACAAAAAAATTGTCCTTCTACACATTTAATTGAAAATGGTTCATTTCCACCCCCCCCCCCCGATCCTCCACCCTACAGTTTGTTCGGTTTTTATCTTTTCATTTATGTATTTTTTCTTTGAATTTATTCGTCTTATATTATCGCCTGCAAGCCTTCCATTAACGCTTGGCGTTTCCGTCTCGGCAACTCTCGGGCGTTTCCGCGACCTGCCCGATCGTTGTCGACGCGAAGTCACAGAAATTAGCGCATCATCTGGAACAGTACCTATTACGTTACTAATTGCTCGATGTTATATTCTTAAATTAAAAATACTTCTTAAAGTCAATATTCGTTTACTTTTCTTTTGTTTTAAATGAAAGGATATGAGCAGCGGCAGCAGCAGCAGCGGGGTATTTTGATGTCCATATGTCGCTTACGAGAATAAACCGAAAAGTAAGTTACAAGAGAAAAAATCAAAGTTAGTTTGTTTTTTTAATTAATTTTCATTTACCTCACCACATACTCGGTTAAATATATATACTTACACATTTAAAAAAAAAAGAATTCTACCAGTCGCTATAAAGCCAAGAGTTGTTTCTTCTCGTTTTGTCTCAAGAGAAAATGCAGCAACAACAGCAGCAGCAGCAACGAACGTGTTTTACGTTTATTTATTTTTTTAAACAGGAACATGTCGCCTACGATATTTATTATAACCAAGTGTTCTTAATGTTCCTTGAAAATTTACTGATTATTGTTATTTGGCTCATTTTATTTTTTTGTTTACGTGTTACGGTTGTTTAGATTTTATACGTGTATTTTCACCGTCAGCATAGGCAAACGTGAAAGTAAGGAAACAGAAAACCGAAGCACTCCTGTATTTTCAACGAAGTAGTTGAAGTAGAGCCAAAGATCCATGTTACGAAGTGTGTGTTTCAAACAAAGAACCCATTTGGTTATTCCTATTTTGAAAACTTACTTAGATAGATAGATAGATAGATAGATAGATAGATAGATAGATAGATAGATAGATAGATAGATAGATAGATTGATTGATTTATGGGGAGATAGATAGATAGATAGATAGATAGATAGATAGATAGATAGATAGATAGATAGATAGATTGATTGATGGGGAGATAGATAGATAGCTAGATAGCTAGATAGCTAGCTAGCTAGATAGATAGATAGATAGATAGATAGATAGATAGATAGATAGATAGATAGATAGATAGATAGATAGATAGATAGATAGATAGATAGAAATACCGTAATTGTGTTGTACAACTGACTGTTCGAAAATCGGAAGTGATGCTGAGGCCTTTAAACTGTCAATTAGATGTTTCTGTTGTGAAATAACGGTTGAAGGCAAGTAGTATGTGAAATCCCGATTGTAAAAATTAATACGGCGTTAAGGACACCTAATTATTTTTTTCATAGAATAGAAACGGTGAAAAGATCATCATCTACTGTCTGCATACAGAACTTAAGCACTATATAATTTCCAAAGCTAATACACGAAAAAAATGTGACATGTTTAAATAGTGCAGTCGAACACTGATCATTTGTTTAAGTTTCTGTTTCGGAAAGATATTACTTTTTTATGGAAATCACTCCAGACAAGGCATGAAGCCACTTGATGTAAAGAGCTTTAAAAAATAGTACTTCCAGGTCAAAAACTAGCCAACGATAAGTGTTAGATGGATAGATTTCGACCCAGAAAACAACAATTCTCCCCTCTTTGTCAGAAACATCACTCATGGAATGTGAGGACTAAAGGACAAAATAATGGAAGCGAGAGTTAACCTTAGATCGAATTTTAATTCTGCCTGATGAGATCTCAGTTTATAACAGCTGTTGATCGATAACATCGACATGCCAGTGTCGCAGATTTTGTACATGTCTGTGTAAATAAAAAATAATGATATATAAAAGCTCTATTTGATATTGAGCACTTTTTATAAGCTCAGTTAAAATTCTTTGGATTACTACTCTGTGGATGTTTACCTTGTCTTGATTATATATATATATATATATATATATATATATATATATATATATATATATATATATATATATATATATATATATATATATATATTAGCATGTAAAGTTAAATAAGGAACAACATACAACCATCGGCATCTGATACCTGGTGAAACAGTTTTGCTCATCCTTGAAGCACAGGTGGACATTGCAGACTCCGCAGAGCGCGTTTGATCCTCCCTACTTCAGTACTTACATACGTGGCGGGTGTTTATACAGCCGCATCTTCGCTGATTGGCTGATATAGATTCGCGTGGGTTTACTACCTCGGTGGTGGGGGTAAGGTGGGGCTATTTCGTAATCCAACTTAATTCATCAAATATGGTACCCAAAATCAAATATATTTCTCAAAACATGATTCTATTTTTACCGCCATAAGACCTGATCTTCTAATGATGGCTAAATTACAAAAATCAAATATTTCTATCAAAGCATAAACCAATTCTTTGTTCTAATATGTATATGTATATATATATTATATATATATATATATATATATATATATATATATATATACATGACTCACTGTCTATGTGTACGTGTGTGTGATGTTATGGGTTGCCTATAGAAAGAAATGTAATAGAATCTACATAAAATCTAAAAGTGTATGCTTATGTAAAATTTACCGTGGAAGACAATGGAAGTATTCCCAAATCTCTAAGTTCACTTCCACAGGGACTATGAGCACATAACCTGTTTAAAATTTAAAATATATCCTTTTTTATAATTTTAATGATATGCATAACATTTTCTGGAGAATACAACGGAAGAACTCTGGGGTCGAACCTCCTTTAAAACTTCAAATATATCTGATTTCGATGAAACTATATCATATGTATACAATTCTCTGGGTACGACAATGGAAGTGGTCTCTCTGTGTGCCTAATATTTACGTCTTCCAACCATCTAAGAAACAGAACGCTCTTCGAACGTCTAATAAGTATTTCTGATGTTAATGAAATATATTAAGTTGCCAAATGGGAGGAGGTGAGATGAGATAGTAAAAACAAAAGGAAGTACTATGGTGTTTATTAGCACAGTAAAAAGTATATAGTAGTTATCCTAATTTAATCCCGTTGAGTCTTCCTGCTAATAGCCTATAATTAAGAGTAACGACTTAAAATAAAATGTATTTCTTGAAATAAAGTCAATTCTCATCATAATAAGAGTCTTAAATGGAGCCTGGACTACAATAAATGCAATTAAATATGTTCCAAAAATATGAGTTAAACAAAATTAAATATATTCTTAAAGTGTGAAAAAGAATGGCCCTAAAAGTTAAACAAAAAGTGTGAAAAAGTATGGTTTTAAAAAGATCCTATAATTCGTGTGTACTACACAAAATTAAATATATTCTTAAAATGTGAAAAAGTATGGTCCTAAAAAGATCCTATAATTCGTGTGTACTTCACAAAATTAAATATATTCTTAAAATGTGAAAAAGTATGGTCATAAAAAGATCCTGTAATTCGTGTGTACTTCACAAAATTAAATATATTCTTAAAATGTGAAAAAGTATGGTCCTAAAAAGATCCTATAATTCGTGTGTACTTCACAAAATTAAATATATTCTTAAAATGTGAAAAAGTATGGTCCTAAAAAGATCCTGTAATTCGTGTGTACTTCATAAAATTAAATATATTCTTAAAATGTAAAAAAGTATGGTCCTAAAAAGAGCCTATAATTCGTGTGTACTTAACAAAATTAAATATATTCTTAAAGTATGAAAAAGTATTGTCCTAAAAAGATCCTATAATTCGTGTGTACTTCACAAAATTAAATATATTCTTAAAGTATGAAAAAGTATTGTCCTAAAAAGATCCTATAATTCGTGTGTACTTCACAAAATTAAATATATTCTTAAAGTATGAAAAAGTATTGTCCTAAAAAGATCCTATAATTCGTGTGTACTTCACAAAATTAAATATATTCTTAAAGTATGAAAAAGTATTGTCCTAAAAAGATCCTATAATTCGTGTGTACTTCACAAAATTAAATATATTCTTAAAGTATGAAAAAGTATTGTCCTAAAAAGATCCTATAATTCGTGTGTACTTCACAAAATTAAATATATTCCTAAAGTATGAAAAAGTATTGTCCTAAAAAGATCCTATAATTCGTGTGTACTTCACAAAATTAAATATATTCTTAAAGTATGAAAAAGTATTGTCCTAAAAAGATCCTATAATTCGTGTGTACTTCACAAAATTAAATATATTCCCAAAATATGAGCCATCTTATATTATAATAAGTTTTTCTAATAAAGTGGTAGCTATAGAAAATTAGTTATATTCCTAAAGTATGGACATTGTTGTTATTACTTTAAATTTCATTTGATGTCTGTAATGTTTCACTGAAAGTTCCATGTATGTTTCATTCTCATGAGCCCGTCTTGGAGCGGTTATTTCAGCAAGTGTTCCTATATTTTCAGACAGTCTAAGAATATGAAAATACGACATCAGTAATACCGGCACGGCAATGCTAGCAAGTTTATGATATGCATTTTAACGCCATCAATTTTATTGCTTCCCAGGCAGACTACGTAGATACGTTTTTGTCTTTTTTTATATATAGTTCAGACCATGGTAAAATTTGTGGCCAAAATCTTTATTCTTAAATTTCAAGTATGATTTTAACGCTTATGAGAACCGACATCTCTGGGAGATTAGGACAACGCCATATAAGGAGAAAAGTAATAAGGAGAATAAGAATGAAAAAGTAATAACAAAATAAATGAAAAAAGATAAAAGAAACAGAAAAAAGAACACGGAGAAAAAACAGCAGTTATCAAGCAAAAACATTTTTTAAATTGAAAGATATAACAAAACTAACAGCGAAGGGGGCGGAAATATTAGAATAATTATGTAAGAAGGAGGGCAGGGTCGACACATAAAACGAGACACGACGAAAAGATTGAAAACATATTGTCAAGAATAATGAGTTAAAATCAAGACGAACAAAAATGAATAATGGGAACCACTTACCAAATTTAGACTCTTAAAATGAAAAAAAATGAAACTAAACTTAAGAGATAAAAGAAGAAAACAATGAAACAAGAATAAAAACGAAGTTGCTTCACTATATCTCCGTTGTTGTCCATTTTGTTTTTTGTTTGTCTTTTGTTTGTTTGTTTTTCCCATTCTATTTTCTTGTTTTTTTTTTTCATTCTTTTCCAGTTAAGCAAAGGCATTCATCTGAAAACTTAAACAAACCTAGGCGCAAAACATACTTTTAAAAAAATAATAAGGTTGCGCATGATTGGTCAACTGGATTCCGCCTGGGCCAATCGAATCGCCTGGACTGAGTTAAAATCTTATCGGATCGATGGGGATTGTTAAAGCAGTAAACCCCTTTTTTATGTAATTACTAGTTGTATCTACCTGGCGTTATCCGGGATGAAGTAATATTTGTTTTGTTTTTTGTTTGCATATTTTTTTTTAAAGTTATACACGGCAAAGAATTAAAAATTAAATTTGCAGCAAATTCCACCCTTTGCGATCAAGGCCACATACCTCCAGAATTATCTCCTATGACCAAAATACTTTAACCAATGAGGCCAACTTAAACAGCTACACGAAAAGAGGAGAAATACACCTTATTATGCTTTTTTCCAAGCGGACAAATACGATTGGATATATATATATATATATATATATATATATATATATATATATATATATATATATAACAAATATTAATTATTGGTTATTATCTATGTACGTATACGTTTCGTCCTTAATAATCGGGACTCATCGGCATAGAGATATGACTATTCACTAACGGTCATGCGATTCGAAACCCCGGATTACGAGTATTTTGCAACTCAAATCCGACGCCTTAACCACACGGCCAATTTTGAACAGCGAATAAACTGTGATAATTTTAACACTTTATACGGCGGCTTAACGTCTAGATGCATTTAAAGCTAGTGGCGTCATGCTGTGTTAATACTACACTTACAGTGCTCTACTTTTTCTAGGAGCGACAAATAACAATATATATATATATATATATATATATATATATATATATATATATATATATATATATATATATATATCAGGACCTTGTATTGTGTTGATAACAATTTTTCCTATCTTTTATGTTTTTCGTAACTGTTCCTAGTACTCCTTATAACTTTCTTAATGTTCCATATTCCTTTCAGGTTTCTGGCAAGTTCCATATATTTTATTAGTTTTGTTTTTTCCTCATTGATCTTCCCCCTGTGATCTGCTGGGACGGTGAAGCCTACAAGTTGACAGTGTTGTTTTTTTTCTTCTTCTTGACCATTAGCACGTCAGGTATCCTTACTTGTATGAGTTTGTCCGATTGCTTACCTCCTCGATACGAAAATACGAGCGGACGTTGTTTTCTTTATTAGTCTCCATACTGGTTACCAAACGTCCTATGTTGACTAAGAAAAAATGTTGTGTGATAATTTTAGTAGTGAGGGTGTACATACTTTTGAAATTAAAATTCGAAAATATTTTCATTCTTTTGTTTTTTGATTTTTTGTTGTTTTTCAATTATCAACTTTTTATCCTTCCTTTTCTTCTTTTTTTCTTCTTTTTCTTCTTCTTCTTCTTTTTCTTTTCCTCTCCTTTCTTTTCCTCTTCCTTCTTTTTCTTCATCTTCTTTTTCTTCTTTCTTCTTCTTTTTATTTTTCCTTTTCTTCTTCTTCTTCTTCTTCTTCTTCTTCTTCTTCTTCTTCTTCTTCTTCTTCTTCTTTTCGCGTTAATCCTGAGCTACGACGGGATCCGCAATGATAGATTTTTTGTCTCCACTTGGCTCACGTAGAGACAAAAATCCGTCATTGCGAAAGAAGAAGAAGAAGAAGAGGGGGAGGAGGAGGAGGAGGAGGGGGAGGGGGAGGAGGAGAAAAAAGTTAATAAATAAAAACAAAGATTAAAACAGGTAACTGGTTTTGGCTTGGACACAACTGAAGCTGACATAAAAACCTGCACCGCTCTAGTTTGAATATGTGAACGTGATTTCGTTTTTTTCCGAACGCCGAATAAAGAAGCGGTACGGTAACCCTTCATTTGCAGTAACGTTATTGTCCACCTTTTATCGGGCCGGTGTCAACGCTGTTCTTTTGTATACTTTTCTAGAGTCGTAAAACTTGAATATGTTCTTTTCTTGAAGAAGGGGATGACGACGATTTCAACTTTAAATATACTTTATTCAACTTAACGTTGGATATCCATATTTCCTTTACTAAGAGTTGATTTCCATTAGATCTTAAACACCGACTTCTTGCGCTGACACGCAATATCTAAGTATTGTTAGTAGTGATGGGGCGATCGAAATATTTTTCCCGATTCCGATACAATCATCAATTCTGTTCTAAATTCCCGATTCCGATAAAATTACCGATTCCGATTTTTTTTTAATCTCTAAATATTAACCTATAGAGTTGTTGTTGTCTTTAAATGTTCGGATTACCGTAAAACCCCATGGAATATATTTTTAAAAAAACGTAAAAATACACATGTGGGGGAGGGGGCAATTTATAGATTTTAGTTTTATTGGTAGTTTAAAATCAATAAATATTTATCATTGTAAATTTTAAAATAACAACAACTCTATAGCTTACTGTTTATAGATTTTAAAAGAATTGGAATCGTTAATTTTATCGGAATCGGGAATTTAGAACAGAATCGGGTAAAATATTTGAATCGTCCCGTCACTACTAATAATACTACAAATACAAAATTAAGTTTTAAATAAAAACAAACAAAAAATACAATTAAAAGAATCAGTTTTGGCATCGGAAAATAGACCCAAAAATCCGGATACCCTAAAAAGTTCCGATTTTTCAGATTCCCGGTTCCGATTAATCGTCCCAGAACTTATTTATTAGTCCATATAACTTATTCCTTAAGTTTCACAGAACGATGAGACAAGAGTAAGAAAAAGGGGGGATGGCCGTAGCCTCAGTTTGTCGTCACAGTTCTTGTACAATTTCTATTGAGCTATGAGAGCCCTTTTACCATATCTCTTATAATTAATGTGTGTACACACGTGTTTTCACTTTCTATTCATACGAGTCAAACGTATTGTTATTAACAATTGGACAATCACATTTTTGTTATTGATAAACGTCGAAATCTTGAATATGACCAGTAGGTTAATTTGTCATTTCTGAACAGGCAGAAAAAAACGATGTTCACAAAGGAATTTGGGTAAATGGCATATTTTTGTTTGATGTGACTGCGCCAGGCAGATGGTTATGATAGCGATTTGGAAGAGGAGAGTGAAACTCGCTGGAATCGGTCAATACTCTTACGTGGTTGATACAATGCAACAATTGTGAAGGCACATACTTAAGGTCAGGTTAATTATACAACTAAATTTCCCTCTCCCTCTTTCTTCTTCTTCTTCTTCTTCAAGATCATGTAAGTAAAGATGATGCTAACATCAGCTAAAGTAAGATCAAATAGCGCCATGAAAATAGAATTATTAGCCATTGACAATTTAATTCTGTTAACTTCATAATAAAGTTTTACAGTTTTAGATATCTAGTAGATAGTATGTATGTATATATATATATATATATATATATATATATATATATATATATATATATGTATATATATATATATATATATATTGAATGTGAAATGATATATATAATAATTATTTCCACAAATTTATAATTATATATATATTTATATGTATGTATGTATGTATGTATATATATATATATTGGGTATTTAGATCTGTATGGCTAGGTTTCCTTCCTCTTATCTATTTGCCTTTCTGGTACCTAAGGTACTAAAGCTTTTTTTTT
>OY744529.1:44840561-44888061 GCA_963556195.1 Sepiola atlantica
AGTGCTGGTGAACGATATCAGGGCTTACCCATACAGAATACAGACGCTGCAGAATACAGACCCTTACAGCCTCAGACAAGAAGCAGAGGAGCGCTATGGCAGTCAAGATGCTCGATAAGGTCGAGGAGACACCAGGTTTCCTTAACCTCCTTTGGACCTCAGATGAAGCCCACTTCTATCTTGACGGAAAGGCAAACTCCAAGACAAATGTCTTCTGGGGGTCCTCCAGACCCAATGAAGTAGCCACCAAGCCCCTGCACTCTCCTAAGTGCACGGTGTGGGCTGCAATCTCGGTCAGAGGCATCATCGGACCAATCTTCATCGAAGAATCTGGCGCAGCAGTGACAGTCACCAAGGAGCGGTATGTGGAGGTCCTCAAAACCTTCAAGAGTGAGCTCCAGACCCTCTACTCGTCGCTCATGAGCAAGTTCTGGTTCCAGCAAGACGGAGCAAGTTCTCACACCTCAAACCTGTCCCGAGATTGGCTGAAAGAGAACTTCGGAGGCCGAGTGATCAGTCTCAAGACTAATTTTGAGTGGCCACTCCATAGCCCGGACCTAAGCCCCCCAGATTATTTCCTTTGGGGCTATCTTAAGGACAGAATGTACGCAGGGAAACCCAGAACCATCACGGAATTCAAGGAAGCCATCAGGGAGGAGATGAGAGCCATTCCCAATTCAGTCTGTAAGAACGTCATGGATAACTTCGTTCTGCGCCTCAAGAAATGCACGGAGCTAAAAGGAGTCCATCTAGAACACATGCTGTAGAACGGAGAAAAAAAGGCCAAAGACCCTAGTGTTTTGATATGATGTTGTGAATATAATAAACTAGTTATGCCTCAAAATTCATTTCATTCGGACGAAACACTAAGAAACGGGGCCTAATTAGATTTGGGGCCCGTTTTTTGGGGTCACCCTGTATATATAAGTTGGCAGAGAATAAACTAAAAGGCATAATTTGAACATTTTTATAAAGTTAAAAAATGTAGATGTCCAGTGAAAAAAAGTTAAACATCTACTTAAATCTATCTGATGATAAAAATACATTTTTTTGAAAAGCCTGGCTTAAGAAAAATGAAAAAATAAGCATTCTTTTATTGAATAACTGAAGATAAAATAGATTTGTCATTCTTACGTTTTTTATTTCTCTTCTGTCATATATATATATATATATATATATATATGTACTGATGAAAGACCCTTACACAGAAATTAAGAATCCTAATTTGCATATTTAATTTGTAACCCGTCTATACTAAATTAATGATTGGTGTTATTGATTTCAAATTATATTCACCCTATTTCTCTCATACATATGTAATAGGTTCATCGATATTAACAGTATTTAATGAAACTCATTTAATCTTTTAAAAAGAGTGAATTCATTCATTTTCAAACAAGGTCAAGGTCATTTGAATGAAACTTATTTACTTTATAGAAAAAATATATATATTACGCATCGAGGTGGGTACTCCCCTTCCTCCTCATTTCCCGGCCTTCTCTCTTCCCTCTCACTCTTTATCTCTCTCTCCCTCTCTCTCTCTCTCTCTCTCTCACTCTCTCTCACTCTCTCTCTCTCTCTCTATATATATATATATATATATATATAATATATATATATATATAGATATAGATATAGATATATATAGATATATATTTATCTATCTATCTCCCTCTCGCTCGCTCTCTCTCTCTCTCTCTCTCTCTCTCTCTCTCTCTATCTATCTATCTATCTATCTATCTCTCTCTTTCTCTCTTTCTATATATATATATATATATATATATATATATATATATATATATCGCTTTCGCTCGCTCGTGACGCCAAAGCCAAATTTTCTTTATTGTTTTTTAAAGAGCTTCGCATCATCGCCAAAGGGAATTGAATTTTTTCTATCCATTAATTTCTTATTTAAAATTAAAATAAAATTATATCGAAATTACTCAAATATAATATTCATTTATTTCATGAATAAATGCGGAAGGTTTTGTCCCGTGTTTACAAGACACTTATGAATGAAATTTTTTAAATTTAGGCATGAAGCCTTAATTGTTTTTTTTATGGGGGTGGTCATACAATTTTGACAATAAATCTTTGTTTGTGGGTTCGATAGTCATACCTTTTGTCCAAAATACCCTGGACTTACCCTACGCTAGACATTCTTACCAAAATACCGCATTCACTCTATGACTTACTCCTTACTTACTTTGTGAAGCGATAGCGCGCTCGAAGCATTTTTTTGCTATTGGAGATCAATTCTGTGCGTTATTTGGGGGCACTTTTCAGGCTATTACGTATAATCGTACGATCTTTCCAGTCGGACTTAGGGTTAGTGTTAAAAAGTATATTAGTTGACTGCTCTCATAAGTTAGAATTACCCTAAACAGTAGAATCTCATTTTTGAGGGGTTGGTTGATTAAGCTGAGGGTGTTAATCTACAAATTTAACAATATTTGTTAATTTTTAAATTACAAAAAAAAAAGATTTATATGAATCTATTTTATTTCTGTCTTTAAAAATCAAAGCGAAAAACACAAAGTAATTATTTTAAATTACTCAGGAATATATAATTCTTTTACTTGACCAATGGACGTTCCGCTTTTGGCAATTGTCAAGAATAATCAGCAAAAGAAAAGGGCCGCAAAAACAAATAGTAAACAAATAACTGTTAACAAAGGTACTTTTCTACCTACCGGTCTATTTTTTGTGTGTTAAAGTATTTATTTCAATTAAAAAGTTCGGTTAGACTGAAAAACAAAGATGGATGACAGTCGTTCGCCGACCGTCTACGAAGTCTGGTGATTTTTTGTACTTTCTCCTTTCGATTAGGTAGAAAGCGAATCTTAAAGCGTTTAGGACACTTATTTATTGACTATTTGTTTGCTTTTTCACTTCAAAAGACGTTCGCTTACGCCAGCTTGAAAATGGAACTGTATATCGATCGGATTAGGACGAATTATTAAAATGCAATAAAAACGATTAAAAATCTTTTAAACCACACATAAAATAGGCAGATAGGTAGAAAGTAAATTTATTGCTTGTGGTAACAGTTATTTTTCGTTATTTGTTTATGGGGAGGGGTTTCACCCCTTTTTTCTGCTTGTTATTCTTGTCAACCGACCCGATTTTTCGTGTATTCCTTTCATTATGGGGAATTCATTTTTATGCTTATAAAAAAATCAAATCTCAACATTTGAATATATCAAATAACACTATGATAATCATCTTTTTGTTGTTTTCCTCAAATTACCAAAATGTGAAAAGCAGCAATTGTTTGACTATATGTATCTGTTTCACAATAGAGCCAGAAGATTACTAAAAGTTAATCGAAAGCTTGAGAAGTAAAATCCACCAGACTTGGAGAAAACGTCTAGAAAATAGACATTTGGAGCACACAAAGGTGTACCTCCTTGTAAAACGCAGAAGGGGCATAGCCAGGGATCACTCTACAAGAAAACATTATGAAAACGTTTGTTCCCCCAAATTTCAGACACTCAAGTCAAAAATGGGATAAAGTGTCCTCCTGTTTCTCGTATGGAAGAATTGCTGACTTTTTGGAGTAGCATCTGCATGATATGGAACTAGACATGTTATACCTCCAAGATATCCGGTGCAACATTCTTTAGTGAGGTCTTCTATAGCTGAGTAGGGCGTCGCTTTTGACGTGCGATGTTGTTTATGATCAAATGAAGGGCGGATTACTGGAGTAGCTTGTATGATGTTAAAAACCCTAAAATAAACAATAAAGTCAGCGGTTAATGATAACTTGTCTGAAAGCATTTTAAAGAGGTATGCTTCATTATCTCTGTATCTCTGTAGATGGTAACTAAAGCATACTCACACAGTTGCACAAATGTATACACAAATATGCACTCACATTTGCGCACACACGCATTCACGTATACACACGTACATGTACATGGACATACATTACACACTCACATATATATATATATATAAACGTTGAAATGACATGAAAGTATGTTGAAAGTGACAGCTTTGACACGCTAGTTTATTAGTAAATCACTTGTGTCAAATTCAAATATCTAATGTTATTTTAAGCTGTCAAGTATATATATATTTATATATATACATATATATATATACATATATGTATATATATGTATATATATATATGTGTGTGTGTGTGTGTGTGTGTGTGTGTGTGTGTGTGTGTGTGTGTGTGTGTGTGTATTCCTTCATGTCAAATATTACAAAACGCAGTGTCATAAAATTCTTTTTTATTAAAGGGATACAAAAATATCAGATATAAAAATAAAAAATATTAAACCAAAAGAACTCAGAGTGTGTCAATCTTCACAGAAAAAACAAACAATATTTTACCGGAATCCAAATTTTTTTTTTTGCGTTGGAATATTATGAGTTTTATATTAACTTCTTCTCGAATAATTCTGATGAGTTTGTGTAATTCACTTTATGTTAGTAAAGTTTGGTTAAAAGAAATTATTAAAAAACGAAAGAATTAGACAGCAGAAGAAAGAAGAAAGAGAAAAACAGTGCGAAAAAGAAAGGATCGAAAATTGAGGTCAAAGGTCATTCGAATATAAAGGGATAATAAGATGGAATGGTTGTGAGTTGAAAGACTGGAGTATTGTTGTTACATCTGGGCTGGTGCACCAACCACTAGTCTTCCCCCTCTTAGACAGTGTCTAAAAGAGTCGCTAATCTAATAGGTCCCTCGCTATCCACCAAGTTCTACCCCCTGTCCCATCACCGCAATGTTGCGTCCGTGTGCTTGTTTTATAAGTACTTCAATGGAATGTGTTCCGACAAACTTTATGCTCTGGCTTCCCCCTCTCGACGTAAATACACCCGACCAACTCGACAATCAGTTAAATTCCATCTATTTCACTGTTGAGGTCCCGAGATGCCGGATGGCTTTGTACTCTAATAGTTTCTTTCCTCGATCTGCCAGCCTTTGGAATTCTCTTACTGCTCCCTGTTTCCCTGACTGTACTGAAATGCATAAACTTAAATGTAATGTAAACAAACATTTAGCTGCACAACTCTTTACTTAGGATGCCCCCTTAAGTCTGGCCCCTAACCCACAATAGCCTATTACGTCTTAGTGGCAATGTGCCCCCTTATTTGGGGTGAATTAAAAAATTTAAAATTAAAATCTAAAATTTTCTATGTTTATTTATATAAATGGATAAATGTCGACCTTGATAAATCTGAACCATACTCAGCAAAGTGTATCACCATCTTGCTTCTCTAATGCTTAGTTAGAATGATTGATTGATTAGGTTTATATTTCAGGCTTTAATAACACAATCAAGGTGTGGCAGTCGCTGAGATGTTCATATTTTCTCTATATTTGTCCTATGGCTGAAATAATAAAGGAAATCACAAAGAACAACAATTAACTCCGTTACTTTCTTCTGGGTTTTAGTTTACTTTTTCAGCAATTACAACAATAGGTATCTAGATGAACTGCAATTTCCCGACCCACTCCCGTGGGGGGCGGAGGCTAAAAAAAGACGTCTACTTACTTTGACAACAAAGCAGAAATCGAACTTATCCCGTGACGTCTAGTAAAAATTTACATTTTCTTGATCAACGAACCATAGTGAAATTTTCCATTTTTCAAGTTAAGTTATGACTGATTAGTAAATATTTTTTTTTAAAAACATAAATTGAAAGTTTATTTAAAGTTTTAACATTTACTAAATTCTATTTGCTCAGATTTTTATCTTTAATTCTATCAATGAATACATGTCGGCCTTGATTTTATTCATATTTAAAATTTTACAAAAAAGTTCACAATATAGTATATTTTCTTTATACAATGAGATGTGGCACAAGGCCGAAATTGGGTCGGGTGGGATGATGGTCGACTGTCGTCCTCTTGGTCTATTCTCTAAACTGGTTTCAATCACCAAAATACCACATTCACTCTATCGGTAAAACCTACTTAACATGGTTTGACTTTTTTATTTACAAAATATATACGTACAAATTCATCGGTTGGAGGTGAGGGTGCTAAAAAACAACAGAGATTGTTGAAAACTAAAATGCTAATCGTGGTAATTAGTAGGACCCTCCCCAAATTTATCTAAGTATGAGCTGCTCGCCGTTTTCCGGGTTGTTTCAAGAGCCGAATACAAGCAAGACAGTTTCTAAGTAGGGAAAAAAAGAGACGGGTATCGAACTCATTTGGACCACTAGCTAAGAGAATTTGTTAACTGGGATGGGGTCTGATAAGAGCTCAGATCAGAGTGCACCATAGCTAGGCAGGGAACATGTACTCAAACTTAGTTAGTTCGAACACACATAAGCTGGCGGTGTGTATTCACCCCCTTTCAAATAGTGCAGAGTGCACTCTCATCCTATCACATCTGATTTTGACTTTAAGCTGATGTTTAAAGCGCGAAATCAGACTGTAATCAAAAAGCGACCCACTCCACTCCATATGTCTAAGCATGAGGTCCACACTACAAGTCTAGATATGGCTAGGATCGTGAGAAACACCATTCGTTTCACCCTGGCCCACGAAGGCATCACATTGTACAACACATATATTACATCTAGGGGAACCAACTGCTCGGGGACGATGTGAGCTGAGCAATATTTAGCAAACTGTATCGTCGTTTTGTCTTCTAACATCTTTTTTATGCAATCGTTAGTTGTTGAAAGGATCGGTTGTGTTGAATTTATATTCCCGGCTGTACTTGTAACAACGCAATGAAGGTGGCGTGTGCAGGAGCTGCGGAGCTGCGGAAGCTGCAGGAACTGTGGAAGGTGCGGGAGCTGCAGAAGCTGCGGGAGCTGCAGAAACTGCGGGAACTGCGGGAACTGCAGGAACTCCGGGAACTGCGGAAGTTGCGGGAACTGCAGAAGCTGAGGGAACTGCGGAAGCTGTGGGAGCTGTGGGAGCTGCAGAAGCTGCAGAAGCTGCAGAAGCTGCGGAAGCTGCGGGAGCTGCGGGAGTCGCAGAAGCTGCGGGAGCTGCGTAAATTGTGAGAGCTGCGGGAGCTGCGGGAGCTGCGGGAGCTGCGGGAGACTGGTGGATAATAAACCAGAGGGTCAGTGACGACGAGAAGAATATCGCCGATTAAAATATAAAAATGGAAGTTATTAAGCGTATATGTCTTTCTCATTGCTTAGCAGATTGTCATTGAGATTGTTAATAGAGGGTCGAGAATCTAGTCTACGGCTGTTTCCAATTTTAGTTGGAGACAGAACGTGATAGATGCGAGATATCATTGTTTATAAAGATAAAATTACTTGTGGACCTGTTTGCGAGTCGCTGACGTAATCAAATAGTCGTCGCTGTTGTCTTGAGTTTCAATTAAAAAAAAACATAACAATAACAAATTCTTTTTGATGCGTTCATCCAATCTGCGCATTCAACGATGAAAATGCTGTTTTAAATTTAAGCGTGACAGACTGATGGACCGACCGGCAAATGAACAGAGACTGTAGAAATGTGTTGACGTCATTTAAAAATAAGTGTGGTAGACCAAAGAAATGCCATTTAAATTGTAAGTGTGACTGACCGACGAGAATGGTATTTTAAACTCATGCGTGACAGACACACCGACGAACAGAGCCTCTTATATAGATGTTTGGACGCATTTTAAATAACTGCGGGAACCGCGGGGACTGCGGAAGCTGCAGAAGCTGCGGGAACTGCGGGAACTGCGGGAACTGCGAGAATATATATGTATGTGTGTGTGTGTGTGTGTGTGTGTGTGTGTGTGTGTGTGTGTGTGTGTGTGTGTGAAAAATGGCAAACGGAAAACCGGTTAAAATGCAGGAGAAAAACAAAAAAAAGAGATTTGACCGATTTCGTTCGTGTTAGCGAACATCTTCAGAAAAAGTGAAGACGTTCGCTAACACGAACGAAACCGGTCAAATCTCTTGTTTTTGTTTTTCTCCTACATTTTAACCTGTTTTCCGTTTGTCATTTTTCACACATTTTGTCTACCACGGCATTTCATTTTCATGACTTATCGTGTACCTTACCTTATATATATATATATATATATATATACATATATATATATATACATATATATATATACATATATATATATATATATATATATATATATATATATATATATATATATATATAAGACAAGTTCGTTTTATATTTCAATAATCATCGTTTAAATTTTCAACTTTTATTTTTTCTACATTTTCAAAAGACATAACATTTTTGTGAGATGTATATTTACGACTCGTTTCCCTTATTATATCAATATCGGCTCTGCTACACTTCAAGATCATCAGGAAAAAAGAAGATATCATTTGAAAATCATTCTATTTTGAAAATCGACCTTTTTTGAAAATCAGACCCTTTTGAAAATCATGCCATGTTTAAAATCATCATTTTAAAAATCACTCTCTTTTGAAAATGACATTATTTTGAAAATCTATTTTGAAAGTCATTATCTTTTCAAAATCCTATTCTTTTAAAAATGGTATGCTTTTGAAAATCACATGCTTTAGTAAAATCTGTTTTTAATCACCCACTTTTTAAAATCACCTGTTTTTGAAACTTACATTCTTTCAAAATTCATACTCATGTAATTGCGAAAGGCGAACTTATGATCTCTGAAATGTGGCGAGATTTCCTCTACGGCCTAGGTGAATGATACTACATAAGCAGTGACAATTGATCATGCATACAACCTACGGGACAATATTCTAGTCTTTTTCACGTGTTCTGCGTTGCACTGTTTTTCTCTTTGGCTTTTCTTCTGTGTCTATTTGACCCATTCTATGTATTTAATGCCTCTTAGTCTCACTTATTTAAATCTATATTTATATTCTACGTCCATTCTCTCATTGTCACTACTCATTCACGATTATTATAGTGTTCAGGGTAAATGGAGAAACATGATAGGTTATGTGGGCCATCTTTAACTCTGAAAGCCGGATTTTCATTAATAAATACTTGTAAATTATTTCCTATAATATATATATATATATATATATATATATATATATATATATATATATATATATATATATATATATATATACAGATCTTTACGGAGCCCTCCAAAAAGGAGCGCGCTCCAGGAGCACGCTCCTTTTTGCTGGAGCGAAGGAGAGGAGGGCTCATTTTGTATTCAGCGGGAGTGAAGCGGGAGCAACTCCATGTGGAACTAAAGATCGTGGTTTTAGCGCTCCGCGCTCGTCGCTCCAAAATTATTTGATTTTTTTTTTAAACATTAGTTTTTTATTCAGCGATAATAAGGAAAAGAAAAGAAAGTCTCAGAGTTATTTTTTAATTATATCTCTGGTAAATGTATATGAGATAGGGAGAGAGAGAGGGGGAGAGGGAGTGTAGGGGAGAGAGAAAGAACTAGAGAGTTAAGCATAAAAACCATACATTTGAAGTTTCACACCGACATGTTAAATTTTTGATGGGACAGTTTTCTTAAGGCAGCAGACAATTTGGCGCCAGTGAGTCTATAGATGTATTTGAAGTTATTTTCTTATAGATTTGAACCTTTTTTGGATTTATGACAGAGATGTTATTGCTGATTGATAAGCCAATTTTTCTTTTAATTCGTGTTTTTAGATAAAGAATTTTAGGTTCAATTATACTATCGGGGCCGTTGGATTTTCTCGCCTATTTCGCTCGGTATTGACCCAAATGTTCGATAAAATCGATTTTGGGGATGAAATGGTACATGTTGTCCTGACAAAAAATTATAATTTATTTTTTTAGCATATATCAAATTGAACTTTTATGCCACATTTTTACCCGTCGTCTTTTCGGCGACATTTTGTTATTCTTAAATTCACGACTAGTATGGTTTAACCTTTTCATGTTGGCTTTTTAATTCGTTAAATTCCGTTAAAACTTGCTTTTGTAAATAAAATGTTCAAAGTTTTGTTTTGTGTGTAATAAATTGTTAAAGCAGTAAAAAAATATCTTTAGTCCAAGGAAAAAATATATTTAATCCAAGGAAAAAATATCTTTAGTCCAAGGAAAAAAACCAATAAAAACCAACATGGCCGCCAGCGATTAAAACCTCGAATTAAAATTAGATTCTCAACACTTTAAAAAGTAAATGAGAATTTTATTTCAGGACCAAAAATGCAATTAAGACCAACAATCAGTTTCATCAAAAATGTGGGTGAATATCAAGCGAAATGAGCGAAAGAAAACAGCGGTCCCTATTCTACAATTACACCGCTGTTTAAACTTAATTAAATTAAAGAAAATATGTAAAATTCATCTTAAAAAATCTATGATCGAATATTAAAATTGTAAACGGTTTGTTTTTGTTAGAGATTTCAAATATAGACGTTTTCGCCTTTTTTATTCAAATTTTTAATTTTGATAAATGTTTTTGCCCGACCTAGGAAAACTTGCTCCAGTTTATTTTGGGGAGGAGGAAAATTTTACCCGATATTTTTTCAACTCCCAAGGTCTAGGCCAGATATTTTGTATGAAATTTTAAGACATTAAATGGAGCTCTGAATTGTTTATTGACAATTTATTGGTATTTTTTGGCCAACTTATGAAAAAAAAAATTTTATTCAATCTTTAAAAAATAAATTTCATTGGGTTTTTTTTTCGCCCTAAATTGTACTATTGAAAAAAAATGGATAAATCGATTTGTTTGAAAGTACTTGCGTGTTTCTTTGTTGTAAATAATAATATACATTATACAATATTGTTAAGTTCGTAAAAAAAAATATATATATGACAGTCTCTCCTCTCCCAGAAAAATGTTTCTTTAAAAAGAAAATAATCACTAATAATGTTTAAAAGTAAAACTTTATTTACTTAAAACAGATCTAAATTTCCTTCCAAAATAAATAGAAAAAATATTGGATCAAATCTTCCTTCCCTGAAAAGTTAGGTTAAAGTGCCATCCCTACCCATATTGACGAGATCCTTTGACGCCGACCCCTATCCTTCGACTACTCATTGGCAGAATAGAACGTTTATGAAAGAAGGTACATTTTCATTATGGAGCGCTGAAAAGAGCGGCTCCTTTTTTATAGGAGTTGGAGCAGGATCGGCTCCTTTTTGAAAAAGGGGAGCGTGAGAGGAGCCAGCTCCAATTTTGGGCGTTGGAGCATGAGCGGGAGCAGCTCCAAAAGTAGTGGAGCGCGTAAAGCCTATTATATACATATATATATATATATATATATATATATATATATATATATATTTTAGAGTGTTTATGTGAATATTTGTTTGTGTTTGTGAATATTTGTGTGTGCTTGCATTGACATGTGTATGCGCGCGTGGGTGTTAAATGTATGCATTCTTTAATGTTTTGTTCTTGAAAGATTAAGATTGAAGATATGCTCGACCAATACATTAAACGCTTGAAAGTTTAATATGTTCCAGACGAAATGTAAGATGCCGACCTCAACAGGATTTGTTCTAAAATTATGTGCGTGCACTACTTACACACACACACACACACACACACACACATATATATATATATATATATATATATATATATATATATATATATATATATATATATATATATATATTGTCATGATCATGTATTGTGCGAGGGTGTATGTGCTGTGCAAGTCTGATTCAAAACATCTGATTTTAGTTCGTGCACTACTGAAAACAGAAACAGAAACCGTTGCTTTGCAAGTTTCCCATGTCCGATAAGGGAGATAATTCTTCTAAGGGAGATAATTCGCACAAATTGTTTTAATTGTTTATATATTCCCACGATATCAGGCGAGTCGGACACAAATGCCAAGAATGCCTTCCACACCTTGTATGCACACAAAGGAACATATTTCTTCACGTTCAAGAAATACTATCGTTAGTTAAGCTATGGTTAATGGCCCGCGTTTCTTTTGCGCGTCGACCATTTTGAAAATGGCGCCCGCTCGTCGTGCTAATTGTATAATCTATAACAGGATTTTATATTTTAAAAGCAGTGACAATTAACTAATATTTTGTTACTTTGTTATATTATGACCCGCGGTAACTTTGACCATGACACTAACCCTAACCCTAACCCTAACCATGAACAAAATACGCAAAAATCAGACGTGTAGCAGTTACCTCCTCCTTTCAAAACGTAACTACACCGGTTTGCCGGTAGGTGTCGCTTTTTCACCGACAGGTGGCGCTGTAAAGCGACACCAGAGTTATCTGCCCTTCGGACTATAAAAGCCGGGGCAATACGGAAATTCTCTCTCTCTTTCACCGACCAGCATCGGAGAACAACGCTGGCACCAGCGCTCTGTTTCATTCGCCTTTTGGCCTCGGCAGGCAGACGCTGACACTAGCGTTCCGTTTCACTCTTCTCTGGTCGGCAGAACGACGCTAATACACTAGCGTTTCGTCTCACGCTTTTCTTCTCAACCAGCATAACAACTACCAACACACGTGGGCAAACAACGGTAAGAGTTCTCAACTCGTTTTCTTTGTGTTACGGCTTTCAAAGACTTTTCCTACGCCGGACTCATTTCTTCTTATACCTTTTCAAGAACTGTTTTTCCATCGACACACATGCATACATCACACACTTCACCATTCCACGTACACACACGTTCAATAAACGTTATTTGAACTACTTCATTTTGTTTATTAATTATTACTCCGTCTTTGCATGCAACAATTGCTTGATTCAACTTTACACGCTTATAATCGGGGGAACACGACCCTCGATCCTAACAATTGGTGACCCGACGTGCAAGCTTTGTTGTATCTGACGGAGTAATTAATTTCGTACCCCAATTGTTAGGATCGAGGGTCGTGTTCCCTCGATTATAGACGTGTTCAGTAGAATCAAACAATTGTTGCATGCAAAGACAGAGTAATAATTAATAAACACAAATGAAGTAGTTCAAATAACGTTTATTGAACGTGTGTGTACGTGGAATGGTGAAGTGTGTGATGTATGCATGTGTGTCGATGGAAAAACAGTTCTTGAAAAGGTATAAGAAGAAATATTTAATATAATATTCAACTAAAATGTGTAAAAACTGCAACTTGTTTCACATCTGCAACAAGCCTATTGGCAAGTGTGAGTAGGTATTAGTATGATGTTGCATCATCAACCCCGCGAAATAGGTAATCAGTATCTTCAATGTCACGGGCGAATGAGGGTGTATCATTTGCCTAATTCAAAAGCCTAAATTTGTAAATCTGGTCATTATAATGGTAAGTAACAATCATGTTATTATTCTTAAGTATATCGTGATTATTTCGATGCATAGTGTTTTGTTTCACATGTAACATTTTATGGACCTTTTTTCTCATGTAACAAATTTGAAATAAAATCAGTTGGAGGTAACCTTCGTTGTGCTAGGATTTTGTTTCACATGAGCAACATCATTTATTTTTGTTCAATAAATATATTTTTTCCGAGAATCATGTATACTACTTTATATTACCTCCATGAAACATTTTTCACTTCTTTCAAGCGAATACAAAAATTAAAACCTTTAAGAGTTAAGCACAGAAATGATTAGACAAATGTGGTTACTTAGGTATTATTGCCAGGGTTGCTGCAAAGAAGGTTGGTTCCCTCTACCGTGCCACTAAACTTCTCACACCTTACATTATCCTATATCTCTACAAAGCCACCATCCGCCCATGCATATAGTATTATTGCCACATCTGGGCTAGGACATCATCCACTAGTCTCTCCCTCTTAGACAAGGTCAAAAAAAGAGTCGTCAACTTGATAGGTCCTTCACTATCCACCAAGCTCCAGTCTCTGTCCCATCACCGCAATGTTGCTTACTTGTGCCTGTTTTATAAGTACTTCAATGGATTGTGCTCTGATGAGCTTGCTGCTCTGGTAGCTCCTCGACGTAAATTCACTTAACCAACCCGACAATCTGACAAATCTCATCCATACACTGTGAAGGTCCCCAGATGCCGAAGAGCTTTCTACTCCAAAAGCTTATTTCCTCGTGCTGCTGGACTTTGGAACTCCCTGCTTTCCTGGCGTTACTGACATGCAGAAATTTAAAACTAATGTAAACAGACATCTGCTGCGCAGCTCGTAAATTAGGTTGACCCCCCCCCCCAACCTTCACCCTTTTTTTCTCAGTAGCCCCTTACTAATGGGTTACCGCCAGGGCCACTCGCAGATTAGGGCTAAAAAGATTGTCAGTTGGCGATGAACAACAGCATGAGAGGATTGGAAACGATAAATGGAATGAGCAGAATTTTATTATCCAAGATGGCGGCTCAACAAGTATTTGTTAACATTGGACTTGACGACGACCATTTTGTAATCAGTTGGGAAGCAGTCCCGTTGAATTGGGTTCCACAGATGAGATGTTTTAGGAAATAAACATTTTTACATGAAAGTTCCGTTTAGTTTTAAATACACAGAAAGAGAACGCTTTGGTTGTAGCTAGACGAGTTCTTGCTGTGAATGTTTTAGGCTTCAAGCTTCACCTGTAGCATGATATGAAGTGAAAGCTGATAGCGGATTGGGTGTTACTTATATGATATAGGACGATTTGAAATTGAACGAGTTCTCGGTCATTTCTGTGTTATTTCAAATGTGTGACACGGAGCTGTCCTGCTGCTCCACGTATGGCCTTCCCGTAGCTCAGCGATTGACAACAGTGGACAGCAACGCAATATAGCCATCTGAATGTAGTCTGAGTCTCTTTTGCGAATGTGTGGGCTGCATGAATCATACCCAAAGACTATCAAAGTTTGAAGGAACTCACATGATGCGTAGAACTTCGTGCAGATTGTAGGCTAGCCAATTGTTGTTCTTTGCGTTATACAACTGGTTCTGAGAACAACCAGAGTATCACCGACTCGACTGGGTGTTTGACCTTATAAAGGAGTTTCTTGACTTTCGTAAAGCAGTTTTTCTTTAGCCTTAGCCGTGGGTACTTGATCTATCAGGATCGGCGGGACAGTTATAAAAGTGTGTGGGGGGTCTCCTAAAAAGTGGGGGGGGCCGGTTAAACACATGCATATATAACTTCATTATTGATGACCATAAAGTGGGGGGGCCAAGTCAAAAAGGGTGGGGGGCTTCAGTCCCCCATGCCCCCCCCCCCCCCCGGTGCCGCCGTCCATGCCTATACAACTCGTGGATAAGAAGTAGCGAAGATCTTCGTTCAGCATTTTTTCATAATCGCCACTCCGACGCCCATCTCTTTCGCCACGGTCCGCATTACCTTATTAGGATCTTGCCGCACTTTTTTTTGCAGATTTAGGACGAATTTTGCTGTATGGACACAGTCAGAATATCTTCTATGATTCTTCATGCTAGCCACTGTTTCCATATCTCCGTCCCAATTCTTCATCCCACATCTCACAATTATAAATGAGCCAATATTTCCGAATATTTTAATCCGGCGCTAATCATCATGGTGCAAGTCAGTCTCTTCCAATATTCTGGTGTTTTCCAATCGTCCATGGTCTGCAACTTTCAAACCCACCAATAGCACAGAGAAACAGCTATCCGTTGCATTTTACAGCTATTAAATACTTCAAATGTTTCTGAAAAGAAATAATCTAAAAAAGAAAAAAAAAATTATCAAATTTGTCTTGAACACCCTGTATTCACCCTGTGGCGTAGGTGGTGGACTTCGGCGAGTAAACAATTAAAGGCAAACATCACGTGACGCATATCTCGCATTCCCGCCGACAAAAATATGGAGATTTCATTTTTAGTTTCTTATCGCGCGGTGAAACGATTGTCGGAATTTAGAAGAAGAAAAAAAAAAGGAGAAAATTTCCGTAAAAGCAGACGACAATTAAGATAAGGATTTCCACTTGAAGTCTTTCAAAAATAACCAAGAATGTCCCTTGCATTCACATTTGTTACTTTATGCTCCATTATTATTTATTTCAATTATTTATTCTTTCATTTGTTTGTTTCGTTTCGTGATTTCATTTTCTTTTTTAACATTTCCTTTTGTTTCGTCTTCTCTTCGCCTTTACGTTCCTCTTTTTTTATATAGATTATCTCGTTGTTTTGTCTATCTTCGAATCCGTGGGTTTTGTGTGCAATTATTGTTTCGGTGAGAATCGAACAATTCCACAAGTTAACCCTTTCTACAAGTGTACACGATATTATACTGGCTACTCGAATAAGGCAGAGTCTATCGGACTTGCCCTATGAAAGCCAACTCAAAAAACTGAACCTTTTCCTCCTTTGATCGCCGACGATTACGCGGTGATCTCATATTGATCTTCAATCTCCTCAATAATCATTACGATATACCTCAGGACCTATTGTTTCACACCTGCACCAGAACGAGGTTCACGCGGACACCACAAGAAACTATTTCACCGTCGATTTCGATTGAACCGGAGGAGGGCCGCTTTCTCAATCAGGATACCTGGACCTTAGAATAGACTTCCAAAAGGGGTAATAAATGCGCCAACAACACAGCAATTCAAGGTGGATTTGCACAGGTGCTGGGCGACTGTATCCTCTTCTGCGTAAATTTCTACCACCCTTTCCTACATGGATATTGAAGAATGCTTGTTTTATTTTCTGCCAATGTATTAAATATACATGGTGTTTGGAAAATCGATGGCCTAACTTTGCGATTATGTTCCATATGTGCAAAGGATCCTTTTTGTGGTGGGTTGCTTTTGTAATAGTACCCCTATTATTAGCTTCATTTCTTTTGTGGACTATTTATTCCTCTGTGTGACCTTTAGTTTGTACTGATCATATTTATTTACCTATATTTGGTCTACTACATTCTGTTACCTTAAATAAGAAGGGACATAATTCACAAGATGTCGTCCGTGTCCTCTACGTTGGTTATCAAAGAAGCCCCTGTCGATCATGACGGTCAGATCTTTTTTTCCGAGTTCGACGTTTTTCTTTTATATTTGTGTTTACTGTAATGACGGTAGAGATACTACTCATCACCGTCACCGAAACGCGAACACCGACTGATCAATCTTCAAACTTCAAACTTTAAACTTTAAACTTCAATCTTCAAACTTTAAACTTCAATCTTCAAACTTCAATCTTCAAACTTTAAACTTTAAACTTTAAACTTTAAACTTTAAACTTCAATCTTCAAACTTTAAACTTCAAACTTCAAACTTCAAACTTCAATCTTCAAACTTCAAACTTCAAACTTTAAACTTTAAACTTCAATCTTCAAACTTCAAACTTTGAACTTTAAACTTTAATCTTCAAACTTCAAACTTTAAACTTTAAACTTCAATCTTCAAACTTTAAACTTCAATCTTCAAACTTTAAACTTTAAACTTTAAACTTTAAACTTTAAACTTTAAACTTCAATCTTCAATCTTCAAACTTCAAACTTCAAACTTCAATCTTCAATCTTCAAACTTCAAACTTTAAACTTTAAACTTTAAACTTCAATCTTCAAACTTCAAACTTCAAACTTTAAACTTTAATCTTCAAACTTCAAACTTTAAACTTTAAACTTCAATCTTCAAACTTCAAACTTCAAACTTCAAACTTTAAACTTTAAACTTTAAACTTCAATCTTCAAACTTCAAACATTAAACTTTAAACTTTAAACTTCAATCTTCAAACTTCAAACTTTAAACTTTAAACTTTAAACTTTAATCTTCAAACTTCAAACTTCAAACTTCAAACTTCAAACTTCCATCTTGAAACTTAAATCTTAAAACTTAAAACTTAAAACTTAAAACTTAAAACTTCAATATTCTCACTTAGCTCCCCACGCTCTAACTCCGTCTTTCATTTTCTTCCTTCCATTTACATCAGCCGATCCCCATATATTCTAATAGGCTGCGCCTATAAAAAGGCCACCTCTGCGAATAGAACCCTTCCCCCCCCTACACACACTCTGGCGGATGTACAGTCCTAACATGCGAAGCATCGCATCCTCTTTGTAGTCGGTAGGTGTTGTTCTTTATTGTCACAATTTGTTTAGTGTCATTTTTCATGTTTATTTTTGTGTATGCGGCAACAACAGACCCAGGCTTATTTTACCTGTGATTGTGTCACAGGAATAGTGCTTATCTATCGCATATGTAGAAATAACAGTTCATTATTACACACATTGTACCCGTTAAATGTTTGCAAGAAAAATATTGTGCAATGGCCTACAGAAACCAAGCGTTTCCGAACGTAGTTTTATGAGAATTTCATTCAGAATTAACACATATAGAACATAATTTCGAAATCACGCAATCGATTTCATAAAGACATAGTATTATGATTCAACTTAGATATAGAACCAATTGAGCTTTGATTGAGAGGGGGGCAAGTGTACAATGGATACCGACTCAGACTATGGGTATGATTTAAACTGTATTTTCTAATTGTCCAATTGTATAGCAAATTTGTTACTATTTGACGTAAACGCGACATTGAATGTGCTGAGACAGACAATTAATCATGTTAGATTTTAGACTTAATGCAATATACTTTTAGACTTAATGCAATATACTTTTAGACTTAATTCAAATTCACAAAAACAGACTATTCTCCAGCATCGCCCAGATCACAGTAGCACTCATATGTGGAACACATTACCACTGGACTGCTTTCATGTAGACTACAACTCTGCCGTCTTCAAATCCAATGTCAAAAATACTTGTTATAAAACTTTAAGTAATCAAACTTTGTTAATTCCATTAATCGTTTTTAATCCTCTCATAATATTCTTCATCATTCAACTGAGAATCTACCCATCCTTATTCCCCAGTGACTTTTGACCTTGATAGGTGATGACTCATTAATAACAAAAGAAGATTCAAAATCATGGTCCTTCATAGATTAGGACTCACGCTAACTTTGATCCCGTTGTTAGGGCTAGGGTCAGGGTCGGGGTGGGGGTAAGGTTAGGGTTACGGTTAGGGTTTTGCGTTAGGGTTAGGGTTAGGTTTAGGGTTAAGGTGAGGGTTAACGTTAGGGTTAGGGTTAGGATTAGGGTTAAGATTAGGGTTTTGTGTTAGGGTTAGGGTTAAGTTTAGGGTTAGGGTGAGAGTTAACGTTAGGGTTAGGGTTAGTGTTAGGGTTAGGGTTCATTTTGAATTAAAGGCACATCGCAATCAGCTCAAATATTAAACTGGTGCTCTCTCTCTCTTTCTCTCTCTCTCTCTCTTTCTCTTTCTCTCTCTCTCTCTCTTTCTCTCTCTCTCTCTCTTTCTCTCTCTCTCTCTCTCTTTCTCTCTCTCTCTCTATCTCTGATCATTTCCTTATTCATTTGTATATGCTTGTGAATCTTGAAACCTGAGAAAAGATCTAGCAAAATAGATACAGAGCACAGAGACGCGTTTCTTTCATAAACTCCTCGGCATCTTTTACAAAGATCAGGCTGTGAACGAGGAATTACAGCCCAAAAACTTAACGCAAGGATGTATATGGCGTTTGGATTCGGGCTAATAGTTTTGTGCTGTCAGCGGTTGCATCTTCGCACTGCACCTCTACGGCTGCATGTCTGTTTTGCACTTGTGCGTTTTGTTCTTTGTCATAACTGTGCGTTGCAAGTGTCTGCAAGACACTGGCCTCAAATCCTATTGCAACTCTTACACCCCTCTACGTAACCGGATGCGCACTCTGACGGGCATACGTCGGTTCTAAGTCTCAATCTGTGCGAGAACCAAGCATATGAGCATAGAGGGGAAAATATGGCTAAAATAAAGGGGCCGTATATACAAAGTTTATAATGAAAATCAAACTGTTACAATTTATAAAATTTTAAAATTATAATTAAACATTTATTAAAATTGAATATCACGTAAAGATCGAAATAAGAGAGACCTTTCGACTTGATTATGTTTAAATACGAGTCTGTGTGTATGCGCGCGTTATGTATGTAAGGGCCTCAATTTATTACAGTATCAACCGGCTCTATAACTAGAAAATCGCAAAACGGTATCTTTGATTCAAATTACAGGGTAGTCGCTAGAAAAGCGGGAGATTGATCAAACGGTAATTTTTTTTACAAAGAATAACTTTTATAAAGTTTTTCAAAGAAAAATATTATAATATTATAATATTATGATACACGCACAAATGCTCAAAATGTCGTCCGTGCATTTCATAACAGCATCTTAACCTAGAAATCCAAGCTCCCGACCAAAAATTGTTGCTGGTCAGCGCCGAAGTTTACACTCCGAATTCTGTCCTTCCGTACCCCTAAAAGT
This sequence comes from Sepiola atlantica, assembly GCA_963556195.1. Taxonomy (NCBI): domain Eukaryota; kingdom Metazoa; phylum Mollusca; class Cephalopoda; order Sepiida; family Sepiolidae; genus Sepiola; species Sepiola atlantica. Next base: position 44,860,642 of record OY744529.1, read on the forward strand.
GATAGGTATCTTTTCATTAGCTCTCTTTCTCTCTCTCTCTCTCTCTCTCTCTCTCTCTCTCTCTCTCTCTCTCTCTCTCTCTCTCTCTAGCTCAGTCTCTCTCTTTCTCTCTCTCTCTAAAGCTTATTCTCTCTCTTTCTCTCTCTTTCTCTTGCTCATTCTCTCTTTCTCTCTCTCTCTCTCTAGCTCATTCTTACTCTCATTCTCTCTCTCTCTCTCTAGCACATTTTCTCTCTCTTGCTCATTCTCTCTCTCTTTCTATCTCTCTCTATCTCTTTCTCTCTCTCTCTCTCTTGCTCATTCTCTCTCTCTTTCTCTCTCTCTCTCTAGCAAATTTTCTCTCTCTTGTTCATTTTTTCTCTTTCAAGCCTATTCTCTCTCTCTCTCTCTCTCTCTAGCTCATTCTCTCTATCTCTCTCTCTCTCTTTCTCTCTCTCTAGCTCATTCCTTATCTCGCTATCTCCTGAGTCCTGTTCCTTTTCGCATTTCTCATATTTATATCTTAAAATATTAATTTTTGTTTTTGATTTTCCTCGCAACAGCCATACCTTATTTGGTAGCCATTTTCAAATACTTTCTTTCAGATGCGAGAAACGCTTCTAATTCAAAAGTCGCTTCTAATCGACGACATTTTTATAGATATGTACGTAAATGTGATATTTTTCAGGTCTCGAATTCTTCAATAGAATCAAGAAGAGAATAAAATAAAAAAGGGTCCATTCCTTCATTCTACATTTTTCTCCTGTATTAGCCTGTGGGGAGGGACCTATCTTCAAATTCCATATAAAAGCTCACGAAAACTTATACTAAGTATAATACTTAGTTGTTTGTTTTTTTCCAGTCGCTACAATCTTTATTTTAAATGGAGAGTAGAAAGCGCATTGTGGATACATTTTCAGCAGCCCCATAACTCTCGCTTCCCCTACTTGGTCCCTCAGGCCTCATTTACCATGAGCGATGTTTCTGAGAAAGAGGGAAGAAAACGTTGTCTAATCGCTCGCTAGTTTTGTGTGAGCAGTAGCTGGAGATGACTTGAGTAATTCTCTTTCTATTTCTGTTTTTTGTTGCCGTGTCACTAAAAACGGTGCTTGTGTAAGCGTTTTACCTGTGCTGACGTTATCCGACTGATAGTCCAAGGATCCGAACCTTTGAGTAACTCCCAAGGAGGCTGTCTATCTGCAGGTACATAATACCGGGACTGCTGTATTGGTATTGGTGAATGGAGTCTGGACCATGACGTAGTTTCCGGTGGGGTCTCTCGACGCCATATTAATGGAAATTGTTACAAATTTTCTTTCTTCAATGGTTTTCAACAAAAATTATTTACTCATTCTCTCTCTCACACTCTCTCTCTCTCTTTCTCTCTCTCTCTCTCTCTATCTATCTCTATCTATCTCTCTCTATATATGTATCTCTCTCTCTCTCTCTCTCTCTCTCTATATATATATATATATATATATATATATATATATATTTCTCTATCTCTCTATCTCTCTCTATATATCTATCTCTGTCTATCTCTCTATCTCTCTATCTATCTACCTATCTCTCTCTCTCTATATATATATATATATATATATATACATATATATATATATATATATATATATATATATATATATATATATATATATAGTCCTGGAAGTTTCTCAACAATTAAAACTATATAAGAAAAAAAAACCAAAAAAAACTTTTAGTCCCAAGTCGTTCAGTTGAAAATCACTCATGTAAGTCAATTTATTTTTTACAGTTATTATATTAGTCTTCTTCTAACATTATTTAAGGGATAATCAGTTGTTTACCATGAAAAACTGTTTCGGGAATTTAAAAACAAGACAGTATTTAATGTCATGGCTTTCCAGCAGAGTGTATCAGACCCCACTTCCCTTAAAAGACAAAAACATAAACGTTCCGTATACTAAATCTAAGTTTTGTTCCATATAAATGTTTTGCTAACTTATATTAGTTATTTAAAAAAATAAATAAATAAATAAAAAAATAAAAATGTCTTCCTTACCTGTGTTGTTCGTCTGTCTAATAAAAGTTATCCATTACTTACAAAAATGTTGCTGCATTTTAAAGTGTTTGGACAAATCCATTACACAACTTTTTAGGTGATTAATGTATTCTTGTTTTTAGTTTTATATTAAAAATATAAAAAATATCAACATATCAAAATATATTTTTAAAAAATTAAAAATATATATATATACATATATATACTTTTATTTAGATAGCTTTGGATTTGCTCTATCAATTCATTTTGATTAATTTGATAAGACTTAAAAGCATCAGGATGGCGAGTAATTGCCTTATTTAATTGTCTAAATATTTTATTTTGATCGCCACCTTGTTTAATCATTCTTATTATTAGGTCAGAAATTGGGGGCATAAAATCTACTAATTTTAAGGTAACACGAGCAATCCTCAGAAATTCGGACATAATACTCCCGTAAAATATATACACAGGGCAGGTACTATTTTTATGTGGCATCCGCACGATACGAAAAGGGAATGAATTTCTTTTATCAAACAGTTTATAGATAAATATTTATCTTCAATTTTTATATCCAAATCAAGAAAAGTAGCTTGTGTTCCCTTATGTTCACAGTTTAATTTTAACTCTTTAGGATATATTAAATGTTTAGTATTTGCAAACTCTTCGCTATCATTAATGCAAACAAGGTCGTCAATATATCACCTACATCCATGATAACTATACGCTCTAGATATATCATTATTTATTAATGGTGACATATACATGTATTCAAGTCTATGTAAATATAGATTTGCCTCAAATGGAGAAGGATCCAACCCCATTGGAATACCTATTGTTTGAAGTAGTAATTTATTTCCTATTTGAAAGTAACTCTCTTTTATAATGTGACTTATAAGCATTGTCAGACCAATTTTGGACACACTCGTCTTACCATTTTTGGTTTTACAAAGTTGAAAAGTCTATTTATTTACCTTTTCCTCCTGCAAAAGCTAAATCTATAGTATCACTTAATTCTTTAATAAGTTCTTTATGTGGTATTTTTGTATATAATGTACTAAAATCATATGTCGAGATTGATTTAGCCTGTTTACAAGAATTAATACGATCTAATTTTTCTTTTACTAGATCTGAATTATTTACAACCCAAAATAGGTTTATATTACTATAGAATTTACTTTGTTTATGGAAATTATTTATTTGATTTATAATTAATTTAAAGACTTTAGATACAGCCTTACTTAAAGGTTTAGTGATGCACATTTTTTTAGGCAACAATAAAACGGACGCCAATTGGTGGATACCTAAAATGCATAAAAGCATTTTAGGTATCCAATAGATACATCGAAGTTTTTTGTACTTTTCTTCTAATTTTAATCCTAATTTTTCACAAATAACAGTATTGTTTATAATAATATTATCGCTTTTCTATTACTTAATTTATAAGTATCTGAAGCTTCAACTATTATTCCTACTTCTAGCAATAAGCGTTGTATATAATACTTTTTACAGATAAAAGCTATATTATTTGTCACCTTATCAATAGGAACTATTACAAACCTATTTTGAAGCATTTCAAGCTCCGTAGTTATTTGTTGATTTCTAAGGAGGGGATTCGTTTTTTAGGGTGTTTAAATTCTTTTAAACGTTCTACTTTTTTATTTACGAATCTAAGTACATTATTTTTCCATGCGTCAAATGTAGAGTGTAATATATATATATATATATATATATATATATATATATATATATATATATATATATATATATATATATATATATATATATATCTGCCATGCTCTTAACAACTTTGCATAAGCGTAAACACAGAACCCTAACTACCAACGTAGAGCTCCACTACAATGTCTCCTTCTCTAATATCAGGAATGTTATGTTTTTGAAACTGAAAAAACATTTTTTTTTTAATAAAAACCTACATCGCATTGCTACAGCCTCGGACAACTAATCTGCACTTATATATATATATATATATATATATATATATATATATATATATATATATATATATATCCGCCAGAAAAAAAATTCAAATACGTGACGGGTTTGGGACCCTAATCCTCTTCATACTTAGCCCACCGATCCATCCACTGCCAGAAAACCTCTATAAGTCTTCTTTTAACATGGTGTTCATCTCCGCCGTCGCGTTCTTCATTATCTCTTTTATTCGCACCCTGTCAACAACAGCTGCACTTAGAGCAGTTTGAGGCCTGCCAGAACGCTGGTCACTCTCCGCGGATGTGCGGCCATTTTTGTATCGATTGAACCACTCTTTAATTTGTGTTACACATCGCATCTTTTCCAAACACATGCTGAATCTAACGCGATGGCTTCCAGGAGTGTGTCCGGCAGTGGATGGATCGGTGGGCTAAGTGTGTGCAAGTACAAGGGGGCCTACTTTGAAGGGGGTTAGGGTCCCAACCCCGTCACGTATTTGAAATATTTTTTCTGGCCTACGGTCGGATACTTCTTAGACAGGCCTCATATATATATATATATATATATATATATGTGTGTTTTTGTGTGTGTGTGTGTGTGCGCGTGTGGGTGTGTATGTGTGTGTGTGTGCTAAAGATGAAAGTATAGATAATAAAACACCTTAGAAACATATGTACACAAAAATCATAAATTTTGTATTCTACTGAGTCACAATATATTCTCGACATTAGACATAAATTGCATCGATATTTTTTCTGAATAGTCATGTCTTATTGTTTGTGGCACCATAATTTTCTCAAAAGTAAAATATAGTTCGATTCAATTCTTTTCCAAACATTCTTCTTCCTGATAGGCATATTGTTCGGGAGAAGGCCATCTTTGTTGTCAGCAGCAAATTTTATCGATTCCTGCATTTGCTATTAGTACATATAATGTAAACAAATCAGAATAAATAATCTCGTTACGTTTTTACTACACAGTGAAACTAACAAAAGAATAGTGTCTTTACATTCATAGAGAGAAAAGAGAAGAGAGGGGGAGAGAATAATTACATATCTTCCATTATGTCCTAAAACAAAAAAATAAATGATTACAAAAAAAAGACATTTAGAAATGTTATTAATAAATGACGTTGCAGAAAAAAAGAAAAAAAGGATACTTTCTCCGTATACAGCGGTTTTTAATCACCTCTCCGCCGTTAACTGTACGTGCATCTAATGTTGAATTAATATTTGTTGGCTTGAAGTGTAACACTTCCGTTTTAACAATTATCATTTCTAAATATTATAACAATGCAATATTTGCATATGTTACACAATCTATTTCCTTTCAATCTTTTTTTTTTTTTTGCTTTCAGAATGTTTTTTTAATTATTTTAGTTATTCATTTACTTAAAAAAAACATTTTCTGCGGGGCTAAACTTCCGGTACACATTGAAAACGTATTCTTACTTCAATTCTATTTCTACTTAAGATTTCTGAGTGGCTAAGGAGTATTCATTACTGGAACTTGGTGGACACGTCAGGCATAAACTGAAGTTTATTTGTACCAAATATTTTCGGATTGCAGAATGAAAGAATTGTGAATGTTATTAACGGTTCCATGGGTGGCATTTTGGAGTGGTACCATACATATATATATATATATATATATATATATATATATATATATAGAGAGAGAGAGAGAGAGAGAGAGAGAGAGAGAGAGGGAGATATATATATATATATATATATATATATAGAGAGAGAGAGAGAGAGAGAGAGAGAGAGAGAGATAGATAGATAGAGAGGGGGAGAGGGAGAGGAGGAGAGAGAAAGAGAGGGGGGGGTAATTATGAACGCATCTTCGTGTTACCAACTCCCATATTTTGTGTAAACATTTATCTATTTGATCAACCGAACATGCATTCTTCACACGTTACTGCGCGTATAACTCTTAAGACATTCCATCGTGATAGTGCTGGGTTATTCCTTCGTGACCGTCTAAGTGGCTTTATCTGGACTCCACGTGAGTACCGTTTTGTGGTCTTCTTCCCCATCAGCTGACATTTTTATTCAAATGAATTAGTGAATACGTATTATGGATGGTATTTAAGATTTTAATTCGTTAATTATATTCACAATAATCACTAGCAGATTTTAATGCTTATATAGTTTATACTTAAGTGTATATTAGATGATTTATTCTTTCTTGTGTATTGTGGATTGGTTGCATATAGTATATGTATTAAAGTAGTTAGGGTAATTACTGTTATATTTGAAAATAATATTTCCGATGTATTTTTCTGTCTCAGTTTTTCGTGTATAGATATATGTGTGTCTGTGTTTTGTGTGTAAATATATGTATTTTTATATACTCATGAGTGACTGCTTATCAAGGCTAAAAGCCACTAGACGTACAGTGTAATTGTGATGAATATTATGAGAGGATTGAAAACGATGAATGGAATGAATAAAATTTGATGACTCATGAACATGGTTTACAATAAGTGTTTCCTGACATTATATCTGAAGATGACCATGTTGTAGTGCTCTGAGAAGCAATCATGTGGCAATGTGTTCCAGAGATGACACTTTCGGCCGACACAACGATAGAGTATAGGGACTAGCTACGTCTCTTGTACAATAAAGGATTTCTATAAATTAATATATTTAAAGATATTTTTGTCGATATACTAACGAACGTACACCCTTTTTAAAGTCGTAAAAAGAAATACAAGAAAAACTTCTCACATTCTTGGAAGAAAAGAGTTGCTTTAATAACTACGATATAGAGATGGTTCGTGCTCTACAAAGAAAAATATTCATTAAGAAAATGAAATTGAACAAAGTATCTAAATTCCGACAAAATATAAAAGACTCAATGAAATATTTGAACGGGAATGATTTTGAATATAATGAGAATATTCAATCATTTTAGTGCAGTGATACACATGCAGTATCTAGTATTTACATTTTTTGTAAATATTTAGGCATTTAATGTCTATTTGCGTTGACCAATAGTCATTTTCCTAATAAATCCATTTTGTTTACATATATTTTCTTTATTTATCCTTATAAATTATTATAGTTAGCCAAACCTATACTCATTTTCTATATCTTTTAATGAACAAAAAATATTTCAAGGTCATCTAATTTATTCTACACTATGGTCAATCTTACGCTATAAACATATCAAAAGGTTCATAGTGTAGGAGTTTTAACAACAAATAGATATACATATCTTTAGCCCCTTCGTATATACCTAATTACAATGAACACTTAGACTACGACTAGACTTAGACTACGAATATTTACATCGAAGATTCGATCCCTGCCCGGATGAGTCATACTGATGACGACTTATAGCCAGAAACACGTGTGTACGCCTTCCTTTTGTACACACACAAAATAATTTATGAATTAATTAAAGAAATCTATATATACAAAAATTAGTTTATAAATGAATTTAGAACACTAGTTGAGTAAACTTTACAACGAACATTTTCACTCATTAAAACTTTTACATTCTATGTAAACTTATAGCTTTACAAATGCCGTATCTGAAATAAATAGTTTGTTAATTAATAACGTTTTCTTTTCATTTCATTCACCTGTTAAGTCAAACTTCTTTCGCCATAATTTCCTAGCAGTATGCGGCCATATTGACATCCCCCCCCCCCCGACGTTCTAAGGGGGCACAACTCCACTACTACTAAGTTAGCTTCTATGAATCGGCGGTAATGTGTTTGAGTTCTGCTGGGCTCCTACATGACTTTCAACTAATACCATTGAGAAAGTTATGAACCCATCTGTCTCCACTCAAGATATTGTGGTAAATAGTAGAGGAAGTTTAGACTAGCAAGCACTGGAAAGGCAACTGGCTTCGGGGAAAGAAAAACTTCGAAATAACGGCGTACAGATTCCTTGAAAAACAATGTCATGAAAAGTAACCAAATTTCTTGGAGACGCATGGTTGCAAAACTTCAATTGCCAAAAGAGCACCCCAAAAAAAGAACTTTAGAGAACCGAGATAGCGTAGAGAGAACAGATTTTAATATTTTTGACAATAAGTGTTTATTGTACATATATGTGTATATGTATGTCTATATACATTTTAAATATCGTTAAAACGAAAGCATAGTTTACACATTCGCTCGTGTATGTGTGATATATATATATATATATATATATATATATATATATATTTCCGAGACAAATTGTTTTGTCAGCGACACAGTCACGTGACCTTTTCCTTTCTAAGCCGTGCCTCACGTGATCACGCCAAAAATAAAAGAGATAGAGAGAAAGGGAAGACACAGATAGAGAGAGAGGAAAGACAGAGAGAGACAGAGAGAAAAAAAGTAATCGGCACCTCCTACTGCCTCTCCTAATCCTCCTCCTCTTCCTTCTTATTTTCATTCTTCTTCTTTTTCTTCTTCTTCTTCTTTTTCTTCTTCTTCTTCTTCTTCTTCTTCTTCTTCTTGCTTTCTTATTTCTTACCTCCGACCCCACCCAGTGCCTTCAGCTATGTCCACGCCCACGCCGCCCACGTCGAAGGCATCCCTTTCTGTCGTTCCAGCCCCCACCTCTTTATACACCCTAACTCTACCCGTTCGCCCGGACACATACGCCTCCCCTCCTAACCACACTCCGCCAAAATAAAATAAAAACCTCGGTCCGTATGTGACGATAACGCGTCAACATTTCTTACAAAACCCTGTGGGTGCGAATGGTGGGGGTAATGGCGAATGGGAAGTCAAACGGAAGGGGGGACAGGGAAAAGCGGGGGGGGGGCAGTAGCAAAGATGGAGGCGTGAGAAATAACTCAATGAAACGCCTTAATACATTGTTGTATTTCTCTGTACGTATACGGGATATATATATATATATATATATATATATATATATATATATATATATATATATATATATATATATATATATATATATATATATATATATAGCCAATCACAGAAGACTGTATGGCTGTATCACAGCTCTTCGGTTTGGCTAGATCAGCAAGTACTCCAAACTGATATATATATATATATATATATATATATATATATATATATATATATATATATATATATATACGAGTATTTTACAACTTAAATCCCGACATCTAGAGCCATACGGCCACCGCTGGATAGCTAAATAGTGATAATTTTAACACTTATTTCGGCGGCTTGACGTCATAAGAGCGTTCTACTTAATGAAAGGAACGATATATATATATATATATATATATATATATATATATATATATATATATATATATATATATATATATATACATTGTTATATTTCTCTGTACGTATACAGGACGTTTATATATATATATATATATATATATATATATATATATATATATATATATATATATATATATAGTCAGCCACAGAAGACTGTATGGTTGTATCACAGCTCATCGGTTTGGCTAGACGAGCAAGTACTCCAAACTGATAGATATATATATATATATATATATATATATATATATATATATATATATATATATATATATAGTATATGTATTATATTTGTTTCTAAAGATGTTAATTTATTTATTGAATCTCCAGTGTTTATATAAAGTGCTCAATAAAAAGTAGAGCTGTAACAACTGAAACATGTATGCGCATATGTAACCAATGATGTATGCATAAATTAAAAAATTATACTAAATACAGCTATACTCAGGGAGACTCTCTATTACTACTACTAGTTATAATATCCATGATGCCACGCAACAACATACTCAGAAAGCGTAATGCTGGATACAGGTTTGTAGACATAGAATAAAGAATAAACCACCTCAAGTATATGGATGACTGGAAGCAATTTACAAAAAAAAAGAACTGGGAAAGCTGATAAACACAACCATAATATTCAGTCGGGACATTCAATGAAATGAAAAGTGTACACTAATGGAGATAGAAATGGGAAAATTTGAGACAGCAAAAAGCATCTTAAGAAATTAAATCCACCAGAATGCATAAGTAAGCTAATCATTTTAATCTTTTTGTACTCTTATTCACCCCAAACAAGGGGGCACATTGTCACTAGAGCTACTGTGAATTAGGGGCCATGCTTACAGGGACACTCGAAGTTGGGAGTTGAACAACAGGATGTTTGTTCGCATTACATTTAAATGTATGCATGTAAGTACAGTCAGAGAAGCAGGGAACAGGTAGGGAATTCCAAAGTCTTGCCGTTTGAGGGAAGAAACTCTTAGAATAGTAAACTTAGGAATTTTGAAGCATTTGAATTGAACTTTCAAAATCTTATTTAAATAAATAAAAAATTAAAGACTCCCGGACAACATGAGGAAAGATTGTTTTTCGGCATTAAATAATAACCTCAAAACCAAACAAAACCAAATCAACAGAGAAGAGAGATCGGGTAGAATCTCTTTCAGTAGAGAGTTGGTACGTCTTTCTTTTGTAACACGTCCACAAAGACTGCGGGTATCGTGAGGTACTCAGGGGTGCATTAGGTTGGGAAAAATATGCGTTTACTCGGCTTCCTATACGGCTAGTGACGCACCTGTTCTCGTAGGATAACCGAAGTTAAGCAATGTTTAGCCTACGGCATAATCACATTGATACACCGGTTCTCGTTAGACCATCGAAGTAAAGCAACGTTGAGCCTTGTCAGTATCATATGGGTGACTATTTGGAATTACCAGGCGCTGTTGTAGGAGGACGTCGACACCTCTCTGGAATAACTCTCAAAAACTAACGTCGTCATATCACCTAACCTAACATGCGACTGGGGATCTCTTGTGAATTTGATACTACTACTACTCTTCGAGGGAAACTGGTTCAACCCGACCAGGGTGAATGCCGTGCCAGAGGGTAGGGTACGATCATCGAAGTTAAGCAACGTTTAGCCTGGCCAGACCATATGCTGCATGTAACAAAAAATCTTTTCAAATTCAAATTCATCTTGAATTCAGTCGGATACAAAAACGTACAATTTCGGCATAAAATGGCCCAGCGATGGTTGACATGCCGTAAACCCCAAGAACAACAACAACAGCAGCAGCCTAAAATCCAGTCTTTCCACTGTCGTGGTTGCAATATGATAGTGTCAAAACTACACGACTAACAAGGATTTGGTTAAAATCAAGACGGACTCGGTATGAGGATCCGTCGTCCTCTGGTCGTTTCTGCTTCTGCATATGGCAAGCAAAATCGTGCCAGGCGCGGAACCGTGAAGTGAAAATAGCAACGTTGCTTCTGTGCTTTGTTCTGGGACAAAACTTTCCCCGACTTTGCAGGAAACCGTTAAGCCTTGCTGGTTTTTGGTGTCGGGGATAAACATCTACAATAACTGCGAACAACGAGGCACGATCTTCGTGAGCTCTATGAAAAGTCCTAATCGCCTAACAAATAAACAAACAGCAGCAGCAGCAACTAGGCATTCTATATTACGTTGTATTATTTTTAGATAGGTCCAAACAAATCTATTTTGGTCAGCTGATATTTGGGTTTCGAAAGCTTAAGCTTCAAATAGTATTTTTGTCGGTCTGTCATGCTTAATTTTGACATATCATTGATAGATGCGTCCACGCATCTCTTTAAGAAGGCCCGTCTATCGGTCTGTCTTTTACGCGTAGGTTTGAAATAGCATTTACATTGGTGTTTCAAGCTTAGGTTGGAAATAGCATTTACATTGGTGTCTCAAGCTTAGGTTGGAAATAGTATTTACATTGGTGTCTAAAGCTTAGGTTGGAAATGGCATTTACATTGGTGTCTCAAGCTTAGGTTTGAAATAGCATTTACATTGGTGTCTCAAGCTTAGGTTTGAAATAGCATTTACATTAGTGTCTCAAGCTTAGGTTTAAAATAGCATTTACATTGGTGTCTCAAGCTTAGGTTGGAAATAGCATTTACATTGGTGTCTCAAGCTTAGGTTTGAAATAGCATTTACATTGGTGTCTCAAGCTTAGGTTTAAAATAGTATTTACATTGGTGTCTCAAGCTTAAGTGGGAAATAGCATTTACATTGGTGTCTCAAGCTTAGGCTAAAAATAGCATTTACATTGCTGTCTCAAGCTTAGGTTTAAAATAGTATTTACATTGGTGTCTTAAGCTTAGGTTTGAAATAGCATTTACATTGGTGTCTCAAGCTTAGGTTGGAAATAGCATTTACATTGGTATCTCAAGCTTAGGTTTAAAATAGTATTTTCATTGGTGTCTCAAGCTTAGGCTTGAAATATCATTTACATTGCTGTCTCAAGCTTAGGTTTGAAATAGCATTTACATTGGTGTTTCAAGCTTAGGTTGGAAATAGCATTTACATTGGTGTCTCAAGCTTAGGTTTGAAATAGCGTTTACATTGGTGTCTCAAGCTTAGGTTGGAAATAGCATTTACATTGGTGTCTCAAGCTTAGGTTTGAAATAGCATTGACATTGGTGTCTCAAGCTTAGGCTGTAAATAGTATTTACATTGGTGTCTCAAGCTTAGGTTGGAAATAGCATTTACATTGGTGTCTCAAGCTTAGGTTTGAAATAGCATTTACATCTGTGTCTCAAGCTTAGGCTGTAAATAGCATTTACATTGGTGTCTCAAGCTTAGGTTTGAAATAGCATTTACATCTGTGTCTCAAGCTTAGGCTGTAAATAGCATTTACATTGGTGTCTCAAGCTTAGGTTTGAAATAGCATTTACATTTGTGTCTCAAGCTTAGTTTTAAAATAGCATTTACATTGGTGTCTCAAGCTTAGGTTTGAAATAGCATTAACATTGGTGTCTCAAGCTTAAGTTTGAAATAGCATTTACATTGGTGTCTCAAGCTTAGGTTGGAAATAGTATTTACATTGGTGTCTCAAGCTTAGGTTTAAAATAGCATTTACATTGGTGTCTCAAGCTTAGGTTGGAAATAGTATTTACATTGGTGTCTCAAGCTTAGGTTTGAAATAGCATTTACATTGGTGTCTCAAGGTTAGGTTTGAAATGACATTTACATTGGTGTCTCAAGCTTAGGTTGGAAATAGCATTTACATTGGTGTCTCAAGCTTAGGTTTAAAATAGCATTTACATTGGTGTCTCAAGCTTAGGTTTAAAATAGCATTTACATTGGTGTCTCAAGCTTAGGTTGGAAATAGTATTTACATTGGTGTCTCAAGCTTAGGTTTGAAATAGCATTTACATTGGTGTCTCAAGCTTAGGTTTGAAATAGTATTTACATTGGTGTCTCAAGCTTAGGTTGGAAATAGCGTTTACATTGGTGTCTCAAGGTTAGGTTTGAAATGACATTTACATTGGTGTCTCAAGCTTAGGTTGGAAATAGCATTTACATTGGTGTCTCAAGCTTAGGTTCGAAATAGTATTTACATTAGTGTTTCAAGCTTATGTTTAAAATAGTATTTACATTGGTGTCTCAGGCTTAGGTTTGAAATAGCATTTACATTGGTGTCTCAAGCTTAGGCTTGAAATAGCATTTTCGTTTGTCGGTCACGCTTAGGTTTAAAATAGTTTTTTGTCGGTCTGTCACATTTATGTATGAAATAGCATTTTTGTCATTAAACGCAGATAGAATAGACGCATATAAAAAGTATCCGTCGTTGTTGTTTGTTTTTTTTATTTCTTCGCCATTTTGTTTTTTGTTTTGCTTTTTTTCGCCATTTTTTTTGTTCGTTCCACGCCTGTTGATTCTCTGCGACAGTTTCCTCTATTAAAACCAGAGTTTCCCATTCATCATCGCAATGTGTTGCTGTATCCTGAAAGGAACTGGTAAACAATAGTTAAAATTACATCCTGTGTTTATGATCAAGTGTGCCACAGGCTGGGAGCGAAAAGATATAAATAAAAACGACATTTAACAAAAAAACAAATATATGCGACCCCCAACTTTCCGAATTCATATAAAGATATTGCAGTTATTTCATCTCCTTTTATATATAATGGCCTTTAAGCCCCCTCGATGTAAATAGACTAGAACAACTCGACAATCAGCTAAAGCCTATCCATTCATTGTGGAGGTCCCCAGATGCCGGAGAGCCTTCTACTCCAATAGCTTATTTCCTCGTGTTGCCGGCCCCTGGAACTCCCTCCCTGCTTCCTGTTTCCCCGACTGTACCGACATGCAGAGGTTTAAAACTTATGTAAATAGACATCTCGCTACACTGCTCCCAACTTAGGATGCACCCAAAACCTACACCCTAATTCTCAGTAACCCCTTACGTCTACAGTAGCGGCCTGTCTTGTTTGGGGTAAAATATGTTTAAAATAAAAAAATTTAAAAAGTAGTATTTATACACAAAGCTGCTGCATATGTATGCAAATAAAACATCAGAATTAGAATCTATATTTATTTGTTAAGGCTTAATTTTTAGATACTTTTGAAAATTGCAACTCCTATATATCCAAGGTCATAGGTTGATGGAGTACAGATGTTGATGGAGGCAAGATGTTAATGGAGGTCTACAATCAGAAAGAGATAGAATGATTTCGATGTTGGATGAGTTTAAAATATTAAGCTGCACAAATGAATGTGTTTAGTGATGGCAGAGGCAGTTCATGCTGATGATCTCTCACTGTAACTGAACCGTGTACATTTTCCAAATGCTGAGCTAAACTTTTACATACGGTTTCAAAACAATATGCCTAGAATATAGTACAAGATTACAAAAAGGAAACATTTTCTGTCGCGATAGTGACAAGGTTATGTAACGTAGTTTCTTATCTTTGTTGTTGGGTTTACTTGCAACTTGCCAAGCTGTTGCGTCCTAAAAACTAAAAATCTGCACTTACTTGGTTGTTGTCGGTCGGTGGATCGTTTTAGGATTTGGAGTATCATTTTTCTTTTGTAGGTTTTATCATAAAAGACGACTAGAAATAATCTTACAAACATATGTCGATCTTCAGCGTGCTTCCTAAAGAAGTAATCAAGATACGATCACTGACAAACGTATGTTTTGAACAACATCAAAACCGTTTTCATTGATTAGTTGTATTCTTTCCGTTCAAACTGTATCGGGACTTAAAAGTCATTCCCTAGTCATGTCAGACGAGAACAAAATTAGATTTAATATTAGTAGAAAATGAAGACGCGATGCTTCAAGATGAGTAAATGCCAAACAAATTTCACTCCATGCCTGGAGAAAATTTGAATGTCTGGGGAGAATTAGAATGCCTACTAGACGCTGTCCTCGAGTGTCTAAGATATCTCTGTACATAGTTTTTCAGGACAACTTGGCATGAGGACACTTCCCCCTACAAGTAAACCCTGACTAAATTTTTAAAATAACATAGCCATTATTTTATTTATTCTCACGAAAACATTTAAAAACAGTCAATCTTTAGTGCAATTATTTTACGAACACGTTTCGCTCATAGAAGACCAACCAACATTAGTATGTTAATATTGGATCTGTCTTCCTTGAACTCTTCAGAAAGTACAAAAAGCTTTCAGTTTGAAAAATTATACATTGTAGCGTGACATGAAAGATAAACGTCCATAATATCAACATTTAGGGTATATATATATATATATATATATATATATATATATATATATATATATATATCCTAAATGTTAACATTTGCAGCAAATAATGTGCCCATATATGTTACTAACCGTGTTGCTAAGAATATATATTCCAAAATTCATAATAATCCGTTCCTTGGTTTAGGGGATTATCTTATATATACCTAACTTTATATATATATATATATATATATATATATATATATATATATATATATAAGGAGAGTAGATATATTAACATGTATATATTGATATTACTGTTTCATATATATACACATATTTTATGAGATAATATGATACTTATATATTTTTGTTTCTGTATTTACTTCAACGGTGTTAATTACATGAGTAGAGCTTAATACTAGTATATAAATATACTTATGGCAAGTGAGCTACACATAAGTGTTTGTGTTTCATTCTACAATCCTTTTATAGGTAATCAGTGTCGACTCTATCCCCCAAACAAATAGAATCATTGATTGTATTACTCTCATTTCCATTACCCATACCATCTAAATCGGTATCAACCAGTAAATTATCCTTCCCTTTTTTTAAAAAAAGATGTTGGTGTTCCTTAATTTAAAGTTGGACAAGAAAAGAAGTACCGACTGTAGTTACAATGAGTTCGGCCCTACTGGTCCATCAGTGTAACCACTTAATCCATGTGTTAACTGTTACCTTGTCTATTTCTTGTTCTTGCTTTACCAACTAATACATGAGATTTGATTAGATTTTGGTTATTTCTTTTGTTTTTGTTTTTGATTTACTTTTTTTTAAATGTAATAACATATTTGATTCACATTTTTAAGCGTAATAATTTGTTTTTATTAACATTAACATATCTGAATTAGACATTGACAAAACATGAATTTCCATTGCTGCTTTTCATCCATTGTACTAACAAACTACATATTATTGCCTCAATTTGAAAAAGTTGAACTGAATTTTAAAAGAGGCTCAGCGTAAATTGAAATTGTAAAATGACATCGAATACAAATTTAAACTGCTGAATTAAAATTGATAAATATAAATTTTAATCTTATTCTTGTTATATATATATATATATATATATATATATATATATATATATATATATATATATATATATATATATATATAATTAAAAATATATAAAACATCACATAATATATAAAACCTTAGATTTAAAACATGTACGGTAATTAAATATCAATTTTATGTTTTTATGTTAAGTTAATCTTTTTTAATTTGGATTTAATCTTTTTGAAATTGGGGCTGAAATATTTTGTTTGTGAAGAAATTGAATAAAAATAAACAATTTTATAAGAAACCTAATTGTTTTTATATAATTTTTTTCATAACAAATATACATTATAGCGTCAATATAAAAAGGTAAAATTACAAGAACAAAAACTTAATAAAGAATAAAAAATAAAATTAAAAAGTCTGAATTAGACATTGACAAATTCTGAATTTCAATTTTCAAACGTACATATGATTATATCTACAATGTTAATAAATTAACACACCAATTCTACCACAGCCAATACTCTATGAAACTCATTCAATCAGTTATTAAAAAGACAGTATCTATAGACAGACAATCTCTCCTTAAATATACGAAAAAGACTAGAAATGACCACATTCCAATGGTGTTCGCCCATTCTCTGACTAGAGATTTTACAATTCTGCAATCAGACACCCCGGAACAATTCCACTTTTAAGAAACAACACATTCATGATAAAAGACAAGCACGTAATTGATTAACGATGATCCCCACATCCCAAATACAGTTACATGACACTGCATAATAAGATAACATTCGCCCATACATGGAGTATTGTTGCCATACCTTGGCTGATGCACCATCCACTAGTGAATGATGCACCAGCCCAGATGTGGCAACAATACTCCATGTATTGCAGAGATATAGGATAATGTCAAGTGTAAGGAGTTTAATAGCACGATAAAGGGATCCCACCTTTTTGCTGCAGCCTTGGCAATGTTTTCAATGTATTTGTTTCAATTCATGTTGACTGTGAATGTTAGGTCGAGGATTTTGAATGTTGAATTCTCAGGTAGGGTGTTATTTGTCATGACAATAGGTGGTTGAATAGGTTTCTGATGTGTGGGATTTTAATGCTGCAGTGTGGGAGAATACCAATGAAATACAAAATAAAATTTTCAAAAAAGAAATAAAGACAATTTCCGATTTTATGAAGAAATAGCATTGGCCTACAGAGCGCGAGAATGTGGACATAATAATTTGCATTCATAACCCTAACCCTTAACCGTAACCTTAACCCTACCTCTAACCCTAACCCTAACCATTAACCCTAACCCTTAATCCTAACCCTAACCCTAACCCTTACACAGTGAAATAAAAAAGGATTCGAAATGTTTTTAATAACATGTTTTTTTTTATTACTTTCACATGCTACGTTATAAGTTGATCATCTCACGAGATTGCGACTATGAAAGAACCGAATACTCAGATATCATTGCGACTTAGCCATACTCAGATATCATTGCGACTTAGCCATACTCAGATATCATTGCGACTTAGCCATACTCAGATATCATTGCTATTTAGCCATACTCAGATATCATTGCGACTTAGCCATAAACAGATATCATTGCGACTTAGCCATACTCAGATATCATTGCGACTTAGGCATACTCAGATATCATTGCGACTTAGCCATACTCAGATATCATTGCGACTTAGCCATACTCAGATATCATTGCGACTTAGCCATACTCAGATATCATTGCGACTTAGCCATACTCAGATATCATTGCGACTTAGCCATACTCAGATATCATAGCGACTTAGCCATACTCAGATATCATTGCGACTTGGCCATACTCAGATATCATTGCGACTTAGCCATACTCAGATATCATTGTGACTTAGCCATACTCAGATATCATTGCGACTTAGGCATACTCAGATATCATTGCGACTTAGCCATACTCAGATATCATTGCGACTTGGCCATACTCAGATATCATTGCGACTTAGCCATACTTAGATATCATTGCTACTTAGCCATACTCAGATATCATTGCGACTTAGGCATACTCAGATATCATTGCGACTTAGGCATACTCAGATATCATTGCGACTTAGCCATACTCAGATATCATTGCGACTTAGCCATACTCAGATATCATTGCGACTTAGGCATACTCAGATATCATTGCGACTTAGCCATACTCAGATATCATTGCGACTTAGCCATACTCAGATATCATTGCGACTTAGGCATACTCAGATATCATTGCGACTTAGCCATACTCAGATATCATTGCGACTTAGCCATACTCAGATATCATTGCGACTTAGGCATACTCAGATATCATTACGACTTAGCCATACTCAGATATCATTGCGACTTAGCCATACTCAGATATCATTGCGACTTAGGCATACTCAGATATCATTGCGACTTAGCCATACTCAGATATCATTGCGACTTAGCCATACTCAGATATCATTGCGACTTAGCCATACTCAGATATCATTGCGACTTAGCCATACTCAGATATCATTGCGACTTAGCCATACTAAGATATCATTGCGACTTAGCCATACTCAGATATCATTGCGACTTAGCCATACTCAGATATCATTGCGACTTGGCCATACTCAGATATCATTGCGACTTAGCCATACTCAGATATCATTGCGACTTAGGCATACTCAGATATCATTGCGACTTAGCCATACTCAGATATCATTGCGTCTTTAGCCATACTCAGATATCATTGCGACTTAGCCATACTCAGATATCATTGCGACTTAGCCATACTCAGATATCATTGCGACTTAGGCATACTCAGATATCATTGCGACTTAGCCATACTCAGATATCATTGCGACTTAGCCATACTCAGATATCATTGCGACTTAGGCATACTCAGATATTATTGCTGTATGACTGAAGAGACAGCGTTATATTATGAGATCGCGTCGGAGAAGCGAGACTTTGTGGGATTACGTATTGCAATGACATAACGTGCGAGAACTGGAGACGGTTCTTGTTCTCTTTCGGCTTTGACTTCATCTGTATAAACCATAGTAAGCGGTCGCCCTTGAAAGGTCGCCAACTCCAAACGGCACAGGCGTTGTTTGTGTATATAAATGCATGGACAATAATTACCACGGTCCATGCGTAATGTTTCTCTGAGCTCAGAAGAAATTTCAGAAAAAGTTGGAACTATATTTTTTTTAAAGTTATTTCGCACAGACAGCAGCCGCGTGACCACTCTAAAGTATATTATTACCGACATAAATTATTTTCTAAGGAAATACAGTTAAGAAATTAGTCAAAAACAATTTAATTTGCTTTACCTACCTATTTGTTACCTATTTGACTTAAAAGTTTAATATTTAATATTTTAAAGAATTTTTCAGCCAAATTACTTTACCGTAAATAGCCATTGAATGAAATAATCCGTGTTCAGAATGTTTGATTCTGGGCAGTAACTAAGTACACAGCTGGAGTGGAAGCGAACAAGGGCCGAAATAGCAGAAATTATGTACTTCGTTCCTGTTCAGAATCAAAATAGCTAACCGCGATAGAGGCAGTGATAACGTGCTAGTTCCAGAGCTACTCGGCTAACGGGCTCTGGTTAAAATCCAGGACCCGTCGTCCTCTTGTTGTCTCTGCATCTACGTGTTGTGAGCAAGGGCGTGTCAGGTGCAGAACTGTAAATCCATAAAGTGAGGATAACATCGTTGCTTCTGCGCAGGTGCAAACGCCATTCCTTTGTGTGTTGTGTTCTGTTCCAACCCCTTCCCCGACTTCGTATGCAACTGCTGGGCCTTGCTGCTCTGGGTATCGAGGGTAAAAACCTGCGATCTTGCAAGTCTAACGAATAGGTTGCGGTCAACAAAAGTAAATTTAAGGAGAATAGACGATCCAGAGGCACGGTCTTCGTGGCCTCTGCGAAGTTTGATTAACAGCAGAGCATATATAAATTAAGCTAAATTCCAGTAACCGATTTTTTATTTATTCTTCTGTTCATTTTTTCCAAATCCAAAAAGTTCGATACATTTTTACAGAACCGTTTCATCGATAGACGAACAACTAAATTAATACGTCAATTCCGTATCTTTCGACCATGTGCTCTTCAGAAATCTAAAGTTCGCTTCCAGAAGAATATGTAGGCAGCAAACAAATATATACATATATATTTCGGGACTGTTCCTAGTGTCCCTGTGATTATTGGTATTATATTGAGTTTTTACGTGGTTCATATCCCTTTCAGTTTTCTGTGTGTTCTTTTTTTCGTTTTTATGTCTCCTTGATCTTATCCTGTTGTATGGTAAAATCTGCAATTTGGCAGTATTTTTCTTCTTGTTGACTTTTATGACATCCGGTCTCCTTGCTTGGATGAGTTTATCTGTTTGTACCTTCATGTCCACGAGGACTTTGTGATTTTAGTTTTCCAGTACTGCCCCTGGTTTGTGTCTGAACCATTTGTCTGAATGTTCAAAATGCAGCTGTTTGCACAGTTCCAAATGTACTCCCTTCCCCAGACAGTAACGTCTGTTCTTGTATTCTTATTTGCCAAAATTCAAGGATTCTCTGTGATGTACTAGTAGATGTCTGGGTGGTGCTTTACCTTCTAAGTCTTTCCATCCTTTCGAGTCGTTTTCTATGATAGCAAACGATGTGGGTGTCATCGTATTTTCGTAAAGATGAGGGTCAAATTAAAGCATTGTTATCATTATTATTTGTACTCACTAGGAGTTCTAACACAGGTTATCATCAGTGATTGCTCACCGACAACCGGTGGTATTCCCTGTAGTCTGAGTGACAACAAGTCTCCCCAGATTTCTAGTATTCTCCACCTCTTTTCGATAGGCAATAAGCCTCCCCAAGGTCCCAACAGTCTCTGCACTTCCAGTGGAGGTCCGGTTTGTGCTGTTCTTCCTCGGTCTTCTCATCCTCCTTGACCCTATGCAAATATTTTGTGTGGTGTCAGCCTAGGCTGGTACAATTGGGGGGGGGCGGGGAAGCTGATGGTGTTTCTTGTTATTTCTGTTCATTGGTTCATTTTTGTGTCGTGTTAGTTGAGGCCGGTGTAATTTAATGGGGGGGGGGGCTTATAAAGTGATGTTTCTTGCATTTTCTGTTCCTTTGTTTGTGATGTGTTCTTTCTGTGGTTTAGTTTTCTTCCCGTTGTAGATTCCATGTGACCCTTCGTTGCTTATGCGGGTTGGTTTCCGCATTCAATGATTTTTTCTTAAGATTGTAGCTGTTTTGATCATTGCCGTCCTTTGTATAGTTCCAATGATCCCTTTGATTATTATTATTATTATTATTATTATTTCTTTATTATAAGTATTTTTAATATTATATCATATTATATAAATGTGTCACTTGTGTGCATGCGTGTAGTATATCTACATGTCTGTGTATGCGTATTTGTCCTCTTTCTGACACCAAAAGAGATGATGAAAAGTGTGTCAGGCAACGTGTGTGGCCAATCAATTGTCCTTTTACAATTTCCGGTTTCTGTAATGTTTTTATCATCCACATTTTCCTCAAGGGATGCGCAGACGGCTGAGACATGCGAATAGAAACCAAGACATACGTATATAACTTACCATGGAAGATTTGAAAGCACAAAAATGTCGTATTACGGTTCGAATCGTGTGACCGGCAAGGAATTGTCTCTTCTCATACTGATAATTGCAGGTTTGCCATTAAACACATGTGTATGTGGGTTAATTTGAAAAATATTATTTATAAATAATTATTCAATGCTCTCGCTAGATGTTGCACTAAGTAAGTTGACAACTGGTCGTCATTTATAGCGTAATGTAATATTCATGGCCCCCGTCTATTGAGTTCTCTTGACGGCCTGCTTATATGTCCGTTGAATTTGCCATTAAGACGTTAATTTACTCTCCCATTTTTACAATAACGATTGGCTTCATGTGTTCCTTCCATCTTTTTGTTTTACTTCTGATGCAGTTTCTATGTGGGCTGTGACTGTTTGTAGTTTATGGGGATCTGTTTCCGCATTCGAAGATTTTCCTGAAGATTTCAACTGTTTTTATCATTACCGTCCCTGTAAGTCTCAGTCTGTGCTTTGATTCCAATTTCTCCTAGTCTTTTTTCCAGTTTATTTTTTCGGAACTATTCCTAATTCTCCGAAAATTATTGGTATTATATTGACTTTCTTCATGTTCCATATTCCTTTCAGTTCTCTGACATGTTCCGTGTATTTGCTTCGTTTGTCCGTCTCTTTAATATTTACCGTGTGGTCTGCTGGAACGGACAACAAAATCTACAATTTGGCAGTTTTGTTTATTATTATTATTATTATTATTATTATTATTATTATTATTATTATTATTATTATTATTATTATTATTATTATTATTATTATTATTATTATTATTATTTGTACTCACTATGAGTTCTCACACAGGTCATCATCAGTGATTGCTCACCGACAACAACCAGTGGTGGTCTCTGGAGTTTGAGGTACAACAAATCTCCCCAGATTTCCAGTATTCTCCACCTCTTTTCGATAACCACTGCAAATAACCTTGCGGTATCGCAACAACCGCTTACCATTGATTTCTCGCTGGTAAGAACCATTGGTCTTCTCTGAGATTTGGGTGGCAATAAGCCTCCCCAAAGTCCCAGCATTCTCCGCACTCTTCCAGTGGAGGTCTGGTTTGTACTGTTCCTCCTCGGTCTTCTCATCAAATATTGTGTCTGGTGTCAGCCTAGGTCGGCACCAATTTTCAAATTTATTTTGGGGGGGGGGGGGAGAAGGGAAAGGGAAGGGGGAGCTTATGGTGTTTCTTGCAATTTCTGTTCATTGGTTCATTTTGTGTGGTGTCAGCTGACGTCGGTGTAATTTATTTAAGGGGTGTTATTATTATTATTATTATTATTATTATTGTTATTATTATTATTATTATTATTATTAAGTTGTAATTATTTACCTTATTTAAGTAGTTACATTCATTTGTGCATGTTTTCATATGATGGTGGTATATGTCTTTGTACTTAACGACTACTAACTATTTTCTTACTACAAATTGATTGCATATCATTATACTTTCCTTCTATTTACTTATTCAATTATCTTATTTTTAGAGTTGTTGCTGTTTTGGGGTTTTGAGGGTGATACATGGTGTATATAAACATTGTACTTGGCGTCGCAATTTTTATTAGTTAGTAAGTTTATTACTAGTCTAGTGCCAGACTGTGTCATTTTAGTACGTCATATCTATTCGTTTTTCTTCTTTTATACTTACAGATCACCGCTTATCAAAGCCAAAAGTCACTCGAGGATAAGGGTTAATTAAATCTATGGATTGTCGATTAAATGATGAAAACTATTATGAAAGGATAGAAAATGATGAATGGAATAAACAGAATTTGATTACTTTCAGAAAGGCTTAGTAGAAGTACTTGTTCACATTAGATTTGAAGACGACCGTATGGTAGTCTGCAAGGAAACAGTCGCATGAAAATGTGTTCCCACATGAGAATTTCTTGGAAATGAACTCTGTTTATGGAAATTCCGTTTGATGTTAGGCACAAAGTTGTATTAAGACGAGTTCTTGCTGTGAATGTCTTGCAAGAAAGGAGTCAGAGATCGGAACTCAGTTGCGCACATTCCATGGAAATAACGAGAGCAGAGAAAGACTACCAACATCTCTTCTGTGAGAAAGGTCATGTTTTTTTGTTTGTCTGTTTGTTTGTTTTTCGGTACTCTTATAGATGACGCACCATGTTTCCGTGGCTCGCGTTGTCACCGTTCGTGCCGGTCTCAGAAGCGCCCGAGAGTTGACGAAGCGAAAACGAGGCAAAAACGAGGCGAAAACTGTCAGCCGCTAAATTGAAAACTGGCAGACGATAATAACAAACCATAGCTAAACAACTGTTATTAATTCGATGTTTATTTATTTATTTTTGTCAAAGGAAACATTGTTAATGAAATGTTATTAAATATATAAGATGATTTTGTTTGATATTTTAAGCAAACGTTTCTGTGTTGTTGTTTTTTTGTTTTTTTCAAATTTTTTTTACATTTTCTGTCAATGTTTCTGGTTTTTTTTAATGTTTTTAAAAAAATGTTCAGTGTTTCTTTTTAACATTTTTGTCACTGTGTTTTTTTCTTGCTAACACAAACACAAACGAACTGTTTTAAAGTAAATGTTGTTGGGTTTTTTTTTTTCGATCTTTTGTCTATGTATGTTTTTACCTTATATGACGGTTTCTGAGTTAAACACATAAAGTAAATATTGTTGTTTTCTTTTTAATCTTTTGCCTATGTTTGTTTTTACCTTATATGACAGTTTCTGGGTTAGGGTTAGGGTTGCAGCTGATCTAAAAGTGTTCTTGTGTACTGGTCCTGGTTAGGGTTAGGGTTAGGGTTGCAGCTGATCTAAAAGTGTTCTTGTGTACTGGTCCTGTTGCTGGGTTAGGGTTAGGGTTGCAGCTGATCTAAAAGTGTTCTTGTGTACTGGTCCTGTTGCTGGGTTAGGGTTAGGGTTGCAGCTGATCTAAAAGTGTTCTTGTGTACTGGTCCTGTTGCTGGGTTAGGGTTAGGGTTGCAGCTGATCTAAAAGTGTTTTTGTGTACTGGTCCTGTTGCTGGGTTAGGGTTAGGGTTGCAGCTGATCTAAAAGTGTTCTTGTGTACTGGTCCTGTTGCTGGGTTAGGGTTAGGGTTGCAGCTGATCTAAAAGTGTTCTTGTGTACTGGTCCTGTTGCTGGGTTAGGGTTAGGGTTGCAGCTGATCTAAAAGTGTTCTTGTGTACTGGTCCTGGTTAGGGTTAGGGTTAGGGTTGCAGCTGATCTAAAAGTGTTCTTGTGTACTGGTCCTGGTTAGGGTTAGGGTTGCAGCTGATCTAAAAGTGTTCTTGTGTACTGGTCCTGGTTAGGGTTAGGGTTGCAGCTGATCTAAAAGTGTTCTTGTGTACTGGTCCTGGTTAGGGTTAGGGTTAGGGTTGCAGCTGATCTAAAAGTGTTCTTGTGTACTGGTCCTGTTGCTGGGTTAGGGTTAGGGTTGCAGCTGATCTAAAAGTGTTCTTGTGTACTGGTCCTGTTGCTAGGTTAGGGTTAGGGTTGCAGCTGATCTAAAAGTGTTCTTGTGTACTGGTCCTGGTTAGGGTAAGGGTTAGGGTTGCAGGTGATCTAAAAGTGTTCTTGTGTACTGGTCCTGCTAAGGGTTAGGGTTGCAGCTGATCTAAAAGTGTTCTTGTGTACTGGTCCTGGTTAGGGTTAGAGTTGCAGCTGATCTAAAAGTGTTCTTGTGTACTGGTCCTGTTGCTGGGTTAGGGTTAGGGTTGCATCTGATCTAAAGATGTTCTTGTGTACTGGTCCTGTTGCTGGGTTAGGGTTAGGGTTGCAGCTGATCTAAAAGTGTTCTTGTGTACTGGTCCTGGTTAAGGTTAGAGTTAGGGTTGCAGCTGATCTAAAAGTGTTCTTGTGTACTGGTCCTGTTGCTGGGTAGGGTTGCAGCTGATCTAAAAGTGTTCTTGTGTACTGGTCCTGGTTAGGGTTAGGGTTGCAGCTGATCTAAAAGTGTTCTTGTGTACTAGTCCTGTTGCTGGGTTAGGGTTAGGGTTGCAGCTGATCTAAAAGTGTTCTTGTGTACTGGTCTTGTTGCTAGGTTAGGGTTAGGGTTGCAGCTGATCTAAAAGTGTTCTTGTGTACTGGTCCTGGTAAGTGTAAGGGTTAGGGTTGACGGTGATCTAAAAGTGTTCTTGTGTACTGGTCTTGTTGCTAGGTTAGGGTTAGGGTTGCAGCTGATCTAAAAGTGTTCTTGTGTACTGGTCCTGGTTAGGGTTAGGGTTAGGGTTGCAGCTGATCTAAAAGTGTTCTTGTGTACTGGTCCTGTTGCTGGGTTAGGGTTAGGGTTGCAGCTGAGCTAAAAGTTTTCTTGTGTACTGGTCCTGTTGCTGGGTTAGGGTCAGGGTTGCAGCTGATCTAAAAGTGTTCTTGTGTACTAGTCCTGTTGCTGGGTTAGGGTTAGGGTTGCAGCTGATCTAAAAGTGTCCTTGTGTACTGGTCCTGTTGCTGGGTTAGGGTTAGGGTTGCAGCTGATCTAAAAGTGTTCTTGTGTACTGGTCCTGTTGCTGGGTTAGGGTTAGGGTTGCAGCTGATCTAAAAGTGTTCTTGTGTACTGGTCCTGGTTAGGGTTAGGATTAGGGTTGCAGCTGATCTTAAAGTGTTCTTGTGTACTCGTCCTGGTTAGGGTTAGGGTTAGGGTTGCAGCTGATCTAAAAGTGTTCTTGTGTACTGGTCCTAGTTAGGGTTAGGGTTAGGGTTGCAGCTGATCTAAAAGTGTTCTTGTGTACTGGTCCTGGTTAGGGTTAGGGTTAGGGTTGTAGCTGATCTAAAAGTGTTCTTGTGTACTGGTCCTGGTTAGGGTTAGGGTTAGGGTTGCAGCTGATCTAAAAGTGTTCTTGTGTACTGGTCCTGGTTAGGGTTAGGGGTTTGGGTTGCAGCTGATCTAAAAGTGTTCTTGTGTTCTGGTCCTGGTTAGGGTTAGGGTTAGGGTTGCAGCTGATCTAAAAGTGTTCTTGTGTACTGGTCCTGGTTAGGGTTAGGGTTGCAGCTGATCTAAAAGTGTTCTTGTGTACTGGTCCTGGTTAGAGTTAGGGTTAGGGTTGCAGCTGATCTAAAAGTGTTCTTGTGTACTGGTCCTGGTCCTGGTTAGGGTTAGGGTTGCAGCTGATCTAAAAGTGTTCTTGTGTACTGGTCCTGGTTAGGGTTAGGGTTAGGGTTGCAGCTGATCTAAAAGTGTTCTTGTGTACTGGTCCTGTTGTTGGGTTAGGGTTAGGGTTGCAGCTGATCTAAAAGTGTTCTTGTGTACTGGTCCTGTTGCTAGGTTAGGGTTAGGGTTGCAGCTGATCTAAAAGTGTTCTTGTGTACTGGTCCTGGTTAGGGTAAGGGTTAGGGTTGCAGGTGATCTAAAAGTGTTCTTGTGTACTGGTCCTGCTAAGGGTTAGGGTTGCAGCTGA
>OY744529.1:44893061-45020561 GCA_963556195.1 Sepiola atlantica
TATATATATATATATATATATATATATATATATATATATATATATGTATACACCTACACATACGCTCACACACATATCGAAATATTTCTTCAGTATATGTACGATAAAAAACAAGTATTTCTTTTACTTCTAAAACTAAAAAATTAAGTGCAAATAGGCTAAAAATAATGTCAAAAAACCCAATTCACTCTAAACAATTAACGTGACTAAAATAGGAATTAGATCATTCCTGTTTATTTTTCTACGATGAAGCTTTTTTTTTAATATAATATTAGGTTGAATGATGAATTTCTGGGAAGGTAAGCTTTTCTCAATATTGTTAGAAAGGGTTTACTAATAAATAATATATAAATTCCATATAAACACTTATGTAGAAGAAACTTTTTTAATAGTTGATTGAATGGACGGTTTGACACATTGAGACTAGCTCTATAATGATCTGCTTAAATGAGTTTCGCACCATGAACATTCAGGTAACTTTTTTAAAAAAATTATCTTCAAATAAACTGGAACTTTATAAATAAATTATAGTACATATTCAATATTTTAGCAAATATTACCGAATTAAAGTTTTTTAAACTGATCGCACTAATTCTTTTGGGAGATACTAGCTTTGAACGAAAAAAAATCAAAATGGCGGATTAGTTTGATCGCACACGTGTGAGTGTTTGCTCTAAGATTTTTTGTTTGTTCTTTTGTTTATTTTCACCTTAAAATGAAACTGATGTATGATGTGAGTGTTTTTCAAGACACTCTAATCTAAGAACTCTTATTATTTGTGAACTTTTTCTGATGATTTTGTAGTGTTGCAGAGACGATATTGACATACAAATGTTGTTTGGCACAAACCAAATGAAACGGACCGTTAAATATATCTCACAGAAATTTGGAATTTTTGGAAATGTGAAAACAATAAAAATAAAAGTAATAAAACAAACCATGGTTATTGGAATATAATAAAAAAAACTGTTCTATATATATATATATATATATATATATATATATATATATATATATATATATATATATTAATTATAGTCAAGACTTTTAACCCCTCGGCCATAGTGAACTAGTTATTAATTAGGGAGGAATTTCACTTTGTAAATAGCGAATCGGCGGCTAAATTTACCCAAGCAGTTTAGAGTGATCAACGAATGTATTTGGATCGTGCATTTCGCTATTAGTACTGCTTGTTATTAAATTCTGTAATATATATATATATATATATATATATATATATATATATATATATATATATATATATATATATATATATATATATATATATATAAGGAGAATGTTTTTAACAAATATTTTGAAAACCTGGACAACGAAATTTATTTATGTTTTTTAAAATAAATTATTTATTTACTTTAAAAACTTGAGTACTTTCGGTGATATACACCCTTGTCAAAAGTATAAGCATATTTTTTCCTCTTCTGTTTTCGTTTAATCCTCCTTGATTAAGACATATTTATTGCAGTCAAGTTGAAATTCATCTTGATGTTATCGACGATTAATGTTGATATGCCGCTGTTTTTTAAAATAAATTATTTTCAATCTACCTTATTCACGTAACCGCGTGCTACACTCAGCGGCATATCAACATTAATCGTCGATAACATCAAGATGAATTTCAACTTGACTGCAATAAATATGTCTCAATCAAGGAGGATTCAACAAAAAAAGAAGAGAAAAAAATATGATTATACTTTTGACAAGGGTGTATAGCACCGAAAGTACTCAAATTTTAAAGTGTATAAATAATTTATTTTAAAAAACATAAATAAATTGCGTTGTCCAGGTTTTCAAACTATTTTAAAAAAATACTTTCTTTATTATTACTATTTCACCAACGCTTCAATGTGTGACTTTTCAAACTATATATATATATATATATATATATATATATATATATATATATATATATTTCTGTGATCTGTAAGGCGTTCGGCCTCCCCTGAGAGGGTAGAGGTGCAACAGTTATAGTGTATTTTACCAATTAATTTAAGATGTTTAAGGATATATACTCTCTTCCAATTCGTTTCTCGATAATGCTTATTTTCCAGCTAAGTTTTCCATTTTTATAATCTTTAGACTAGATTTTTCGCTGTACATAAAAATGCGTTGCATCACCTATTATATCTTTCAAAGGTTTTGATTTGATTTTAATTGAGTATTAATTTATCAAATGTCGATTTAATCTTTCTTGCGAACATAAATTCAACTCGTGACATTCCTGAATTTAAACTCACGTTATCCGATATACTCTGATAAATTGTTGTAACAATTCATTTTTAGTTTCATCTCCGTAAACGTATCTACGAAACGTTCTTCATGGCCATTAGATTATGGGTGGTACTAAGCTTTTGTCACGTGACTAACTGAAAATTTTTTAAACAAATTTCCAATTTCTTTAGCCGAGTTCGATTGTCACACACAATTGTACCCGGAATACCAAATCTTGCAAATATTGCGTGAAAAAAGTTTATAGTGCTTTTGCAAGTGGGTTTCCTACATTTGACAACTTATGCTAACTTCGTGAAACTATCTACCACAATAAGATAATAAATCCCAGTTAGTGGTCGAGCGTAGTTAATATGTAGCCTTGATCATGGTCTCTCTGTTTTCTGCAAAAGGTTTATTTTTTACTGGTGGTGCTGTTACTACCATTGCACAGCATCTACAAAGTTTCACAAGATATTCGATTTCTTTATCTAATTACCGTAACTTGTCATAAGGGTCCTCATCCTGGTGATTTCGGGATTTCCCGTATGAAAATCCTGTAATATTTTTATTCAGTAATGTCGGTATCACTACACGCTCATCGTATAAAAAATTTGTTTTAATGATTTAAGTTTTTTTTGTGAGCTCATGCAATAAATACGATGCCTATCTAAAAAGTATCCGACCTTAGGCCAGAAAAAATATTTTAAATACGTGATGGGGTTGGAAACCTACTCCTCTTAAAGGTAGGCCCCTTGTGCTTGCATACACTTAGCCCATCGATCCATCCACTGCCGGAAACACCTCTGGAAGTCTTCTTTTAACATAGTGTTCATCTCCGCCGTCGCGTTCCGCATTATCTCTTTTTTCGTACCCTCTCAGCAACAGCTGCACTCCGAGCAGCTTGGGGCCTGCCAGAACGCTGGTCACTCTCCGGTGATGTGCGACCTTTTTGAATCTGTTGAACAACTCCTTAATTTGTGTTACACCCATCGCATCTTCTCCGAACAACTGCTGAATCTAACGCGGGCACAGGTGGCTAAAAGTTCGGCCTGTCTAAATATGAAATGGTATATCTCCCTCAAATTTCTATAGTCTCTTTCTCGTACATATGCAGTTGATTTCTGTCCCTTTTGTCATGTTAAATAAAATCTCATAAAAGACAGATCCGGCGTCCACGTGTTTATCGTTTCAACAACCAACATGCACAAGCCAGCAGCGACGAAACCTGGGTTGCTGAGAAAATGAACAATGTCTACACCCGCGAACGTAAGCAGTCTCCAACATTGTCTTTGAGTAGATTCCTAAACCTTCAGAAAAAATGTTGGTAAAACTTGATTTATGTCTCCTTTTAAAATTGTCTCTACTATTTGAAGCCGTGTTCATGTCATTAAAAAAACTATTTATTAGCAAACTCAAATGACTATTTTTCCAGTTTCGAATAGATTTCAAGACAGATGCTTCAGCGTAGTTTTCTGTTCTTAAATGATAAATTCAGCTAAATAATTATTGTTTTTACTTGTCAGTCCTTCATTTTTTTTTTTTTCGTTCATCTATTTTTATTTTCGTTCATCTATTTTTATTTCTTCATCCTTTTTCTCCCTTCATCATTTTCTTCATTCTTCAATTTTCCATCACTTTTTTTTATTCATCTTTTACTTTTTATTTTATATTTTCGTCGTTTTTCATCTTTTTTCTGTTTCCGTCATCTTTTTTCTTTTTTCTTCATTTTTTACTTTTGTCTTCGTTTTATTTTTACTTCTTCCTTCATATTTTCTTCGCTCTTCATCTATTTCTTCTTCTGGCATCTTTTTCTTCTTCCTTTGCCTTTTTCTTCTTTGCTTAATCCTTAATCTTCTTCCATCCCTTCATATTTTTCTTCCTTCATCTTTTCCTTCTTCCTTAGTATTTTTTTCTTCCAATTTTTCTTTTTTTCTTTATATTTTTTTTCTTTTTTTCTTCCACTTTTTCTTTTTCCTTCATCTTTTTCTTTTTTTCTGTCATCTTTTTCTTTTTCCTTTATCTTTTTCTTTTTATTCTTCATCTTTTTATTTTTTTACATGTTTTTCTTCTTCATATTTTTTCTTTATTCCTTCATATTTTTTCTTTTTTTCTTTCATCTTTTTCTTTGTTCTACATCTTTTTCTTTTTTCTTCGTATTTTTTCTTTTTTCTTCTAAATTTTTCTTTTTTCTTCATATATTTCTTTTTTTTCTTTCAGTTTTTTTCTTTTTTACTACGTCTTTTTCTTTTTCCTCCATATTTTTTCTTTTTTTCGTTCATCTTTTTCTTTGTTCTACATCTTTTTATTTTTCCATATTTTTTCTTTTTTCTTTTACCTTTTTCCTTTTTCTTCATATTTTTATTTTTTCCTTCATCTTTTCCTTTTTTTCTTTTATCTTTTACTTTTTTCTACGTCTTTTTCTTTTTCCTTCATATTTTTTTCCTTTTTCTTTATCATTTTCTTTGTTCTACATCTTGTTCTTTTACTTTTATATTGTTTCTTTTTTCTTTTATGCTTTTCTTTTTTCTTCATCTTTTCTCCTTCTTTCATCTTTTTCTTCTTCCTTCATCTCTTTCTTTTTTTCTTTCATCTTTTTCTTTGTTCTACATCTTTTTCTTTCATATTTTTTCTTTTTTCTTTTATGTTTTTCTTTTTTCTTCATCTTTTCTCCTTCTTTCATCTTTTTCTTCTTCTTTCATCGCTTTCTTTTTTTTCTTTCATCTTTTTCTTTGTTCTAAATTTTTTTCTTTCATATTTTTTCTTTTCTGTTTTTCTTTTTTCTTCATCTTTTCTCCTTCTTTCATCTTTTTCTTATTCTTCCTTCATCTCTTTTTTTTCTTTCATCTTTTTCTTTGTTCTACATATTTTTCTTTCATATTTTTTCTGTTTTCTTTTCAGTTTTTCTTTTTTCTTCATCTTTTCTCCTTCTTTCATCTTTTTCTTCTTCTTTCATCGCTTTCTTTTTTTTTCTTTTATCTTTTTCTTTGTTCTACATATTTTTCTTTCATATTTTTTCTGTTTTCTTTTCTGTTTTTCTTTTTTCTTCATCTTTTCTCCTTCTTTCATCTTTTTCTTCTTCTTTCATCGCTTTCTTTTATTTTCTTTCATCTTTTTCTTTGTTCTAAATCTTTTTCTTTCAGATTTTTTCTTTTATGTTTTTCTTTGTTCTTCATCTTTTCTCCTTCTTTCATCTTTTTCTTCTTCTTCCTTCATCTCTTTCTTTTTTTCTTTCATCTTTTTCTTTGTTCTACATCATTTTCTTTCATATTTTTTCTGTTTTCTTTTCAGTTTTTCTTTTTTCTTCATCTTTTCTCCTTCTTTCATCTTTTTCGTCTTCTTCCTTCATCTCTTTCTTTTTTCTTTCATCTTTTTCTTTGTTCTACATCTTTTTCTTTCATATTTTTTTTACTTTTATGTTTTTCTTTTTTCTCTCATCTTTTCTCTTTCTTTCATCTTTTATTCTTCCTTCAACCCTTTTCCTTATTTTCTTTCATCTTTTTCTTTGTTCTACATCTTTTTCTTTCATATTTTTTCTTTTTTTCTTTCATGTTTTTCTTTTTTCTTCATCTTTTCTCCTTCTTTCATCTTTTTCTTCTTCCTTTATCTCTTTCTTTTTTCTTTCATCTTTTTCTTTGTTTTACATCTTTTTCTTTCATATTTTTCTTATTTCTTTAATGTTTTTCTTTTTTTCTTCATCTTTTCTCCTTCTTTCATCTTTTTCTTCTTCTTCCTTCATTTCTTTTTTCTATCTATTCTACAATCTCATGACTCCTGCTATTTCAGCTTTTATTTTGATTTTCCGATAAAGATCTTCTGCTGTTGTCACCCTTAATTAGTTCCTTTCTTCGCTTCTTTTATAATCGGTCTTTTCTTTCTTCTTTCCTTTCAAATATTGTTGTATATTCTCCCCCACTTTCCTCCTCGTCGGTATTTTCCACCTCATTACTCCTGTTTCCATCTTTATGGCTGCAGACTAACATTTGCCGCGTTAAATGCATTCCGATAATCAACGGCCAAGTGCATTTCAGCAGAAAGCCTACGAAACATTCTATGTAGAAATTAGTACACTCTAGATGTTACTACTCGTACTAAATCTCTAGTAACACTGATATGCAAAATTTAATTTCCCCCTGCATCCTGTGATGACGTCACCGCCTTGCGTGTTGTGTCAGCAATGGACGTCGGATAGTAGCCTTCCATTAACAAGCGAAGTCGTGAACCCCGGAACGCTTTGGTGTAAAAAAAATAGTGGTGATAGTTGAATAATCCGTAC
This sequence comes from Sepiola atlantica, assembly GCA_963556195.1. Lineage (NCBI taxonomy): Eukaryota > Metazoa > Mollusca > Cephalopoda > Sepiida > Sepiolidae > Sepiola > Sepiola atlantica. The sequence goes on from OY744529.1 coordinate 44,899,564, forward strand.
CGCCGGTTATGTGGATGAGTTGTGTCACCGGCTATGCAGATGGGTCGTTTCGCCAGCCAATCACTGACGATATTCGCGTGCAACATTTCGTTCCTTCTCCACTGGTGTCTTCTGCGTATGTTTCCTTCAACGTGCTGGCGAGTCTCTCTCGTAACCTCTTTCGTTAATTCTCTTAATGTTGTACCTCGTTTATGCTGTTTTTGTTTCGTGTTTCGATCCAGTTTTTTAAGATCTAAATGTCCCAGATTCGTTTTTTTCTTTTTCTTTTCGTCTTTATAGAACTCAACTCTCACGATGTTATATTTTAGCTTCCCGAAAGTGTATAAACCGTTATGCATCTGCGTCGTAGTCGAACCTACTTGTGAACTTACGACTGCGGATCGTCTGTTGAAATAAACAACTCGAACGCAAACTATCAGTTTTAATGAGGTTTATTTAAAACAGAGAAGAACAGTCATCGAATGAGGTTATTTTCGTATGTGTGACAGAGAGAAAGACAGACGGATAGATAGACGGATAGCCTCTTTCGCTACACTCGGTCTGTCTTTCCTCATTGGAGACAGTCGTTAGAGGCGAACTTCTTGAAATCTCGCCAGCTAAGTGAGAGAGAGGTCTTCGCGCGGATATCACTAGGTTTCGTAACTTCCGTCTAGTAACACCCTCTGACCCTTTACCTTTAAACTTTTCCACTCAAACACGACCCCCATTACGTAACAAAGTGACCATCATTGGAATGCCCAGATTCGAATTCAAATCTATTCTTTTCTATCCTTCATCAACGCGTTTAATTCACCGCCAGATCGATGTGACGTCATACCACTAGGGCAAAATAAATTGTTCGTTCTGATTGACCAATAAAATAATGAGGTAAGTCAAAATAGAAAATGATAAGATACAATAGAACAATAAAAACTAATATTAATTTAATCCACACATTTCAATTTAATCGTACACATTGCTTTTTAAAATATTCATTGCCAGTTTACGGAATAAATAAAATACTTTTTTACCCAACGGAATATTTGTTTCGTTAGAGTAATATATATATATATATATGAAAAAAAAAAACGGAAAACAGGTTACAATGCAGGAGAACAACAAAAACAAGAGATTTGACCGGTTTCGTTCGTATTAACGAACGTCTTCAGAAAAAGTGAAGATTTGGAAACAATTTTATTTTGAAGGCACACACAATGTCGCTAAAAGTCTTCTCATATGGTCCAATCAGAACATCTTTTCCTTCTCTCGTGTGTGTGCCTGCAAGATAAAATTGTTTCCAAATCTTCACTTTTTCTGAAGACGTTCGTTAATACGAACGAAACCGGTAAAAATCTCTTGCTTTTGTTTTTCTCCTGCATTTTAACCTGTTTTCCGTTTGTCTTTTTTCACATATTTTGTCTACCACGGATTTAATTTTCATGACATTTTCGTGTACTTTACCCCATATATATATATATATATATATATATATATATATATATATATATATATATATATATATATATATATATATAGCATAGCATAGCATAGCATAGCATAGCATAGCATAGATTATGTTAACACCTTTACATGATACATTTATGTTCCAAGAAATCAACAAACAACAGAATTGTGTACGATCGTTTCAGATACCAGTTTCAATGAGCTATATGTATTCGTTATTAGTCCATTTGGCTCGTAGAAATTATCTTCAGTGTATGCATAGTTTGAAGGTCTCAGTTTTCATGTTTATACAGTTTATACAGTTTATTGAAGGGTTTTTAATCACCTGTAGGACCTGATTTTTTAACTGGTGTATAGTGGATAATTCCTGGAGGTAGGGCTATAAGGTTTTGGTTTGTCGATGATCTTCCATTTTATTTCATATGAAAATAATTATATATATATATATATATATATATATATAACATTTTATTATTTCGTTCATACATACATATAATAGTGATATAATATGTTGTGTATAGATTTTCAGTAATTACTTCAACGGTGCGCAATACGTGATTAGAGCTTAGTAGTATGGGAATATATTCATGGCAATTAAGCTACACAGAGGCGTCAATGTTTTATTCCCGCAGAGAATAGTCAGGCTAAATGAGATTAGAGCATGAACACGAGCAAATACACATATATACTAGTAGGCATAAAACATTATTTCAACAATAAGGTGCAAACGATTATTATTTCGACTTAGTAAAATAAGACTTCCTGAGATTCATGGGGTTATGTAGAAGTTATTAAGTGTGGACTTTGTTATATCTACAATCAATTGAAATTTTCGATTTTTTGTTAAGATGTTTTCCCTGTGTCACTAAATCTAATAATTTCTAATTCCTCATTAAGACAAAGATAATACTTGTGTTTAGAGATACTCATGTACTAGCTTTACTAATTATTTTCAACTTAAATATTAGTGTGTTATTATCATCGATTCGAAACTAGAAATATTGAGCAAGCGATGTTTTACTTTTATTAGTGGTTTCTTTGAATGTATTTCTAGCACTACCTATACGAAAACTATTTCCTGTTGGATTTTCTTTTGTTATAATAATTGCAAGATGTACTACGGATGATGAGAAATACTTGTTGTAGGGCGACGTCATTTGCATTTTAAGAGTTACAAATATCTATTTCAATTTTTTCAGTGTTGTTTAAGTTAGGACTTGTTCTTGGGTGATTGTTGTTTCTCGTATTAGTTTTTGATATTTTGTTGTTTTCTTATATTTTTCCTCAACTGTCACTACAACTGTAACTCAATTTACCGATATTTTTATTATTAGTTTGCTTTCAACAAAATAAGATTCTTCATAAGGGTTAGGATTAAGGTTGGCTTAAAGTTAAGGTTGGGTTAGGGTTAAGGTTGGGTTAGGGTTATTAACTGTATATATTACTAAAATATTTATATAAAATCATAGAATTAAATCAGAAATTTAATTTTTCTCATATAAATTATCATTATCATTTCTGATGACCTAAAGAAATAATACTCACCGTTGGATTTTTATTATAAAGTGGACGATTTCTTTCTTAATTCATTTCAGACGGCGGGATCAGTTTGACTTGTTGTCTGACTTGCAATTTGTTTCTCACTTTCCCTTATTACTTGAAATGGTATCGTCCGGAAGCTAGAAAAAGTCACATGTTTTACTCGCTAACTATGGCGTGCCTGACTGGAAGTACATATATATATATAATGATATTTTATGAATAAATATTAATAGTTTATTACCTACAGACGTTGATGTTTCATGCTTACGCAATCTTCAGTGCAGGAAGCTAATTTGCCACTGATTCGCAGTCAAGAGACTTACCCGTTGGCCACCACAAATTATCTTGGAAGTTAGGAGCAATTTAACATTTGTAAGTGCCAAGTCGGTGGGTATTCAACAACAACAACAACAAACTGTGTTGGATCTCGCAATGAAGCTAGTAGTACTGTGTGTTATTAAATTCACTCAGAGTGGCCAGCCTTAGTAAAGGGGGCTATATAATAATATTTTATAAATAAATATCTAATAATATTTACCTACAGAGCGTATTGTTCTATTCAGTGTAGGGAAGTGATAATTTCAGACAGTCAGAAGGCGCGAACCCGGTTCACAGAACCACCTATGGATCTGCACGCTTTCACTCTACTCTCATGGCCATATCAAATTACCGCGTGATACGGACAATTTAAGTTATATTTATGCCCATTACAGCGTAAACATTAAGACAGACAAGAGAACTCAACTAAGTTACTTGGAGTCTTGTAGGTAAGTGAATGTCTATCTTAAGTATCTCCTAACGCTGCTCAACTTTAATTTTCTAAACGGGGTTTAATAATGATATTTATAAATAAATATGCAATCATATTTATAATTTAAAAAGTTTGAAAGAGTTTTAAAAGATTATATATATATATATATATATATATATATATATATATATATATATATATATATATATATATATATATATATATATAATTTAAAGAAGGAAATATTAAGATAAAAAATTACATAAAATTACATAAAATTAATACAAATTTTATTGCATCGAAAGTTCAGATGCCAGGAGTTACACTAATCCTTAAACCATGGGTTTTCAAAGATCAAAACTTTTCTCGTTAGAGGATAAAATTCAGTTATGTGGTATTTATAATAAATAAATATTACCTGTTCCATTTCACTTTGAAAGTTAAATGAAACAGTAATAAAATTTGTATCAATTTTATCTAATTTGATGTAATTTTATGCAATTTTTTATCTTCATCTTTCCTTCTTTAAATTGATTGCTCTACTCAACGTATTGAGCTTTACTTTATCACGATATATGACTTTAACGATACTTTACTTATCGTTAATTCTATAATTATATATATATATATATATATATATATATATATATATATATATATATATATATATATATATATATATAGTAAGCTATGAAAATATATTTATGGCAATTAAGCTACACAGAGGCTCCCGCGTTTCATCTAAAATGCATTTTAGCCTGAAGATTCCCCCGGGGATGAGACGCGGGAGCCTCTGTGTAGCTTAACTGCCATAAATATATTTTCATAGCTTACTACCTAGCTCTACTTACGTATCGAGCACTGTTGAAGCAAATGCTGAAAATTGATACATAAAAAATTATATATCCTTATAAAATTTTATGTGGATACATAAAATACTAAAACCTTTGATAAGAAAAATATTATTTTTGAAAAGTCAGGATTTAAGGGTGAATAAACTATGATATGAACAATCACCAGCACCCTGATGGGGGGACATCAGGGTTTTTATCACTCCTGGACGAGGAACCCCTCCCTGGTTTCAGACACCTAATTGGTGACTGTCATTGGGGGGGGGCATAGTCGCCACGCTAGGCACTGCGGGTTGGCGACGCTATTTGCCCATAGCTACGTGTCCACATACAGCGCCTGGTATTCTCAAATCGTCACCCATCTAGTACTGGCTAGGCTCAACGTTGCTTAACTTCGGTGATCTAACGGGGAAATGGTGTACCAACGTGATTATGCCGTATATAATCAAATCTGAACATACAAGAGAAAATAAACAAATTTGTTAATGTTTTGTTTGTCGCTCATATATATTCTTTATATATCCTCCAACTTTATATATATATACATATATATGTACATATATATATACATATATATATACATATATATATATATATATATATATATATATATATATATATATATATATATATATATATATAGTATAAATTTTTATTTATACAGACATTATTGTTTACATATGTGCATATATGTTTCGGTTGTGCTCTTCACAGAGAGTCAACCTCTTCAGACCAAAAAAAGAAGACAGAGAAGTGAAATCTCACTTCTCTGTCTTCTTTGGTCTGAAGAGGTTGACTCTCCGTGAATAGTGCAACCGAAACATGTATGCACATATGTAATTAATAATGTTTGTATAAATAAAAATGTATACTAAGGAACAGCTCTACTTGTTATTGAGCACTTTTTATAAACACTGGAGTTTCAACGGATTTACATCTACAGAAACTAATACAATACGTGTACTATATATATATATATATATATATATATATATATATATATATATATATATATATATATATATATATATATATGCAAGTAAATACGCATTGGTCTCTATTACAGGGTGGATGATATGTGTGTGAGTGTGCGTGCGTGCGAGTTCATATGAATGTACGTGGTTACTGTGTAAATTAAAACTCTAGATTTCAAACATGTGCATTTAAATCCCATTCCAAATAACTTTTCAATGAACTTTATTTCCGTACGTTCACTAATGTTTACAAAAGAAAAAGAATTCAAGTTGGCGTCAAATTATCCTTTCTAATTAGTTTGGCTTTTATGTTACATTCTCTTACAAGAATCGGGTCCATAGTGCACTGGGTAATGACCTAGCCCGATGTTGTAGCGTTAATTATATTAAGTAAGAAAATGGAAATATATATATATATATATATATATATATATATATATATATATATATATATATGAGGATATGTCTTTTTCACATTTTATAGAGAGGATTCATCACGACGAAAAAAATCTTTTATTTTATTATTTATTTATTTTGTAAAGTTATAGTTCTCTACACGTGTTTCGCTACTTAGCAAGCACTTTGCTGGGCAGTTGATCAGGGCAGTACAAAATCTAAGATATTGACCTCAACAACTGACAATACCCCACAGGGGACCGGCCTAGTTGAAATCACTTAAGAAGGAAAAAAGAAAACAAGTTCAAATGACAGCTCAAACTCGGTAATATGTGGTTGTTCTGATGTGCCCCCACAAGAATCAAGTCCGGTGCAATCCAAAAAAGGGGAAAATGATAAAATGATTTCCGGAAAGAAAACAAAAGAAGAAACAGAAGAAAAAGAAAGAAAGAAAGAAAGAAAAAAGAAAGAAAAAAAGAAACAAAGAAAAAAAGAAACAAAGAGAGAAAGAAAGAAAGAAAGAAAGAAAGAAAGAAAATAAATATAAATTTAAAAAATGATTTCCGGAAAAAAAAAGAAACAGAAGGAAAAGGAAAAAAGGAATTGTTAGCTAAAAAAAGAAAGGGCAAAGCAACGGTAGATAAAAGAAAGAAAAAAAGAAAGAAAGAAAGAACGAAAGAAAGAAAGGAATAGACGGGCGAACAAAAAAAGAATGCGAATAAAACAGGAAGCTAAAGAAAACAATAAAAAAATGATAAAATAATTTCTGGTAAGAAAACAAAAGAAGAAACAGAAGAACAAAGAAGAAAGAAAGAAAAAAAGACAGAAAAAAGAAAGTGTGAAAATAAATACAAATCAATAAAATGATTGCCGGAAAAAAAGAAGAAACAGAAGAAAAAAGAAGAAAGAAAGAAAGAAAGAAAGAAAAAAAAGAAGGAAAGAAAAAAGAATAAAAGAAAAAAGAAAGAAAAAAGAAAGAAAAAAAAAGAAAGAAAAAAAAAGAAGAAAAAAAAGAAACAAAGAAAGAAAGAAAACAAATACTAATCAATAAAATGATTGCCGGAAAAAAAGAAGAAACAAAAGAAAAAAGAAGAAAGAAAGAAAGAAAGAAAAAAAGAAAAAAAAAAGGTAAGAAAAAAGAATAAAAGAAAAAAGAAAGAAAAAAGAAAGAAAAAAAAAGAAAGAAAAAAAAAGAAAGAAAAAAAGAAGAAACAGAAGAAAAAAGAAGAAAGAAAGAAAGAAAAAAAAACAAGGTAAGAAAAAAGAATAAAAGAAAAAAGAAAGAAAAAAGAAAGAAAAAAAAGAAAGAAAAAAAGAAAAAAAAGGAAGAAAAAAAGAAAGAAAGAAAGAAAGAAAACAAATATAAATCAATAAAATGATTTCCAGAAACAAAAGAAGAAACAACAAAGAAAAGTTTATTAGAGAACGAGTAAAGATCGCTTTTTTATTCCTTGTTTGCTGCCTCTCTCCACTTGAGTGTAAAGTTAAACACAAGGTCATTTGTAATCCGAGGAAAATCTAGCTCCCCAATCCCTTTAGATGGAATTAAAACAAATAAACCTGCTCCAGTTTTGAAGGAGTTCGCCTTCTCCGACTGAGGACAGAACAGATATTACACATTTATCCTAACTTGTGAAAAAAAGAAAAATAATTAGATTTCCTTTTTGATTGTCCTAACGTGCATACATTTTCTCTATGAAAAAAAAATTATTTAAAATAAAATAGTTACAATTGTCTAAATTATTTAATTGTTGTGATTTAATTGTTGTTATTTAATTGTTGTTATTTATTTGTTGTTATTCAATTGTTGTTATTTAATTGTTGTTATTTATTTGTTGTTATTTAATTGTTGTTATTTATTTGTTGTTATTTAATTGTTGTTATTTAATTGTTGTTATTTATTTGTTGTTATTTATTGTTGTTATTTAATTGTTGTTATTTAATTGTTGTTATTTATTGTTGTTATTTATTTGTTGTTATTCAATTGTTGTCAATTATTGTTATTTATTTGTTGTTATTTGTTGAATAAATTTAGCTTTGATAATCTAACCCGAAATTAAAAAAGATATAAAATATTTACAACAAGGGCAAATAACTCTGGCGGATTTACTTAAAATAAGAAAAGTATCGACGTAGTTTAGCATTTCTGTTTCAAAAAAAATCGCATTACATTCATAATTTTAAAGTCACATTTCCGTTTTGGAATACTTTTATTTCCTTGCTGTTATATTTGTTGTTGTTGTTGTCGTCGTCGTCGTCGTTGTTGTTGTTTTTTATAAAAACAACACGAAGTCTAACTGATATGAGTTACATTTATTCGCTCGAGTCAGAGTTGGGTTTAGGGTGAATTCAAAGAAATTAAATAGAACTAAACATTTATATCAAACTAACCGTATCTACCCGGTGTGGTTCGGGAGTCTTTTTACTTTCATTTTTGTTCCGTTTATTTTGAAAAGGATTTCGAGAGTTGTCACGAGACGTGTTAATTGCAACAAGACGTGTTAATGTAAACTTCGTCTGCTGGGCCATCGGTGTGCCCACAGGCGTCAATTGCAATATTGTACGGGTGTCTTCCTTCTGTGGGAAAAAGTGGCAATCACCTCATCTCGAGCGTCGAAAACTTTCGACAACAAGACACTTACCCGCCGCCTCTCGGGTAAGTGTACTTTAATTTCAATTACTGTCTGTGTCGATTTCTGCGACTGTATGGGCTCGTGATTCTAGGCTGAATCTACGAACTGTGTTCGATAATATGCGACCGCCTGCAACCGCTACTCCTGCACTGCTGATGGTAAAGACCCCGAAACGATATCGTCTGTAGGTATAAAAACCACTTTAATATTTACAAATATCATATATATATATATATATATATATATATATATATATATATATATATAATTATTAATGACAGTATATGTATTAGCATATACTATCTGTGCCATTTTACTTTGCAGTCTCCTTAAAAGAATCAGCTCGTATTAGTGGGTTCTCTTTTCTTTGTTTTTTGTTTGGTTTCACCCAAAACTGAACCACTGTATTGTGTAGGTTTTCTCAAGACACTTCAATCCAAGAACTTTTTACTCTTTGTAAATTTTACCTGATGATTTTGTAATGTTGCAGAGACAATATTCACATAAAAATGTTGTTTGGCACAAGACAAATGAAACAAACCGTAAAAAATATATCTCACAGAAATGTTATGTTTTTTCGAAATGTGAAAAAATAAAAATAATAAAATAAAAACATGGTTATTGGAATATAATATGAACCTGACTATATATATATATATATATATATATATATATATATATATTATAAAATTGAAAATATAAGCCTTTATTAATGCAAGATTAATCAATTTTTTTTACTTTAATCTTATTAATTTCGCAATAAGATTCTATCATCAGAGTTGACCAGTATTGTGTCCTTTTTTTCCATCAAGAAACACAAAAACAAAAATAAACAAACTTTTGTTTTCTTTGTTTCTTTGATAAATGTCCTTGGTGTGATGTATCCACGCCGATGACGTTGGCAGTTATGAATTCAAATTCTGGTTGTCGAACGAAGTTAAATAAAATGGGTCGTTCATTTAAAGCATTGCTGGGTCAGTATTATAAAATTGAAAATATAAGCCTTTATCAATGCAAGATATATTAAGAGAGACAGGGTGAGAGAGCGAGAGAGCGAGAGAGAGAGAGAGAGAGATGTGTGTGTGTGGTAATAAAATGAAAGTTCTGGAAGCATCTTAATAAATTTAGGTAATTGAAAATAGACAAACAAATGGCTTTGGAGACCACGTTTTGAGATGCAATATTTTATTAAAAATCATTTGGCGTATTGCAGGGGATTTGTTGTTTTATTCTGGATCAAACCTTTGCACAACCCTTCCCACGTATACAGCATCGCACCGACATTTAAATCTATAAATAATATTACTATATGGTGTGGTTGGAGAACATCCTTGTGTGCAGATTTCAACAAAGGTCGAACAGAAAACACGATTCTAGGGTTCGAAGCCTGATAACAGTAGGTACAGCTGCAGAAATTTGATTAGCAAATGTTATGCTAACATTACCTAACCAAGGTAGTTTGAGGTACGTCAGGCATTTTAGAAGAACCAAAAAGTGAAGGCTTATGAAAATAGGTGATCTTAGCGACAACATTTTAATTCAAAATGTCGAGAGAACCTCTTTGATAAATTAGATCTCCGAATCAATCAGAGATTCGGAGCAAATCAATAAGGCACGGTGAACGAAACATTTAATCAGATTTATTTTTCTTTGTTTTTGGTCAAAAAGAGTCTCAGTGGCAGTATATGTCAGTAAATGTTGGTTTGCGGTAAACAAATGTAAGAAACGGCGAATCATATTCATGCACTTGTACATCCAGAAAAGAAAGGAGGAATTATGTTTCTTTCTCACAGGTAAACTCTAAGGCTGGGTGTAATTGATTAAGTGCATCAATAAATAATAGCGAATCTGACTCATCGTTGAACACGCAAAGTGTATCATCGGCGTATCGGAAATAGGTTACTGGTTTATTGATACGGGTCAAAGGATTATGCTCATGAAAACCCACGAAGATGTTGGCTAACGAAGGACCAAAAGCTGACCCCATAGAAATGCCGTCAGTTTGCTGATACATGACGTTATCGAAACTGAATTCGACGGACATGGTCGCAAACTGTATAAGTTCAACGAAGACTTCCTTGGAGATAGTAGGGCCCACTGATAAACCACGATATCGTAGATCGGCACATATATCGAGGGTTTCTTGCAAGGGAACAGATGTCAGCAGACTGCTGGTGTCGAAAGAACACACACTTATTTTGAGCAGAAAATGGGGCAGTTATGTATGTAGTCAGCAAAAGTAAATGAATCCTTAATGCAGTTGGATGAATATACATCATAGAAAGAATATGTCATACGGGTATATTGTTCTTGTGTGCTATTTGTAACATATACAGACGTGGTCTTATAGACCCTATTGGTCGTATACGATCATACATTTCCTCCTGAAGAGCAGTTACAGCTTTTCTCTTCATTATTAACTTTCTTATTTCCATTTGGGTGATTGCTATTAGGGGTAGGGTAACGGTTAGGGTTAGGGTTAGGGTTATTGCTATTTCCGGTGGTTATGTTTTGTTTTTTCTTAATGTTATTTTTATTGTTGCTATATTGATAACTTTTTGTTATTATTTTTTTCTTACTTCTTTTTATTTATTCCGGAAATACTCGCCGTTGCCATGGATCTGAAACCGTATAAGTACCTTTAATATTAAAAAATTATCAATATAAAAAAATGAAATTCAGATACCGTTTTTTTTTTAATCTGGATTATTACACATTTGTGCTTCCGTAGGAAAGGGGTGTGACTTCTGAAAACTCGTAAAATTCAATAGTTTACCGAGCAGACGATTTTTTTTCATCGTAATGTCGTGATATTACCCGCCAACAACAACATAAAAAAGCAGCTTATGTTAATAGACAACGTTACACACAATTTAAAGTACAAACCTATTTCTTTCCTTTTCTGTTGACCCTCTGTAGATGGGCTACTTCGCCTAGTAATTAAGGAACTAAACCTTCCTTTTAAATTACCAAAACTGATGGAATTATTCAATTTCAGTGAAACTTCCGGTACATATTCACTAATTAATTACTTGTATTTCATGAATGGCTTCTTTGATTTCAAAGAAAATTCTTTCGCTCATTTTTATGCCAAATTCCGTTATTCATTATCGCTTCACGAACTGAAATAAATTTGTAAGAATATGCTAATACATCGAAAATATGCCATGAAAAAAAACTTAAAAGATATTTTTTGTACAGACATAATGTAAATATTTTTAAAATCACTGGCTTTTTATAAGAAACTTGGTGTATATATGTTTAAAAGAACTAATGTTTTATAGGGAACTTGGTGTATATATGTTTAAAAGAACTAGATTTTATAGGGAACTTGGTGTACATATGTTTAAAAGAACTAATGTTTTATAGGGAACTTGGTGTACATATGTTTAAAAGAACTAATGTTTTATAGGGAACTTGGTGTACATATGTTTAAAAGAACTAATTTTTATAGGGAACTTGGGTTACATATGTTAAAAAGAACTAATTTTTATAGGGAACTTGGTTTACATATGTTTAAAAAGTACTAGATTTTTATAGGGAACTTGGTGTAAATATCTTTAAAAAGAACTAAATTTTTTTAGGGAACTAGGTGTACATATATATAAAAATAACTTGATTTATATATATATATATATATATATATATATATATATATATATATATATATATATATATATATATATATATATATATATAAAGAGAGAGAGAGAGAGATGTGGTTAAGGGGTAAAACGCTAGATTTCGAGTATTTGCATCGCGGATTCGATCCCTGCCCAGGGTGGGCATGCTGATGACGGCACATAGCCAGAAACACGTGTCCATGGCTTCCTTTTATGCACGCAAAAAAATAATTTATAAATTAATTAATTTAAACAGACATGTACAAAATCTGCGACACTGGCATGTCGATGTTATCGATCAACAGCTATTATAAACTGAGATCTCATCAGGCAGAGTTAAAATCCGATCTTAACCTTAGATCATATTTGGAAAGACCAGTGTCGCAGATATTGTATATGTCTGTGTAAATAAAAATAATCATACATAAAAGCTCTATTTGATATTGAGCACTTTTTATAAACCACCCGGTTGAAATTCTTTGGATTACTACTCTGTGGATGTTTTACCTGGATTATATATATATATATATATATATATATATATATATATATATATATATAGTGGTTGGTATCCAACGGGTGACGGGTATGTCTAGTATTTATTTTTCTTTTCTTTTTATTTTGTCTCACTGTTTTTTATAACCGAAACTCATATGACTACTTTTATATTTCCTTCTCGCATACCAAGATTTTTAACGACATTTTTCACTGTTTATACTTCGTTTTCTGCTCGACTTGATTATTTTCCTTCAATTGCTTTATTTTATTCATTTCTTCCTTCCAACACATTCGCCATCCTTTTCACTTCTTCTTCTTCTTCTTCTTCTTCTTCTTCTTCTTCTTTCAGCATCCTTACTAGAAACTAGTCTCTCTCTCTCCCCGCGCGTCTCGCCACATCCCCACCAGACCATCATTCTCCCAGTTCAACTTTCGCTCGTATAACCCACTCGCTCGTTGTCTCTTGTTTCCCCTTTTCTTTTTCTACGTCTTCCACGTACCATTTTTCTACGTCTTCCACGTACCATTTTTCTACGTCTTCCACGTACCATTCCCAACGGATTCTGGAAGTGAAATTGTATCTTGGCGTTGAAGCTGCAGTCAGCCCGGCCGACATCGTTTTCCTTACAACGCTCGTCATTCAGAAACAGATGTGCAATTGTTTGTAGGATTTTTGCGTGCCAAAGAGGGGGAGTAGATGGGGGGATAAAGGAGTGGGAGGAGAGGAGGAGAAAAAATAGGAGGAAGAGGAAAAATTAGTCAGTGAGGAAGTGGGAGGGGATAGGAAAGGGGAAGAAGTGAAGGAATACAAATACAGTGAGACAGACGGAGAGGGAGAGAGAGGGAGTGGGGGAGAATAAAAACTAAGCAGAGACAGAAAGAGAAAGAGGAAGAGGAAGAGAAAGAAGAGACGGACATATGAATGGAGAGTGAGAGGGGGAGAAAAAATTGTAGGAGGGAATATATAAGTGGTTAGGAGGTTCAGTGAAAAAGTGTCGAGTTACAAAAAGGAACGACAACATACCGAAAGAGAGTGAAGCAGTAATGGAAAGGCAGATAAGAGACACGTCGGATTAGCATGGAGGACATTTGGGAAGAAAAACAGTGAAAAGAAAACATGGAAGAAATGTTTGTTTTTCTGGGGAAGGGGGGACAAATAAGACCAGTAGAAAGGGGAGAAAGAGAAAGACAATAAATATACGGAAAAGAAGAAGAAGAAGAAGAAGAAGAAGTATTGGACGAGAAAGAAATTTTTTTTAAACATTTAAAAAGCTCAAAATTAAGCAAGAAAAAAACATGTGTGAAAACATGGAAATTTAAAACAACCTAAAAAGCAAAATTTTAAAACATTTAAGAATAAAACGAAAAAACAATTGAAAACGAAAATGGCGTCAAAAAGATGCAAAACTGGAAATAATATTCCAGAATGACATTCGCCGTTTGAAATTCAAACAACAAGCAAAATTATGAAAATAATTTATCTTTAAAACCGTAAATAAATTAACCAGTATATCTAATATATAAAGTTATATTTTTGGGTTCGCCATGCTAGATATAAATAGCAATAGACACATCGATATTTGAGCCTGATTAGCAATTTCTTCTTTCTTATCCGTGAAACATGTGTTTACACTAAAACAATTTCTTCCTGAAAATAATTGTTCCGGCAAAGAAGTTATTACGATGCAGACAATTTTGAATAATTACCTAAAAAGCTCAAAATATAAGGGAAATAATTCCTACTTTAAAACTAAAAGTAAAAATATGAGTTATCTCTCTTACATTCTGGGCTCTTTATGTTTGATTTCTTCGTGACTTTCACATTATTGTTTTTTTAATATAAAATGAGTTTAATGAACCCGGGCTACGTCGGGTAGGTACATCTAGTATTTATATATATATATATATATATATATATATATATATATATATATATATATATATATATATATATATGTGTGTGTGTGTGTGTGTGTGTGTGTGTTAAGAAGGCAATGCAGAGTGCCGGATTGGTATTAAGTTGGAAAGAACAAAAATAATTAATCGCAGTGGGGGACTTACTATTTTTTTTTTTTTACAATCTTACATAACAGCAAATGTGGTGTCGGTTGTGTGTGTTGTCCGGATGATGATTAAGAATTATTTAATATTTCGGGAAAATCTTCCCTTTGTCAAAAATTCCGATGGATATGTGTGTGTGTGTGTGTGTTCCCTACAGAAAGAAAATTTAGAGAATTTAGTTAAAATTTAAAAGTGTATTCTTATGTAAAATTTACTGTGGAAGACAATAGAAGTGTTCTCGAATCTATGAGAGTATAATCCACCTTTAAAACTTCAAATATACTTTATTTATCTGAAATTTAAATCCTATGTATAATTTTTAGTGGAAGACAATGGAAATGGTCCCAAATCTCTAAATGCCCTTCTAACCTAAGGAAGCTATGGGGGCCGAACCATCCTTTGAACTATAAATATATCCTATTTTGATGAAATTTATATCATACGTATAAAATCGTCCGGGAAGACAATCTAAATGGTCCTAAATCTCTACGTTACCCTCTATGTTCCTAATATCTACGGGCCCCCACCTCCAAGTGACCAATGAGGACAGAACCCCTTAAAACAAATACGTATATCCTATTTTTCTGATGAGTGTTATTTTAAAAGTCGACTTAAGAAGTTGGGAAAGTATCAAACTGTAGAAATGGAGTGTGCCGTTTTTCTTACGTAAGGCATCTCCTTCTATTTATTTGACTGTGCCTCTCTCTTTCTCTCTCTCTCTCTCTCTCTCTCTCTCTCTCGTTCTCTTTCTTTCTCTCTCTCTTTCTCTCTCGCTCACTCTCTCTTTCTTTCTCTCTCTCTCTAACTTTTTCTTTCTCTCTCTCTCTCTCTCTCTCGTTCTCTTTCTTTCTCTCTCTCTGTCTCTCTTTCTATTTCTCTCTCTCTCTTTCTATCTCTCTTTCTCTCTCTTTCACGTTTTGTTTCTCTCTCTCTCTCTCTCTCTCTCTCTCTCTCTCTCTCTCTCTCTCTCTCTCTCTCTCTCTCTCTCAATACAAAATAAATTTCATATTTACTTTAATTTCTTTTATTTACATATTTCGGCTAATACCTATATAGATGGATAGATTCTTTCCAGAATGTAAGTTTTTAATTATTTTTTTTAAATTTAAATGTGTGTGTTTTTTTAATCAACCTTTTAGGATAAAAAACAGTCACCTAACCCTAACCCTAACCCCTAACCTTAACCCCAACCTTAACACTAACCTTAACCCTAAACCCTAACTCTAAACTCTAAACTCTAACCCCTAAACCTGACCCTAACATTTACCCTAACCCTAACCCCTAACCCTAACCCCTAACCCTAACCCCAAACCCTAAACATTGTATAAACTCTCAAGTTTATCTCTCTACAATTCAGTTGCTATCTTCCCATGTTGTTGTTGTTTTTGTTTTTTTTTTGTTTTTTTATTATTATTATTATCATTATTATTATTATTATCATCATCATCATCATCATCATCATCATCATCATTACTATTACTACTACTACTACTACTACTACAACAACAACAACTACAATACTATTCCATGCGCAACAATCGTTTGGTTCATTGATTTTGGAGTAACGACTTGTTGAACAATCGGCGAGAGAAGATTGAAAAATCGGAATGTGAGCGCGAAATTAAGCGCAACTGACGAAATCAGACAAACATGACGAACAGTTTACGTAGGTGTGTGTGCTATCAGAAAGGGAGAGAAAAGGGATGCAGACAGACAGATAGACGAAGAGAAACACGTAGAGAAGGAAAAATCAAAAAGATAAAGAAAGAAAAAAAGAAAGAGAAAATACATTAACTCCACATACAAAAGCTAGACCCATTTTTCTCACAGCTTGATACCAATTAAAAAGGCATGTTTAATATATATATATATATATATATATATATATATATATATATATAATATTTGTTATTGTTTATTATCTATGTACGTATACGTTTCGTCCTTAATAATCGGGACTCATCAGCATAGAGATATGACTATTCACTACCGGTCATGCGATTCGAAACCCCGGATTACGAGTATTTTGCAACTCAAATCCGACGCCTCAACCACACGGCCAAATTTAAATAGGGAATAAACTGTGATAATTTTAACACTTTATCGGCGGCTTAACGTCTGGGAGCGTTCTACTTTTTTTAATGAAAGGAACGATGCATTTAAAGCTAGTGACGTCATACTATGTTAATACTACACTTACAGTGCTCTACTTTTTCGATGAGCGACAAATATTTATTTATATATATATATATATATATATATATGTATATATATATATATATATATATGTATATATATATATATATATATATATGTATATATATATATAAGAATTATCTTTGAAAACTCATGAGTTAAGGACTTTGAGATACTTTGCCTGAACTTTGAATTCTAATAAAATTTGATTTGCACCTTATTTTATTATTTCATTTCATATTATGCTATATATATATAATATATATATATATATATATATATATATATATATATATATATATATATATATATATATATATATATATATATATATATATATAATATGAAACAACACTCTTTCAAATCGAAAGACATTTCTTCAAATGGATTTACATATCTGATGATAACGGACCACCGCTTAAAACGCGTTATATAAAATTATAAAATAACAAAATAATAAATAAATGTTAAAAAACTTTTTACAAATGTTGGTAGCCTTACTCCTTTTCATATATACATTTCTCTCGTTGCAACTTCACTAATACTGCACTACCCTCTTATATATATATATATATGTACATATATATATATATATATATATATATATATATTGCATGTAAAGGATAGCCGACTTAATTTCTAATATACACACATTATTTATATATATATATATATATATATATATATATAGTAGGTCATGAAAATATATACTTTAGCCTGACGATTTCCTCCGGTGATGAAACGCGGAAGCCTCTGTGTAGCTTAATTGTCATAAATATATTTTCATGACTTACTACTTAGCTCTACTTACGTATCGAGCACTGTTGAAGCAAATACTGAAAATTGATACATAAAAAATTATATCTCCTTATAAAATCTTCTGTGGATACATTAAATAATAATCATATATATATATATATATATATATATATATATATATATATATATATATATATTGATTTTAATAATAATGGCGAGGTCGCCATAATTACCAAGGACGGAGAGGCTTATAATACTAAAGCAAGAAATAAATTATTCCTTTAGTAAAACGGTTTAAATATTTTAACAAGAGAATGGAGGAGAAAAAAAATGGTGGTGAAATCGAGACGTCTTTCGAGTCGACACATTTTCAAGATCTCACGTCGACTATAATAGAATGTTTGAAATGCGAATAAAATCATGGATTATCGAATGAGTGGGGAAAATATATATATTATTTACCCATCAGTTCCAAACTGTTAGTATATTCTTTCTGCTTGCACAGAGACGGTTTACGTAGGTTGATGGTGACCCCTTCGAGAATCCTAAGGTGATTCTTCGAGCGAGCCATGTGCAAGACAGTAAATGCCTCATCTGTATATCCCTCAGTGCATAAATGGCACTCCAATAAATGGTCGCTGATGGCCGACTCCATTTTATCTATGGTGGGCTCATCCCAGCATGAGTTGGCTAAATGGTTAGCTGAAATCCTCGCACCTGTCTTAGAGAAATATTCTGGATACTGCATTTTCGACTCCTTTCGGTTTTCAGGATTTATTCGTGAGCTTAAGCGTGTTTCTGACACGGAATACCTATGCTCTTTTGATATATCCAGTCTATTTACTGATGTGCCTCTCGATGAGACTGTCGGGATTTGTGCCGATAGTCTTTATCGTAGTTCCCTAACTAAGCCGCCATTTCCAGAAAATATATTTCTTGAACTTATGGATTTGGCGACTAAGTCGGTTGAATTTAGTTTCAATGGGGATATGTATCGCCAAATTGATGGGGTAGTAATGGGCAGTCCTTTGGGTCCGATGTTGGTTAACATTTTTGTCGAGTTTCAGGAACAACTTTTGTTCCAACGATTGCCGAAGCCTCTTTGTTATTTTCGCTATGTGGATGACATTTTTGCCACATTCAAATCCCGCATAGACGCAAATGATTTTCTTCAGCAGCTAAATTTGCTTCACCCGGCACTTGGGTTTACAATGGAGGGAGAGAATAATAACTTGTTGCCATCCTTGGACGTGTTGGTTGAAAGAACTAATGAATGCTTTGTAACCAGTGTATATAGAAAGCCCACATTCTCAGGCCAATATATAAGCTGGGACTCATTCTCCCCAAAAATCAGGAAAATAAATCTGATAAAAACGCTGGTGCATCGGGCGTTTGTGATCTGCTCTAATTCCAAATTAGATGGCGAACTTAGCAAAATAACTGAAATCCTATCTTCCAATGGCTATCCATTAGACAACATTGAAAGATGTATAAAGGACAAAATTGCCACATTTAATAGAGAAAAATATTTCGGCCCCCAAAAGTTCCCTGTTTATGTGAAATTACCACGATTGGCACCGCTAGCCAGGAACTTTCGCATAAAATAGTTTCAGCCGTGTCTTGCTGCTTTTTTGTGACTAATGTGAGAACGGTGTTTGGGACCCGCAGTGCTTTCCCTTCTTTTCGCAAGGATGGTATCCCCACCATTCAATAAAATTTAGTTATTTACCATTTTCGCGGCCAGTGTGAGGCTGACTACATAGGGCGTACCATTCAGCGATTAGAGGTCAGAGTTTCCCAACACATCCCCTTCTCGATACGTAGGTACAGACAGTGGCCGACATCCGGGCGTTTACAAGCTCATGGGTCGGCCATCAGCGACCATTTATTGGAGTGCCATTTATGCACTGAGGGATATACGGATGAGGCATTTACTGTCTTGCACATGGCTCGCTCGAAGAATCATCTTAAGATTCTCGAAGCGGTCACCATTAACCTACGTAAACCGTCTCTGTGCAAGCAGAAAGAATATACTAACAGTTTGGAACTGATGGGTAAATAATATATATATTTTCCCCACTCATTCGATAATCCATGATTTTATTCGCTTTTCAAACATTCTATTATAGTCGACGTGAGATCTTGAAAATGTGTCGACTCGAAAGACGTATCGATTTTCCCACCATATTTTTTTCTCCACCATTCTATTTTTTTATATTTTAACAGCTTTACTAAGGGAATAATTTATTTCTTACTTTAGTATTATAAGCCTCTCCGTCCTTGGTAATTATGGCTACCTCGCCATTATTATTAAAAATCAATTTAAAAATTTTGTATTTATAAAAACTTATTCAAATATATATATATATATATATATATATATATATATATATATATATATATATATATATCTTTTAGGAGAGTAGAAAGTTTAACTTTTGGTTTAATTTCGGCAACCTCGTAACTCTTGCTTCCCTTAATTTGTCTTTTAGTCCTCACATTTTATGAGCGATGTTTATGAAAAAGAGGAAAGAATTGCTGTTTTGGGGGTTAGAATATATCCATCTAACACTTATTGTTGGCTAGTTTTTTTACCTTGGAGTAGTATGTTTGCTCCTTACATTAAGTTGCTTCACGCCTTGTCGAGAGCGATTTCCATAAATAAATAAATAAATATATATATATATATATATATATATATATAAAATAAAGTAAAGTCGATTTCCCCCGTATTCATAGATAAAGGATGAATAACCAAAATCTAAAACTTTCATATACTAATCTCTTCTGCAATCGTATTCGCCTAAGCTCTAATGCGTGTTTCAATAATTTATGCATTCATTTCTCCTTCTTTCTATATTTTTATATTTTCTCCGAATTACTTGACTCTCCAAATAAACCTGCCAAAGGGAAGGTAGCTGCCATTTTTACTCACATCTTATTATCTACTCCTCCCGCCACGAGAGTCACCGTGTACTAATTTTTTATAGCATAATAATGAAACGAACACCGTTTATTCCAGAATAACTTTATCGCTTTATTATTATTGAAGCCACTTGATGTAAGGAGCTACAAAAATACTACTTTAAGGTTAAAAACAAGCAAACTATAGATTCCGACCCAGAAAACAGCAATTCTTCTCCCTTTGTCAGAGACATCGCTATGGAATGTGAGGACTAAAGGACAAAATAAGGGAATCAAGAGTTACGAGGCTACCGAAAGTAAACCCTAAGATTTGATGAAATCTTCCGTTATTTATGAAATATGATCATAATTTGTCAGTTTAGCTTGAGTTTTGTTTTATTTTTTTACTGTTTGGGTCAGCACTTATCAAGGCCATGAGCCACTCGAGGATAAGGGTTAATGAAAAGATGAAGAACACTATAGGAGTACCAACATTGATCAATGGCGTGAACTGCGTCTGATTACTTATGGGACGCGTAGAACATTGTTTGCTATTGGATTTGAAGACGACGAAGTTGTAATCTTCGGGGAAGCAGTCATGCAGCAATGTTTTACAGGTAGGAAGCCCTTGCAAAGAAGCTCTCTCCATGGAAATTCTGCCTTATGCTAGGGACAAGAATAGAGAAGGGAATGTATTTTTCCGTTGTGGTAGTATCTTGCACGGAAGAACCACATATTCGAGCTCAGTCGAGCACCTTCGATGTGAATAACGATAGAATAAAAAAAAAAGACAAGCAGTCGTGCAGCGAAAAAATACTATTTTAGGGTTGAAAACTAACAAATGATAAGTGTTAGATGAGTGGATCCCGACCCAAAAAACAGCAATTCTTCTCCCTTTGTCAGAAACATCGCTCATGGAATGTGAGGACTAAAGGACAAAATAAGAGTATAGTTCTTAGCGTGTGTAATGAAAAACGATCAGCAGACAATGCTGTTGATGACGCCAACTTGATTGCTGCATGTATAACACATAGTTGAATATGAAACATTCGCACTGACCGGTGCAATCCTATTCGTAACGACATTGTATGGCGGACAGGAGGTAGGTTCAACTCTCAGTAACGATAAGAAACGTGGACAAGTAGTGCTGCAACAGTTGTTGTAAATCAGATTCTTGCTTCATCTGTGTCAGTCGTGGTATGAACTGCAACTCGCAGCTCGCCCTGCACCGTGACAGCAGACGGTGCTGCGGGTGGATGTGAACAGTAGAGCGCATTCGTCATGGTTTCCTGAGATTCGCAATGCCAATAATGATAATATAAATAAAAAACAGAGTTTCTTTCTGACAGAAGTTCTGTTTCGCCCCCCGTTGACACTGTCTAGAAGTACCAGGCCGAAGTCTTCCACCGACTCCAGAGATTGAAAAACTTTTGAGAAAAAGGGGTTAGGGTTAGGGTTAGGGTTAGGGGGAGTCTGCTCCCAGTCATTGTGTTTATCCAACTGCATCTGTTCTCGCGTTGTTCTCATTTTATTTCTCTTTTGTTTTGTTTCTAGTTTTCTATTAGTTTCTTTTGTTTCAACCTTTTTTTAACTGTCGAATTTGTTTTCGTGCCACTTTCATTTCGCATCCGTTTTCATTTAATTGTCTTCGTCCTCCTCCTTTTTTTTTATTCCTTCTTCGCATGTTTCTCTCTCTCTCTCTCTCTCTCTCTCTCTCTCTCTCTCTCTCTCTCTATCTTTCTGTCTCTCTCTTAATCTCTATCTATCTTTCGCTCTCTCTATTTCTCTATAGCTTTCTCTCTCTCTTTCTCTTTCTCTCTCTGTCTCTCTCTGTCTCTCTTTCTCTTTCTCTCTTTCATTCTCTTTCTCTCTCTCTCTCTCTTTCTCTCTTTCTCTCTCTCTCTCTCTTTCTCTATCTCTCTCTTTCTCTCTCTTTCTCTCTCTCTTTCTCTTTCTCTCTTTCTCTCTCTCTCTTTCTCTCTCTCTTTCTCTCTCTCTTTTTCTCTCTCTCTCTTTCTCTCTCTTTCT
Source organism: Sepiola atlantica (assembly GCA_963556195.1). Classification (NCBI taxonomy): domain Eukaryota; kingdom Metazoa; phylum Mollusca; class Cephalopoda; order Sepiida; family Sepiolidae; genus Sepiola; species Sepiola atlantica. The sequence goes on from OY744529.1 coordinate 44,922,223, forward strand.
CTTTCTATCTCTCTCCTTCTCTCTCTCTTTCTCTTTCTCATTCTCTCTCTCTTTCCCTTTCTATCTCCTTCTCTTTCTAACTTTCTCTCTCTTTCTCGTTCTCACTTTCTCTCTCTCTCTTTCTCCCACTGTCTGTCTCTTTCTCTTTCTCACTTTCTTTCTCTCTCTCTCTCTCTCTCTTTCTCTCTCTCTTTCTCTTTCTGTCTCTGTCTTTCTCTTTCTATCTCTTTCTCTTTCTCACTTTCTCTCTCTCTTTCTCTCTCTCTCTTTCTCTCTCTCTCTCTTTTACTCTCTTTCTATTTTTCTCTCTCTTTCAATTCTTTATTATCGTTTTTTTCATCTCTATTTTTCTGCATTTCTTTCCATCGTGTTCCCAATTTCTTCTTTTCGCCTTTCTTCTATATTTATTTTTCTCTCTTTTTCCTTTACATTACTTCTCTTTCTTTCCCAACTTTGTTTGCATTCTTTTTTATTGTATTCATAACTAGCGGGGCTATCCGGCGTTGCTCGGGGTCATAAAAACATATAATTGAAGAAAAATCGCGTGTGTAACATCTTTATATTCAAACTTCTATTTCTCCCCCTCCTCTATAGCCGTCTCTTTATCTTTCTACCTTTCTCTTCCCTGGTCGCTCCATTTCACTGCTACTTTCTAATTTTGCATTTTGTGAAAGCTGCTTCTTCCCTACCATTTCTCCTACGTTGCCCAGGGTAATAGTATGACATATTTCTATAAAAAGTACTACATCTATTTGCGCTTTCTATATAAGTACTTATCTCCGCCCCGGTGTTCATACTATATACATATCTATCACCACCCCGATGCACATACAATATACGTACCTATCGCCGCCTATGGGGCAGATACTATATGAGTACCTATTGCCGCCCCGGTATGCATACTACATAAGTACCTATCGCTGCCCCGGTGCAAATGCTACATACGTACGTATCGCCGCCCCAGTGCGAATGCTGAATACGTACCTATCTCCGCCCCGTTGCGAATGCTACATACGTACCTATCGCGGCCCCGGTGCAAATGCTAAATACGTCCCTATAGCCGGCCTGATACGAATGCTAAATATGTACTGGTGTGCGTGCTATATACGTACTGATCTCCGGCCCGGAGCGCATGCTAAATAAATACCTATCACCGCCCTGGTGCGCATTCTATATACATACTTACTGCCATCCCTGTGCACATGCTATATAGTACCTATCGCCATCTCTATGCCTTACTATACACGTACCTATTTCCACCACGGTGCACATACTATATATATACCTATCGCTGCCCCAGTGCGCATACTATATTTGTACCTATCGCCGTTCCGGTGTGCATACTATATACTTACCCACGAAATATTTTAAGTTCAAAAAAAAAAAATTTCGCCCGACCCCCTAAAAAGTTTGGCCCGACCTCTACAATTTTCCCCGACCCCTAATATCTCAAACCGTACCACCCAATTTTGTTTTACTCTCCCCCAAGCCTGAGAAATATTTTGAGTTCAAAACAAAAAAATAACAAAAAAATTTGGCTTGACCCCTATAAAGTTCGGCCTGACCCGTAAAATTTTCCCCGACCCCTCAATCTCTCCAGCCCACCATCCCAAATAAGTTTTAACTCTTCCCCAACCCTGAGAAATATTTTGAGTTCAGAAAAACAAAAAAAATTTGGCCCGACCCCTAAAAAGTTCGGCCTGACCCCAAAAATTTTCCCCGACCCCTCAATCTCTCCAGCCTTCCATCCCAACTTGTTTTTCACTCTCCCCCAACCCTGAGAAATATTTTGAGTTAAAAACAAAAAAGCAGCAAAATATTTGGCCTGACACCTAAAAAGTGCGGCCTTACCCCTAAAGTTTTCCCCGACTCCTCAATCTCTCCAGCCCACCATCCCAAATAAGTTTTAACTCTTCCCCAACCCTGAGAAATATTTTGAGTTCAGAAAAACAAAAAAAATTTGGCCTGACCCCTAAAAAGTTCGGCCTGTCTACTAAAAATTTCTCTGACCACTCATTCTCTCCAGCCCTCCATCCCAACAAATTTTTAACTCTCCCCCAACCCTGAGAAATATTTTGACTTCAAAACAAAAAAAAAACAAAAAAATTTGGCCTGACCCCTAAAAAGTTCGGCCTAACCCCTAAAATTTTCCCCGACCCCTCAATCTCTCCAGACCCCTAATTTTTCACTCTCCCCCAACCCTGAGAAATATTTTGAGTTCAAAACCAAAAAAAAGAAAAAATTTTGCCTGACCCCTAAAAAGTTCGGCCTGACCCCTAAAATTTTCCCCGACCCCTCAATCTCTCCAGCCCCCTATCCCAACTAATTTTTAACTCTCCCCCAACCCTGAGAAATATTTTGAGTTCAAAACAACAACAAAAACAAAAAAATTTGGCCTGACCCCTAAAAAGTTCGGCCTGACCCCTAAAATTACCCGACCCCTCATTCTCTCCAGCCCCCTAATTTTTCACTCTCCCCCCACCCTGAGAAATATTTTGAATTCAAAACAAAAAAAAACAAAAAAATTGGGCCTGACCTTTAAAAAGTTCGGCCTGACCCCTAAAAATTTCTCTGACCCCTCATTCTCTCCAGCCACCCATCCCTAACTTATTTTTAACTCTTCCCCAACCCTGAGAAATATTTTTAGTTCAAAACAACAAAAAACAGAAAAAAATTTGGCCTGACACCTAAAAAGTGCGGCCTTACCCCTAAAATTTTCCCCGACCCCTCAATCTCTCCAGCCCCTCCTTCGAACTTGTTTTTCACTCTTCCTCAACCCTGAGAAATATTTTGAGTTCAAAACCAAAAAATGTTATTTAACATGTATACAAATATTAGTGAAAACAGTGGTGGAGCATAATTATTTCTCTTCTTACTTTACTTATTGAGACGTTATTTAACATGTATACAAATATTAGTGAAAACAATGGCGAAGCATAATTATTTTTCTTCTTACTTTACTTATTGAGACGTTATTTCATATGTATACAAATATTAGTGAAAACAGTGGTGGAGCATAATGATTTTTCTTCTTACTTTACTTATTGAGACGTTATTTAATATGTATACAAATATTAGTGAAAACAGTGGTGGAGCATAATTATTTCTCTTCTTACTTTACTTATTGAGACGTTATTTAATATGTATACAAATATTAGTGAAAACAGTGGTGGAGCATAATTATTTATTACTTTAATTTTACTACACTAACTTCACACCTCTCAAAAAGAAGGAGGTAATACTAGGGAGGATGGTATCATGTCAACAGAAGAAATGCGGTTAAGATTTAGCAACCCTGGCTTCACTATAAACTCGTGTTCAAAAAGTGCCGTTATTGATTAAGCAACCCTTGCTTCACTGTGGACTCGTGTTCAAAAAAAGTGGCGTTAGCGATTAAGCAACTCTTGCTTCACTATAAACTCGTGTTCAAAAAAGTGCAGGTGTAGATTAAGCAACACTTGCTTCACTATAAACTCATGTTCAAAAAAGTATAGTTAAGAATTAAAGCAACCCTTGCTTCACTATGGACTCATGTTCAAAAAAATGCCGTTAAGGATTAAGCAACAGTTGCTTCAATAAAAACTTATGTTACGTTGGGATTAAGCAACCCTTGCTTCACTATAAACTCATGTTCAAAAAAGGGCCGTTAGGGATATCCTCTGACGTCATTTCCTGTTAAAATCGTGACTTTGCATTATGCCGACAATCCCCCATCTCCAAATTTGGCCTGAGGCGCTCCACCGGCGAATGCCGACACTCCCCCTCCCCCTAATTTGACCTGAAGCAGTCACACCGCCGCACTATCTCCACAACTCTCAAAAAGGAGGAGGTAATGCCTAGGAGGGTGGTATCATAACAACAGAACGGGCGTAGGGGAGGAAAGGGAAGGTAGAAAGGGTGGGAGTGAGAGGGAAAGCTGGGTTGTAGTGTGAGGGATTTTCTTCCCTACACTCTTTTCCTCTGACGTCAATTCCTGTTAAAAGCGTGACTTTGCATATTTCTAAAATTATACATGATGTCAGTTTTTTTCTCAAATTAGTACTAAACAACGTTGAAGATCGACGAAGAAGGCACCCCCCATTGGAGAAAAGTGCTCAGTCGACCCCCGAAGAGTCCATTTTTTTTCCGGTTCTGAGATATTATACGTCCCAGGGCTGGCCGGTTATAATGATGTCCACTGTGTGACTGTTTGTTGGGTACTCTCGGAGGAGTATCTGAACATACAAACAGACAAACAAACAAACAGACAGACATACAGACAACTGGCCTTTATATAGGAGACTAGCGGGGCTACCCGGCGTTGCTCGGGGTCATAAAGACATAATTGAAGAAACATCGCGTGTGTAACATCTTTATATTCAAACTTCTATTTCTCCCCCTCCTCTGTAGCCGTCTCTTTATCTTTCTACCTTTCTCTTCCCTGGTCACCCATTTCACCGCTACTTTCTAATTTTGCCTTTTGCGAAAGCTGATTCTTCCTCACCATTTCTCGTACGTTGTGCAGGGCAATAGTATGACATATTTCTATAAAAGTACCACATCTATCTGCGCCTTCTATATAGGTACTTATCTCCGCCCCGGTGTTCATACTATATACATATCTATCGCCACCCCGGTGCACATACAATATACGTACCTATCGCCGCCCCAGGCAGATAGTATATAAGTACCTATTGCCGCCCCGGTGCATACTAAATAAGTACCTACCGCTGCCCCAGTGCACATGCTACATACGTACCTATCGCCACCCCAGTGCGAATATGCTGCATACGTATCTATCGCCGCCCCGTTGCGAATACTACATACGTACCTATCGCGGCCCCACTGCAAATACTAAATACGTCACTATCGCCAGCCTGATGCGAATGCTAAACATGTTCCTATCGCCGCTCCGGTGCGTGTGCTAAATACGTACCTATCGTCGCCCTGGTGTGCGTGCTATATACGTACTGATAGCCGCCCCGGAGCGCATGCTAAATATATACTTATAAGCCCCCTGGTGCGCATTCTATATACATCTTTACTGCCATCCCTGTGCACATGCTATATAGTACTTATCGCCACCTCTATGCACTACTATACATGTACCTATTGCCACCCTGGTGCACATACTATATATATACCTATCGCCGCCCCGGTGCGCATACTATATTCGTATCTATCGCCGCCCTGGTGTGCATACTATATATTTTCCTACGAAATATTTTAAATTAAAAAAGAAAAACACTTTCGCCCGAGCCCCTAAAAAGTTTGGCCCGACCCCGACAATTTTCCTCGACCCCTAATATCTCAAGCTGCACCCTCCAATTTTGTTTTACTCTCTCCCAACCCTGAGAAATATTTTGAGTTCAAAACAAAAAAAAAAATTTTAAACTAACCTGACCCCTAAAAAGTTCGGCCTGACCCCTAAAATTTTCCCGGACCCCTCAATCTCTCAAGTACCCTACATCCTAACTTGTTTTTAACTCTCCCCCAACCCTGAGAAATATTTTGAGTTCAAAACAAAATAAAACAATAAAATTTGGCCTGACCATTAAAAAAGTTCGGCCTGAACCCTAAAATTTTCCCCGACCCCTCAATCTCTCCAGGCCCCTAATTTTTCACTCTCCCCTAACCCTGAGTAATATTTTGAGTTAAAAACAAAAAAAACAAAAAAATTTGGCCTGACCCCTAAAAAGTTCGGCCTGACCCCTAAAATTTTCCCCGACCCCTCTATCTCTCCAGCCCCCCCCCCTCTCAACTAATTATTCACCTTCCCCCCAGCCCTGAGAAATATTTTGAGTTCAAAAGAAAAAAAAAATTATAATTTGGCCTGACCCCTAAAAAGTTCGGCCTGACCCCTTAAATTTTCCCCGACCCCTCAATCTCTCCAGCCGTCTAATTTTTCACTCAACCCCAACCATGAGAAATATTTTGACTTCAAAACAAAACAAAAACAAAAAAATTTGGCCTGACCCCTAAAAAGTTCGGCCTGACCCTTAACATTTTCCCCACAAAACTTATACTACGTTATTTAATATGTATACAAATATTAGTGAAAACAGTGGTGGAGCATAATTATTTTCCTTCTTACTTTACTTATTGAGACGTTATTTCATATGTATACAAATATTAGTGAAAACAGTGGTGGAGCATAATTATTTCTCTTCTTACTTTACTTATTGAGACGTTATTTAATATGTATACAGATATTAGTGAAAACAATGGTGGAGCATAATTATTTCTCTTTCTATTCTTATTGTGACGTTATTTAATATTTATACAAATATAAGTGAAAACAATGGTGGAGCATAAGTTTTCTTTTCTTACTTTACTTATTTAGACGTAATTTAATATGTATACAAATATTAGTGAAAACAATGGTGGAGCATAATTATTTATTACTTTAATTTTACTGATACTACACTAACTTCACACCTCTCAAAAAGGAGGAGGTAATACCTGGGAGGATGGTATCATGTCAATAGAAGAACTTTTGTTAGGATTAAGCAATCCTTGCTTCACTATAAACTCATGTTCAAAAAAGTGCCGTTATTGATTAAACAACACTTGCGTCACTATAAACGCATGTTTCAAAAAGTGCCGTTAGTAGTTAAGCAACCCTTGCTTCACTATGGACTCATGTTTAAAAAAAGTGCCGATAGGGATTAACCAACACTTTCTTCACTATGAACTCATGTTCAAAAAAGTGCCGTTATTTATTAAGCAAGCCTTGCTTCACTATGGACTCATGTTCAAAAAAGTGCTGTTAGGAATTAAGCAACCCTTGCTTCACTATGGACTCATGTTCAAAAAAGTGCCGTTAGGGATTAAGCAAGACTTGCTTCACTATAAACTCATGTTCAAAAAAGTGCCGTTGGGGATTTCCTCTGACGTCATTTCCTGTTAAAATCCTGACTTTGCATTATTTCTCAAATTTTACATGATAGCATTGTTTTTTCTCAAATTAGTACTAAACAACGTTGAAAAGTGATGGAAAAAGCCCCCCCCCCCCCCCCGAAGAGTCAATTTTTTTTTCCGACACTCCCCCCTCCCCAAATTTCGCCTGACGCGCCGCTCCCCCAAATTTTGCGTGAGGCGCTCACACCGGCGAATGCTGATACTCCCCCCCCCCCTAATTTGACCTGAAGCAGTCACACCGCCGCACTATCTCCACAACTCTCAAAAAGGAGGAGGTAATGCCTAGGAGGGTGGTATCATAACAACAGAACGGGCGTAGGGGAGGAAGGGAAGGTAGAAAGGGTGGGAGTGAGAGGGAAAGCAGGGTTGTAGTGTGAGAGATTTTCTTCCCTACACTCTTTTCCTCTGACGTCATTTCCTGTTAAAAGCGTGACTTTGCATATTTCTCAAATTATACATGATAGCATTGTTTTTTCTCAAATTAGTACTAAACAACGTTGAAAATCGAGGAAAAAACCACACCCCCATTGGAGAAAAGTGCTCATTCGACCCCCAAAGAGTCAATTTCTATTTCCGGTTCTGAGATATTACACATCCCGGGGCTGGCCGGTCATAATGATGTCAACCGTGTGACTGTTTGTTGGGTACTCTCGGAGGAGTATCTGGACATACAAACAAACAGACAGACAAACAGACAAACATACAGACAACTGGCCTTTTGTATAGGGGACTAGCGGGGCTACCCGGCGTTGCTCGGGGTCATAAAGACATAATTGAAGAAAAATCGTGTGTGTAACATCTTTATATTCAAACTTCTATTTCTCCCCCTCCTCTGTAGCCGTCTCTTCATCTTTCTACCTTTATCTTCCCTGGTCGCCCCATTTCCCTGCTACTTTCTAATTTTGCCTTTTGCGAAAGCTGATTCTTCCCCACCATTTCTCCTACGTTGCCCATGGCAATAGTATGACATATTTCTATAAAAAGTAACACCCCTATCTGCGCTTTCTATATAGGTACTTATCTCCGTCCAGATGTTCATACTATATACGTATCTATCATCACCCCGGTGCGCATACTATATACGTACCTATCGCCGCCCCAGTGCAGATACTATTTAAGTACCTATCGCCGCCCCGGTGCGAATGCTAAATAGTACCTATCGCCGCCACGGTGTGCATGCTACATAAGTACCTATCGCTGCCCTAGTGCGAATAATTAATATGTACACATTGCCACTTTGGTGCGAATGCAAAATACGTACCTATCGCCGCTTTGGTGCGAATGCTAAATACGTACCTATAGCTGGACCGGTGCGAATGCAAAATACGTATCTATAGCCGTCCTGGTGCGAATGCTAAATACGTACCTATAGCCGCCCCGTGCGAATGCGAAATACATACCTTTCGCCGTTCCGGTGTACGTGCTATATACGTACCTATCGCCGCCCTGGTGCGCGTTCTATATATGTACTAATCGCCGCCGCAGAGCGCATGCTATGTACGTACTTATTGCTGCCCATGTGTACATGCTATATACGTAGCTATCGCCACCCCTGAATTCTGAATACGTACCTATCGCCGCCCCGGTGTGGAAGCTAAATACGTACATATCGCCGCTCCAGTGCGAATGCTAAATACATACCTATCGCCGCCCCGGTGTGAATGCTAAATACGTACCTATCCCCGCCCCGGTGTGAATGCTAAATACGTACCTTTCGCCGCCCCGGTGCGCGTGCTATATACGTACCTATCGTCCCCCCGGTGCGCGTGCTATATATGAACCGATCGCTGCCCCAGTGCGCATGCATAATACATACCTGTCACCTACTTATTGCCGCCCATGTGCACATGCTATATACGTACCTATCGCCACCGCTGCATGCTAAATAAGTACCTATCTCCACCCAGGGATGAATGCTAAATACGTACATATTGCCGCCCTGGTGTGCATACACCATATGTACCTATCACTGCCCCAGTGCGAATACTAAATATGTACATATCGCCGCCCCGGCTGGGGCCCACAAGCGCAGAAAACTCCCCAAGAGTATCGGGCTCTCTTCCAAGAAAAGTACGCAAGTCTGACGGAGGGAAACCAGATCAAACTCATTCCGGGGACGCTGGAAAGTTTAAGACTGCGAATCGTATCCTTGGTTACAACAGACCTGAAATTAAAAGGCCTCATCACAGTTACTAAGGAACGAATGATGGATATGTTGGTCGAGTTAAATATCCCAGCAACCTATATCGTTAAAAAATCATATGCGATGTGGGATATTTTGCTCCCCAATCAGCAGGAGGCTGAAAAGGTGGCCAAGGGAAATTTTACTTGGAAGAATATGAAAATAAAACCAGAGTATCTAGAAAAAAGGCGAACTGTAGTCACAATCCTCGGCGTCCCATGCTGCATTAGCCCTGATCACATGGGGGCAATCATGTCACAGTATGGTTACGTCGAGGGGGTAATCCCAGTGCGTGGGCCTCGAAACATCGGTAATGGGGATTACAAGATAAAAATAAGGGTAGATCATAAGAACTTCCTCAGAATCCCGGCTCAACTAAACTGCGAGGGATGGGTGATGTCCCTAATTGTGGAAGGGCGAAGACCTTATTGCTGGCACTGCCAGACGCCAGGTCATATGGCAAAGGTGTGCCCAAAAAGAAACCCGGAGAAACCTAAAACACCTGTGGCTCCGGTACAAAAAATAGTAGCGACTCCGAAGGCCCCCACCCCCGTAGCTGAAAAGGAGGTAGTAGACCAGACAGAAAAGCAGGAAGAAGGCCAGGAAAAATGGAGTACGGTGGTGATCAAGAAAGGGAAGAAGGTGTCTCCAAGGCCTGAGATAGCCCCATCATCAGCCGTAAAAAGAAAGCTTAGTGACCCCTCGTCATCGGAATCTGATGAAGAAAGACAAGAGGAAGGGGAAAGGATGACAGTGGAAGGATACGAAGCCCAGACATCTAAGGCGAAAGACCCAAAACCGAAAAAAATCCGTGAAACTAAAAATAAAAAAGACAAAATAATTGCTCAACCCGCAGAACCCCAATCCCCAGTCCCGACAGATTTGGTTGAGCAATGTACCCCTCCCCTCTACAACACCCCTTCAGTGAGTGAAGAACCCGTGGCAATGGTTGAAGAACCCGTGGCAATGGTTGAAGAACCTAGGGTAGAAACCCAAGAGAAAATCGTGAAAGGGACACAAGAGGTGGAGAAAAAGGGTACGGAGAAGCCTGACGTGACTCCCATTGAAACAACCTCCTCATCTCCTCCTAGACAAGAAAGGTCAAAAAAGTATCCGTTCCTGCCTGGGGAAAGAATCTGTGAGGCGGACGCCTCACTGGTTCAATCCGATTTGAATGTCCGGCAGCGGAAATATCTCCAGCAATTGGAGGCCTTTACACATGTGAAAGGGAAGAAGGTACAGGATCCCCGTAACTTCAATAACATCCCCCTGATAACTACCTTCGTCCGACAAGATAAAGGTAGTAGGGCAAAGGCCCTCTGGAGAATGTTGGAGGCGGCAAGGGACGCCAAACCAGGTGTGAGACTAGTAGATGAGGAGCACCCATTTTTTTAAAAATTAGCGTCGAAATGTCCGGGGAGGGTCCCGATTTACGTTCACCCCTCATTATTTCGGGCACTTAAATTAACCTTTCCCCTGGACGTGGGAGGTCTGGCTCGAGACGGACGGATTTCGTCCGAACTGCTGACCGGCAGTCTTGGTCAGGCCTTCGGCGTCCTCACTCCCGAGGACTTTAGGCCCATTTGCGACATATAAGTAAGGGATACTGGCTTTAAACCTGGCCACATTGAATGTGAGGGGCATGAGATCTCGAAGCAAGGCTGTTCGCGTGCTGAGGGATCTCGTGGCCCTTAAGGTAGATATAGCTGCGATCGAGGAGACCCACTTCGTTTCGTATGGGGATTGTGATGTGCTGACTGACGACTATGACGTCATCTCAGCATATGGCAATGCCCGTAGTTGTGGTGTCTCTTTGCTAGTGAGACGCACTCTGTCTGCAACAGTGAGCGTTGTTCATACGGATGCGGTAGGTCGGCTGGTCGTAGTCGATGTTGCCGTTGAAAACAGTAAGTTTCGGATCGTTGCGGTTTATGCGCCCAACTTTACTGGTGAGAGGGTTTCCTTTTATCGACGGTTGGAGACGTTTCTCGGGGGTCCGGAGCGAGTAGTTTTAATGGGGGATTGGAACGCCATCCTTGACCCCAAGATAGATAAGGTCGGGGGTAATAGAGGGTCGGATAGGTGTGATAGCAGTCTGTCTGACCTGATCGCCTCATGCGATCTTGTCGACAGATTTCGCGTTGATCACCCAGGGCGGGAGATGTGGGCGTGGCATACTAGCGCGGCCTTCTGTTCGAGTACTTACTTGGACAGAATGTTAGTTAGAAGAGGCGACATAGATTTCTTATCTTGTCCCACGTTCACTTGGTTAGGTCATTCGGACCATAAATTGGTTATGGCCCGTTTGAATTTAAGCGATAGGCCTAGGTTAGCTGGGTACTGGAAGTTAGAAAGGGTGGGAGTGAGAGGGAAAGAAGGGTTGCAGTGTGAGGGATTTTCTTCCCTACACTCTTTTCCTCTGACGTCATTTCCTGTTAAAAGCTTGACTTTGCATATTTCTCAAATTATACATGATAGCATTGTTTTTTTCTCAAATTAGTACTAAACAACGTTGAAAATCGAGGAAAAAACAACACCCCCATTGGAGAAAAGTGCTCAGTCGACCCCCAAAGAGTCAATTTCTATTTCCGGTTCTGAGATATTACACATCCCGGGGCTAGCCGGTCATAATGATGTCAACCGTGTGACTGTTTGTTGGGTACTCACGGAGGAGTATCTGGACATACAAACAGACAGACAGACAAACAGACATACAGACAACTGGCCTTTATATAGGAGAAGAAGAAGATTTCCCTTCTTCTTCATTATCTCCTATATAAATAACGTCTAAATAAGTAAAGTAAGAAGAGAAAAATTATGCTCCGCAATTGTTTTCACTAATATTTGTATACATGTTAAATAACGTGTCAATAAGTAAAGTAAGAAGTGAAATAATTATGCTCCGCCATTGTTTTCACTAATATTTGTATACATGTTAAATAACGTGTCAATAAGTAAAGTAAGAAGAGAAATAATTATGCTCCGCCATTGTTTTCACTAATATTTGTATACATATTAAATAACGTCTCAATATTTAAAGTAAGAAAAAAAATAATTATGCTCCGCCATTGTTTTCATTAATATTTGTATACATGTTAAATAACGTCTCAATAAGTAAAGTACGAAGAGAAATACTTATGCTCCACCGCTGTTTTCACTAATATTTGTATACATATTAAATAACGTCTCAATCAGTAAAGTAAGAAGAAAAATCATTATGCTCCACCACTGTTTTCACTAATATCTGTATACATATTAAATAACGTCTAAATAAGTAAAGTAAGAAGAGAAATACTTATGCTCCACCGATGTTTTCACTAATATTTGTATACATATCAAATAACGTCTCAATAAGTAAAGTAAGAAGAAAAATAATTATGCTCCGCCATTGTTTTCACTAATATTTGTATACATATTAAATAACGTCTCAATAAGTAAAGTAAGAAGAGAAATAATTATGCTCCGCCATTGTTTTCACTAATATTTGTATACATGTTAAATAACGTCTCAATAAGTAAAGTACAAAGAGAAAGACTTATGCTCCACCGATGTTTTCACTAATATTTGTATACATATTAAATAACGTCTCAATAAGTAAAGTAAGAAGAAAAATAATTATTCTCCGCCATTGTTTTCACTAATATTTGTATACATATTAAATAACGTCTGAATAAGTAAAGTAAAAAGAGAAATAATTATGCTCCGCCATTGTTTTCACTAATATTTGTATACATGTTAAATAACATTTTTTTGTTTTGAACTCAAAATATTTCTCAGGGTTGGGGGAGAGTGAAAAATTAGGAGGCTGGAGTGATTGAGGGGTCGGGGAAAATTTTAGGGGTAAGGCCGAACTTTTAAGAGGTCAGGCCAAATTTTTTTGTTTTTTTTTGTTTTGCACTCAAAATATTTCTCATGGTTAAGGGAGAGTGAAAAATTAGGGGGCTGGAGAGATTGAGAGGTCGGGGAAAATTTTAGGGGTTAGGCCGAACTTTTTAGGGGTCAGGCCAAAATTTTTTGTTTTTTTTTGTTTTGAACTCAAAATATTTCTCATAGTTGGGGTTGAGTGAAAAATATGGGGGCTGGAGAGATTGAGAGGTCGGGGAAAATTTTAGGGGTAAGGCCGAACTTTTTAGGGGTCAGACAAAATTTTTTTGTTTTTTTTTGTTTTGAACTAAAAATATTTCTCAGGATTGGGGAAGAGTGTAAAATTAGTTGGGATAGGAGGCTGGAGAGATTGAGAGGTCGGAGAAAATTTTAGCGGTCAGGCCGAACTTCTTAGGGGTCAGGCATAATTTTTTTGTTTTGAACTCAAAATATTTTTCATGGTTGGGGTTGAGTGAAAAATTAGGAGGCTGGAGAGATTGAGGGGTCGGGGAAAATTTTAGGGGTCAGGCCGAACTTTTTAGGGGTCAGGCCAAATTTTTTAGTTTTTTTTTTGTTTTGAAGTCAAAATATTTCTCAGGGTTGGGGGAGAGTGAAAAATTATGGGGCTGGAAAGATTGAGGGGTCGGAGAAAATTTTAGGGGTCAGGCCAAACTTTTTAGGGGTCAGGCCAAATTTTTTTGTTTTTTTTGTTTTGAAGTCAAAATAATTCTCAGGGTTGGGGGAGAGTGAAAAATTAGGGGGCTGGAGAGATTGAGGGGTCGGGGAAAATTTTAGAGGGTCAGGCCGAACTTTTTAGGGGTCAGGCCAAATTTTTTGTTTTTTTTTTGTTTTGAACTCAAAATATTTTTCATGGTTCGGGTTGAGTGAAAAATTAGGAGGCTGGAGAGATTAAGGGGTCGGGGAAAATTTTAGAGGTCAGGCCGAACTTTTTAGGGTTCAGGACAAATTTTTTTTTTTTTTTTTTTGTTTTGAAGTCAAAATATTTCTCAGGGTTGGGGGAGAGTGAAAAATTATGGGTCTGGAAAGATTGAGGGGTCGGAGAAAATTTTAGGGGTCAGGCCGAAATTTTTAGGGGTCAGGCCAAATTTGTTTGTTTTTTTTTGTTTTGAAGTCAAAATATTTCTCAGAGTTGGGGGAGAGTGAAAAATTAGGGGGCTTGATGAGAATGAGGAGTCGGGGAAAATTTTAGGGGTCAGGCCGCACTTTTTAGGGGTCAGGCCAAATTTTTTTTTTTTGTTTTGAACTCAAAATATTTCTCATGGTTGGGGTTGAGTTAAAAATTAGGGGGCTAGAGAGATTGAGGGGTTGGGGAAAATTTTAGGGGTCAGGCTGAACTTTTTAGGGGTCAGGCCAAATTTTTTTTTTTTTTTGAAGTCAAAATATTTCTCAGGGTTGGGGGGAGAGTGAAAAATTAGGGGGCTGGAGAGATTGAGGGGTCGGGGAAAATTTTAGGGGTCAGACCGAACTTTTTAGGGGTCAGGCCAAATTTTTTTGTTTTTTTTTGTTTTGAACTCAAAATATTTCTCAGGGTTGGGGTTGAGTAAAAAATTAGAGGGCTGGAGAGATTGAGGGGTCGGGGAAAATTTTAGGGGTCAGGCCGAACTTTTTAGGGGTCAGGCCAAATTTTTTTTTTTTTGTTTTGAACTCAAAATATTTCTCATGGTTGGGGTTGAGTTAAAAATTAAGGGGCTAGAGAGATTGAGGGGTTGGGGAAAATTTTAGGGGTCAGGCCGAACTTTTAGGGGTCAGGCCAAATTTTTTTGTTTTATTTTTGTTTTTAAGTCAAACTATTTCTCAGGGTTGGGGGAGAGTTAAAAATTAGAGGGGCTGGAGAGATTTAGAGGTCGGGGAAAATTTATGGGGTCAGGCCGAACGTTTTAGGGGTCAGGCCAAATTTTTTTTTTTTTTTTTTTTGAACTCAAAATATTTTTCATGGTTGGGGTTGAGTTAAAAATTAGGAGGCTGGATAGATTAAGGGGTCGGGGAAAATTTTAGAGGTCAGGCCGAACTTTTTAGGGTTCAGGACAAATTTTTTTTTTTTTTTTTTTGTTTTGAAGTCAAAATATTTCTCAGGGTTGGGGGAGAGTGAAAAATTATGGGTCTGGAAAGATTGAGGGGTCGGAGAAAATTTTAGGGGTCAGGCCGAAATTTTTAGGGGTCAGGCCAAATTTGTTTGTTTTTTTTTGTTTTGAAGTCAAAATATTTCTCAGAGTTGGGGGAGAGTGAAAAATTAGGGGGCTTGATGAGAATGAGGAGTCGGGGAAAATTTTAGGGGTCAGGCCGCACTTTTTAGGGGTCAGGCCAAATTTTTTTTTTTTGTTTTGAACTCAAAATATTTCTCATGGTTGGGGTTGAGTTAAAAATTAGGGGCTAGAGAGATTGAGGGGTTGGGGAAAATTTTAGGGGTCAGGCTGAACTTTTTAGGGGTCAGGCCAAATTTTTTTTTTTTTTTGAAGTCAAAATATTTCTCAGGGTTGGGGGGAGAGTGAAAAATTAGGGGGCTGGAGAGATTGAGGGGTCGGGGAAAATTTTAGGGGTCAGACCGAACTTTTTAGGGGTCAGGCCAAATTTTTTTGTTTTTTTTTGTTTTGAACTCAAAATATTTCTCAGGGTTGGGGTTGAGTAAAAAATTAGAGGGCTGGAGAGATTGAGGGGTCGGGGAAAATTTTAGGGGTCAGGCCGAACTTTTTAGGGGTCAGGCCAAATTTTTTTTTTTTTGTTTTGAACTCAAAATATTTCTCATGGTTGGGGTTGAGTTAAAAATTAAGGGGCTAGAGAGATTGAGGGGTTGGGGAAAATTTTAGGGGTCAGGCCGAACTTTTAGGGGTCAGGCCAAATTTTTTTGTTTTATTTTTGTTTTTAAGTCAAACTATTTCTCAGGGTTGGGGGAGAGTTAAAAATTAGAGGGGCTGGAGAGATTTAGAGGTCGGGGAAAATTTATGGGGTCAGGCCGAACGTTTTAGGGGTCAGGCCAAATTTTTTTTTTTTTTTTTTTTGAACTCAAAATATTTTTCATGGTTGGGGTTGAGTTAAAAATTAGGAGGCTGGATAGATTCAGGGGTTGGGAGAAAATTTTAGGGGTCAGGCCGAACTTTTTAGGGGTCAGGCTAAATTTGTTTTTTGTTTTTTTGTTTTGAAGTCAAACTATTTCTCAGGGTTGGGGGAGAGTGAAAAAATTAGGGGGCTGGAAAGATTTAGAGGTCGGGGAAAATTTTAGGGGTCAGGCCGAACTTTTTAGGGGTCAGGCCGAATTTTTTTGTTTGTTTTGAAGTCAAACTATTCTCATGGTTGGGGTTGAGTGAAAAATAAGTGGGCTGGAGAGATTGAGGGGTCGGGGAAAATTTTAGGGGTCAGGCCGAACTTTTTTGTTTTGTTTTTGTTTTGAAGTCAAAATATTTTTCATGGTTGGGGTTGAGTGAAAAATAAGTGGGCTGGAGAGATTGAGGGGTCGGGGAAAATTTTAGGGGTCAGGCCGAACTTTTTAGGGGTCAGACATAATTTTTTTGTTTTTTTTTTTGTTTTGAACTAAAAATATTTCTCAGGATTGGGGAAGAGTGGAAAATTAGTTGGGATAGTAGGCTGGAGAGATTGAGAGATTGGAGAAAATTTTAGGGGTCAGGCCGAACTTTTAAGGGGTCAGGCCAAATTTTTTCATTTTTTTTTGTTTTGAAGTCAAAATATTTCTCAGGTTTGGGGGAGAGTGAAAAATTAGGGGGCTGGAGAGATTGAGGGGTCGGGGAAAATTTTAGGGGTCAGGCCAGACTTTTTAGGGGTCAGCTTAGTTTTTTAAATTTTGTTTTGTTTTGAACTCAAAATATTTCTCAGGGTTGGGGGAGAGTAAAACAAAATTGGAGGGTGCGGCTTGAGATATTAGGGGTCGAGGAAAATTGTAGGGGTCGCGCCAAACTTTTTAGGGGGTCGGGCGAAAGTTTTTAGTTTTTATAACTTAAAATATTTCGTAGGAAAATATATAGTATGCACACCGGGGCGGCGATAGATACGAATATAGTATCGCACCGGGGCGGCGATAGGTATATATATAGTATGTGCATGGGGGTGGCAATAGGTACGTGTATAGTAGTGCATAGAGGTGGTGATAGTAACTATATAGCATGTGCACAGGGATGGCAGTAAGTATGTACATAGAATGCGCACCAGGGCGGTTATAGGTATATATTTAGCATGCGTTCCGGGGCGGCTATCAGTATGTATATAGCACGCACACCACGGCGACGATAGGTACGTGTTTAGCACGCGCACCGGAGCAGCGATAGGAACATATTTAGCATTCGCATCAGGCCGGCGATAGTGACGTATTTAGCATTTGCACCGGGGCCGCGATATGTACGTATGTAGCATTCGCAACGGGGCAGCGATAAGTACGTATGCAGCATTCGCACTGGGGCGGCGATAGGTACGTATGTAGCATGTGCACTGGGGCAGCGATAGGTACTTTTTTAGTATGCATACCGGGGCGGCAATAGGTACTTATATAGTATCTGCCTGGGGCGGCGATAGGTACGTATATTGTATGTGCACCGGGGTGGCGATAGATATGTATATTATATGAACACCGGGGCGGAGATAAGTACCTATATAGAAGGCGCAGATAGATGTGGTACTTTTTATAGAAATATGTCATACTATTGCCCTGCGCAACGTAGGAGAAATTGTGAGGAGGAATCAGCATTCGCAAAAGGCAAAATTAGAAAGTAGCGGTGAAATGGGGTGACCAGGGAAGAGAAAGGTAGAAAGATAAAGAGACGGCTACAGAGGAAGGGGAGAAATAGAAGTTTGAATATAAAGATGTTACACACGCGATTTTTCTTCAATTATGTCTTTATGACCCCGAGCAACGCCGGGTAGCCCCGCTAGTCTCCTCTATAATGGGCAGTTGTCTGTATGTCTGTCTATCTGTCTGTCTGTCTGTATGTCCAGCTACTCCTAAAAAACTACTCGGCAAACTGTCACAAATGTGATATCTTTAGGACCTCACAACACCTGGGATCATAATATCTCAAAATTACAGAACAAAAAAATTTTGCTGAGGTCAACGGGGCCTGGTTTCGGGAGCGGGTCTGTTTTTTTCACGCTTTTTCAATGTTATTTACTACTAATTTGGAAATTAGCCAATGTAATTATGTAATAATAATTTTTCAACCAACTTATTCTTGTGCACGTGACGTCACAGTAATAGGTATATGACGTCATCGTAATAGGTTTTGAATTTTTTTTTTCCCTTCAAAATTTATTTTACTTCAATAACGTCTCAATAAGTAAAATTAAAGGAATAAATAATTATGCTCCGCCATTGTTTTCACTAATATTTGTATACATATTAAATAACGTCTCAAGAAGTAAAGTAAGAAGAGACATAATTATGCTCCGCCATTGTTTTCACTTATATTTGTATACATATTAAATAACGTCTCAATCAGTAAAATTAAAGGAATAAATAATTATGCTCCTCCATTGTTTTCACTAATATTTGTATACATATTAAATAACGTCTCAAAAAGTAAAGTAAGAAGAGAAATAATTATGCTCAACCATTGTTTTCACTAATATTTGTATACATATTAAATAACGTCTCAAAAAGTAAAGTGAGAAGAGAAATAATTATGCTCCACCATTGTTTTCACTTATAGTTGTATACATATTAAATAAGGTCTCTATAAGTAAATTTAAAGGAAGAAATAATTATGCTCCGCCATTGTTTCACTAATGTTTGTATACATATTAAAGAACGTCTCAAAAAGTAAAGTAAGAAGAGAAATAATTATGCTCCACCATTGTTTTCACTAATATTTGTATACATATTAAATAACGTCTCAATAAGTAAAGTAAGAAGAAAAATAATTGACGAAGTATCTGTGGGTACCCTCCGACCTGACGAAGTATGTGTGGGTACCCTTCAACCTGACGAAGTATGTGTGGGTACCCTTTGCTCTGATGAAATATGTGTGGGTACCATTTGCTCTGACGAAGTATGTGTTGATACCCTTCGCTCTGACGCAGTATGTGTGTGTACCCTTTGTTCTGACGAAGTAAGTGTGGGTACCCTTTGCTCTGACGAATAATGTGTGGGTACCCTTCGCTCTGACGAAGTATGTGCAGGTACCCTACGACCTGACGAAGTATGTGCGGGTACCCTTCGACCTGATGAAGTATGTGCGGGTACCCTTCGACCTGACGAAGTATGTGCTGGTACCCTTCGACCTGATGCACCATGTGCGGGTACCCTTCCACCTGACGCACCATGTGCGGGTACCCTTTGCTATGACGAAGTATGTGTGGGTACCCTTTACTCTGACGAAGTATGTGTGGGTACCCTTCGCTCTGACGAAGTATGTGTGGGTACCCTCTGCTCTGACGCACCATGTGTGGGTACCCTTTGACTTGACGCACCATGTGTGGGTACCCTTTGACCTAACGCACCATGTGTGGGTACCCTTTGACCTGACGCACCATGTGTGGGTACCCTTCGACCTGACAAAATATGTGTGTCCTAGATAGAGCTGCTGTAGTGATAGATTTGTATAGGACCCAGCACCGGGGGTGCTTCTACAATATAGGACTCGGAGGCTACTACAGTATAGGGACCAGGGGTGCTTCTACAGTATAGGACCCAGCACAAGGGGTGGTTCTACAATATAGGACTCTGAGGCTTCTGCAGAATAGGAACCATGGGTGCTTCTACAGTATAGGGACCAGTGGTGCTTATACGGTATAGGACCCATAGGGCTTCTGCAGAATAGCAGCCATGGGTACTTCTGCAGTATAGGGACATGGGGTGCTTCTACAGTATAGGACCCAGCACAAGGGGTGCTTCTACAATATAGGACCTGGAGGCTTCTGCAGAATAGCAACCATGGGTACTTCTGCAGTATAGGGACCAAGGGTGCTTCTACAGTATAGGACCAAGACCCAGGGGTCCTTCTACAATATAGGACCCGGAGGCTTCTGCAGAATATGAACCATGGGTGCTTCTACAGTATAAGGACCAGTGGTGCTTATACAGTATAGGACCCAGCACCAGGGGTGCTTCTACAATATAAGACCCGGAGGCTTATGAAGAATAAGGACCATGGGTGCTTCTGCAGTATAGGGGCCAGGGGAGCTTCTACAGTATAGGACCCGGCACCGGGGGTGGTTCTACAATACAGGACCCAGAGGCTTCTGCAGTATGGTTCTTTGATATGACCGAGGCACCTCGGAAATTTTTTTCCTTCTTTAATTGAAAATATTTCTATGTATTGGGGAGGGTAAAAAAAAATTGTGGGGGGAAATTTTTTTTTTTTTTTCATCGAAAATATTAATATATATGGGGGAGGTAGGAAGAAAAAATGGGGGGGCAATTTTTTTTTTTTTTGTTCTATTTCTTTTTCATCAAAATTATTTATATGTATGGGAGATGTAGATAAAAAAAAATTTGGCTGGGTGGGGGCGGGTAAAATTTTTCTTTTTTTTTTTCTTTTTTAAACTAAAAATATTTCTATGTATGGGGAAGGGTAAAAAAAATTTGGCGGGGGGGAAGGTCAAAAAAAAATTTTTTTCTTTTTCATTATAAATATTTATATGTATAGGGGAGCATGAAAAAAAATTTTGAGGCGGGGGTAAAATTTTTTATTTTTATTTTTTTGATCAAAAAATATTTCTATGTATGGGGGAAAAATGGAGGGGGCAGGTCAAACATTTTTCTTTTTTTTTTCTTTTAAATTAAAAATATTTCTAAGTATGGGGTAGGATGAAAAAAAAAGGTTTATATACTCGTGCTGGTCAAAAAAATAGAACATATGTATAAAACTGTAAAAATCATTCCGTTTTAGATCATTTTCGGCTTTTAAATTGTGTAGGCGAAATATTCTATATGTAAATAACAATTACAACTATTTTTAATCATTTGTCATATTTGCATATATCAGACTTGATTGTCACAGAGTAGTTTATTGTCACATTAGGAAATTCAACGTTTCAATTTAATAGAACATTATTCGTTGAGTAATCTAAAAGTCAAAAAATTTATGTGTTTAAAAAGATTTTGCAAGTAATTTAATCATAATCTCTCATTCTTATTGAGGACAATCTGTGAGATGTAATTGGTGCTAAAATATTTCTATAATGCTAAACTAACTGAAATAGTTGGTTTACGATAGAAACTTTTTGTCATATCAATTGCAATGTCAGTTTTTCAATATTTCGCGTTTCAAAATAATAGAACAAGGCAGCTAAGAAAACAAAATAGTTTTTTTTATTAACTTAAATACAGATAAAAATTAATCAATATTTAGTAGCAGCACCTTTTGCCTTGATAACAGCATCAATTCGCCGGGCATGGAATCAACAAGCTTCTCGCAAGCTGTGTAGACACCGAATCCCATATGTTCTGTATTGCAATCTTCATGGCTGCAACGGTAGTAGGTTTTTCTTTGCGAAGCTTCCTTTTCATCTGATCCCACAAGGCTTCAATAACGTTAAAATCTGGCGAGTTCGCCGGCCATTCAAGAACAGGGATCGATTGTTCTCGGAGCCAGGAAGTTGTGGACTTGGCAGAGTGTGTCGGTGCCAATTCATGTTGAAAAATGATGTATGTGGCGTCACTGTCAAACTGATTATCCAGCACTTACAGTAAATTAGCTTCCATGATATCTTGGTACACTGTTGCGTTTACATTTCCTTTGATGAAGCAGAAATTACCAACACCCTTAGCACTCATACAGCCCAAAACCATGCAAGACTGCGGGAACTTCACAGACTTCTTGACGATTCTTGGTTATACCGTTCCGTGGATCTTCGCCAAACACGTGGCCCTTGGTCGCCGAAGGAAATACAAAATCGAGACTCATCTGAAAAGATCACACGCCGCCATACGTCTGTAGTCCAGGTTTGATGAGCAGTTGCCCATCGTAGCCTCTTCAACATCTGATTTTTGTTAAGGAGCGGTTTGGTGGCAGCTATACGATTTTGGTATCCCAGTTGCCGGAGCCTTCGGTAGGTAGTGCTTCGTGAAACGTCGGCACCAGAAGCCTGTTTCCACTTTTAGTAATGTGGCTTGTTGACTGGAATCGACTTTTCTTTGCCACCTTGTCCAGAGGCCGGTCTTGTCTTTCAGTGGTGCTTTTCTTTCGTCCGCATTTCTTGCAATTGCTGTTGGAAACACCCTTAACATCTTTCTGGAGCACTTTGATCACTACCGATTTTGAACATCCGACCTTGGTTGCGATTTCCATGTGCGTCTTTCCTACTTCCCGCAAATCGAACATTCGCTGCTTCTTAAACAAAGATATGTCTTTAGAGCGACCCATAATGAGAGATTATGATTAAATTACTTGCAAAATCTTTTTAAACACATATTTTTTTTTAGTTTAAGATTACTCAACGAATAATGTTCTATTAAATTCAAACGCTGAATTTCCCAATGTGACAATAAACTACTCTGTGACAATAAAGTCTGACATATGCAAATATTACAAATGATTAACAATAGTTGTAATTGTTATTTACATATAGAATATTTCGCCTACACAATTTAAAAGCCGAAAATTATCTCAAACGGAATGATTTTTACAGTTTTATACATATGTTCTATTTTTTTGACCAGCACGTGTATAGTATGTGCACCGGGTGGCAATAGGTACTATATAGTAGTGCATAGGGGTGGCGATAGCTACGTATTTAGCATTCGCACCGGGGTTGCGATAGGTACGTATTCAGCATTCGCACCGGGCGGCGATATGTACATATTTAGTATTCGCACTGGGGCAGTGATAGGTACATGTATAGTATGTACACCAGGGCGGCAATAGGTACGTATTTAGCATTCGCCCCTGGGCGGCGGTAGGTACTTATTTAGCATTCACGCGCACCGGCGTGGCGATAGGTATGTATATAGCACGCACACCGGGGCGGCAATAGGTACATATTTAGCATTCGCACACGGGTGGCGATAGGTACTTATTTAGCATTCACGCGCACCGGAGCGGCGATAGGTACGTATATAGCATGCGCACCGGGGCGGCGAAAGGTACGTATTTAGCATTCGCACCGGGGTGGCGATCGGTATGTATTTAGCTTCCGCACCTGGGCAGCGATAGGTACGTATTTAGAATTCAGGGGTGGCGATAGCCAGGTATATAGCATGTGCACATGGGCGGCAACAAATACGTATATAGCATGCGCTCCGGGGCGGCGATTGGTACATATATAGCACGCGCACTGGGGCGGCGATAAGTATATATATAGCACGCGCACCAGGGCGGCCATAGGTACGTATATAGCACGTGCACTGGAACGGCGAAAAGTACGTATTTCGCATTCGCACTGGGGCAGTAATATGTACGTATTTAGCATTCGCACCAGGGCAGCGATAGGTACGTATTTAGCATTCACACCGGGCCGGCGATAGGTACGTATTTGACATTCGCACCAAAGCGGCAATATGTACATATTTAATATTCGCACTAGGGCAGCGATAGGTACTTATGTAGCATGCACACCGGGGCGCAATAGGTACTATTTAGCATTCACACCGGGGCACGATAGGTACTATTTAGCATACACACCGGGGCGGCAATAGGTACGTATTTAGCATTGACACTGGGGCGGTGATAGGTACTTATATAGTATCTTCACTGGGGGGGGGGGTGATAGGTACGTATATAGTATGTGCACTAGGGCAGCGATAGGTACGTATATAGTATACGCACCTGGGTGGCGATAGATATGTATATAGTATGAACACCTATATAAAAGGCGCAGATAGAGGTGTTACTTTTTATAGAAATATGTCATACTATTGCCCTGGGCAACGTAGGAGAAATCGTGGGGAAGAAACAGCTTTCGCAAAAGGCAAAATTAGAAAGTAGCGGTGAAATGGGGCGACCAGGGAAGAGAAAGGTTGAAAGATAAAGAGGCGGCTATAGAGAGAAGGGGAGAAATAGAAGTTTAAATATATACATGTTACACACGCGATTTTTCTTCAAATATATGTTTTTATGACCCCGAGCAACGCCGGGTAGCCCAGCAAGTATCATATAAATCATTCTTTTTTATTGTATTCATAATTTCCCTCCTTCTTCATTATATCATATAAACCATTCTTTTTTATTGTATTCATAATTTCCCTCTTTCTTCATTATATCATATAAACCATTCTTTTTTATTGTATTCATAATTTCTCTCCTTCTTCATTATATCATATAAACCATTCTTTTTTATTGTATTCATAATTTCTCTCCTTCTTCATTATATCATATGAACCATTCTTTTTTATTGTATTACTAACTTCATTATATTATATAAACCATTATTTTTTATTGTATTAATAATTTTCCTCCTTCTTAATTATATCATATACACCATTCTTTTTTTATTGTATTCATGATTTCCCTCCTTCTTCATTATATCATATAAACCATTCTTTTTATTGTATTACTAATTTGGTTCCTTCTACATTATATCATATAAACCATTCTTTTTATTGTATTCATAATTTTCCTCCTTCTTCATTATATCATATAAACCATTCTTTTTATTGTATTCATAATTTCTCTCCTTCTTCATTATATCATAAAAAACATTCTTTTTTATTGTATTCATAATTCCTCTCTTTCTTCATTATATCATAAAAACCATTCTTTTTTATTGTATTCATAATTTCCCCCTTCTTCAATATATTATAAAAACCATTCTTTTTTATTGTATTCATAATTTCCCTCCTACTTAATTATATCATAAAAACCATTTTTTTTTATTGTATTTATAATTTCCCTCCTTCTTCATTATATTATAAAAACCATTCTTTTTTATTGTATTCATAATTTCCCCCCTTCTTCATTATATCATATAAACCATTCTTTTTTATTGTATTCATAATTTCCCTCCTTCTTCATTATATCATATAAACCATTCTTTTTTATTGTATTCATAATTTCCCTCCTTCTTTATTATATTATATAAACCATTCTTTTTGATTTGAATTCATAATTTCTCTCCTTCTTCATTATATCATTAAAACCATTCTTTTTTATTGTATTCATAATTTCTCTCCTTCTTCATTATATCATAAAAACCATTCTTCTTTATTGTATTAATAATTTCCCTCCTTCTTCATTATATCATAAAACACATTCTTTTTTATTGTATTCATAATTTCTCTCCGCCTTCATTATATCATATAAACCATTCTTTTTTATTGTATTCATAATTTCCCTCTTTCTTTATTATATGATATAAACTATTCTTTTTGATTGTATTCATAATTCCTCTCCTTCTTCATTATATCATATAAACTGTTCTTTTTTATTTTGTTCAGAATTTCTCTCCTTCTTCATTATATCATATAAACCATTCTTTTTTATCGTATTCATAATTTCCTCCCTTCTTCATTATATTATAAACACCATTCTTTTTTATTGTATTCATAATTTCCCTCCTACTTAATTATATCATAAAAACCATTCTTTTTTATTGTATTTATAATTTCCCTCCTTCTTCATTATATTATAAAAACCATTCTGTTTTATTGTATTCATCATTTCCCTCCTTCTTCATTATATCATAAAAACCATTCTTTTTTATTGTATTCACAAGTTCTCTCCTTCTTCATTATATCATAAAGACGATTATTGTTTATTGTATTCATAATTTCTCTCCTTCTTCATTATATTATAAAAAACATTCTTTTTTATTGTATTCATAATTTCCCTCCTACTTAATTATATCATAAAAAACATTCTTTTTTATTGTATTAATAATTTCCCTCATTCTTCATTATATTATAAAAACCATTCTTTTTTATTGTATTCATAATTTCCCTCCTTCTTCATTATATCATATAAACCATTCTTTTTTATTGTATTCATAATTTCTCTCCTTCTTCATTATATCATAAAAACCATTCTTTTTTATTGTATTCATACTTTCCCTCTTTCTTCATTATATTATAAAAAGCATTCTTTTTTATTGTATTCATAATTTCTCTCCTTCTTCATTATATTATAAAAACCATTCTTTTTTATCGTATTCATAATTTCCTCCCTTCTTCATTATATTATAAAAACCATTCTTTTTTATTGTATTCATAATTTCTCTCCTACTTAATTATATCATAAAAACTATTCTTTTTTATTGTATTTATAATTTCCCTCCTTCTTCATTATATTATAAAAACCATTCTGTTTTATTGTATTCATAATTTCCCTCCTTCTTCATTATATCATATAAACCATTCTTTTTTATTGTATTCATAATTTCTCTCCTTTTTTCATTATATCATATAAACCATTCTATTTTATTGTATTCATAATTTCTCCTTCTTCATTATATCATATAAACCATTCTTTTTTTATTGTATTCATAATTTCCATCCTTCTTCATTATATAATATAAACTGTTCTTTTTTATTATATTCATAATTTGGTTCCTTCTACATTATATCATATAAACCATTCCTTTTTAATTGTATTCATTGTTTCCCTCTTTCTTCATTATATCATATAAACCATTCTATTTTATTGTATTCATAATTTCCCTCCTTCTTTATTATATTATATAAACCATTCTTTTTGATTTGAATTCATAATTTCTCTCCTTCTTCATTATATCATAAAAACCATTCTTTTTATTGTATTCATAATTACCCTCCTTCTTCATTATATCATATAAACCATTCTTTTTTATTGTATTTTGAATTTCCCTCAATCTTTATTATACCATATAAACCATTCTTTTTTATTGTATTCATACTTTCTCTCCTTCTTCCTTATATCATATAAACTGTTCTTTTTAATTGTATTCATAATGTCCCTCCTTCTTCATTATATTATATAAACCATTCTTTTTTATTGTATTCACAAGTTCTCACCTTCTTCATTATATCATAAAGACCATTATTGGTTATTGTATTCATAATTTCTCTCGTTCTTCATTATATTATATAAACCATTCTTCTTTATTCTATTCATAATTTCCCTCCTTCTACATTATATCATAAAAACCATTCTTTTTTATTGTATTCATAATTACCCTCCTTCTTCATTATATCATAAAAAACATTCTTTTTTATTGTATTCATAATTTCCGTCCTTCTTCATTATATCATATAAACATTCTTTTTTATTGTATTCATAATTTCTCTCCTTCTTCATTATATCATAAAAACCATTATTTTTTATTGTATTCATAATTTCTCTCTTTCTTCATTATATCATAAAAACTATTCTTTTTTATTGTATTCATAATTCCTATCCTTCTTCATTATATCATAAAAACCATTCTTTTTTATTGTATTCATAATTTCCCCCCTTCTTCATTATATTATAAAAACCATTCTTTTTTATTGTATTCATAATTTCCCTCCTACTTAATTATATCATAAAAAACATTCTTTTTTATTGTATTTATAATTTCCCTCCTTCTTCATTATATTATAAAAACTATTCTTATATATTGTATTCATAATTTCCATCCTTCTTCATTATATCATATAAACCATTCTTTTTTATTGTATTCATAATTTCTCCCCTTCTTCATTATATCATATAAACCATTCTATTTTATTGTATTCATAATTTCTCCTTCTTCATTATATCATATAAACCATTCCTTATTAATTGTATTCATTGTTTCCCTCCTTCTTCATTATATCATATAAACCATACTTTTTTATTGTATTCATAATTTCCCTCCTTCTTTATTATATTATATAAACCATTCTTTTTGATTTGAATTCATAATTTCTCTCCTTCTTCATTATATCATTGAAACCATTCTTTTTTATTGTATTCATAATTTCCCTCCTTCTTCATTATATCATAAATACCATTCTTCTTTATTGTATTCATAATTTCCCTCCTTCTTCATTATATCATAAAAAACATTATTTTTTATTGTATTCATAATTTCTCTCCGCCTTCATTATATCATATAAACCATTCTTTTTATTGTATTCATAATTTCCCTCTTTCTTTATTATATCATATAAACCATTCTTTTTTATTGTATTCATAATTCCTCTCCTTCTTCATTATATCATATAAACCGTTCTTTTTTATTTTGTTCAGAATTTCTCTCCTTCTTCATTATATCATATAAACCATTCTTTTTATTGTATTCATAATTTCTATCCTTCTTCATTATATCATATAAACCATTCTTTTTTATTGTATTTTGAATTTCCCTCAATCTTTATTATACCATATAAACCATTCTTTTTTATTGTATTCATAATTTCTCTCCTTCTTCCTTATATCATATAAACCGTTCTTTTTAATTGTATTCATAATTTCCCTCCTGCTTCATTATATTATATAAACCATTCTTTTTTATTGTATTCATAATTTCCCTCCTGCTTCATTATATTATATAAACCATTCTTTTTTATTGTATTCACAAGTTCTCTCCTTCTTCATTATATCATAAAGACCATTCTTTTTTATTGTATTCATAATTTCCCTCCTACTTAATTATATTATAAAAAACAATCTTTTTTATTGTATTCATACTTTCCCTCCTTCTTCTATTATATTATAAAAACCATTCTTTTTTATTGTATTCATAATTTCACTCCTTCTTCATTATATCATAAAAACCATTCTTTTTTATTGTATTCATAATTTCCCTCCTTCTTCATTATATCATATAAACCATTCTTTTTTATTGTATTCATAATTTCTCTCCTTCTTCATTATATCATAAAAACCATTCTTTTTTATTGTATTCATACTTTCCCTCCTTCTTCTATTATATTATAAAAACCATTCTTTTTTATTGTATTCATAATTTCCCTCCTTCTTCATTATATCATAAAAACCATTCTTTTTTATTGTATTCATAATTTCTCTCCTTCTTCATTATATCATAAAAACCATTCTTTTTTATTGTATTCATACTTTCCCTCCTTCTTCTATTATATTATAAAAACCATTCTTTTTTATTGTATTCATAATTTCCCTCCTTCTTCATTATATCATAAAAACCATTCTTTTTTATTGTATTCATAATTTCCCTCCTTCTTCATTATATCATAAAAACCATTCTTTTTTATTGTATTCATAATTTCCCTCCTTCTTCATTATATCATATAAACCATTCTTTTTTATTGTATTCATAATTTCTCTCCTTCTTCATTATATCATAAAAACCATTCTTTTTTATTGTATTCATACTTTCCCTCTTTCTTCATTATATTATAAAAAGCATTCTTTTTTATTGTATTCATAATTTCTCTCCTTCTTCATTATATCATAAAAAACATTCTTTTTTATTGTATTCATAATTTCCTCCCTTCTTCATTATATTATAAAAACCATTCTTTTTTATAGTATTCATAATTTCCCTCCTACTTAATTATATCATAAAAACCATTCTTTTTTATTGTATTTATAATTTCCCTCCTTCTTCATTATATTCTGAAAACCATTCTTTTTTATTGTATTCATAATTTCCTTCCTTCTTCATTATATCATATAAACCATTCTTTTTTATTGTATTCATTATTTTCCTCTTTTTTCATTATATCATATAAACCATTCTATTTTATTGTATTCATAATTTCTTATTCTTCATTATATCATATAAACCATTCTTTTTTTATTGTATTCATAATTTCCCTCCTTCTTCATTATATCATATAAACCGTTCTTTTTTATTATATTCATAATTTGGTTCCTTCTACATTATATCATATAAACCATTCCTTATTAATTGTATTCATTGTTTCCCTCCTTCTTCATTATATCATATAAACCATTCTTTTTTATTGTATTCATAATTTCCCTCCTTCTTTATTATATTATATAAACCATTCTTTTTGATTTGAATTCATAATTTCTCTCCTTCTTCATTATATCATTAAAACCATTCTTTTTTATTGTATTCATAATTTCTCTCCTTCTTCATTATATCATAAAAACCATTCTTCTTTATTGTATTCATAATTTTCCTCCTTCTTCATTATATCATAAAAAAACATTCTTTTTTATTGTATTCATAATTTCTCACCGCCTTCATTATATCATATAAACCATTCTTTTTTATTGTATTCATAATTTCCCTCTTTCTTTATTATATCATATAAACAATTCATTTTGATTGTATTCATAATTCCTCTCCTTCTTCATTATATCATATAAACTGTTCTTTTTTATTTTGTTCAGAATTTCTCTCCTTCTTCATTATATCATATAAACCATTCTTTTTATTGTATTCATAATTTCAATCCTTCTTCATTATATCATATAAACTATTCTTTTTTATTGTATTTTGAATTTCCCTCAATCTTTATTATACCATATAAACCATTCTTTTTTATTGTATTCATAATTTCTCTCCTTCTTCCTTATATCATATAAACCGTTCTTTTTAATTGTATTCATAATTTCCCTCCTTCTTCATTATATTATATAAACCATTCTTTTTTATTGTATTCACAAGTTCTCTCCTTCTTCATTATATCATAAAGACCATTATTGTTTATTGTATTCATAATTTCTCTCCTTCTTCATTATATTATAAAAACCATTCTTTTTTATTGTATTCATAATTTCCCTCCTACTTAATTATATCATAAAAAACATTCTTTTTTATTGTATTAATAATTTCCCTCCTTCTTCACTATATTATAAAAACCATTCTTTTTTATTGTATTCATAATTTCCCTCCTTCTTCATTATATCATATAAACCATTCTTTTTTATTGTATTCATAATTTCTCTCCTTCTTCATTATATCATAAAAACCATTCTTTTTTATTGTATTCATACTTTCCCTCTTTCTTCATTATATTATAAAAAGCATTCTTTTTTATTGTATTCATAATTTCTCTCTTTCTTCATTATA
Organism: Sepiola atlantica; assembly: GCA_963556195.1. Lineage (NCBI taxonomy): Eukaryota > Metazoa > Mollusca > Cephalopoda > Sepiida > Sepiolidae > Sepiola > Sepiola atlantica. The sequence continues at coordinate 44,953,028 of OY744529.1, forward strand.
TTATAAAAACCATTCTTTTTTATCGTATTCATAATTTCCTCCCTTCTTCATTATATTATAAAAACCATTCTTTTTTATTGTATTCATAATTTCCCTCCTACTTAATTATATCATAAAAACCATTCTTTTTTATTGTATTTATAATTTCCCTCCTTCTTCATTATATTATAAAAACCATTCTGTTTTATTGTATTCATCATTTCCCTCCTTCTTCATTATATCATAAAAACCATTCTTTTTTATTGTATTCATAATTTCTCTCCTTCTTCATTATATCATATAAACCATTCTATTTTATTGTATTCATGATTTCTCCTTCTTCATTATATCATATAAACTATTCTTTTTTTATTGTATTAGTAATTTCCCTCCTTCTTCATTATATCATATAAACCGTTCTTTTTTATTATATTCATAATTTGGTTCCTTCTACATTATATTATATAAACCATTCCTTATTAATTGTATTCATTGTTTTCCTCCTTCTTCATTATATTATAAAAACCATTCTTTTTTATTGTATTCATAATTTCCCTCCTACTTAATTATATCATAAAAAACATTCTTTTTTATTGTATTCATAAATTTCCTCCTTCTTCATTATATTATAAAAACCATTCTTTTTTATTGTATTCATAATTTCCCTCCTTCTTCATTATATCATATAAACCATTCTTTTTTATTGTATTCATAATTTCTCTCCTTCTTCATTATATCATAAAAACCATTATTTTTTATTGTATTCATAATTTCTCTCTTTCTTCATTATATCATAAAAACTATTCTTTTTTATTGTATTCATAATTCCTATCCTTCTTCATTATATCATAAAAACCATTCTTTTTTATTGTATTCATAATTTCCCCCCTTCTTCATTATATTATAAAAACCATTCTTTTTTATTGTATTCATAATTTCCCTCCTACTTAATTATATCATAAAAAACATTCTTTTTTATTGTATTTATAATTTCCCTCCTTCTTCATTATATTATAAAAACTATTCTTATATATTGTATTCATAATTTCTATCCTTCTTCATTATATCATATAAACCATTCTTTTTTATTGTATTCATAATTTCTCCCCTTCTTCATTATATCATATAAACCATTCTTTTTTTATTGTATTCATAATTTCTCTCCTTCTTCATTATATCATAAAAACCATTCTTTTTTATTGTATTCATAATTTCTCTCCTTCTTCATTATATCATAAAAACCATTCTTTTTTATTGTATTCATACTTTCCCTCCTTCTTCACTATATTATAAAAAACATTCTTTTTTATTGTATTCATAATTTCCCTCCTTCTTCATTATATCATATAAACCATTCTTTTTTATTGTATTCATAATTTCTCCTCTTCTTCATTATATCATAAAAACCATTCTTTTTTATTGTATTCATACTTTCCCTCTTTCTTCATTATATTATAAAAAGCATTCTTTTTTATTGTATTCATAATTTCTCTCTTTCTTCATTATATTATAAAAACCATTCTTTTTTATCGTATTCATAATTTCCTCCCTTCTGCATTATATTATAAAAACCATTCTTTTTTATTGTATTCATAATTTCCCTCCTACTTAATTATATCATAAAAACCATTCTTTTTTATTGTATTTATAATTTCCCTCCTTCTTCATTATATTATAAAAACCATTCTGTTTTATTGTATTCATCATTTCCCTCCTTCTTCATTATATCATAAAAACCATTCTTTTTTATTGTATTCATAATTTCCCTCCTTCTTTATTATATTATATAAACCATTCTTTTTGATTTGAATTCATAATTTCTCTCCTTCTTCAGTATATCATTAAAACCATTCTTTTTTATTGTATTCATAATTTCTCTCCTTCTTCATTATATCATAAAAACCATTCTTCTTTATTGTATTCATAATTTTCCTCCTTCTTCATTATATCATAAAAAAACATTCTTTTTTATTGTATTCATAATTTCTCACCGCCTTCATTATATCATATAAACCATTCTTTTTTATTGTATTCATAATTTCCCTCTTTCTTTATTATATCATATAAACAATTCATTTTGATTGTATTCATAATTCCTCTCCTTCTTCATTATATCATATTAACTGTTCTTTTTTATTTTGTTCAGAATTTCTCTCCTTCTTCATTATATCATATAAACCATTCTTTTTATTGTATTCATAATTTCAATCCTTCTTCATTATATCATATAAACTATTCTTTTTTATTGTATTTTGAATTTCCCTCAATCTTTATTATACCATATAAACCATTCTTTTTTATTGTATTCATAATTTCTCTCCTTCTTCCTTATATCATATAAACCGTTCTTTTTAATTGTATTCATAATTTCCCTCCTTCTTCATTATATTATATAAACCATTCTTTTTTATTGTATTCACAAGTTCTCTCCTTCTTCATTATATCATAAAGACCATTATTGTTTATTGTATTCATAATTTCTCTCCTTCTTCATTATATTATAAAAACCATTCTTTTTTATTGTATTCATAATTTCCCTCCTACTTAATTATATCATAAAAAACATTCTTTTTTATTGTATTAATAATTTCCCTCCTTCTTCACTATATTATAAAAACCATTCTTTTTTATTGTATTCATAATTTCCCTCCTTCTTCATTATATCATATAAACCATTCTTTTTTATTGTATTCATAATTTCTCTCCTTCTTCATTATATCATAAAAACCATTCTTTTTTATTGTATTCATACTTTCCCTCTTTCTTCATTATATTATAAAAAGCATTCTTTTTTATTGTATTCATAATTTCTCTCTTTCTTCATTATATTATAAAAACCATTCTTTTTTATCGTATTCATAATTTCCTCCCTTCTTCATTATATTATAAAAACCATTCTTTTTTATTGTATTCATAATTTTCCTCCTACTTAATTATATCATAAAAACCATTCTTTTTTATTGTATTTATAATTTCCCTCCTTCTTCATTATATTATAAAAACCATTCTGTTTTATTGTATTCATCATTTCCCTCCTTCTTCATTATATCATAAAAACCATTCTTTTTTATTGTATTCATAATTTCTCTCCTTCTTCATTATATCATATAAACCATTCTATTTTATTGTATTCATGATTTCTCCTTCTTCATTATATCATATAAACTATTCTTTTTTTATTGTATTAGTAATGTCCCTCCTTCTTCATTATATCATATAAACCGTTCTTTTTTATTATATTCATAATTTGGTTCCTTCTACATTATATTATATAAACCATTCCTTATTAATTGTATTCATTGTTTTCCTCCTTCTTCATTATATTATAAAAACCATTCTTTTTTATTGTATTCATAATTTCCCTCCTACTTAATTATATCATAAAAAACATTCTTTTTTATTGTATTAATAAATTTCCTCCTTCTTCATTATATTATAAAAACCATTCTTTTTTATTGTATTCATAATTTCCCTCCTTCTTCATTATATCATATAAACCATTCTTTTTTATTGTATTCATAATTTCTCTCCTTCTTCATTATATCATAAAAACCATTATTTTTTATTGTATTCATAATTTCTATCTTTCTTCATTATATCATAAAAGCTATTCTTTTTTATTGTATTCATAATTCCTATCCTTCTTCATTATATCATAAAAACCATTCTTTTTTATTGTATTCATAATTTCCCCCCTTCTTCATTATATTATAAAAACCATTCTTTTTTATTGTATTCATAATTTCCCTCCTACTTAATTATATCATAAAAAACATTCTTTTTTATTGTATTTATAATTTCCCTCCTTCTTCATTATATTATAAAAACTATTCTTATATATTGTATTCATAATTTCTATCCTTCTTCATTATATCATATAAACCATTCTTTTTTATTGTATTCATAATTTCTCCCCTTCTTCATTATATCATATAAACCATTCTTTTATATTGTATTCATAATTTCTCTCCTTCTTCATTATATCATAAAAACCATTCTTTTTTATTGTATTCATAATTTCTCTCCTTCTTCATTATATCATAAAAACCATTCTTTTTTATTGTATTCATACTTTCCCTCCTTCTTCACTATATTATAAAAAACATTCTTTTTTATTGTATTCATAATTTCCCTCCTTCTTCATTATATCATATAAACCATTCTTTTTTATTGTATTCATAATTTCTCTCCTTCTTCATTATATCATAAAAACCATTCTTTTTTATTGTATTCATACTTTCCCTCTTTCTTCATTATATTATAAAAAGCATTCTTTTTTATTGTATTCATAATTTCTCTCTTTCTTCATTATATTATAAAAACCATTCTTTTTTATCGTATTCATAATTTCCTCCCTTCTTCATTATATTATAAAAACCATTCTTTTTTATTGTATTCATAATTTCCCTCCTACTTAATTATATCATAAAAACCATTCTTTTTTATTGTATTTATAATTTCCCTCCTTCTTCATTATATTATAAAAACCATTCTGTTTTATTGTATTCATCATTTCCCTCCTTCTTCATTATATCATAAAAACCATTCTTTTTTATTGTATTCATAATTTCCCTCCTTCTTTATTATATTATATAAACCATTCTTTTTGATTTGAATTCATAATTTCTCTCCTTCTTCAGTATATCATTAAAACCATTCTTTTTTATTGTATTCATAATTTCTCTCCTTCTTCATTATATCATAAAAACCATTCTTCTTTATTGTATTCATAATTTTCCTCCTTCTTCATTATATCATAAAAAAACATTCTTTTTTATTGTATTCATAATTTCTCACCGCCTTCATTATATCATATAAACCATTCTTTTTTATTGTATTCATAATTTCCCTCTTTCTTTATTATATCATATAAACAATTCATTTTGATTGTATTCATAATTCCTCTCCTTCTTCATTATATCATATAAACTGTTCTTTTTTATTTTGTTCAGAATTTCTCTCCTTCTTCATTATATCATATAAACCATTCTTTTTATTGTATTCATAATTTCAATCCTTCTTCATTATATCATATAAACTATTCTTTTTTATTGTATTTTGAATTTCCCTCAATCTTTATTATACCATATAAACCATTCTTTTTTATTGTATTCATAATTTCTCTCCTTCTTCCTTATATCATATAAACCGTTCTTTTTAATTGTATTCATAATTTCCCTCCTTCTTCATTATATTATATAAACCATTCTTTTTTATTGTATTCACAAGTTCTCTCCTTCTTCATTATATCATAAAGACCATTATTGTTTATTGTATTCATAATTTCTCTCCTTCTTCATTATATTATAAAAACCATTCTTTTTTATTGTATTCATAATTTCCCTCCTACTTAATTATATCATAAAAAACATTCTTTTTTATTGTATTAATAATTTCCCTCCTTCTTCACTATATTATAAAAACCATTCTTTTTTATTGTATTCATAATTTCCCTCCTTCTTCATTATATCATATAAACCATTCTTTTTTATTGTATTCATAATTTCTCTCCTTCTTCATTATATCATAAAAACCATTCTTTTTTATTGTATTCATACTTTCCCTCTTTCTTCATTATATTATAAAAAGCATTCTTTTTTATTGTATTCATAATTTCTCTCTTTCTTCATTATATTATAAAAACCATTCTTTTTTATCGTATTCATAATTTCCTCCCTTCTTCATTATATTATAAAAACCATTCTTTTTTATTGTATTCATAATTTTCCTCCTACTTAATTATATCATAAAAACCATTCTTTTTTATTGTATTTATAATTTCCCTCCTTCTTCATTATATTATAAAAACCATTCTGTTTTATTGTATTCATCATTTCCCTCCTTCTTCATTATATCATAAAAACCATTCTTTTTTATTGTATTCATAATTTCTCTCCTTCTTCATTATATCATATAAACCATTCTATTTTATTGTATTCATGATTTCTCCTTCTTCATTATATCATATAAACTATTCTTTTTTTATCGTATTAGTAATTTCCCTCCTTCTTCATTATATCATATAAACCGTTCTTTTTTATTATATTCATAATTTGGTTCCTTCTACATTATATTATATAAACCATTCCTTATTAATTGTATTCATTGTTTTCCTCCTTCTTCATTATATTATAAAAACCATTCTTTTTTATTGTATTCATAATTTCCCTCCTACTTAATTATATCATAAAAAACATTCTTTTTTATTGTATTAATAAATTTCCTCCTTCTTCATTATATTATAAAAACCATTCTTTTTTATTGTATTCATAATTTCCCTCCTTCTTCATTATATCATATAAACCATTCTTTTTTATTGTATTCATAATTTCTCTCCTTCTTCATTATATCATAAAAACCATTATTTTTTATTGTATTCATAATTTCTCTCTTTCTTCATTATATCATAAAAACTATTCTTTTTTATTGTATTCATAATTCCTATCCTTCTTCATTATATCATAAAAACCATTCTTTTTTATTGTATTCATAATTTCCCCCCTTCTTCATTATATTATAAAAACCATTCTTTTTTATTGTATTCATAATTTCCCTCCTACTTAATTATATCATAAAAAACATTCTTTTTTATTGTATTTATAATTTCCCTCCTTCTTCATTATATTATATAAACTATTCTTATATATTGTATTCATAATTTCCATCCTTCTTCATTATATCATATAAACCATTCTTTTTTATTGTATTCATAATTTCTCCCCTTCTTCATTATATCATATAAACCATTCTTTTATATTGTATTCATAATTTCTCTCCTTCTTCATTATATCATAAAAACCATTCTTTTTTATTGTATTCATAATTTCTCTCCTTCTTCATTATATCATAAAAACCATTCTTTTTTATTGTATTCATACTTTCCCTCCTTCTTCACTATATTATAAAAACCATTCTTTTTTATTGTATTCATAATTTCCCTCCTTCTTCATTATATCATATAAACCATTCTTTTTTATTGTATTCATAATTTCTCTCCTTCTTCATTATATCATAAAAACCATTCTTTTTTATTGTATTCATACTTTCCCTCTTTCTTCATTATATTATAAAAAGCATTCTTTTTTATTGTATTCATAATTTCTCTCTTTCTTCATTATATTATAAAAACCATTCTTTTTTATCGTATTCATAATTTCCTCCCTTCTTCATTATATTATAAAAACCATTCTTTTTTATTGTATTCATAATTTCCCTCCTACTTAATTATATCATAAAAACCATTCTTTTTTATTGTATTTATAATTTCCCTCCTTCTTCATTATATTATAAAAACCATTCTGTTTTATTGTATTCATCATTTCCCTCCTTCTTCATTATATCATAAAAACCATTCTTTTTTATTGTATTCATAATTTCTCTCCTTCTTCATTATATCATATAAACCATTCTATTTTATTGTATTCATGATTTCTCCTTCTTCATAATATCATATAAACTATTCTTTTTTTATTGTATTAGTAATTTCCCTCCTTCTTCATTATATCATATAAACCGTTCTTTTTTATTATATTCATAATTTGGTTCCTTCTACATTATATTATATAAACCATTCCTTATTAATTGTATTCATTGTTTTCCTCCTTCTTCATTATATAATAAAAACCATTCTTTTTTATTGTATTCATAATTTCCCTCCTACTTAATTATATCATAAAAAACATTCTTTTTTATTGTATTAATAAATTTCCTCCTTCTTCATTATATTATAAAAACCATTCTTTTTTATTGTATTCATAATTTCCCTCCTTCTTCATTATATCATATAAACCATTCTTTTTTATTGTATTCATAATTTCTCTCCTTCTTCATTATATCATAAAAACCATGTTTTTTTATTGTATTCATAATTTCTCTCTTTCTTCATTATATCATAAAAACTATTCTTTTTTATTGTATTCATAATTCCTATCCTTCTTCATTATATCATAAAAACCATTCTTTTTTATTGTATTCATAATTTCCCCCCTTTTTCATTATATTATAAAAACCATTCTTTTTTATTGTATTCATAATTTCCCTCCTACTTAATTATATCATAAAAAACATTCTTTTTTATTGTATTTATAATTTCCCTCCTTCTTCATTATATTATAAAAACTATTCTTATATATTGTATTCATAATTTCCATCCTTCTTCATTATATCATATAAACCATTCTTTTTTATTGTATTCATAATTTCTCCCCTTCTTCATTATATCATATAAACCATTCTTTTTTATTGTATTCATAATTTCTCTCCTTCTTCATTATATCATAAAAACCATTCTTTTTTATTGTATTCATAATTTCTCTCCTTCTTCATTATATCATAAAAACCATTCTTTTTTAATGTATTCATACTTTCCCTCCTTCTTCACTATATTATAAAAACCATTCTTTTTTATTGTATTCATAATTTCCCTCCTTCTTCATTATATCATATAAACCATTCTTTTTTATTGTATTCATAATTTCTCTCCTTCTTCATTATATCATAAAAACCATTCTTTTTTATTGTATTCATACTTTCCCTCTTTCTTCATTATATTATAAAAAGCATTCTTTTTTATTGTATTCATAATTTCTCTCTTTCTTCATTATATTATAAAAACCATTCTTTTTTATCGTATTCATAATTTCCTCCCTTCTTCATTATATTATAAAAACCATTCTTTTTTATTGTATTCATAATTTCCCTCCTACTTAATTATATCATAAAAACCATTCTTTTTTCTTGTATTTATAATTTCCCTCCTTCTTCATTATATTATAAAAACCATTCTGTTTTATTGTATTCATCATTTCCCTCCTTCTTCATTATATCATAAAAACCATTCTTTTTTATTGTATTCATAATTTCTCTCCTTCTTCATTATATCATATAAACCATTCTATTTTATTGTATTCATGATTTCTCCTTCTTCATTATATCATATAAACTATTCTTTTTTTATTGTATTAGTAATTTCCCTCCTTCTTCATTATATCATATAAACCGTTCTTTTTTATTATATTCATAATTTGGTTCCTTCTACATTACATTATATAAACCATTCCTTATTAATTGTATTCATTGTTTTCCTCCTTCTTCATTATATTATAAAAACCATTCTTTTTTATTGTATTCATAATTTCCCTCTTACTTAATTATATCATAAAAAACATTCTTTTTTATTGTATTAATAATTTTTCTCCTTCTTCATTATATTATAAAAACCATTCTTTTTTATTGTATTCATAATTTCCCTCCTTCTTCATTATATCATATAAACCATTCTTTTTTATTGTATTCATAATTTCTCTCCTTCTTCATTATATCATAAAAACCATTATTTTTTATTGTATTCATAATTTCTCTCTTTCTTCATTATATCATAAAAACTATTCTTTTTTATTGTATTCATAATTCCTATCCTTCTTCATTATATCATAAAAACCATTCTTTTTTATTGTATTCATAATTTCCCCCCTTCTTCATTATATTATAAAAACCATTCTTTTTTATTGTATTCATAATTTCCCTCCTACTTAATTATATCATAAAAAACATTCTTTTTTATTGTATTTATAATTTCCCTCCTTCTTCATTATATTATAAAAACTATTCTTATATATTGTATTCATAATTTCCATCCTTCTTCATTATATCATATAAACCATTCTTTTTTATTGTATTCATAATTTCTCCCCTTTTTCATTATATCATATAAACCATTCTATTTTATTGTATTCATAATTTCTCCTTCTTCATTATATCATATAAACCATTCCTTATTAATTGTATTCATTGTTTCCCTCCTTCTTCATTATATCATATAAACCATTCTTTTTTATTGTATTCATAATTTCCCTCCTTCTTTATTATATTATATAAACCATTCTTTTTGATTTGAATTCATAATTTCTCTCCTTCTTCATTATATCATAAAAACCATTCTTCTTTATTGTATTCATAATTTCCCTCCTTCTTCATTATATCATAAAAAACATTATTTTTTATTGTATTCATAATTTCTCTCCGCCTTCATTATATCATATAAACCATTCTTTTTATTGTATTCATAATTCCTCTCCTTCTTCATTATATCATATAAACCGTTCTTTTTTATTTTGTTCAGAATTTCTCTCCTTCTTCATTATATCATATAAACCATTCTTTTTATTGTATTCATAATTTCTATCCTTCTTCATTATATCATATAAACCATTCTTTTTTATTGTATTTTGAATTTCCCTCAATCTTTATTATACCATATAAACCATTCTTTTTTATTGTATTCATAATTTCTCTCCTTCTTCCTTATATCATATAAACCGTTCTTTTTAATTGTATTCATAATTTCCCTCCTGCTTCATTATATTATATAAACCATTCTTTTTTATTGTATTCATAATTTCCCTCCTGCTTCATTATATTATATAAACCATTCTTTTTTATTGTATTCACAAGTTCTCCCATTCTTCATTATATCATAAAGACCATTATTGTTTATTGTATTCATAATTTCTCTCCTACTTTCATTATATTATAAAAAACAATCTTTTTTATTTTATTAATAATTTCCCTCCTTCTTCTATTATATTATAAAAACCATTCTTTTTTATTGTATTCATAATTTCCCTCCTACTTAATTATATTATAAAAAACATTCTTTTTTATTTTATTAATAATTTCCCTCCTTCTTCATTATATTATAAAAACCATTCTTTTTTATTGTATTCATAATTTCCCTCCTTCTTCATTATATCATATAAACCATTCTTTTTTATTGTATTCATAATTTCTCTCCTTCTTCATTATATCATAAAAACCATTCTTTTTTATTGTATTATTACTTTCCCTCTTTCTTCATTATATTATAAAAAGCATTCTTTTTTATTGTATTAATAATTTCTCTCCTTCTTCATTATATCATAAAAAACATTCTTTTTTATTGTATTCATAATTTCCTCCCTTCTTCATTATATTATAAAAACCATTCTTTTTTATTGTATTCATAATTTCCCTCCTACTTAATTATATAATAAAAACCATTCTTTTTTATTGTATTTATAATTTCCCTCCTTCTTCATTATATTCTGAAAACCATTCATTTTTTATTGTATTCATAATTTCCTTCCTTCTTCATTATATCATATAAACCATTCTTTTTTATTGTATTCATAATTTCTCTCCTTTTTCATTATATCATATAAACCATTCTATTTTATTGTATTCATAATTTCTCCTTCTTCATTATATCATATAAACCATTCTTTTTTTATTCTATTCATAATTTCCCTCCTTCTTCATTATATCATATAAACCGTTCTTTTTTATTATATTCATAATTTGGTTCCTTCTACATTATATCATATAAACCATTCCTTATTAATTGTATTCATTGTTTCCCTCCTTCTTCATTATATCATATAAGCCATTCTTTTTTATTGTATTCATAATTTCCCTCCTTCTTTATTATATTATATAAACCATTCTTTTTGATTTGAATTCATAATTTCTCTCCTTCTTCATTATATCATTAAAACCATTCTTTTTTATTGTATTCATAATTTCTCTCCTTCTTCATTATATCATAAAAACCATTCTTCTTTATTGTATTCATAATTTTCCTCCTTCTTCATTATATCATAAAAAAACATTCTTTTTTATTGTATTCATAATTTCTCGCCGCCTTCATTATATCATATAAACCATTTTTTTTTTATTGTATTCATAATTTCCCTCTTTCTTTATTATATCATATAAACCATTCTTTTTGATTGTATTCATAATTCCTCTCCTTCTTCATTATATCATATAAACTGTTCTTTTTTATTTTGTTCAGAATTTCTCTCCTTCTTCATTATATCATATAAACCATTCTTTTTATTGTATTCATAATTTCAATCCTTCTTCATTATATCATATAAACTATTCTTTTTTATTGTATTTTGAATTTCCCTCAATCTTTATTATACCATATAAACCATTCTTTTTTATTGTATTCATAATTACTCTCCTTCTTCCTTATATCATATAAACCGTTCTTTTTAATTGTATTCATAATTTCCCTCCTTCTTCATTATATTATATAAACCATTCTTTTTTATTGTATTCACAAGTTCTCTCCTTCTTCATTATATCATAAAGACCATTATTGTTTATTGTATTCATAATTTCTCTCCTTCTTCATTATATTATAAAAACCATTCTTTTTTATTGTTTTCATAATTTCCCTCCTACTTAATTATATCATAAAAAACATTCTTTTTTATTGTATTAATAATTTCCCTCCTTCTTCACTATATTATAAAAACCATTCTTTTTTATTGTATTCATAATTTCCCTCTTTCTTCATTATATCATATAAACCATTCTTTTTTATTGTATTCATAATTTCTCTCCTTCTTCATTATATCATAAAAACCATTCTTTTTTATTGTATTCATACTTTCCCTCTTTCTTCATTATATTATAAAAAGCATTCTTTTTTATTGTATTCATAATTTCTCTCCTTCTTCATTATATTATAAAAACCATTCTTTTTTATCGTATTCATAATTTCCTCCCTTCTTCATTATATTATAAAAACCATTCTTTTTTATTGTATTCATAATTTCCCTCCTACTTAATTATATCATAAAAACCATTCTTTTTTATTGTATTTATAATTTCCCTCCTTCTTCATTATATTATAAAAACCATTCTGTTTTATTGTATTCATAATTTCCCTCCTTCTTCATTATATCATAAAAACCATTCTTTTTTATTGTATTCATAATTTCTCTCCTTCTTCATTATATCATATAAACCATTCTATTTTATTGTATTCATGATTTCTCCTTCTTCATTATATCATATAAACTATTCTTTTTTTATTGTATTAGTAATTTCCCTCCTTCCTCATTATATCATATAAACCGTTCTTTTTTATTATATTCATAATTTGGTTCCTTCTACATTATATTATATAATCCATTCCTTATTAATTGTATTCATTGTTTCCCTCCTTCTTCATTATATTATAAAAACCATTCTTTTTTATTGTATTCATAATTTCTCTCCTACTTAATTATATCATAAAAAACATTCTTTTTTATTGTATTAATAATTTTCCTCCTTCTTCATTATATTATAAAAACCATTCTTTTTTATTGTATTCATAATTTCCCTCCTTCTTCATTATATCATATAAACCATTCTTTTTTATTGTATTCATAATTTCTCTCCTTCTTCATTATATCATAAAAACCATTCTTTTTTATTGTATTCATACTTTCCCTCTTTCTTCATTATATTATAAAAAGCATTTTTTTTTTATTGTATTCATAATTTCTCTCCTTCTTCATTATATCATAAACACCATTCTTTTTTATTGTATTCATAATTTCTCCCCTTCTTCATTATATCATATAAACCATTCTATTTTATTGTATTCATAATTTCTCCTTCTTCATTATATCATATAAACCATTCTTTTTTTATTGTATTCATAATTTCCCTCCTTCTTCATTATATCATATAAACTGTTCTTTTTTATTATATTCATAATTTGGTTCCTTCTACATCATATCATATAAACCATTCCTTATTAATTGTATTCATTGTTTCCCTCCTTCTTCATTATATCATATAAACCATTCTTTTTTATTGTATTCATTATTTCCTTCCTTCTTTATTATATTATATAAACCATTCTTTTTGACTTGAATTCATAATTTCTCTCCTTCTTTATTATATCCTTGAAACCATTCTTTTTTATTGTATTCATAATTTCCCTCCTTCTCTATTATATCATAAAAACCATTCTTCTTTATTGTATTCATAATTTCCCTCCTTCTTCATTATATCATAAAAAACATTCTTTTTTATTGTATTCATAATTTCCCTCTGCCTTCATTATATCATATAAACCATTCTTTTTTATTGTATTCATAATTTCCCTCTTTCTTTATTATATCATATAAACCATTCTTTTTTATTGTATTCATAATTCCTCTCCTTCTTCATTATATCATATAAACCGTTCTTTTTTATTTTGTTCAGAATTTCTCTCCTTCTTCATTATATCATATAAACCATTCTTTTTATTGTATTCATAATTTCCATCCTTCTTCATTATATCATATAAACCATTCTTTTTTATTGTATTTTGAATTTCCCTCAATCTTTATTATACCATATAAACCATTCTTTTTTATTGTATTCATAATTTCTCTACTTCTTCCTTATATCATATAAACCGTTCTTTTTAATTGTATTCATAATGTCCCTCTTTCTTCATTATATTATATAAACCATTCTTTTTTATTGTATTCACAAGTTCTCTCCTTCTTCATTATATCATAAAGACCATTATTGTTTATTGTATTCATAATTTCTCTATTTCTTCATTATATTATAAAAAACATTCTTTTTTATTGTATTCATACTTTCCCTCCTTCTTCATTATATTATAAAAAACATTCTTTTTTATTGTATTCATACTTTCCCTCTTTCTTCATTATATTATAAAAAGCATTCTTTTTTATTGTATTCATAATTTCTCTCCTTCTTCATTATATCATAAAAACCATTCTTTTTTATTGTATTCATAATTTCCTCCCTTCTTCATTATATTATAAAAACCATTCTTTTTTATTGTATTCATAATTTCTCTCCTACTTAATTATATCATAAAAACCATTCTTTTTTATTGTATTCATAATTTCTCTCCTTCTTCATTATATTATAAAAACCATTCTTTTTTATTGTATTCATAATTTCCCTCCTTCTTCATTATATCATATAAACCATTCTTTTTTATTGTATTCATAATTTCTCTCCTTCTTCATTATATCATATAAACCATTCTATTTTATTGTATTCATAATTTCTCCTTCTTCATTATATCATATAAACCATTCTTTTTTTATTGTATTCATAATTTCCATCCTTCTTCATTATATAATATAAACTGTTCTTTTTTATTATATTCATAATTTGGTTCCCTCTACATTATATCATATAAACCATTTCTTTTTAATTGTATTCATTGTTTCCGTCTTTCTTCATTATATCATATAAACCATTCTATTTTATTGTATTCATAATTTTCCTCCTTCTTTATTATATTATATAAACCATTCTTTTTGATTTTAATTCATAATTTCTCTCCTTCTTCATTATATCATTAAAACCATTCTTTTTTATTGTATTCATAATTTCTCTCTTTCTTCATTATATCATAAAAACCATTCTTCTTTATTGTATTCATAAGTCCTCTCCTTCTTCATTATATCATATAAACCGTTCTTTTTTATTTTGTTCAGAATTTCTCTCCTTCTTCATAATATCATATAAACCATTCTTTTTATTGTATTCATAATTACCCTCCTTCTTCATTATATCATATAAACCGTTCTTTTTTATTGTATTTTGAATTTCCCTCAATCTTTATAATACCATATAAACCATTCTTTTTTATTGTATTAATAATTTCTCTCCTTCTTCCTTATATCATATAAACCGTTCTTTTTAATTGTATTCATAATTTCCCTCCTTCTTCATTATATTATATAAACCATTCTTTTTTATTGTATTCACAAGTTCTCTCCTTCTTCATTTTATCATGAAGACCATTATTGTTTATTGTATTCATAATTTCTCTCGTTCTTCATTATATTATATAAACCATTCTTTTTTATTTTATTCATAATTTCCCTCCTTCTACATTATATGATAAAAACCATTCTTTTTTATTGTATTCATAATTACCCTCCTTCTTCATTATATCATAAAAAACATTCTTTTTTATTGTATTCATAATTTCTCTCCTTCTTCATTATTTCATATAAACAATTCTTTTTTATTGTATTCATAATTTCCATGTTTTTTCATTATATCATAAAAAACATTCTTCTTTATTGTATTCATAATTTCCCTCTTACTTCATTATATTATAAAAAACATTCTTTTTTATTGTAGTCATAATTTCTATCATTCTTCATTATATCATAAAGACCATTCGTTTTTATTGTATTCATAATTTCCCTCCTTCTTCATTATTTCATAAAAACCATTCTTTTTTATTGTATTCAGAATTTCCCTCCTTCTTCATTATATCATATAAACCATTGTTTTTTATTGTATTCAGAATTTCCCTCCTTCTTCATTATATCATAAAAACATTCTTTTTTATTGTATTCATAATTTCCCTCCTTCTTCATAATATCATATAAACCATTCTTTTTTATTGTATTCATAATTTCTCTCCTTCTTCATTATATTATATAAACCATTCTTTTTTATTGTATTTTGAATTTCCGTCTTTCTTCATTATATCATAAAAAACATTCTTTTTTATTGTATTAATAATTTCCCTCCTTCTTCATTATATCATAAAAACCATTCTTTTTTATTGTATTCATAATTTCCTTCCTTCTTCATTATATCATAAAAACCATTCTTTTTTATTGTATTCATAATTTCCCTCCTTCTTCATCATATTATATAAACCATTCTTTTTTATTGTATTCATAATTTCTCTCCTTCTTTATTATATCATAAAAAAACATTCTTTTTTATTGCATTCATAATCACCCTCCTTCTTCATTATATCATAAAAACCATTCTTTTTTATTGTATTCATAATTTCCCTCCTTCTTCATTATATCATATAAACCGTTCTTTTTTATTGTATTCATAATTTCCCTCCTTCTTCATTATATTATATGAAATGTGCTTTTTCGTTTTGCATTTTTTTCTCTTTCGCTTCTTACTATTAGTCCCCGTATAATTGCTATTCTTTTTCTTGAGTTCTTTTGCATATTTAACTTTTTTCCGATTGTACTTTTATCTTCCTCGTTTGTATCTTTCTTTTTATTATTTATTCTACATCATTCTATACTTAATCAAGGCGATCTTTTTTTATTCATTCTTAGCTGGTCTGTAATATGACCTTTTAATGCCTCCGGTGATGATGCCCCAATTTGGGAGCTTGGATTAAAAATTACAAACTAGAATTTACAGAATACAAACAATAATTTTCAGAATACAAACAATAATTTACAAAATAACAAACAATAATTTACAGAAAACAAACAATAATTTACAGAAAACAAACAATAATTTACAGAATACAAACTATAATTTTCAGAATACAAACTATAATTTACAGAAAACAACTAATAATTTACAAAATTCAAAATATAATTTACAAAATGAAGATATAATTTACAGAAATCAAACTATAATGTATAAAATACAAACTATAATTTACAGTATACAAGCTATAATACCTATACAGAAACCAAAGTATATTTTACAGAAAACAAAGTATAATTTACAGAATACAAACTATAATTTACAAAATACAAACAATAATTTGCAGAATCCAAACTATAATTTGTAGAATCCAAACTATAATTTACAGAAAACAAAGTATAATTTACAGAAAACAAACTATAATTTAAAAAATACAAACTATAATTTACAGAAAAGAATGTATAATTTACAGAATAGAAACTTAATTTCTCGCATCCAATATTATGGAAATACGTATTTCACTATGCTGTAGCAATTTTTTTTTATTATTATTAAAACTGTGTTCTGCGGCTACGGTAGTCAAATGACATCCCGTAGCTGCAATCAGTCCTCCATGCTAGTCCCAGGCCATCTGGCCTCGTCATGCGCAAGTTGTCGTAAGCAATGAAGTTGTTTCGCTGTACGTAGTGGTCCTTGTCCCGGCTGCTTGATGTCAGCACGTTGTGTGCCCAGCAGATTTGTGCAGTGTCGTCCTAATCTAGGTTGGTAGGCTTGCGAGCCAGTAACGGCAAAGTTTAATGCATTCTATGCGGGAGTGTCAGGATCCATTCGTAGGACATAGCCTAACATAGACCATCTTTGTTCCGCGACCTTTGTGGAGAAGGGGTTTTTCGTTGCACAGCTCGTATAGTTCCTTGTTGCTGATAAGTTTTTTCGGCCACAGTGACCTGTGATGGAACGGAGGTGTCTGCGGTGGCACGCATCCAGCTGGTCAAGCATGGCTTTTGTTATTGTTTGAAATAAATATGGGAAAAAAACATGAATAAATAGATTAAATGGATTTACGTTTGAAATTCTCTCGGTCTCGTAATCTAGATAATAGTAAAACTCTGATAACCCTGATTGCACATCGAATGTTTCAGATGGTAGAAAGGAACACCCAATCCGTTCAGTCTTTCAGTCACTTCGATTGCTGAGAGGCGGCTAGTTGGGGAAATACCAGTCGTGGATTCGTTCTCGACAATCAGTCCGGCAGGAACTGTGCTATTTTGGTGGCCTTTTACCTGCCTGGCTGAGGTATACTGTCCTGAGTAGTCCTAGGAGGTCCACCCTCCCAGGCCTTGCCTCCCCTCTTTGGAGTGGAGTATGTTTATCGCTTACTGCCTGAGGCGCCCTGACCGGGGAATGCCGACGGGGCTACCCAGGCTATTTTTGCTAGACCAGAGTGCTCCTTCTTTAGGGGCGCTGGCTTGATCTCCCTCACCTACCGGCCTTGTGCCACATATTCCTGCGGTGGGAAGGAATTAAATACCTGGTAGAAAGAAAGAGAGAATGAAACAAGAAGTAGTCATAAGAAAAAGAGAATAATAGAAATGTTAGGTGGTGGGAGGAGATTAATTGAGGGAGCAACAACGGAAGAGGAGAATAAGATGATAACGCAATTAAATAAATAACGTAAATAAAGAAGAAATTGTAAAAATTAAAGTAGCTGTAGTATACATCGACTTTTTATATAAACTACGATCCGTGTAACAATAATTCATGTTCCCCGGCTCTAAACCGGTATTGTCTAATGCAAAACCAAAAAATGCTTACAATGAAAGCATTTTTGTGGGGGGGGGAGGGGGTATTTACTTTCAAAACATTTCATGATGACGCAAAAAATATTTGTGAAATAAATTTGAAGGAAATTCCAAAGGTCATGCAGAAATGGGTGAAATTCTGATTCTTTGTAAAAATATGGAAACAAAAGATGAAAGTATCGTGCTATAACCTTTGCCATATACAGATGCCTAACCCTAACCCCAACCTTTGTCTTATACAGATGTTCTTGAATGACTTTCTGTGTTCACATAAATCTTCATTATGTTTGCAAGTCACCACGTGGTTACATCAACAATCTTCCCGCCGACTGGATTTGCTCGGCTGCAATGGCGGTTCAGTTTTGTATATTTTGTAATTTATTATTATTGTTACTCACTACATTCGTCGTCACCAGTGATTGTTCACTGACCGTAGCCGGTGGTGTTCCTTGGAGTCTGAGTGACAAAAAGTCTCCCCAGGTTTCCAGTACTCTGTACCTCTTTGCGATAACCATTGAAAATGGCTTTGTGTTATCGCAACCGCCGCTTACCATTGATTTCTCGCTGGAAACGACCATCGCTCTTCTCTGGGATTTGGGTGGCAATAAGCTTCCTCAACGTCCCAGTACTTTCCACACTC
This sequence comes from Sepiola atlantica, assembly GCA_963556195.1. NCBI lineage: Eukaryota > Metazoa > Mollusca > Cephalopoda > Sepiida > Sepiolidae > Sepiola > Sepiola atlantica. The sequence continues at coordinate 44,972,459 of OY744529.1, forward strand.
TTCCAATGGAGATCTGGTCAATGCTCTCCCTTCTCGGGCCTTCCATCCTCCTTGACCCTTCACGACTATTTTGTGTGGTATCAGCTGAAGCTAGTGCCATCACTTTATTTTTTATTTTTTATTTTTTATTTTATTTGGGAGGGAAGACAGTTTATGAAATTTCTTGCAGTTTTAGTTTCCGTGATGGTGTTCTTTCTGTCTTAGTTTTTATTTCTATTTTTATTTTATTTTATTTATTTATTTATTTTTTATTATTTTATTTTTATGTTATTTTTTTATTTCTATTTTTTATTATTATTATTATTTATATTTTATTTAATTTTTTTTTTTTTTTTTTTTTTTTTTTTATTTCATTTTTTTTGGAAGGGAGGGCAGTTTATGAAATTTCTTGCAGTTTTAGTTTCCGTGATGGTGTTCTTTCTGTCTTAGTTTTTATTTCTATTTTTATTTTATTAATTTTTTTAATTTTTATTTTATTTTTATTTTTATCTTTTTATTTTTATTATTTTATTATTTATTTTATTTTTATTTTTCTTCTTATTATTTTTTATTTAATTTTATTATTTTTATTTATTTATTTTTTATTATTTTCATTATTATTTTATTATTTTATTTTATTATTTTTATTTTTTATTTTTTATTTTATTTTTTTTTTATTTGGGAGGGATGACAGTTTATGAAATTTCTAGCAGTTTTAGTTTCCGTGATTGTGTTCTTTCTGTCTTAGTTTTTATTTCTATTTTTATTTTATTAATTATTTTATTTTTATTTTATGTTTATTTTTATTATTTTATTTTTATTATTTTATTTTATTTTTATTATTTTATTTCATTTTTTTATTAGTTTTTATTTTATTATTCTGCTGCACCACTTCTGATCATGGTTGTTGTTGTTGGCGTCGTTAGCGTCGTTGGCGTCGTTGTCGTTGTTGTTGTTGTTGTCAACAATAACTCACTAGGAGTTCTCACACGAGTTATTACCCGTGATCGGAGTCTGAATGACAAAATGTGTCGCCATATTTCTAGCAATCTCTCTGCCTCCTGGCTTGTGAGGATAGCGCAGTGGAAAACGGCTTGGGCTGTCAAAGACACCATCAGGTTTTAATTTTAATCTTGAGCACTTGCTTGTCTAGAACACACTGACGAGTTTTCATACAGCGAAACAGTATGTCTATGTCTGACTACATATATCACCAATCGCTTTGTGGGTTGAGCACTCTGGTATAGGAATCACTAGCTGCTATTAGCGATAATGCAAAGCTGTTCGTAAAAACAAATAGATTACTCTTCAGTAGTTTATAAAAACATCAAGCGTCACCTGCCTTGTAGTCTGTGTGGATGACGCAATAAATAAAAATTTGGACTATCGAAAAAAAAGATTCAGTTTTGATCTGAGCCTGAAACACTTGCCTGTCTAGCAACACTGGAAGTTGTGACACAACGAAACAATCTGCCTCTTGATGACTACATAAGCAATAACCCAAACCCTTCTCAAAGAGAAAGCATCGAAAAGGAACAGGTGTTTATATGTTTGTTGTTCCCCCTGTGAGTACAAAGATAGAGATACGGTTGGTTTTTAATGTGGCAAAAATCAAGCTCCCCCAAAAGGGCCACACTGGATGAGAACAAAAATACCTGAATAGTCTTGTCGGAACTCCTTCACGAATGAGAGTGCCTCAGGAGACAGGTAATAAACCCATTACCTTTCCAAAAGAAGAAGGTAATACCTGGATGGATAGTTCCCCTCTTAATGCCGGACGACAGATACTACACTTTGATCCTAGCCAAATACTGCAGTTCTTAAAAACGCTTGTATCACTGAATTAAAAAGAACTTAGCCACACAGATGTGAAATTATATTTTGTGTCTGATCACAGGTTGTTATTTATCTCCCCCTCCTCCCCACGAGGGCTGGAAGAGCTTAATGTGGTGTGTGGTCAGTTGTTTTGTTAACATTCAGTTGTTTTGTTCATATTCAGGTGTTTTGTTAACATTCAGGTGTTTTGTTAACGTTCAGGTGTTTTGTTTACATTCAGTTGTTTTGTTAATATCCAGGTATTTTGTTAACATTCAGTTGTTTTGTTAACATTCAGATATTTTGTTAACATTCAGTTGTTTTGTTAACATTCAGTTGTTTTGTTAACATTCAGGTGTTTTGTTAACATTCAGTTGTTTTGTTAATATTCAGTTGTTTTGTTAACATTCAGGTGTTTTGTTAACATTCAGTTGTTTCATTAACATTCAGGTGTTTTGGTAACATTCAGTTGTTTTGTTAACATTCAAGTGTTTTGTTAACATTCAGTTGTTTTGTTAACATTAAGGTGTTTTGTTAACATTCAGGTTTTTTGTTAACATTCAGTTGTTTTGTTAACATTCAGGTGTTTTGTTAACATTCAGTTGTTTTGTTAACATTCAGTTGTTTTGTTAACATTCAGTTGTTCTGTTAACATTCAGGTGTTTTGTTAACATTCAGTTTTTTGTTAACAATCAGGTGTTTTGTTAACATTCAGGTGTTTTGTTTACATTCAGTTGTTTTGTTAACATTCAGTTGCTTTGTTAACATTCAGGTGTTTTGTTTACATTCAGTTGTTTTATTAACATTCAGGTGTTTTGTTAACATTCAGTTGTTTTGTTAACATTTAGTTGTTTTGTTAACATTCAGGTGTTTTGGTAACATTCAGTTGTTTTGTTAACATTCAGTTGTTTTGTTTACATTCAAGTGTTTTGTAAACATTCAGTTGTTTTGTTAACATTCAGTTGTTTTTTTAACATTCAGTTGTTTTGTTAACATTCAGGTGTTTTGGTAACATTCAGGTGTTTTGGTAACATTCAGGTGTTTTGGTAATGTTACGATACACGTTTCAGACCTTCTTATTTCATTTTACTCTATACGTTTCGTAACCACAGTCTTAAATCTTCACGTATCAATTTACGGCCCTTCAGGCCTTTTTAAAACCACGAATCTGTTCACGGCATCTCAAGCCTTTTTCAATTACGGCCTCTGTTCATTTATACGTATCTTAAAGTCTCTAAAAAGTTCTCAAATAAATCTCAAGGTTTACCTTATCTTCTGTTCTCTTCTTTGGCCTGTGATTCGTCTGGTCTTCGCTGGCTGTGTCGTCTTGATCGAAGGAAGAGGTCTGTCTCAGACAGAATGAACACACGAGACACGAATTTTTGAAGGGATATTTCACACAAATTTCTTTATTCTCACACAAGCTTCTTATTTCTTGGTTCGTTTGCTGTCAGGGGGATTCCGGTCTCGGCTCTCTCATACTTCGGCTATTTTCTTTTCTTTCGGGATATCTTCTGCCCTCCCAGAGCGGGGCCTTACCAGTTTGCCGGCTACATGCTCGCACCCGGTCTGAACGGTATCGCCTCTAGGCTCAGACTGATTCTAAAAAGCTAATTTCTTGTTCTCTGTGGTGACGTAATCATCATTCCCACGCACGATATGGGGACAAAAATGACTCACTCTGATCTCTGACTCAAAGGTCACGTCAGGTCTAAATTTATTATGACTATTCTTGGATGAAACACTTCTCTGAACTCACTTCTGAGTCCAGAAACAAAACCTATTTTTCAATAACAAAATTAGCTATTTGATACTAGTTAACCTACTGTGCCTTGCATAATGGGGCCCTACGGTATTGTAACACTCCTTCCTTCCCTATAAACAAAAAAAACAAAAAATCCCAAGATTTTCTCTTTTTTTTTAAAAACCAACCCCTCCCTGGGACTGGTAAAAATCCGAGCCTGAGCACTCCTGGGGTTACCATCATTTCACCCCTGCCGGAATTTCCTTCGGCACCACATGACAATGTTTCCGGGATGTGGGAGAGTTTGCTCCCTACGGTCGTTGCCGGCTAAGAAAAGCCATCCCCTGTCCTAAATCAACATCGGGCGTTTCTCGCCTATATCTCCTGCAAAATCTACCACATAAATTCGCTCTTGCTCACACACGTTCTCCGTGCTCGACCACTTCCCAAAAATTCCCGGTATGTTGCACTTTCGGGCCACCTCACTTTCTTAGATAACTTCAACAAACGGTCGGCACACAACCGATTAAAACTAACTGCGCGTTTTATTCTCGCGAAATAGGGGAACAAAAAACAGAAAGAAAAAAAACCTTCATTGACCTATTCTCTAATGGTCAGCCTCGAGGCTTACTGAGGGTACCGTCGCTATGCTGCTTGCTATATATGGACCATACATTTCTGACACGCCCGTGCTCCCGTCGCGAATGACAGCGAACAAACACCCAGTTTCTAACTCCCAACCCCATTGCGTGGCGTGGCACCCATCCCATGGCTCTAACTAAACGGCGTGACGGGGGTGAAATGTCGACACCACCGTTCCTGGAACACATCGGGTCACCAATCCAGGTCCATCATTTTCTTCCCTAAACCAAAATTAATTTGACTGAGGTACCCTCTCTTAAATATAAAGCTTAAATCTATTCCACTTCCATACACGGTCTACCGACGTGATTGGGGAGCGGCCCTGGGTCACGAAAATTAATCACAACTTCAATATCGACCACCGTTATCGTGGCGCACCAATACGACTGTCCTGTCGTCTAACCACCGGTTCGCAGTTTTAACGCGTGTAGAGTTCGAGCACCTTTGCCCATTCTTCTCCGAGCCAAAACCCATGGCCGCCTCGTTTGCGAAAACCACGCGAGCGAACTTTATTGATCCCGCAGGCCTAACTGGGCTGCACATGCTCTGTGCACAGGGATATTCTTCGAAATAACCTAATTGACCCCCGTCCGGGGTCTCCATCGGCCGACCCAGGCCTGCTATCAGTGCCCCCCAAACAACTCAAATACAAGATCACTTTAATCCTAACACTTTGCTGACCCACGTCACATTCAATTTAAGAACTGTTTTTTTTTTTTTATTATTACATTTTTAAATTTCTCCATCCTCTAAATATGAAAATATCATTCACTCAAGCATTAGGAACCCGGAATCCTCCATGTAACAAATACATCAAAATACATCAAAAAAAAAAAAAAATTCATTCCACCCAACAACAACAAAAAAATCAAACCGAAACCGACAGAACCAATGGAGAACATATCTCCACAATGCAATACAACGTAATTCAAAAGATAAAGGGAAAAGAGAACAGCGCCCGACACCATAACGTATTGACATGTCGTCAAACTCCAACCCGGACACCATCAGATCACCCGCCGCTGTCGTCGTTATTTTCCTGCAACACTTTTTAGCAGTTTTCAAAACCCACGGGCGCTTTCTTTCTCTCTCTCTCTCTCTCTCTCTCTCTCTCTCTCTCTCTCTCTCTCTCTCTCTCTCTCTCTCTCTCTTTAACACGCATATACATTCTAAAAACAAAAGATTTCGGCCACAGAGTGGCATATCAATCCCTCTCTTTCTATGCTCTTTCTGTCTCTGTCTCTCTCTTTCTAATACATTCTTTCTTTCTTTTTTCTAAATACGCATATTCTGTTTTCGCGTGCACATGTCATTTCAGCACATCCACCCTTTTTAACATTTCTATTCTTCCTCTCTTTCTCTCTCTTTTGATTACATACTTCCCTCGTTTTTTTTTTCTTTTTTCGCCCGTTATTGCTTTCACCTTTGTCCCCCACCAACACAAACCAGAAAAAAATTACAGCAACAAATTCTTAAAACACAACACAAAAAAAACATAATTACGGCAAATCGTCCTTTTTTTTCTAACTAGAATGTTCTTTTCCTACAAAGTCTCAACAATTGTTTTTGCGTGTGTGTGTGCGTGCGTTCTTTTTTTCTTTTTTTTTTTACAAAATGTGTCTTTCTTCTTTTTTTTTTGTGAATCTTAACAATTAACAAAATGTGTCTTTTTCCTTTTATTTCTAACTAGAATGTTCTTTTCCTACAAGGTCTCAACAATTGTTTTTGCGCGTGTGTGTGTGTGCGTGCGTTCTTTTTTTTTTTTAACAAAATGTGTCTTTCTTTTTTTTCTTTTTTTTTGTGAATCTTAACAATTAACAAAATGTGTCTTTTTCTCTTTCTGCGTAATTTAATAATGGTCTGTGTATGTGTGCGTTCTTCTTTTTTTCTTTTTTTAACAAAATGTGTCTTTTTCTCTTTCTGCGTAATTTAATAATTGTGTGTGCGTTCTTCTTTCTTTTCTTTTTTTAACAAAATGTGTCTTTCTTCTTTTTTTTCTTTTTTTTGTGAATCTTAACAATTAACAAAATGTGTCTTTTTCTCTTTCTGCGTATCTCAACAATTTTCCCCTCCGTGTCTCGCTTCTTTTTTTCTCTTCCTTTTTCTATTACTGGACCACACGATGTGTTCGTACTTCATGACAGCACCAGATCGATATCGAACCGTTTCATGTTGGAAACGGCAGGTCACGGCTACCAAATTAAATATTGTTACGATACACACTACATGTCTACTCATATCATTTTGTAACCACAGTCTTAAATCTTCAGGCCTTTTTAAAACCACGAATCTGTTCACGGCATCTCAAGCCTTTTTCAATTACGGCCTCTGTTCATTTATACGTATCTTAAAGTCTCTAAAAAGTTCTCAAATAAATCTCAAGGTTTACCTTATCTTCTGTTCTCTTCTTTGGCCTGTGATTCGTCTGGTCTTCGCTGGCTGTGTCGTCTTGATCGAAGGAAGAGGTCTGTCTCAGACAGAATGAACACACGAGACACGAATTTTTGAAGGGATATTTCACACAAATTTCTTTATTCTCACACAAGCTTCTTATTTCTTGGTTCGTTTGCTGTCAGGGGGATTCCGGTCTCGGCTCTCTCATACTTCGGCTATTTTCTTTTCTTTCGGGATATCTTCTGCCCTCCCAGAGCGGGGCCTTACCAGTTTGCCGGCTACATGCTCGCACCCGGTCTGAACGGTATCGCCTCTAGGCTCAGACTGATTCTAAAAAGCTAATTTCTTGTCCTCGTAATCATCATTCCCACGCACGATATGGGGACAAAAATGACTCACTCTGATCTCTGACTCAAAGGTCACGTCAGGTCTAAATTTATTATGACTATTCTTGGATGAAACACTTCTCTGAACTCACTTCTGAGTCCAGAAACAAAACCTATTTTTCAATAACAAAATTAGCTATTTGATACTAGTTAACCTACTGTGCCTTGCATAATGGGGCCCTACGGTATTGTAACAGTAACATTCAGTTGTTTTGTTAACATTCAGGTGTTTTGTTAACATTCAGTTGTTTTGTTAACATTAAGGTGTTTTGTTAACATTCAGGTTTTTGTTAACATTCAGTTGTTTTGTTAACATTCAGGTGTTTTGTTAACATTCAGGTGTTTTGTTTACATTCAGTTGTTTTGTTAACATTCAGTTGCTTTGTTAACATTCAGGTGTTTTGTTTACATTCAGTTGTTTTATTAACATTCAGGTGTTTTGTTAACATTCAGTTGTTTTGTTAACATTTAGTTGTTTTGTTAACATTCATGTGTTTTGTTAACATTCAGTTGTTTTGTTAACATTCAGTTGTTTTGTTTACATTCAAGTGTTTTGTAAACATTCAGTTGTTTTGTTAACATTCAGTTGTTTTTTTAACATTCAGTTGTTTTGTTAACATTCAGGTGTTTTGGTAACATTCAGGTGTTTTGGTAACATTCAGTTGTTTTGTTAACATTCAGGTGTTTTGTTAACATTCAGGTGTTTTGTTAACATTCAGTTGTTTTGTTAACATTCAGGTGTTTTGTTGTCATTCAGGTGTTTTGTCTACATTCAGGTGTTTTGTTAGCATTCAGTTGTTTTCTTAACATTCAGGTGTTTGTGTATTTGATCGATATTAAATTCTTGCCATGAAAAACGTTCGATTACGCAATATTATTTTAGCCCTTGGTAAGGAAAATGTTACACCTCTTCAAATCTTAACGCTCACTTTTATGAATTCGTTTTTTTTTTAATGTTTTTACATCACCGAAGATTGCATAAACGACACGATAAAAAGACTGAAGAAATACACAACACAGGAGAGGCCGATTAACACCGCCAAACTCAGCGCCAATGTGAACAATACCGCAAACAGTGAATATTTCTGTCGATCTCGGGAATCTCAAATTCCGTCCAGATTCCCGACTTCGATAGAAATATTCCCCAGTTCAAAAAGATACACCTAAAGAAGGCCGGTGGTTACAGCGGCCGAAACGTTTTGAGGATAACACTCAAGATGAGAACAGTAGTCCGAACAATCAAAATAATGCAAATTATCAATCCTCATCTAAAAAATTCAAAATCATTATAATATACATTAAACACCAATCTTCAGAAGTTGAGTAATTGTAGTTTTGGCGATGTTTCTAACCAACACAAGAAATGAGTGACCACTTACTAAGGCCAAAAGCCACTCGAGGATAAAGGTTAATGAGATTTTCAGCTGGATAATCAACAATACTATGAGAGGATTCGAAATGATGAATGGAACGGACAAAATTTGACTATCCAAGAGAAAGGCTGGACAAGTATTTGTTGACATTGGGCTTGTTGTAGTCTGCAGGAAAGTAATCTCGTAGCAGTGTGTTCCACAGATCGGAAATTCTTGAAAATAAACTCTGTTCATGGAAATTCTGTTTGGTTTTAACTTCACAGAGGAATAAAGAAAAGTTCTTTGCATTGGTGGTAGCTAGACGAGTTCTTGCTGTGAATGTTTTACATGTGGGAACAGAGTTCGGAGCTCAGTCAAGCACATTCTTTCCATGAACATAAGGATAGAGTAGAGAAAAAACTTGCAACGTTTCTTCCGTAAGAAAGGGGCTATAGGTAAAAGAAGAGATTATCTCCCACTAGATTGCGAAGTCGATTTTGTACTCTGTCAAGCAAGATTTATCTGAGTGGCACCTCCCCAGATGTGGCAGCAGTACCTCCCCATCTTCGGGCGTATCTGACTCTTATATAGGTAGACGATTGCATCAGGAGTCAGGTACTTTCTGGGTGGTAGAATGATCCAACCAATTTTCCAGTAGCCTTAGCAATAGATCATTTTTGGTGGGGAAATCGCTCCAGACAAGGCATGAAGCCACTTTATATTACGAGCTAAAAAATTACTACTTCAAGGTAAAAAAAAAACTAACCAATAATAAGTGTTAGATGAATAGATTCTGACCAAGATAACAGCAATACTTCCCCCTCCGTCAGAAACCTCGCCCATGGAAGGTAGCTGCCATTTTTACTCACATCTTATGATCTACTCCTCCCGCCACGAAATTCACCGTGTGTTAATGATAATAAAACGAACACCGCTTATTCCAGAATAACTTTATCGCTTTATTATTATTAAAGCCACTTGATGTAAGGAGCTATAAAAAATACTATTTTAAGGTTAAAAACTAGCAAACTATAGGTGTTAGATGGGTAGATTCCGACCCAGAAAACAGCAATTCTTCTCCCTTTGTCAGAAACATCGCTCATGGAATGTGAGGACTAAAGGACAAAATAAGGGAATCAAGAGTTACGAGGCTGCCGAAAGTAAACCCTAAGATTTTTTGTAAATCTTCCGTTATTTATGAAATATGATCATAATTTGTCAGTTTAGCTTTAGTTTTGTTATATTCTTTTACTGTTTGGGTCAGTATTTATCAAGGCCATGAGTCACTAGAGGATAAGGATTAATGAAAAGATGAGGAACACTATGGGAGTACCAACATTGATCAATGGGATGAACTCCGTCTGATTACTTATGGGGCGTGTAGAACATTAATTGTTTGCTATTGGATTTGAAGACGACGAAGTTGTAATCTTCAGGGAAGCAGTCCTGCAGTAATGTTTCACAGGTGGGAAGCTCTTGCAAAGAAGCTCTCTCCATGGAAATTCTGCTTTATGCTAGGGACAAGAAGGGAGACGGGAAAGTATTTTCCGTTGTGGTAGTAAGAAGGGTTTTTACTGTGAATATCTTGCACGGAAGAACCGCAGATGGAGCTCAGTCGAGCACCTTCAATGAGAATAACGATAGAATACATAAAGACAAGCAAATTCTCTTCTGTGAGAAAAGAGGATGTGGGGATGAGAAGAGATCATCCTCAACTAAATTACGTAGTCGATTTTGATCTCTGTGCGATACCTCCCCATATGTGGCAGCCGCATTCGATCTTAGGACGTATCTTTTTTGCGTATTTATTTGGAATGCAAACATCTTAAAAACTAGAATCTTTGAGTCGCTTCTGAAAATCGGTGTTAGAAAACTCTGAATATTTTCTTAAATTCTTGGTCAGAAGTAACTTATAATTTTTTATCCTATCATTTGTACCCTATAATTTCGTACCCTATAATTTTGAAGTTATTCAAGAAATACGATCATTATTTTCCTGTCCCGTTTAAGTTTAGTTTTTATTTTGCGTACAAAAAAAAATGTGTATAAATTTAAACATCCTAAAACCTACAGTGGTTGGGATTTTTTTTTGAAAATTAATCCGTCGATTGTAATACTAGCCCTGAATATAAACCTCAAACTTGGATTGAAATACCCCAAAATGTTGAAGTTATTTCAGAAATACGAGCGTCATTTTCCTGTCCTGCTTAATTCTTTTTTTGTTTTTTGGCACTGGCACAGGCTGAGTAGGTGTGTTCTTACAAGTCGGGGATACGTCCTCAACATCAGTCCGAAAATGACTTTGTTGCTGCAGGGCTGCGGTATAGTTCTGTTCAGTCTCAGGAGGTCCACCCTCCCAGGCTTTACCTTCTCTTTGAGAAAGGCGTTAGTTAATTGCTAATCGACTGAGGCGCCCTACCGGGGATGCCGACAGGGCAGCTCATGCATTTTTGTAAGCCAGAACGTGCTAATCCTAGTGCGCTGGCTTTCCACACTTGACCTCGTGTCTAACCTCCTGGAAAGAGGGTAAATAAAAATACTTTGATATTGTGTGTTAAAGAGTGTGAAAAGGAGGTAAATGAAATACTTTCTATAAATCTAAAACTATATAGGAAAAAATAAGTCTTTTCTATTAAGAAACAATTTATATAAATATATTGATTTTAGATCGCATTACACAGTTGAGTGAATTTTGCCATAAGTTATGACAGTTTCTCAATCGGCCAGCATCTGGTAGCATAATGTCGAAAAATTGGAAAAAAACATCGATTTCTTCGTATAAAAATGGCCTAAAACATGTGACAGGGGGCACTAAATTTGTTCGCCTTTGGCGAAGGTACGATTTACGCATGCGTGTGCGCATTAAATGCATATCAGTTTCAGACTTTGTTTAAGTGACCTATTTTTCGAGATATTTATACTTGCTTCCGTGGTCCTGTGGTTATTGACAAAGGTACAAGATATAGGGTTCGATCCCAGTCGACTCTCAGGATTTTTTTAACGGTGACCTAAATATACATCAAAGGGAGGGGGGAAGACAGGGTTAGTACTTACTTTTGCCTCGTCAATGGGGATAAGGGGTGGGAAGGGCAAGCGGGAAGACAATATGGCGAGGGAGAGGGAGGCAACCGGGGAATACACACTTTTGCGTGCAGAAGGGAGGAGAAGAGAGTGGGGAGATAGTGGAGCGAGGGATAGGGAGGTCGACCGTCGGGTTAGGCGATGAGCGGGCGACCGGGAAGAAACAGATTTGTGAAGAGAGAGATCATTACACTTTTGCCTATAGAGAGGGGGGGAGTGGGGAACGCCGGTACCCTTGCTATTATATAATAGAAAGAGTTAGCACATCATAGAAAACATTATTTTCGTAAATTTATTTGAAGTTAGCACATCATAGAAAACATTATTTTCGTAAATTTATTTGAAGTTAGCACATCATAGAAAACATTATTTTCGTAAATTTATTTGAAGTTAGAACACCAAATACTGTCATAATTTTTTATTTATTTATTAAATGAACAAAATCATTTATTTACATTTTCTTGTCTGAGATTTTCGATGCTAAACACATCAGATTTTACTTTCCCTAACCCTAACCCTAACTCGTCAACAAGAACGGACGTATATGTTGCTTTATCCACGAGTGGGCGACCCCTCGCGGTTAATACCAGAATAATTAAAAGAGAGAAAAAAGAAAGTACTCTTTGAAAAAGACGTATCGCTTCGAAAGTCTCAGATAAGAAAATTTAAATAAATGATTTTATTCATTTGATAAATAAAAAACTAAAAAAAAACTTATATAACATTATTTAGTGTTCTAACTTCTTCTAATAAATTATATATATTTATTTAAATGACAGAAGTTTGGACAGTGAGGAACGGAATTAAGAAGTAATAAAGGTCAGCTGTCGAAAGTATTATTTTGAAGCGGTATATCTTTACGTGAAGATAGCCTTGCTCAATATCTAGCCGATAGCGCAGGAGAGAGTGTCAACGTTTTTTGTGGCTGCCTGGGAGCTCTCCACCTGCTCTGCAATTCCCTAAAGGACATCAGATGGAGTCCCTAAAAGGTTCGATCGGAATTAATACGCCCAGGAGTCTGATTTTTTTTATATGGAAATCGCTGCAGACACTTGATGTAAGAAGTTAACAAGAACGAAATATGATTATCGCAAAGACAGGAGATGCCTATTGGCCTTAGTCTTGAAAAGACCAAGACTATAGGTAGGAGGAAAACAGTCAGCAGGAAGAGAGTTCCACACGCCTGCAGTTCTTGAAAATAAGCTACCGGAATAGGAAGCTTTATCACAATGAAATATCAAAACAGCAAATTGATGGCGACCGGGGTTGTAGCTTGGTAGACAGTGTTGGACTTATTAGGTTAGAGATTCATGTTTGTATCCTGTCTAAGAGGGAGAAACTAGTGGATGGTGCACCAGCCAAGGTATGACAACATTACTCCATGCATGGGCGAATGTTATTTTTGTATGCAGTGTCATGTAATTGTATTTGGGATGGAGCGATCATCGTTAATAAATTAGGTGCTTGTCTTTTATCATGAATGTGTCGTTTCTTAGAAGTAGAATTGTTTCGGGGGTCTAATTAAAGTCTATCTAATCAGAGTAGCCGCTTACGTCTCAGTGGCTATATACCTTGTTTGGAGCGAACAAAATAAAAGTAAATAAATAAAAAATAACAAAATGTTCTCAATCTAGGAGAATTTTTTCTACTGTTACTGAGTACAGAACAGATACTACACTTTGAATTATTTATCTGCTAAAAAATATAAATACACTTTCAAAAATTCGGCACAAGACCCTGAAAGGTTTGGCGAGTGAGTTGGGTCATCATCTGTCTATCCTACTACTATTAAATCGACGCATTTTGACTCATTCACCTCAGCAGTTCCTTTCATTATTACACAATTTGCCTATCACTCTCACTTCAACATTCACCAGAATACCACATTTACTCTATGGACTAGCCTACTTAAAATGTCCCTAATGGTTTAAAATCATTTTTATTGACAGAAGATATTTACGATGACGACTACACTTTGATTCTAGCCAGGAGGCCAGATATAGGCTGTTAGAAATAGTCTTAGGTTTTATTAAATCCAAGGGAAATAATTCAAGACAAAAATTAGACTGAATTATCTCCCTTTAATAAAGTTGTCAAGAAATCTGATATTTCCATTTGTTTTCTTTTCTTTCCTTTTTTCAAATGAAAATATTCACATAAGTTTGGCTCAAGGCGATACTTAAGCAGTCATGGACAACGTGCGATTGTGGTCGACGAATGGGGAAGACATATGGAAACCAACCTTACTTCTAAATAATAATTGCTAAAGACATTTAGTAAGGAATTTAAAAGAAAGTGGCTTGTAATTATTTACTTATTTGAATAAAAACAAATGTACAAAGAAGGTCCAAGAACAAAATGCCTAAAAATAACTTCCGATTACGGAAATTTTTGCAATGGACGTTTAAGTTGGAACGGAAACTGATTGACAAGAAGTGAAAAGAAGTAAAGATTTGTAATGAGTTTTAGTAAAATAATTTATTTAAATGTTTATAAAATTGATTTATTTAAAACAATTCAAATATTTATAAAAATAATTTATTTTTAAAAATTCAAATATTTATGAAAAATAATTTATTTTAAAAAATTCAAATATTTATAAAGATAATTTATTTAAATATTTATAAAATTAATTTATTCAAAACAATTCAAATATTTATAAAAATAATTTATTCAAAACAATTCAAATATTTATAAAAATAATTTATTTAAAACAATTCAAATATTTATAAAAATAATTTATTCAAAACAATTCAAATATTTATAAAAATAATTTATTTAAAACAATTCAAATATTTATAAAAATAATTTATTCAAAACAATTCAAATATTTATAAAAATAATTTATTTAAAACAATTCAAATATTTATTTTTAAAATTTATTCAAAACAATTCAAATATTTATAAAAATAATTTATTCAAAACAATTCAAATATTTATAAAAATAATTTATTTAAAACAATTCAAATATTTATAAAAATAATTTATTCAAAACAATTCAAATATTTATAAAAAATAATTTATTTAAAACAATTACAATATTTATGAAAAATAATTTATTTAAAACAATTCAAATATTTATAAAAATAATTTATTTAAAACAATTCAATATCTTATAAGAATAATTTATTTTAAACAATGCAAATATCTATAAAAATAATTTATTCAAAACAATTCAAATATTTATAAAAATAATTGTTTTGCGACATATTTTTTCTGTATTGTTTTCACAACATATCAAACTCATCAAACTTTTCCCTTTGTGTTAACCAAGTTTTTAGATCAACTGGTTTATAACCATGTGTCAACTAATTTACTAATTTAAAAAGTGTGTTTTTTTACTATTTCATATGCAATACGAAATTGATTTTAACGCCAATACGTTCAGCATGTCATAATCTTTCTTCTTTTTTAAATACAATGTTTTAGCCTCTACATATAGTCTTTCCGATAAAATTACAATGATTAGCCGGTTTTGTTATAATTGTAAATGTGGTTATTTCTTTAAAATATTAGATGCTCATCATCATCATCATCGGTGTTTCAAATGCAGGGGAGATAACTGGGTCTGACTGGAAAGAGAATTTAGGACGCTGAAAACGTACGCAATTTCAAATTAGGAATTAACAGTGATGATCAAAGGGTTTTGTTACCCCGCATAATAAACCGGTATTGTCCGGGCCTTCTGGTCTTGATTTACGCCAGTCTATCGGTTGTCCGTCCTGTGCAGTTCTAGGAGGTGTACCCTCCCAGGCTTTACCTTCTCACTCTTTGAGAGGGGGTTAGTTTATTGCTAATCGCCTGAGGCGCCCCTACCGGGGAATGCCGACGGGGCTGCCCAGACCAGAGTGCTCAAATTCTCGAGCGCTGGGTTTGTTTTCACTTAACCGACCTTGTGTCACATCTTACCTTGTGGGATAAATAGAATCAATTAATAAATCGAAATATGAAACAAGTTCATTAAAAAATAAAAATAAAACAATGTTAGATAAAAAATAACGTTAATTGACGTACACAAAACATAAACTGGAACAATACAATTTGTAATTAACGTACACAAAAATCAACAACCATGAAAGAATAATGTTAATTAACCAAATACAAAAATTAAATAAACTTGTTAATTAACGAAAAATGAAATTATATAATATATTGCTCTCTGATTGCAAAATTATACGCAGGGATACTTCTCTCTTTTCGCTTTTCCATGAGATTACATTTTTCGTATGTGTCTTTTGGCATGAGACCAAAAACTTCAATTTAAAAATAAATTTGTTTTTTCTTTATTTTAGTTAATCGTGAATACTAATTAAACAAATATATAAAATGATTTAATAAATATAAAGTATCCCCCCTAATTAGGATAATTGTTAAATATTGGGTACAGAGATCAATATGTGATATAATTTGTTTTTCCTAAAATAATTCACGTATTTAAAAAAAAATAATAATAATGTTAGTTTTTACATAACATTGTTTCATTGTTCGATTGATTATTTCAGCGTCCTAAATTCTCTTTATCTTTTACTAGCGGGGCTACCCGGCGTTGCTCGGGGTCATAAAAACATATAATTGAAGAGAAATCGCGTGTGTAACATCTTTATATTAAAACTTCTATTTCCCCCCCCCCCCTCCTCTATAGCCGTCTCTTTATCTTTCTACCTTTCTCTTCCCTGGTCGCCCCATTTCACCGCTACTTTTTAATGTTGCCTTTTGCGAAAGCTGCTTCTTCCCCACCATTTCTCCTACGTTTCCCAGGGCAATAGTATGACATATTTCTATAAAAAGTACCACCTCTATCTGCGCTTTCTATATAGGTACTTATCTTCGCTCCGGTATTCATACTATATACGTATGTATCGCCACCGTGGTGCGCAGACTATATACGTACCTATCGTCGCCTCAGTGCACATACTATATACTTACCTATTGCCACCGTGGTGCATATACTATATAAGTACCAATTGCCACCCCGGTATGCATGCCCCAGTGTGAATGCTACATACATACATACCTATCGCTGGTCTGGTGCAATGCTACATATGTACCTATCGCAGCCCCGGTGCGAATGCGCAATACGTACCTATCACCGGCCCAATGCGAATACTATACTGCAGAAGCCTCGTGGTCCTATACCGCAAAAGCACCCCACCCCTGGTTGCTATACCGCATAAGCCTCGTGATTCTATACTGCAGAAGCACCCCCTGGGTGCCATACCGCAGAAGCACCCCCCTGGGTGCCATACCACAGAAGCAGCCCTGTGGGTGCCATACCGCAGAAGCCTCAGGTTCCTATACTGCAAAAACACCCCCCCCCCCGAGTGCCATACAACAGCAGCACCCCTCCTCCTCGTTGCTATACCGAAGAAGCACCCCCCACCGGTTGCTATACCGCAGAAGCCTCGTGGTCTTATACCACAGAAGCACCCCACCCTTAGCTGCTATACCGCAGAAGCTTCAGGTTCCTATACTGCAGAAGCACCCCCCGGGTGCCATACCATAGAAGCACCCCCCTATACCGCAGAAGCACTCCCTGAGTGACATACCACTCAAGACTCAGGCTCCTATACCGCAGAAGCACCCCCGGTTGCTATACTGCAGAAGCCTCAAGGTTCTATATTGCAGAACCACCCTCCGGTTGCTATACCACAGAAGTACCCCCCAGTCGCTATACTGCAGACCCATCCCTACCCCCCCCCCCCCCGTTTTCTATACCGCAGAAGCCCCCCCCCCCCGGGCGCCATACCGCACAAACCTCAGGTTCCTATACCGCAGAAGCACACCCCCCCCCCCGGTTTCTATACTGCAGAAGCACCCCCCCACCCCGGCTGCTATACCGCAGAAGCCTCAAGTTCCTATACCGCAGAAGCACTCCCCTGATGCCCTACCGCAGAAGCCTCAGGTTCCTATACCGCAGAAGCACTCCCCGGGTGCAATACCGCAGAAGCTACTACTGAAATAACTCTTATTGACCCTCCTCTCCTTTTCATCTGAAAAATAGTCCAAAAAAGAACGAAGATGGTGTTAAAATATTTTCCGAACCTATCACTACAGTAGCTCTATCTAGGATATTGAGCACTTTTCTCCCGGACAACACCGAGTACTTAAAAAATCAATGAGACCTCCTGAGCACTACTGAAATCACTCTTATCGATTCCCCCATCCTTTTCAGCGTAAATGCTGTTAAAATATTATCCAAACCTATCACTACAGTAGCTCTATCTAGGACATTGAGCACTTTTCTCCAGGGCAACGCTGAGTACTTTGAAAATCAAGGAGGCCTCCTGAGCACTACTGTAATCACTTAGGTATCCTGCCTCCTTTTCATCTGCAAAATAGTCCAAAGGGGAACGAAAATGACGTTAAGATATTTCCAAACCTATCACTACAGTAGCTCTATCTAGGATATTGAGCACTTTTCTCCCAGACAACGCCGAGTAATTTGAAAATAAAGGAAGCCTCCTGAGCACTACTGAAATCACTCTTAACGAGTCCCCCATCCTTTTCAGCGTAGATGATGTTAAAATATTATCGAAACATATAACTACAGTAGCTCTATCTACGACATTGAGCAGTTTTCTCCCGGACAACGCCGAGTACTTTGAAAATCAAAGAGGCCTCCTGAGCACTACTGAAATCACTTAGGTATCCTCCCTCCTTTTAATCTGCAAAATATTCCAAAGGGGAACGAACATGGCGTTAAAATATTTTCAAAACCTATCACTACAGTAGCTCTATCTAGGATATTAGGCACTTTTCTTCCAAACAACGCCGAGTACTTTTTAAATCAAGGAGGCCTCCTGAGCACTACTGAAATCACTCTTATCGATTCTCTCATCCTTTTCAGTGTAGATGCTGTTAAAATATTTTCCAAACCTATCACTACAGTAGCTCTCTCTAGGACATTGAGCACTTTTCTCTTCGACAACGCTGAGTACTTTGAAAATCAAGGAGGCCTCCTGAGCACTACTGAAATCACTTAGGTATCCTCCCTCCTGTTCATCTGCAAAATAGTCCAAAGGGGAACGAAGATGGCATTAAAATATTTTCAAAACCTTTCACTACAGTAGCTTTATCTAGGATATTGAGCACTTTTCTCTCCCGGACAACGCCGAGTACTTTTAAAATTAAGTAGGCCTCCTGACCACTACTGAAATCACTCTTATTGATTCTCCATTCCTGTTCAGCGTAGATGCTGTTAAAATATTATCCAAACTTATCACTACCGTAGCTCTATCTGAGACATTGAGCACTTTTCTCCCAGACAACGCCGCGTACTTTGAAAACCAAGGAGGCCTCCTGAACACTACTGAAATAACTTAGGTATCCTCCCTCCTAATCATCTGCAAAATAGTCCAAAGGGGAACGAACATGGCGGTAAAATATTTTCAAAACTTATCACTACAGTAGCTTTATCTAGGATATTGATCACTTTTCTTCCGGACAACGCCGAGTACTTTGAAAATCAAGGAGGCCTCCTGAGCACTACTAAAATCACTCTTATCGATTCCCCCATCCTTTTCAGTGTAGATGCTGTAAATATATTATCCAAACCTATCACTACAGTATCTCTATCTAAGACATTGAGCACTTTTCTCCCAGACAACGCCGAGTACTTTGAAAATCAAGGAGGCCTCTTGAGCACTACTGAACTCACTTAGGTATCCTGCCTCCTTTTCATCTTCAAAATAGTCCAACGGGGAACGACGATAGCGTTAAAATATTTCCCAAACCTATCACTACAGTAGCTCTATCTAGGATATTGAGCACTTTTCTCCCGGACAACGCCGTATACTTTGAAAATCAAGGATGCCTCCTAAGCACTACTGAAATCACTCTTACTGATTCCCCCATCCTTTTCAGCGTAGATGTTGTTAAAATATTTTCCAAACCTATCACTACAGTAGCTTTATCTAGGATATTGAACGCTTTTCTCCCGGACGCCGCCGAGTACTTTGAAAATTAAGGAGGCCTCCTAAACACTACTGTAATCACTCTTATCGATTCCCCCATCCTTTTCAGCGTAGATGTTTTTAAAATATTTACCAAACCTATCACTACAGTTGCTCTATCTAGGACATTGAACGCTTTTCTCCCAGACGCCGCCGAGTACTTTGAAAATCAAGGAAACCTCCTGAGCACTACTCAAATCACTTAAGTATCCTCCCTCCTTTTCATCTGCAAAATAGTCCAAAGGGGAACGAAGATGGCATTAAAATATTTTCAAAACCTATCACTACAGTAGCTCTATCTAGGATATTGGGAACTTTTCTCCCGGACAACGCCGAGTACTTCTAAAATCAAGGAGGCCTCCTGAGCACTACTGAAATCACTCTTATCGATTTCCCCATCCTGTTCAGCGTAGATGCTGTTAAAATATTTACCAAACTTATCACTACAGTAGCTCTATCTAAGACATTGAGCACTTTTCTCCCGGACAACGCCGAGTACTTTGAAAATCAAGGAGGCCCACTGAGCACTACTGAAATCACTTAGGTATCCTGCCTCCTTTTCATCTGCAAAATAGTCCAACGTGGAACGACGATAGCGTTAAAATATTTTCCAAACCTATCACTACAGTAGCTCTATCTAGGATATTGAGCACTTTTCTCCCGGACAACGCCGAGTACTTTGAAAATTAAGGAGGCCTCCTGAGCACTACTGAAATCACTCTTATCGATTCCCCCATCCTTTTCAGCGTAGATGCTGTTAAAATATTATCCAAACCTATCACTACAGTAGCTCTATCTAAGACATTGAACGCTTTTCTCCAGGGCAACGCCAAGTACTTTGAAAATCAAGGAGGCCTCCTGAGCACTACTGAACTCACTTAGGTATCCTCCCTCATTTTTGTCTGCAAAATAGTCCAAAGGGGAACGAAGATGGCGTTAAAATATTTTCAAAACCTATCACTACGGTAGCTCTATATAGGATATTGAGCACTTTTCTCCCAGACAACGCCGAGTACTTTTAAAATCAAGGAGGCCTCCTGAGCACTACTTAAATCACTTAGGTATCCTCCCCCTCTTCCAAATTTAGCCTGAGGCGCTCACACCGTCGAATGCCGACACTCCCCCTTCCCAAATTTGGCCTGAGGCCCCCGACCGGCGAATGCCGCCCCCCCCCTAAGTTCGCCTGAAATGAGGAGGTAATACCTGGAACGATTATATCATGATAACAGAACGGCCATAGTGAGGAAGGGATAGGGAAGGAATATTAGCGTCTATTTATAATTAAGAAAAAAAGGTAGAAAGGGTGGGAGTGAGAGGGAAAGAAGAAAGAAAGGAAAAAAGAGTTGTAGTGTGAGTGAATTTCTTCCTGCCACTCTCTGACGTCATTTCTGGTTTATCATGACTTTGCCTTATTATTCAAATTATACATGATAACATTGATTTATTCTCAAATTAGTACTAAACAACGTTGAAAAATGGAGTTAAAAGCCACCCCCCATTGGAGAAAAGTGCTCAGTCGACCCCCGAAGAGTCAATTTTTTTCCGGTTCTGAGATATTACACGCGCCTGGGCTGGCCGGTTCGAATGATGTCACCCGTGTGACCGTTTGTTGGGTACCCTCGGAGGAGAAGCTTTACATACATACATACATACATACAGGTGGGATTTATATAATAGATGCTTATTTTCTTAGTCAACCCTAGTTATTCCCCCTACATTTGCTATACCAACTCCATCATCGTCGTCGGCGGCGGTAAAGCTGTTTACAAAGGGAAGTAATTCAAAAAGTAAATAAGATTGGGTTATCTCCCTTTTCGAAAGCTAGTTTTTAGCAAGTGAAAATCTTCAAATAAGTTTAGCTGAAAAATTAGTTTCTTAAAAGATTTATTGATTTTGAAGTGAACCTTTTCTTCAGACAAATCTCGCACCGTTCGAGTGTTTGTATTTCGAAACATGAAATCCAAGCGAGATTGAAAAGGTTTAAAGAAACATTGAAGCAAAGCGAGAAAACACATGAGAAATAAGAATTAAACTTTTGTAGTTTACAACTTCCTTCAGTCAAATCTGTCACTTTCAGAGACTGAGGAGGAATTTTAATTTTGACCCCCCCCCCCCAAAAAAAAAAGAAAACAAACCTTTTTCACAATTTCTTTCTAATTAACACATTATTTTTTTCATTTTAATTTTCAATAATGACATTTCTTTTTCTTAAGCGAGAAATTGGTAATAAAACAGAAGAGCTGTATCTGTGGTCGGATATAAAACTTTTGGTGCAACTTCGGGAAAGCCACAATAAGGAAAAACGATGCTTGTGCAGAGAAGTGTCCGTATTAAATTATCAATAAAAAAAAACAGTACTATATACTTACGCAGCAGATTTTTTTTAAAAGTATCCTTACCAAAAAGTAGAATTTTTTATGTAAGATGCGTCTTTTTAAGGAACATTTATTTTAAGACATATTTATTAAATATTTATTTTTGATGTAAGATGCGTTTTCTTAATTTACAAAACGTTTTAATAATCGAATGAAACATTGCAGAATTCTCGTTCTAAAATGTTTTCATGTCACTATTTACTTCCCTCCCCGCGAGGGCAGAATGCATAATAAAATAAAACTTATAGGGTGCGTCTTTAATAAACGCAGAAGATTCTATTTTTCTTGTTGTGTATTTCATGAAAAAGGGGGAGGATATATTAATTTTTTTTTGTAGGGTGCGTTTTTTTATTTACAAAAATGTTTAATAAATAAACGAAATATGTACAGTTTTGTTTTTTTAATCAGCGGACTTGAGTAACTTTCCGTGATGCCTCCCCATGAGGGTCTTATGCCTACCTTTGCCCTTTTAGGGAGGCAAATAAATAGCAAAGTTTGTTTTTTATAAATAAAAAATAAGTCATAAAATGATTTGTAAATAAAATTATGTAAAAGTTGTTACATTTTATTCTGTTTGTTTATACGAAAAAAAAGTTTAGCTGAAAAATTAGTTTCTTAAAAGATTTATTGATTTTGAAGTGAACCTTTTCTTCAGACAAATCTCGCACCGTTCGAGTGTTTGTATTTCGAAACATGAAATCCAAGCGAGATTGAAAAGGTTTAAAGAAACATTGAAGCAAAGCGAGAAAACACATGAGAAATAAGAATTAAACTTTTGTAGTTTACAACTTCCTTCAGTCAAATCTGTCACTTTCAGAGACTGAGGAGGAATTTTAATTTTGAACCCCCCCCCCCAAAAAAAAAAAAGAAAACAAACCTTTTTCACAATTTCTTTCTAATTAACACATTATTTTTTTCATTTTAATTTTCAATAATGACATTTCTTTTTCTTAAGCGAGAAATTGGTAATAAAACAGAAGAGCTGTATCTGTGGTCGGATATAAAACTTTTGGTGCAACTTCGGGAAAGCCACAATAAGGAAAAACGGTGCTTGTGCAGAGAAGTGTCCGTATTAAATTATCAATAAAAAAAAACAGTACTATATACTTACGCAGCAGATTTTTTTTAAAAGTATCCTTACCAAAAAGTAGAATTTTTTATGTAAGATGCGTCTTTTTAAGGAACATTTATTTTAAGACATATTTATTAAATATTTATTTTTGATGTAAGATGCGTTTTCTTAATTTACAAAACGTTTTAATAATCGAATGAAACATTGCAGAATTCTCGTTCTAAAATGTTTTCATGTCACTATTTACTTCCCTCCCCGCGAGAGCAGAATGCATAATAAAATAAAACTTATAGGGTGCGTCTTTAATAAACGCAGAAGATTCTATTTTTCTTGTTGTGTATTTCATGAAAAAGGGGGAGGATATATTAATTTTTTTTTGTAGGGTGCGTTTTTTTATTTACAAAAATGTTTAATAAATAAACGAAATATGTACAGTTTTGTTTTTTTTAATCAGCGGACTTGAGTAACTTTCCGTGATGCCTCCCCATGAGGGTCTTATGCCTACCTTTGCCCTTTTAGGGAGGCAAATAAATAGCAAAGTTTGTTTTTTATAAATAAAAAATAAGTCATAAAATGATTTGTAAATAAAATTATGTAAAAGTTGTTACATTTTATTCTGTTTGTTTATACGAAAAAAAAGTAAAAAAGTTTGTAAACTTTTAATTGTCTCGATTTGGAAACCTATTATCCACCCTTGTGGGGAGGCAAAACGGAAGATCAGTCAAGTCCATCGATTTTTAAAAAAAATGTATATATTTCGTTTATTAATTAAAAAGTCTTGTAAATAAATAAAAACGCACCCTACATGAAAAATATAAATATTTAATATACCCCCCCCCATACTTAAAATACACAACACGAAAAATAGAACCTTCTGTGTTTATTAATACCTATTTAACAAAAACATGACGCACCTTATAAGATTTTTTATTATACATTCTGCCCTCGTAGGGAGGCAAGTAAATAATGACACAGAAACATTTTAGAACGAGAATTCTGCAATGTTTCGTTTGATTATTAAAAAGTTTTGTAAATAAAACAAAACGCATCCTTAAAATAAATATTTCTTAAAATAAATATTTCCCTATATTAATATAGGGAATTATTTATTTTAAGAAATATTGAGGAAAATCGACGAACACAGTCTTATTATCAAGTTCAACCTGTAAGGTCAACCGGTGTAGACCGAATTTCGTCTCTTTTTCGTCTTTCAATTTCCGGGGTCCTTATTCTTTGTATGGCCCGGGGCATCAAATATACCCGCCTTAATTTTCTCCATTCTTTTTCGTTGAAACTTCTGATTGAGGAAAGCAAATCCTCCCTGGGCAGACTCCTTCAAAAGGTTCAGGTCTCGTGTCGACTCAAGTTCCGCTTGGGTCAAAGGCACCGGATCTATATTCATCAAACTTATCTGTATCAATCATGTCACTAGATTCGGAACTAGATTCTATGGCGACATTTGGTTCAGGAACAGGAAGATCGGGGCAATGGGGTACTAGCTTTATGACAGAAGGAACATCAGGGTATTGAACATTTATCTTGTTATTGCGATTGTTGCCTTTTAGATTTGTCATTCAAAAGTAGCAGTCGGTAACGTGATCTTTTTTCTTCCTTCCACACCACTGGGACACCAAATGGCATACTCTTCCTTTTCTTGTTCCCCAAATCCGGTAAGTTTTTTTACACATGTTTTGCAGCAGATTTAGAGAGCGAATAGCTTATCATGGTAGCCTAGTTTGACCCTAAACTAAGCATGATTCGCCTTCTTCACAAAATACGTTATTTTTGCTTGGCGGCTTCGAAGAACCGCATGTCTGCGAGTGTAACAGGATGATTTTTACACTTCCGATCCATTTTTCTAGGCCTGAAAAGAGAAGTAAAAATAATTATTAAAGATTACCTACGATCCGGTTTTGCAAAAACAAAGCCCATAAACGCTTGGATTGTGATATTTTAGAAAAATATGCTGAAAAAGAAATAGACTATATCTTAGAAACCAGACCTGACCCAGAAAAATAACCTGTATTTTTGAATTTAGCATGCAAAAGAAGTCCTAAATCAGTTGGAAAACACTTGAATTTTGAAACACAGACAGTGATTAATTAGTGCTTCATAGTTATAGTAATGGGGTGGAAACATTTCCACCAACAGGAACAGTAAGGCGCCTCCTTCCCTTCTCTAGCCTGTGGTAGACCCTTAGGCAAGGTCGAGTACCCACTTAGCCCCCCCCCCCCCCATCAGGGTACGTGAAGTCATGGCAGGCAGGTGATGGATGAAGGAGAGTTGAACAGCCTAATGGATTTTAGAAACTGGTCAACCCTTCGTTTTGTGTTAGACAGATGATACTGATTTTTGTACAACGGCTAAGACTTCCTGCTCTGTAAGAACACTGCTCCTATAGAAGCTAACTGCAACCCACTATAGGTAACCGCTTTGCAAAGAACATCATGGGTAAACAAAATATTCAAATAAGAATAGAGAGCCATGATCATCGATGTCTGCAAACAGATTTTTCATTCTTTGTGACGCCACATTTTGTCTTTTTTATTGTTTTTAAATCTAACAATTGTTTTGATCCCGTGGACAAACGTTTCATTTCTTTACGGTCTTACTATAAGTTTAGAAAGAGCACACACGCAAACACACACACACGCAAAGACACACACGCAAACACACACACACTATCGCTCATACGAATTGATTTCTTCTTTCTTTTCATTTCTTTAAGGTCTTATTCAAAAGATAAATAAATTTATATCAAAATTACCAAAATATTAATATTTATCTATTGATATGAACAAATGTTCATTTTTATTTATATGAATAACTGTGAAAGTTTTTTTATCTTTTATTATTTAAAATTTTAGTTTCAAATATCTCAAATAGCAAACTTTGCAGCTAGCATATATAGTCATTCACAGACAGACTCTTTCGCTAGTTCACAGCACAGACTAGCACCATTCCTGAGCCAGGAATCGAACCTTCAATCATCTAGTTGACAGTCGGCAGCTCTTACCATTGAGCCACGGGAAAAGCACTCGTAAATTATATCTATAATGTCTATTTATATAAGCACCGACCGGGGCATGGGTCCTGCTAGTATATCATATAAAAAGAAAAAATGAAATAGGATTATTGGTATAATGGCATAAATCTATCATTTATTCTACCAATCAGGTTTCAATTTCTAGTTGATTCATGAAATATGTTTCTGATTTATCAATTATTTAACGTAGTGTTGCATTTATATAAACTATCTATGGCCCGTAGAAATTCCACGGGTTCTTTTTAATTCCATATTTATTCAACAGTATTCTTAAGTCTTATTCAGTCAACGAAAACTGAATAATTGTAAGAGTAAATTCTAAAGAATTCACACTTTTGAGAAAATAGAAATAAACTTTGTAAAGTGAATTCACCCCCCCCCCCTAATACTAACTTTCCAACCGGAAGTGTGTTCCTCTCACTTCCTGTTCTTCATAAAAAATACTTTACACCACTCTTCTTCTTCACGACCCCCCCTTTCTCTCCATCTTTCTTGGTAGTACTTTTCTCTGTTGTATTACAATGGGGTCAACCTTCTTCATCTTTCTCTTGTTCATACCAAATGTAACACAAAAGGAACGTACTAGCGTATTACTATACAGGATATCTATAAAATAAATATTTTAACATTTATCCTCGAGTACCTTCTGGCCTTGATAAAAGGTGACCTTTTCACTAATAAAAAATTATAAATGACATCCAATCTTATGTAAGACCGACATACCGATGGATAGACGAACTGACGGACAAAGACATGCAGATGTACTAAACGCATCAGAAACTATTTTGTGCGCAATATATTATTTACCCACTTGCCAGGAGGTTAGATTCAAGGCCAGTTGTGGTTTGGAGAAGCCAGCGCACTGGGATAAAATCAAATGAAATTTATTTGGTAAAAAAATAGCAAAGTGCAACAAGCCATGTAAAATAGATAAGTAGAAGTTATTTACATCCCTATGTTTGTCCAATGCCGCTTTAAACCTGAATATGGTAGCCATCTTCACGACCTCCTCTGGTAGATTGTTATATGGAGCGGAAACACGGACAAAGAAAACTGCGTTTCTTTCTATAGAGCGGAAAACAACGGTGGTACATAGATGGCTATGGAGACCACAACTTGGCGCTGAGGTGAAAAATTCCCCTAAAAGTAGATTTAAATTCCCGTTGATGACGTTGTACACCAGAATCAAGTCTCCTCTCATCATCCACTGCTCAAGTGAGAATAGATTTAGTCTTAAGAAGATAAGCGCACTCTGGCCTACAAAAAATGTCTGTGCGGCCTCTATCAGCATTCCCCGATAGGGGCGCTTCAGGCAATCAGCAATAAACTAACTCCTTTTCAGAGAGAAGGTAAAGCATGGGAGAGTGGACCTATAGTTCGGTTATGCCTAACTCTAACCCAGAACCCTAACCTCAGCCCGACAGCAACAACGCCATTGTCGGACTGATGTTTGTGCGTAATATACAGGGTGTTTCAAAAGTCTTGGGAACATAACGATTTTTAATAACTCAAAAACTATTAGGAGTTGAAAAATGAAATTGGTACCGTTGGAAAGGTTAAAGTTTCAAGTTTTGTGGGGAATCGTCAAAGTTGCTCAATATGAGCACCATTCGTCACACGGCAGACATCTAGTCGATAGTCCATTTCCTGCTAAACGCGTTCCAGCATCTTGACGTCAATGGTTCCCACAACTGCCGTTACTCGAGCTTTTAGTTCGTCAATATCTCTTGGAAGGGGCGGCACATAGACTTGTTGCTTGACAAAGCCCCAAAGGAAAAAGTCACACGGGGTAAGATCTGGAGACCTAGGAGGCCAGGGCATGAGAACGTCATCACCTCGCCCAGATCTCCCAATCCATCTACCAGGCAGCCTTGTGTTAAGAAACTGCCTTACTCTAAGACTCCAGTGTGGTGGTGCACCATCTTGTTGAAAAATGAAGTCATCAGATTCTGCTTGTTCCAACTGAGCCATTAACCAGTCTTCCAGCATGTTGAGATAGGATTCACCAGTGATAGTTGCCTCTTCAAAGAAGAACGGTCCATAGACACCTTTCTTGGAAATTGCACAAAACACGTTCACTTTTGGTGAATCTCGCTCGTGCTCAAGAAGTTCATGAGGATTCTCAGTACCCCATATGCGAGTGTTATGCTTGTTAACTTTGCCATTTAGATGGAAGGTCGCCTCATCGCTAAAAACAAGCCGGTCATCAAAGCCGTTATCTTCCAACTTCTCTTGCATTGCAATGCAAAAGTCACGGCGAAGTGGCTTATCAGTGTCCTTCAACTTTTGGACCAACTTGAGCTTGTAAGGTACCATTTGCAGTCGTTTCCTTAAGACACGCCAGACAGTTGCTGGAGCAAGCTGAAGTTCCCTGATGGCTCTTCTCACTGATTTACGGGGGCTCCGCTGAAAGGCTGTCCGAACTTGCTCAACTGCATCTTCTGAAGTTGAAGGGCGACCTGTTCGCTTACTTGGGCACAAACACCCATCTTTCACAAATTTAGCATGCCATCTGACAATGGATTTCCTTTCAGGGGCTTCTTTTTTAAATTTCCTGCGAAATGCACGCTGAACACATGTCCACGATTCAGTCTTTGCAAATTGGAGGACGCAAAATGCCTTGTCTTGTTTAGAGAACGCCATTACTGCACCTGGAAAGATAACACGAAAATCATTAGTATGACCAAAAACTTGATTAAGCAAGCTTTAAAATGGCACCAGTTTCATTTTTCTACCTGGAATAGTTCATGAGATATACGCATTTGTAATGTTCCCAAGACTTTAGAAACACCCTGTACTATTAGAGTTTGTTTTGATGATATTAACATTTTGAAAAAGTGTCGATAAAAATTTTCAGCTGACTACGAAAATAGATTGAAAAAGAAAGTATCAGTTTTCAAGATTTCATCTGAAAATGCGAGCGAAATCTGCCGGGTCAAAAGATTTATTTCTTTTGTGATTAAAATCAACATTTATTAACTTTTTTGTCGTCATTGTTTATCTTGAAACTTTAAACGAAACCCGAAATTTGAACTTTTGTTAATCAAGGATTTTGACAAAAACAATTGGTTGATTGTATTTCAGTCAGAATGGCTGACTCTTTCATAAAAAAAAGCACCAACCCTGAGATGAGGGTTAGGGTTAGATTAGGGTTAGGGTTAAGGTTACATTAGGGTTAGGGTTAGGGTTAGATTCAAGGACACAACAACTCACCCATAAATAATTATCTTTCCAATGTCTTGTTTTGGGATGTGGTGTGAATGGGCCTCACAAACCTCGTATTTGGAAAGTTCTACTACTAAAACCCTTCCGGGGAGTATCAGAAAGGGGAGCATTTGGCTGTACCCCCCCTAATACTTTAGGCACAAAATGAATTAGATTGTTTGTTCGTTTGTACTTTGTTAACTTTTAAAATAATAAACAAATTTTCCTAAACGTTGAATGAGTGAAACTTTAGAAAATGAACCTAACGTGCATCATTGGCCGAATGGATAACGCCACAGACTATGGAATCAGTTATTAGTCTGTTTAGTAATTAGATGGTTGATCATTGGAGAATACTAGGTTCTATAAGAACAACTTTTCACCCAGGCGTATAAATGTGTACTAGACTTGCTAGGAACATATAACTGGTGGCAGACTAGCGTCCTGTCACAAGGTAAACAATTTTGTTAGAAAATATTTTTATGGTAAAATTTAATAATTAATATGTATCTATACCTTATTGAAAATATTTTTCATGGATTTTTGATGAGAAGTTTGCAATTATTTTTATTTTATTGTTTGGATTTTCGTATAAATTAACATCTTGTTTTCTTTATAATATGGAATAAATTGACCTTGAAACAATAGTAAAAGGACTTTTGCTATGAATTTTTTAGCAAATTTTATGCATATATATATATATATATATATATATATATATATATATATATATATAATAAGGAGAGGTAGTTTGCTTGAAGCATTGTGTGTAATATGTATATAGAGGTGTATTAGAAGGCTATCACAATGCAAGACAAAAACAAGTGATTTTAATTATATATATTTTCAAAATCTTTCTTAATAATTTTTTTTATATATAGCAAATCTTGCTTGATTAGGCAAGACTTCAACACTGATGTAATCTGTGTGACCGTGTACCATAATATATTTCGAGGAAGACCTCTTTGTCCAATGGTAGGTGTTTCAAATCTCAAAAAACGTGTGGATGGCAATATTGCTTATAACGCAGTAAATATTAATATCCGCAGCAAATGTAATAAAACTAAAACTCTAACTGATTTTTTTAATGATTTTAATTACTTATTTAATTTATCTTTTATTTTTTTCTGAATATTTTATATTTGAACCCACCGATTAAGTGCTACATATTTATATATATAAAAAAAGAAGAACAAAAAAGAGAAAAAAAAGAAAACATTTTTTGTTTATTCGGAGGGGGGTAGGGATAACAATCAAGAGCGGTGTTCAATTAATTTTTAAGCTGATGATGAATGATTAACAAATACGCGTAGCGAAACACACATGAAGTGTGTATGTTACGACTAGAACACATAGGAGATAATAGCTCCATTAAACAAGTAAATGATGATGAAACTGAGTACGGATTGTAATTCAGGATTTGCTTGCCTTATTCTTCTTTGGCTTTCTTTGTTTTATTTATGAGCACTGAAGATAGCCATACCAGGAAATAAATGCATATGATATAGGAGCATATCTTGATGGTAAGCCGAAACAATTGTATGCTGGAAATAAAAACAGTTGTTTGTGAAATGATGTGAATCTGTCCTTCCTAACATTTGACATGGTTTAAAATAAAATAAAAATATTTCATACCATAGCTCTAGCCTCACACAATTGAGCTATTACAATTGATTTATGTTATAAAATTTATATTTAAATATAATTTTTTTAAATAGAATATTTATATATATATATATATATATATATATATATATATATATATATATATATATATATATATATATATATATATTATAACTCAGAAGAATACAGAATTTATGATATAATCAATATTATGTAATCATTCCCCAATAAGTCAATATTAGCAAATATTTCAGAAATTTTAAATAATCACTTCGCCAACACAAAATAAATCACCTTATAATGTCGTTACAGGTTCAGATTACAATGGAATTGTTTTTTTATTACAAACACATAAAGCAAAAATACTCATCTAAAATCCAGAAACAATATTTTCATATTTTATACATTTTTTACTTTTTTTTACTGGCTATAATAATTGTATTTCAGAGTCAAATATATATTTCTTTACAATATGGTGGATTCGTTCTTCAAAGAACGTATACAGCTCCAGTTTATAAAAAGATTCTCTAAAATATAAAATTTTAATAAATGATGAAATATTATAATAATAAATGATAAATTAATTAATTTGTATAAATGATGCTTAATTTTTTGAAAAAAAATAGTCATCTAAACAGTTAGTAATTTTCAACTTTTAAATTACTGCGAATCGTCCGATGATTTAAAAAAAATAAACGCCTAATAATGTAATACTGTAACAAGAACAATAACATTCTTGTTTAATTCATTTTATGTAAAACCTATATATATATATATATATATATATATATATATATATATATATATATATATATATATATACTGTCGACATGATGTAGCCGTATTGTTTTGCACTATAAGTGATTAACTATTCCCAATCATTTTAGAATTTATATCGCATCTACATAATATTTATATTGTATCTACATAATATTTATATTGTATCTACATAATATTTATATTGTATCTACATAATATTTATATTGTATTTATATGATATTTATATTGTATCTATATGATATGTATAACTTTTTTTTAATTTTTTTATTTTTATAATTATACAAATGATGAAGTACATTCGACAAGCATTACTTTCTGATGAAATAGTATAAGTGGCTCAATCGCGTTTACTCTTTATCAAGATTAAGCGAAAGGGGTGAGGGCGAGGGGAGGGGTGATATGATTCTTTTATCGATGCGCATCTTTCGTAAGATGTCAAATCAACGCATCAAGTCTGAAGATTTATAACGATAATGGCGATGGTGTTTTTCCATTATTAAAGGAGAACACGTACTTTTAAGACGACAAAAAATTGGTAATCTCTCTCTCTCTCTCTCTCTCTCTCTATATATATATATATATATATATATATATATATATATATATATATATATATATATCCCTCTCTTTGCTTCTCTCTCTCTCTCTCTATATATATATATATATATATATATATATATATATATCCCTCTCTTTGCTTCTCTCTCTCTCTCTCTTGTTTTTTATCTTTCTTTCTCGTCTCATTCTCCCTTCCTCTCTAAAACGCATACGGTTTTTGTCTGTATGTGTTAACGGCTAGATAATAAATAATGTAACATACTTTTAGGGCAACAAAAATTGGGTAATCTCTGTCTGTCTGTCTGTCTGTCTGTCTGTCTGTCTGTCTGTCTGTCTGTCTGTCTGTGTCTGTGTCTGTGTCTGTGTCTCTGTCTCTGTCTCTCTTTCTTTATATATATATATATATATATATATATATATATATATATATATATATATATATATATATATGAGAAAAGAAGGATGCGGGTAATCCGACGTAATGGGAAATGAAAAAGGAAAAACCAAAAGATGTTTTTTTTATGTATTCATCAACGTTTCGTCTTTATTTGTAAGACTTCCTCAGGATGATAATTTAAAGAAAAATGTCATGCAAGTACATGAAAAGATTGAGCGAACACAAAAGGGACATAAAAACAATAAGTCTCTCAGTGCACTTTTCTCCCATGCATTAGAGCACGATCATGCTTTCAAATTTGAACAGGCCAAAACCACCAAATACATTCACAACAAAGCTCGGCGAAGACTACTGGAAACCGCACTAATCACAGCCTCCAACACCATCAGACAACGAAATGGCATTTCCCTACAACTCCGCCAAAACGACTACATTATATCTACGTATAGTAAGTTTAGCGAGTGTGTATTAATTGGAGTATTGTTGTTAAATGTGAAAAAACCCTGTTAGGTTTTACAAGTAAGGTATTTAGTTTCTTTTTACCTCCGCCAAGCCGGGGGTTATGTTTCTGGTCGATATTGTTTGTCTGTGTACAGCCTAGTGTCCACACCGCTTTGTTGGATAATGGCCCTATGGGAATGGACGTATCTGTTGGGAATCGTTGGTTTGACTTTCGCGAATTAACGCGGGTGCTGTCGAGTGCATAACAGGGCTTGTTCTCACAGTCAGAGCTGACAGACGTGACAAGGTTACCGTGTGACGAGACCCCAGATCAAGGGTCAGTCTACACCTGCGAGAGGCTCTGTGACGTCACTCGTTCTCGTGAGAAGCGAGTTTTTAGAGTCTGATTCGGAAGGCGAAGCGATAGGACGTGCGATTCACGATGTAATTAAGGGAAATATTTCCCTTAAGGGAAGACAAGCGCGAGAAATCCTTCCCCCCTCTCTATGAATGGTTAAGAAACATTGTTAACTAACTACGATAAAGTAGGATTTGCTCTCCCCCTCTCTTGACGTGATGAATGACTCCCAGTTGAAATAACAATGCTTGTAATAAAATAAAATAAATTTAAAAGAAGAGTTTGTCTTCGGAGTGCGTCATGGCTTTTGTTGCAGACAACGGACGGCGTGGTTCACGGCAGAAAGAAAGAATTCATCCACTAGACGACCCGACCACCCACTACAAGCGAGGGAGAAATCTAAAGTATGCAACACGCTTGACCATATCGATTGGCCCATAATCAAACTTGTTCGAAATGTCGGCCATGCTCTTACTTAAAAAAGATTTATTTTTTGTATATCTAAGTTAAAAATCAAGGTCATAGAAAATGTAAGTTACACTTTTGGCGATAACTTCGGTTCTGTTCATCATACAGACTCACTGCTTGGTCCCTATTGTAGCCAGCTAGGTTCCGCGTCTTATATGACTTTTGACCTTGACAGAATGTTAACTTCCGATCTTTTTAATTTGATAACAGTAATCACCATGCAAACTTTCAGCCTGATCAGATTAATAGTTTCAGCGTTATCAAAGTTTCCATAGCATAACTTCGGTAATACTTCATACAATATGGAGAAGTTGGCCTAGTTAAGATTTTGGCCCATCCTTACGTTGTCAGGTGGTACTATGCAATCTCACAACTGACTTATGTTCTTATAAATAGAACCAATGAAAGTTATAAGTGTACAAGAATCCTCCGTAAGAGGTAGACTAAAAGTCGCCCTTTTCTACAGTTTTTTTTTTATTTATTTAAACAAGAGTGGGTCAAGTAAAGATCTGTCAATTCAATGTGCGCATTGAACAATGAGAATGCTATTTCAAACTTAAACATGACAGACCAAGAAAACATTTATTTTAAACTTAAGCGTGACAGACCAACGAAAATGCTATTTAAAAATTAAGCGTCACAAACCAACGAAAATGCTATTTAAAAATTAAGAGTCACAGACCAACTAATATTGCTATTTTAAAATTAAGAGTCACAGAGCAACGAAAATGCTATTTCAAAATTAAGAGTCACAGACCAACGAAAATGCTATTTCAAAATTAAGCGTCACAAACCAACGAAAATGCTATTTCAAAATTAAGCGTCACAGACCAACGAAAATGCTGTTTACAAAATTAAGCGTCACAAACCAACGAAAATGCTATTTCAAAATTAAGCATCACAGACCAACGAAAATGCTGTTTACAAAATTAAGCGTCACAAACCAACGAAAATGCTATTTCAAAATTAAGCGTCACAAACCAACGAAAATGCTATTTCAAAATTAAGCGTCACAAACCAACGAAAATACTATTTTAAAATTAAGCGTCACAAACCAACGAAAATGCTGTTTACAAAATTAAGAGTCACAGACCAACGAAAATGCTATTTCAAAATTAAGCGTCACAAACCAACGAAAATGCTATTTCAAAATTAAGCGTCACAGACCAACGAAAATGCTGTTTACAAAATTAAGCGTCACAAACCAACGAAAATGCTATTTCAAAATTAAGCGTCACAGACCAACGAAAATGCTATTTTAAAATTAAGAGTCACAGACCAACGAAAATGCTATTTAAAAATTAAGCGTCACAGACCAACGAATATTGCTATTTTAAAATTAAGAGTCACAGAGCAACGAAAATGCTATTTCAAAATTAAGAGTCACAGACCAACGAAAATGCTATTTCAAAATTAAGCGTCACAGACCAACGAAAATGCTATTTTAAAATTAAGAGTCACAGACCAACGAAAATGCTATTTAAAAATTAAGCGTCACAGACCAACGAATATTGCTATTTTAAAATTAAGAGTCACAGAGCAACGAAAATGCTATTTCAAAATTAAGAGTCACAGACCAACGAAAATGCTATTTCAAAATTAAGCGTCACAAACCAACGAAAATGCTATTTCAAAATTAAGCGTCACAGACCAACGAAAATGCTGTTTACAAAATTAAGCGTCACAAACCAACGAAAATGCTATTTCAAAATTAAGCGTCACAGACCAACGAAAATGCTGTTTACAAAATTAAGCGTCACAAACCAACGAAAATGCTATTTCAAAATTAAGCGTCACAAACCAACGAAAATGCTATTTCAAAATTAAGCGTCACAAACCAACGAAAATACTATTTTAAAATTAAGCGTCACAAACCAACGAAAATGCTGTTTACAAAATTAAGAGTCACAGACCAACGAAAATGCTATTTCAAAATTAAGCGTCACAAACCAACGAAACTACTATTTTAAAATTAAGCGTCACAGACCAACGAAAATGCTGTTTACAAAATCAAGAGTCACAGACCAACGAAAATGCTATTTCAAAATTAAGAGTCACAGACCAACGAAAATGCTATTTCAAAATTAAGCGTCACAAACCAACGAAAATACTATTTTAAAATTAAGCGTCACAGACCAACGAAAATGCTGTTTACAAAATTAAGAGTCACAGACCAACGAAAATGCTATTTCAAAATTAAGAGTCACAGACCAACGAAAATGCTATTTCAAAATTAAGCGTCACAAACCAACGAAAATGCTATTTCAAAATTAAGCGTCACAGACCAACGAAAATGCTATTTTAAAATTAAGAGTCACAGACCAACGAAAATGCTATTTCAAAATTAAGCGTCACAAACCAACGAAAATACTATTTTAAAATTAAGAGTCACAAACCAACGAAAATGCTATTTCAAAATTAAGCGTCACAAACCAACAGAAATGCTATTTCAAAATTAAGCGTCACAAACCAACGAAAATGCTATTTTAAAAGTAAGAGTCACAGACCAACGAAAATGCTATTTTAAAATTAAGCGTCACAAACCAACAGATATGCTATTTCAAAATTAAGAGTCACAGACCAACGAAAATGCTATTTCAAAATTAAGCGTCACAAACCAACGAAAATACTATTTTAAAATTAAGAGTCACAGACCAACGAAAATGCTATTTCAAAATTAAGAGTCACAGACCAACGAAAATGCTATTTCAATATTAAGCGTCACAAACCAACGAAAATGCTTCTTTCACCACTTATCAAGGCTAAAATAACACTCGAGGATAAGGGTTAACGAGATTAACAGTTTGACCGTTGACTGATGATGAATACTATGAGAGGATTGGAAATGTCAACATACCACCCAACTAAAACAACAGCCGAGCCAGAAAACAGCAATACTTCCCCCTTTGTCAGAAACATCGCTGATGGGATGTGAGGACTAAAAGATAAAATATGAGGCGAGAGTAAGACTGAAAACCTTTTAAAATTGCATTTTTTAATAATTTAAAAACTCTTTAAGTCAAACAACCCCAATTTTAGTCACATATTGTAGTATAAAGACCTAAACAGCTATTTTCCGACTTTTCGCTGGCCTTCACATAGAGACACACACATGAGAGACTTTCACAGATTTCTAAACACAACACCCGGTGAAGCACACACATGCTGCTCAACAAAAGTACATGTACACAAGTTCATAGGTGCATAAACTCCCTCACTAAATACACCCTGTTAAACATTCACATAAGTCCATACATACACACTCTTACTAACAAAATAAAGGGACGCTATTACACACACACGCAAATCTACATGCATACCTTATTTACACACACATAAACGAACAAGGCAACAGCCGAAATGAACGGGAGTACTGATAGAGGCTGATCTTAACATAAAGTGTGGCTAAGTGGTTAACGACGCGGACTGGGTGTGCCGGTTTCGAATCCAGTTCGTTCCACAGAAACACTTTCATCAAAAGCCACACTTGACCTTGTGTCTAACCTCCTGGAGAGGAGGTAAATAAAATAATAATCCCTAACAAAAGCATCGTCAAATGAAAGCAAAACAAGGCCCTTCTATAAATGACAAATTATATATATTTGTTTAAGTAACCTACACCGTTGGGTGTAGGTTGTCAGAGGTGTAGACAGTGAATAAAGTTTTAATGAAGTAAATGTCGGCTGCCGTAAGTATTTTCTTGTAACAGTATGTCTTCAAGTGAAGATGTTCTTTCTCAGTGTCTCGTCGACAGGAGCAGAATAGTGTCGACGTCTTTTTCCGTGGGTGCCTAAAAGCTCTCTCCCCTCTCTCTCTCTCTCTCTCTCTCTCTCTCTCTCTCTCTCTCTCTCCTTCTCTCTCTCTCTCTATCTATCAATATATATATATATATATATATATATATATATATATATATATATATATCCTTCTCTCTCTCTTTCTCTCTCTCCTTTTCTAATATAAACATTGCCTAACGCTTCTAACAGATTATCTCTCTCTTTCTTTCTCTATCCCTCTTCCCTTCTCTCTCTCTCTTTCTTTCTCTCTCTCTTTCTATCTCTCTTTCCTTCTCTCTTTTTCTCTCCCCTTCTCTAATATAAACATTGACTAACGCTTCTAACTGACTCTCTTTCTCTCTCTCTCTTTCTCTCTCTCTCTCTCTCTCTCTCTCTCTCTCTCTCTCTATATATATATATATATATATATATATATATATATATATATATATATATATATATATATATATATATATATCTTACTCTCCGTGTCTGCAACATCCCAAAGGGTTTTCAGGTTGAGTTCCTAAAAGTCCGGTCGAAATTAATCCGCCCAGAAGTCTGGCTGCTCATGTTGCAACCAAACTACTTCACTAGGGCTGGTTTCCGACAGGCGAAAGTAATACCAATGTCTATGACTGCTACATACTCAGTGTCTTCTTACTCCTAGAACATTCGTTGGACTCTTTGAACTCTCAATTTTTACTAACCCTTCATTTTAATTGTCTAAACAAGTTATCGAATAAAATTACTTAATGTTGTGTAGGTAGACTTTGACATTTATTCTTTTTAATTTGATAATGTCTTTATCGTCTTCACATGACTATTGTCACAATCAACACAACGATTTTCATGAACTCTGGTTGCCTAGTTTATTAAAGATTAAGATTTGTTGATAAAAAAAAGCGTTAAAACGCTTTTTTAATTTTTATTTGAACAAAATATTCAATTTTCGGTAAACGCGAAAGTCAAAGTCAGTGTCAGCGTGACTTGCTCAGGTCGTCGCAACCCGCACAGCAACTCTGAAACACCGCGATCAGTAACAAGTCGTCCGCGATCTCCAACGATCCGAACGCACCACTCATACTCCACGCCATTGTAGACGTGGCCACCCTCGACGTCCCTTCCTTTCGATAAATCCCTCTGATATGTGCCTCCCGATCTCTTCATGTGGCCAAAGAACGTGAGTTAAACCATGTTGATGAGCCAGTAGACGGGTGCACCAAGTCCTTCTCGTGTGCCTTTATTCGTTATTCTTTCGATGTCTGCTTTTTTTCAGTGATTCACATCCGTAAGTTTCTACCGAAAAAAAAATGGACAATTGTGGATTTTTCTTTGAGCTTTTCACATAGGCAAAAGACGGTGTAGTGCCTGCATGCTCTTCGCTAGCCGAATGTCAAATGTCAAATGTCAAATGTCAAATGTCCGTACTGCTGTCACCATACACTGTAATCAGAGTAAAATCTTCAAAAAGCTAAAAAAAACTGTGGGTTCTTTTAAGATTTTGTTGAGTCATTTGAACTATTTTGACCTTCGAACCCGCCGTAAACATTTATTCTAGTTTTACAAAAAGAGTTCGGTTTCATATCAAAATGTAACGTAAACAGAACCACCTTACGCAACGTAGCCTAAAATAAAAAACGCCA
Organism: Sepiola atlantica; assembly: GCA_963556195.1. NCBI lineage: Eukaryota > Metazoa > Mollusca > Cephalopoda > Sepiida > Sepiolidae > Sepiola > Sepiola atlantica. The sequence goes on from OY744529.1 coordinate 45,011,551, forward strand.
AAAGTCTTTTTTTATATTTTAAATTTATTTTCCCCAAAAAGTAATTTATGGCAGGTAGGTTGTTATAAAAAGAAATAACATTACTATTTTTTTTTAATTAAAAGCCATTTTGTCGATCACTCGAGGGTCTCGACCGCCACTTCTATATTATAAAGCGAAGTCGAATTTATAATCTTTTTTTTCTTTTATTTTTACTATCGAGGTCACCGTTTATCAATGCCAAGAACCATTCGAGGATAAAGATCAATGAAACAGGAATGATTGCCAGTCGAAAATATGAGGAACACTATGGGAGTACTAATATTTATCAATGAAATGAACTGTGTTTGATTATTTTGGGGGTCGGTCCATGGCAGGAATTTGTTGACATTGGTCTTGAAGACGACCAAGTTGTAATCGGCAGGAAAGCAGTCCCGCAGTAACGTGTTCCACATGTGGTAATCCCTTGCAAAGAAGCTCTAACGATGAAAATTTCGCCTGACGCTAGGCACATGGAGGGAGAAAGGAAAGTCTTTTGTCGTTGTGATAGTAAGATGAGTTCTTGCTTTGAATGTCTTACAAGGAGGAACAAAAGACTGGAGCTCAGTCGAGCACCTTCAATGGAAATAAGGATAGAGTAGAGTGAGACTAAAGGCGTCTCTTCTGTAAGGAAGGGTCTCAGTCGTCACCTCTGAATTGTACTTAGTTTTGGAATGAATAAGACCACTTTTCGTCATTGTTCGGAAAATGATATATTTTCATGTTTTCCCCTTCTATTCTCCATTTTAAATTTAAGAGAAAGTAGAGTTGTTTAGCGTTTCATTTTAATGACGTCATAAAATGAAAGCAGACAAACTTTTCTAGAAAAGAAAATTTTGCATGGATATACCCTCCTACCCACCACCAATTGTCCATATACCCAAAGTCACTGTCTTTTTAAGGTTATCTGTCTTCCACCTTCGCTTCGTTGTGGGAGGCGCTCTGTTTGGGTTAAATTTTAATAGCAAACTGCACCACTATAAAGCTAAAATAAATTAATATGAAGGTGAGAATTCTGAGGCAGAAGCAATGCAATGTTGAAAAATCGGAAGGTGGAATAAGAATAAACAAAAATAAATGACAAGAAACGGTAAATCTCAAATCAATTCATTTATATTTCAAAATGTAAATATAAAGACAGTAAATTGTAAAATTGGTGGGCTTACTGTTAAATATTTAAGGTCCGGAATGGTAGAGACTTTAGTCATTTCGAGAGTAACAACCTCTCTTTTTCAAAAAGAAAACAAAAGTTGGACTGGCTGTGTCAGTTGAAGAAAGCCAAATAAATATTTTTTTAAAGAAATTTGCGATACCTCCAACTAGAAGGAAGAAAATGCCTGAACTATCGCAGATAATAGAACAGATATTACACTATCCTCTACCAAAGAAGAGGGAAATGCCTGGGATGGTAGTCTCATGACAACAGGACAGACTACTACTCTACCCCCCCCCCTCAATCGAATAATGAATGATAGTACATTAATATAAAATGGTCTAGTAAACTGAATAAGATAGCACATTTAATAGAGGTAATAGTATAGTTTCGGCTTCAGACAGACAGATAATAAATCTCCATTAGCAATAAATGATTGCTGTTGTTATTTTAATATTTCATCTTGAAGCCATCTCCGCCCATTACAATGTCCCTGTCATGTTTGACAAAACAACAGTAATAAATAATAATACGTTGTAGACTTGCGAGTGGAAATCCAATCTGTGTTGACCTAAAGAAGAACACGTGGTCGTCCATCGAGTGACACGTTGTTAACTCTTGTCTCTATAAAAGACGAAGACACATGGGAGGCAATGATCAGAACTTTTGTCATTCTGTCAACATCAGTGCCGAGAGAAGTTTTGCCACCAAAAAGAAAACGCATCATGAATTATCTTTTCCTGTTCGGTCTCTTCATTGCGGCCGTGTCTGCGAGTAAGTACACGTTTTGACGCTTTTTTAAAAAACTATTATTCTTGACGAAGACGAAGAAGACATTCTTTTAGATTTACTGTATTCTTTTATTCAATTCAGATATTCCACTTTCCCGTTTCTAGTTGCGTACACACATCTCTTCCAGGGTTTTTTTTCCGTCATCTCTGCTCGCAATCTAGTATTTCCAGAACTAAAGACGCAGATTTGAGGGAGACAACTTCTTTTCTATACGTGCAAGTATTTCCATAAGGGGATCTGTTGCTCGGACACGTTTAGGGGTTATATGTTAATTTACAAATGAGGCGCGTTTAGTTTGTATTTTTGTAACAGTGAAAAGTCACGGTTGCTCTCTTTTAAAATTAAACCGTGCATCAATTCTTGTGCGCTCCTTTGATATGCTTTTTGGGGGGAGTTAGGTTTTTTTTAGGGAGGCGCTATGTTGTCGTCTACGTTAACTAAACAAAACCCTTCCTCAGAAACCTAAAAAAAAAAACTCCCTTAACCCTACCACTAACCCTAAATCCGATTGGAAACGCCTCCTATAAAAACCCTCCGAACAAACTGAAAAAAAGCTCGTACCTTTTTTGGGGCGTTGCCACCCGGACTTAGGGTTTAGAGAGTTTTTCTTTTAAGTTGCTGAAAAACGCTAAACTTTAATCATAATTTGGGATATTTGCAAGCTAAAATTGTTTTTTTAATCCGCAAAAATCAGAAAAGAAATTAAAAATCATTCTTGAACACTCAATGAACCAGAGAATTAAGCATTTTAAGAAGAGGAAGGGAAAAGAAAAGGAGGAGAAAAGAAGAGGAAAGAGTAAGTTGAACGAGGGGGGGGGTAGACTACTTTGACTTGTCATCGCTACGAAAAAAAAACAGACAAAACGAGTCGTAAAAAATGGCCGTTTCATTTGGGAGTTAGCAGCTTCTATATAATCCGCTTAAGGTTAACATTGTATTTTCTTTAGTCTGTCACGCTTGCTTGAAATAGTGGAGGTCTGGTTAGTGCTCTACCTCTCGGTCTTTCCATCTTCCGTGCTCCTCCACGGCCATTTTGTATCGTACCAGCCGAGACTGGTGCCACCACATGCGTATTCTATTGTTGTTGTTGTTATTATTATTATTATTATTATTATTATTATTATTATTATTATTATTATTATTATTATTATTTCATAATAGTCTAAACCTTTTGATGTTTTAGTTGGATTTTTTTAACATCAAGTCAATTACCTTGACTTTAGACATTAAAGCTGTACCTTAACACTTTTAACGTTCCTAACAGAAAAGCCTTTTGTAGAATTGGAAAATAAATTGTCCCGTCAATTTTGCTTTTAGTTGTTGTGGTTCCAAGCGTTTACATTACAACGGAATCAGCTTGACTTCTTTACATTTCCATAATCTAACTAATTCCCATTTTAAATCTTTATTTTTTTTTTCGTGTTCTTTCTCCTACAATCATCATCATCATCATCATCATCATCATCATCATCATCATCATCATCAGTATTACTATTATTATTATTATTATTATTATTATTATTATTATTATTATTATTATTATTATTATTATTATTATTATTAGTAGTAGTAGTCTCAACTTTTGGATGTTTTTAGTTGGGGTTTTGTTTTTTTGTTTTTTTGAACATCAAGTCAATTCCCTTGACCTTAGATATTCAAGCTGTACCTTAACACTTTCGCCGTTCCTAATAGGCAAGCCTTTTGCAGAATTGGAAAAGAAATTGTCTCGTCAATTTGTTTAAGCTTTTTGGTGGCTTTTCGTTATGGTTCCAAGCGCTCCAATAACAACGGGAATCACCTTTACTTCTTTACATTTCCATAGTCTAAATAATTCCCATTTTAGATCTTGATATTAATTTTCGTGTTCTTTCTCCTGCACTCTGGTATCGAAAGGGCAGACTATATCAATGATTAAGCAAGTTCTCTTGTTTTTGTTTAGAAAGATTAAGTCGGGTTTTGAATGTTCAAAAACCTTATCAGTTTGTATGCGCATGTCCCAAAGAAGTTTGACATTGTCGTTTTCCTGTACCACTTCTGGCTTATGCTCATACCACTTCTCATTGTGGTCCAATTCATAAAGTTTGCATACATTCCAGTGTAGTACCTGAACGACTTTGTCGTGTCTCCATTTTTTATACTCGTGTTGTGCTAGCATTAGGCATTCAGATTCAATATCCGCTAAGGTTTTTTCCCTTTCATTACACAATCGGCATATCGGTGATTCTGAAGTTTTGTCAATGTAATGTTTGATGGGCCTAGTGCGGATGGCTTGTTCCTGGGCTGCCATTAAGATGCTTCCGGTAGATCTTTTGAGATAACCACTGACCAACCAATTCCAGCTGTCATTATCTCTAAATGCAGTATTCTTAAAAAAATGCACTGTGTAATTTCTTTCCAAATAATTTTAATCCTCTCTCTTGTAACCGTTGATTCTTTTTCACCCCAGTTCTTAGTATTTCTTCTCTTTTCAATTCACGAAGAAGGATATCATTACTTTCAGAAATATATTTATATAGACAAGCTTCTTCTATATTCACAACATCTTCAACACTAAATAGACCTCGACCACCTTCCTTTCTAGGTAGATACAATCGATCTGCATCTCCTTTCTTTGCAAAATCTCCATAAATTGTAAGCATTTCCCGTGTTTTGGTATCCAAACATTTTAGTTCATCTACATTCCAGTCAAGTATACGGGCAATATATCGAATGATAGCTACTGCGCTGGCATTGATAGCATAGATTGTATTTCGACTGTGGAGGTGTGATTTAAGAATGCCCCTTACTCTTCTGTTCTATTTAGCTGTGACCCGGTTTTTCATTCCCTTCTTTTTAATCTTATCCGCCTCCAAAATTCCCAAGTATTTGTATTATTATTATTATTATTATTATTATTATTATTATTATTATTATTTGTATTATTATTATTATTGTTGTTGTTGTTGTTATTATCATTATTATTAGTAGTAGTAGTAGTAGTAGTAGTAGTAGTAGTAGTAGTAGTAGTAGTAGTAGTAGTAGTAGTAGTCTGTAACTTTGTATCTTTCTCTTCCACATAGACCCCATTTCGGATCGCATCGACAAAATCGAGTCGAACCTGACCCACCTGTGGGACATGGTCCATGACATGGAGGAGCACCACGGCGACGGTGTCCACATCCACTTGCAAACGGACAATCAAGATGGCGAACACAGCCACGAGAGTGCGCACTTGAAAACCGACGAGAGCGGTGCCCACGTCTACTTGCACATGAACATGCACGACGATTTTGCTGAGATTTTCGAAGAGGGCGAATTCGCTGAGGATGAATCCGGTCATCATCATCACCATGGCGATCACACCGATCTTCCCGATGAGAATGGTGAACACCACGGCGCACTTGATGACCACAGCGACGCCAAAGACGACGACGACCACGATGACGATGACGACCACCATGACAAGGACATGAAAATGGAGCATAACGACTTGGGAAAGCATCACCACCACCACCACCATCACCATCACCACCATCGCCGACAATACCACCACAGAGGTAAGTACATCAGTGGCCTGTGCAGCAGGTGTTTGCGCCCTAGGCAAGATCTCCTTGAATATCTCGATAATCTAATGTAACTATAGTAACCCCCACACGCACACGCACCCCCAACACCAACCCCACATCCACATGTAGCTACATAGTTTTTAACCAAGCTGTTCTGATTTTAGTTTACTAAAAAGGATTCACCACTTACCAAGGCCAGGTGCTACTCGAGGATAATGGTTCTACTTATTTATGATCCGGATTTTCATTCCCTTGTTTTTAATCTTATCCGCCTCCAAAATTCCCAAGTATTTGTATTTGTAGATGAAATGATTGTCAGAACAAAGTCTGAATATTTGCGGGGACGGTTCTATGTAGGAATCTGTTTACATTGGCTTTGAATGGATCTCTCCGCCAAGAAAGGCCCTTCTTTGATAAGCTCCTAGAACTGACTTTCACTCATCACATGAAATGGAATACTTACATCACATCTGTTGCCGGGAAAATGGTTGGATCATTCTACCGCTATAGATTCGACCGCCTTGTGATACTATTACCCCTAACCCTCCGCACACAGCCATGAATGTTTAGTTTTGAAATGATTCACAAAAAAATGAGTTATCAGCAAATAAGATAAGTGGGCGACAATGGAAAGGCTAATGAATCTATTGAACTCCCCAGATGGATGGCGTCCTGATCGTTGGTGGTCACTTTCCGAGTAGTCGGATAACTATGAACTGAGAAGAGACGGATGTTGTTGTTTCCGGTGATCAGTAAAGAATGACTGAGAAAGGGACCGGCATCGAGTATTTCCGATCGAAGGTGGGTATATTGAGGAGACGGGGCATACGGGGGTTAGTCAGAGTTCGGCTTAGAGAAGATTGGGGTAGACCCGAGTGAGACGAGATAGAAGGCTGGAGACGAAGTAGACAAGCAGACCAGTTCATAGGGGCCATACGACGGGTTTAGTCTTTAAGATGAGATTCTGTATTTGAAAGACTGAAATTTAACTAAGATGTGAACGCTAGCGGCGGAGCCTCGACGACACACACACACACACACGCACATACGCCCGTTACTAATAAGTCAAACACAATTTATATATACAGCATATATATATATATATATATATATATATATATATATATATATATATATATGTGTGTGTGTGTGTGTGTGTGTGTGTGTGTGCTTGTTTTTTTATTTTTTAAAAACGGTTCTCTCTCTCTCTTTCTCTCTCTCTCTCTCTCTCTCTCTCTCTCTCTCTCTTATTCTCTTTTCTTCAACTCTCAATTCGTTCAGGTGATCAGGGCGAACGGTACACGCTAGACGAACAAGGCGGTCGGCTTGAGTGTCAACATAAAGATGTTAATCTCCGTAAAGATCATAAAAAGGATGCAAAACTGTTCTGTTCGTTTTTAAATCCATTAAATCGCTGGATGTTAATTCTTTCAGCAAGGTGGGTTTCTATTTCAATCAGCCGAGTGTTACATCTTCCAGCCAGGTGGGTGTCTGTGTCAATCAACCGGGTGTTATTTTTTCCAGCCTAGTGTTATGTTCGGTACTTCAGCTTTGATATTTAACACATTTAGGCGACCAATGAAACGTACTCGGATGAAAATTTTAAAAACAAGAAAGCCTTTAATTTTAGATATTTTCTAGAATCAAAATCAAGTAATGGATTATGATCAACATTTTAGTAAGGGTTCTAGACATAAGGTTTAGTAGAATTATATCTTGGTTTTAATATTTTTACGGTGACATAAAAGTGATGCAAAACTGTTCTGTTCGGGGAATTAATTTTACTCATACACACACGTATACACACGCACGTATACACACACGCACATATACAAATGTGTGAAACATTTTTTTCAAACTGTGCGTACAATAATATGAAATGAACGCTCACCCGTAAACCGATGGAGCCCCAGTCATATTTCTTGGGTGGTTAGACATTGATTTTCTTTGTTTCCGACCAAGAATATTTTTAATTAAAAATAAAGAAATAAAAATTTTCGACCCCACCCCAATTTTTGTTACTCACCCCTATAAATGCATATTTTTAGTTAAAAAATTTTTTTTAAATAAATTTTTGTAACCACCCCCCCCCCCCCCAAATGCATGTAAATATTTTTAAGGAAAAAGTGAAAAAAAAAATTTTTTTTTTACCTCCCCCCAAAAAAAATAATCGCCCACCATGAAAAAAAATGTGTCTTGCATTTTAATTGGCCAATTTTGTGGATTGAATACGTATACACTATTATAATCTAATGCGTAAACCAATACTAGTTAGAACAATACGTATACACTATTATAATCTAATACGTAAACTAATACTAGTTAGAACAATACGTATACACTATTATAATCTAATAAGTAAACTAATACTAGTTATAACAATACATATACACTATTATAATCTAATAAGTAAACCAATACTAGTTAATACAATACATATACACTATTATAATCTAATAAGTAAACCAATACTAGTTAGAACAATATGTATACACTATTATTATCTAATAAGTAAACCAATACTAGTTAAGAACAATATGTATACACTATTATAATCTTATAAGTAAACCAATACTAGTTAGAGCAATATGTATACACTATTATAATCTTATAAGTAAACCAATACTAGTTAAGAACAATATGTATACACTATTATAATCTTATAAGTAAACTAATACTAGTTAGAACAATACGTATACACTATTATAATCTTATAAGTAAACCAATACTAGTTAGAACAATATGTATACACTATTATAATCTTATAAGTAAACTAATACTAGTTATAACAATACATATACACTATTATAATCTAATAAGTAAACCAATACTAGTTATAACAATACATATACACTATTATAATCTAATAAGTAAACCAATACTAGTTAGAACAATATGTATACACTATTATAATCTTATGAGTAAACTAATACTAGTTAGAACAATACGTATACACTAATATAATCTAATAAGTAAACCAATACTAGTTAAGAACAATATGTATACACTATTATAATCTTATAAGTAAACCAATACTAGTTAGAACAATATGTATACACTATTATAATCTAATAAGTAAACCAATACTAGTTAAGAACAATATGTATACACTATTATAATCTTATAAGTAAACTAATACTAGTTAGAACAATATGTATACACTATTATAATCTAATAAGTAAACCAATACTAGTTAAGAACAATATGTATACACTATTATAATCTTATAAGTAAACCAATACTAGTTAGAACAATATGTATACACTATTATAATCTTATAAGTAAACCAATACTAGTTAAGAACAATATGTATACACTATTATAATCTAATAAGTAAATCAATACTAGTTAGAACAATATGTATACACTATTATAATCTAATAAGTAAACCAATACTAGTTAGAACAATATGTATACACTATTATATCTAATAAGTAAACCAATACTAGTTAGAACAATACGTATACACTATTATAATCTAATAAGTAAACTAATACTAGTTA
>OY744529.1:45025561-45343061 GCA_963556195.1 Sepiola atlantica
GAAAAGGGATCGATCACACGTGACCATGCAAAGAAGAAGAAGAAGAAGAAGAAGACATCTAGCTGGCTCTGAAAAGAAGGAGCGTATTTATATGAGGAGTGACTCATTAAGCTGGGTGTGAGATTAGCAGTAACTGGACAGTTTGAATTTGTTGCCGGTAGTGAGACGAAAAGAGATTCGCGCAGTGGAAGATTTCGAGTTACCTAATTGATATTTAAATCAAGCCTAAGTAATATTCTCTATAGTCAGTCCGATATCTTCCACTGCGCGAATCTTATTTCGCCTCAAATTCGTTAATGGGCGAATCTGTTGGCAAGAAATATGTTGTTTGTTTTGACGTGGAGATTGGACATATATTTTTGTGTGCGTTTGCAATCTTCATTCGATGATGCTGATGCTGTTGTCGTTGTGGTTGTTTGTTGATGCTGAAGATCTGTCTATGGCGCTAGCATGGCCATATAAGATAGTAATTGTGCCAATGGAGGTTTGGGGCTGAGATCAAATCAGCGCATGGTTCGTTGGCGGGAAAAGTATGAGTTTTTTTTGTTTTTTTTATACACCCCAAACAAGACACATAGCCAGTGAAACGTAAAGGGCTACTGTAAATTAAGGACCATGCTTACAGGGACACTCTAAGTAGGGAGTTGAGCAGCGAGATGTCTGTTCACATTCCTTTTAAATTTCTGCGTGTTGGTGCAGTGCAGAGAGGAAATTCTAAAGGTTAGCAGTTCGAGGAAAGAAGCTATTAGAGTAGGAAGCCTTCCGGCACCTGGGGACCTCTACAGTAAAGGGACGGGATTTTGCTGATTGTCGGGTTGGTCGAAGGTATTTAGGGCGATGAGGCACGTGGAAACTGGCTGTCTTGTGAGCTCCCATGGCGATCTGGTTCGCCGTTTTTATTGGCTGTTTATAAATTTGCATACAGAAGGTTCTGAAATATGTTTCCTTCCGCTTCTAATACGCTGGTAGGGGTTAGGGTTTGTGTAGGCGTTTAGATTGAGCATGCGCACAGTCATTTTGTGTTAGGTTGAGCATGCGCACAGTCATTTTGTGTTAGGTTGAGCATGCGCACAGTCATTTTGTGTTAGGTTGAGCATGCGCATAGTCATTTTGTGTTTAGTAGTCGGGCTGATAACATCTCAAATTCAGTCAGTCTCAACACGATCATCAAGTCAACTTTCCTCGATCAACGATTATTAAACATTAGTTAATCAGCAAAAGAATGCTGGGGAGACAACAGACCGAAATTTAATGAATGAAATTATAAACAAGGATACTCATTATATAATTTTTTGTTTAACTATTAATCCATATAATTTTATTTTCAGTAATCGCCATGTTGGAGATTGGAGCAATATCGTTTGTGACAGTAATAATGAGATCGAGCATGAATTTTATGAACGTTTGTCTCATTTGTCCGGACCTCATTCCATCATGAACCGATCGATTGTGGTAAGTACGTTCTAACCGTCACGACAAGCTTTTCAGAAGAGGCCATTTAATCAAGGCTGTGAATATTTTGTTTTTAAGTATCGATTCTTGATTCGACAAGATCTACAAGCAGCAGTTTCTTTAAGCCAACCAGAGAAGCGCGGATATTCACTGCCGAGAATTAGCGCGTAATATTAAAAAAAAAAAAACAAGCACAGCATTTTTGCTCTCTTTCCTGGTCTTATTTCAGAGACAACACACGTGCGTACATCACAATCCAACCTAGGTCCGTTATGGATAAAAGGCCCTCGTCAAGTAACTCAGATAAGACGAGAGACATACGCGAGCTACTAAACACAGCGGCAGCATATATACACTGCTAACCGAACTCTCTCGCACATGAGTTCATATACACACTCTCTCATTAATAAAATAGGTACGCTAATATACACACACACGCGCGCGCATCTTCATGTCTATCCCATTTAGACACACACATAAACCCACACTGTACCAGCCGAAATGAACATGTCTAATCAATTCCTTCTTACACACTAAACAACTGTTTCACTCGGAACGTTCCTTGGACTCTTGTAACTCTCGTCTATTGAAAATACTTTATTGTACATTTTCTTAACAAGTTGTCGATACTAAATTAATATATTTTCGTCTATTTCGAATCCAATATACAATATGCCTGATATATAATTAAAGGCGTTAATATACGTCACCAAAAAAAAGAAAAAAAAGGTCCTTTAATATTTCGGAATTTTTTTAGATGAGGAATAATTCAAATAATTCATATCATCAACCTTTATCTCAAAAATTCAAAAACATTATATCAAATCGGTACGGACCCGAATTATTACGAAAATGGAAACGACTCGACGCTCTTTCTGTTTCATAAAGACATCACACATTTTGAATTGTAACGACTATGGTTCGTTGGAGAGAAAAAACATTCTTTTCACCATTCACCAACAACAGCCATTGTTGGTCAGAAAGAAATGTAGCATTAACGAGGTGGTGGACTATCGCTAGATTAATTAACGACTCAAAGATTTTAGCAAAGAGCGAGAAGAGACTGATAAGGTGATAGTTTTGCGGGTCAGTTCTTTCACCAGAATTCTTGAACACTAGTACCACAAAGGGAATTTTCCATCTCTCAGGGAAGCAAGATTCGGCAAGGCATTTGTTGTAGAGTTTGGAGAAGACAGGGGCCAGCTCAGTAGATCATTTTTTTTATTAATATAGTAGGTCTCATGCTTTGGAGTTGTCAAGTTTTGTTATGATATCCCGGACATGAGAAGCGGTGATCAGATCATCGAGTGTGGCTTCTGTCTGCAGTGAGAAATCTGTGAGGGTGCGGGTTGTAGAATGTAAGGCGAGCGGTTCAATCTTCTCAGTTGCTATGGTTGGATAGCGGAGGAATTGTTGCTTGACCATTATTCACCACACTATTATAGATTTTTCAGAAATCCCAAGTTCCTCATTTCTGCGACTCAATGCGTTTTCCGGTCATCTCAGTATACTTACTCTTGGCTTCGGCTATTACACTCTTAAAATGATTTATTGATGCTATAGATTTTTGGTCGGAGGTTACATCGGCCGAAACGTTGTGAGAATAAAACCCAAGATGAGAACAGTAGTCCGAATAATCCAAATAATACAAGAGATGATAAATAACGACATAAATAATAATAATAATAATAATAATAATAATAATAATAATAATAATAATAATAATAATAATGATAATAGTAATGATAATAATAATGATAATGATAATAATAATAATAATAATAATAATAATAATAATAATAATAATAATAATAATAATAATAATAATAATAATAATAATTAAACGAATGAAACATCTATGGGACATTACTAGTGACTACCATACAACGGAACAAAGGATAGCAGATCAAGCAAGACAGATCCTCAAGCGAGGATGGTTCTCGGAGATGGAACTGACGGAAATCAGACAGAAGGCTAATGGCGAAACGGAGCAAGAAACACCACCAAAGGAGAGACCACAGAAAGAGGACGAGCAAAACAGACACACTGAAACTGAAGAGATTGAAGACTACGGAATCACAGAACCAATGGAGATAGAAGACTGCGGAACCACAGAACCTGCTGAGATAGAACTCAACGAAAAAGAAGCAAATGAAGTGGAGAACATTAGACGATACATGTCAGAAAACAAAACAAAACTCCCATCTCTCAGGAATGAAGTAGCGAAGAAGTTACAAGCAGAAACAGAAAGAGTAAACAGACTCCTCGCACACATCCCAACAGAAACTATTACAGACCTAAAAAACCTGATATATGCTGGGGCAAAATCGGTAAGTATGAAACTAAGAAACGAAGAGAATGGACAAAAGAGAGGACCGACAAAACCTGGATGGGAAATCAGACTGGAAACCCAGATCACCAAACTTCGGAAAGAAGCTAAAACCGTGAACAGAAGGAAGGAGGACATGAAACGATTAAGAAGCAAAAATCAGAAACGCAAGGAAAAACTAAATGAGAAACATGAAGAAATAAAACAAAGGATAGCAGCAATAGAAGGAAGACTGAGACGATACAGGTACAAATCAGAACAGAGCAAACAGAACAGGACCTTTGAAAACAATGAAAGCCAGTTCTACAAAAACGTAAATGGAGAAAAAACAACAACAGAGTTACCGAACCCAACAGAAACAAAACAATTCTGGAGCAAGATATGGGAAGAACCAAAAAAACACAACAAGAATGCCCAATGGTTGAAAAACATGAGAGATGAACTGCAGGAAATCGAAGAAGGAACCGAAACAGAAATCAACAAAGAAACGATCAAGAAAATCCTAAAAAAAATGGCAAACTGGAGAGCACCAGGCCACGATGGAATACATGCATACTGGTTTAAAAAATTCACGACCCTGCATGAAAGAATAGCGCAGAAACTGAGCGGATGTCTCTATAAAACAGACGTACCAGAATGGATGACGGAAGGAAGAACAACACTAATACAAAAAGACCCCAAAAAGGGAACGACCCCCGGCAACTACAGACCGATAACATGTCTACCAATAATGTGGAAAATTCTCACAGCACAACTGAGAGAACAAATCTACCAATACCTGGACAATCGTGGACTGCTCCCCGAGGAACAAAAAGGATGCCGGAAAGGACAAAGAGGGGCACATGATCTACTATACATTGATCAAAAGACCCTGAAGGAGGTGAAGAGAAGACAAAAGAACATAACCATGGCATGGATTGACTACAAGAAAGCCTACGACAGAATCCCCCAAACATGGATAATTGAATGCTTAAAGATATACAAGATACCAGAAAGGATTATTAATCTCATCCAGAAAGCAATGGAAACATGGAGACTAAAACTGACAGCCGGAGGACAATACCTGTCTGAGATAAAAATACAGAGAGGCATTTTTCAAGGAGACTCTCTATCACCACTACTGTTTATAATAGCCATGATGCCACTCAACTACATACTCAGAAAGTGTGATGCCGGATACAGGTTTACGGATACAGAACAAAGAATAAACCACCTGATGTACATGGATGACCTTAAACTGTTTGCAAAAAACAAAAAAGAACTGGAAAAGCTGATAAACACAACCAGGATATTCAGCCAGGATATCCAAATGGAGTTTGGAATAGAAAAATGTGCACTGCTAGAGATCAAAAAAGGAAAACTGGAGACGACAGAAGGTATAGAACTCCCCAACCAAGAGGAGATGAGGGCGCTAGGAGAACATGATAGCTACAAATACCTGGGAGTTCTGGAAGCAGACACAATCAAATATACAGAAATGAAAGAGAAGATTGGAAAAGAATATCTACGAAGAACAAGGAAACTCTTAGAAACTAAACTATATAGCAGAAACCTAGTAAAAGGGATAAACACATGGGCTGTATCACTAATAAGATACTCTGGACCATTCATAGGCTGGACCAAAGAAGAACTCAGGCACCTTGACCAAAGAACAAGAAAACTAATGACTATGCACAATGCTTTGCACCCAAAAGACGACACGGACAGACTCTACGTGAAAAGAAATGAAGGAGGTAGAGGACTGGTAAGTATAGAAGACTGTGTGGAAGACACCAAAAAAGAGCTGGAGAAATATGTATCCCAAAACACGGAAAGACTGATCACCACAGCAAGAGACACCAGCCCAACAAACAACCCCGGAAGTACTGAACCCAGAAACAAAAAGACAAGAAAGGAAAAGTGGGAAGAAAAACAACTACATGGACGCTTCATAAGACTCACAAGCGATGAAGCCAATGAAAACAGCTGGGCATGGCTAAGAAAAGGACACCTGAACAGAGAAACGGAATCTCTGCTGACGGCCGCACAGAACAACGCGATTAGGACAAACTTTATTAAAGCAAAGATAGATAAAACCCAGGAAAACAGCAAATGCCGACTGTGTGGACAAAGAGACGAAACGATAAATCATATAATAAGTGAATGCAGCAAGCTAGCACAAAAGGAATACAAGAACAGACATGATAGCATGGGGAAAGAGGTACACCGGGAAATGTGCAAACAACTGAATTTCGAATATGCAAAAAAACGGTACAAACACCAACCAGAAACTGTACTAGAAAACGAAAAACACAAACTCATATGGGATATGAACGTACAAACAGACAAACCCATAACAGCAAGGAGACCGGATATGATAATAATCAACAAGAAAGAAAAAACCTGCAAAATCGTAGACTTTGCCGTTCCAGCAGACCACAGAGTGAAGACCAAAGAGACGGAAAAAAGAAGCAAATATACTGAACTTGCCAGAGAATTGAAAGGAATATGGAACATGAAGAAAGTCAGTATAACACCAATAATCATAGGAGCACTAGGAACAGTCCCCAAAAACATGGAGAAAAAACTAGGAGAAATAGGAATCAAAGGGATAACTGAGACCATACAAAGGACAGTAATGATCAAAACAGCTACAATCCTGAGAAATGTCCTCGAATGCGGAAACCAACCCACATAAGCAACGAATGGAGAACAAACACATGGAAGCACAAAACAACAGAACCGGGGAAAATACAACCGCACGAGAGAGGCGCAAGCATAGGCTGACGCCACGAAAATTATAGACAGAGGGTCGAGGAGGGAAAGCGCAAACCAGACCTCCACTGGAAGAGCGCGGACAGCACTGGGACCTTGGGGAGGCTTGTTGCCACTCGGGCCCCAGAGGGGACCAATGGCCCTTACCAGCGGGAAATCGTTGGTAGGTGGCTGTTGCGATACTGCAAGGTCATCAGCGGTGATGAACGAAAAGAGGTGGAGCATACTGGAAGTCTGAGGAGACTTGTTGTCACTCAGACTCCAGGGAATACCACAGGTTGTTGGCAGTGGGCGATCACTGACGATGACCAGTGTGATAACTCCTAGTGAGTAAATAATAATAATAATAATAATAATAATAATAATAAATAGAACGTAGTTGAGTGTAACCTGAAAAGTCACATTTTGTTGGCTACTATACCGAGATGTAAGGTTGCTCCACTTACCCTTGATACCTTATAATGCTGAATGTTCAACAAGGGATATTAGGTACAATCTGTTTTTTTTTATTCTTTTGTAAGATTATAGCAGCCATAAATACTGACATTTCGTTCTTGGAGAGCAGAACCTTCGATATGGTTTGGTCACACGATGACCAATAAGCCTCCAGGGCGTATCAATTTAGACCGAACCTCTGAGGAACTACTTGTAGACTTTTAGTGATTTACACAGCAATCACAGAGAGTTTCCAGGCATCAACGAAGAAAGACGTCTTCTCTCTGGCCCTAGTCAACTTGAGACCGAACAAGTCTATCCTCCACTGGAAGATATACAACTCGAAGAACTGTGGGTGGTCGACGATTCTTACTTCATTACCTGTGACACTGTCTTAACTTTCGGCAACCTACACCTACCGGTGTAGGTTACTCAAATAAATATGCCGTTGTTATTTATTGAAGGGCTGTTTTCCTTTCGTTTAGCAACCCTTTTGTTACAAATTATCATACGTGTTGGTCTTTTTTTATAGAAATCGCTCTAGATAAGGTACGAAGCCACTTTATGTAAGGAACTGAAAATAAATATTATTTCAAGGTCAAAAACTAGCCAACGATAAGTGTTAGATGGATATATTTCAACCCAGAAAACAGCAATTCTTCCCCTTTGTCAGAAACATCTCTGAGGATGTGAGGACTAAAGGACAAAATAAGGGAAGCGAAAGTTACGAGGCTGCCGAAAGTAAACCCAAGGTTCACTTTCTACTCTCTTCCAATGCGAAGATTAGCTTCCTATAGACTCGACCAAGGATTGAACCCTCATTCTCCCAACCCATTAGCGAACGCTCTAATCATTTTACTAAATGAGTTTATAATTACGCAAAGTTTTTTTTATAAATGACTAGCTATACATACCCAACGTTATCCGTTTTTTAACTTCCGTTTTTGATTCGCTTTTTTACCTTTTTTTAGCTTTTTAAAGCTTTTTAAAGCTATTTTTAGCTATTTTAGCTTTTTTTAGCTTTTTAAAAGCTTTTTTTAGCTTTTTAGCTTTTTAGCTACTTTTTAGCTTTTTTAGCTATACATACCCTAACTTCTCCTAATTAGTTTCCAAAGAATGTCTTCTTGGAGAGCCTAAAACCTTAACCTAAACCTCTAGCCCCAACTCTAACCCTAACCCTAACTTCTCCTAATTAGTTTCGAAAGAATGTCTTCTTGGAGAGCCTAGAACCCTAACCTTAACCTCTAGCCCCAACCCTAACCCTTTCTCTAACCCCTAACCCTAACATTAAAAAAGAGACCGTGCGACACTTCAGACAATTATTCAACAAGAAGTCGCTGAAGTCTCAGTAACTTATTCCAATGACTGGAGAGTTTACGCTAATTTAAACTCAATTGTCGTCATTTTTCCGAAATTCATCAGCAAAATTTTGTCGATCCCAACTCCGGAGCACATACACAAGGAATCGAAAGATCACGGCTTGAAAACGCCAACTATAACTAATTGGTGTTAGGTTAGGATTAGAGTTAGGTTTAATCTGTGTTTATAAAATTATGGGACGCATCTTTCTATATATGAGGATTTTCTAAGAATTTTAATGTCAGTTTTAATGATTTTCTATTCGACAGTTTAAATGCTTTCAAATTCTTTTCAAATTTCGAAAAGTTACGAAATAATTAATTCTATTTTTATCAACTATTAACAAAAACATTAAAATGGCTGACTTGATTACGAAAAAGTCAGAATACACTGTGGTGAATTTAATTTTGCAATTGAATTATGTTTTTAATAGTGTTGTTTATGTTTTACGGCATATCAACTCTTTTGGGATCATTTAATGCTGAAGCATAAGAATTATTGTCAAGGATTTTATATATACGATTAATTGGATGCAAGTTGCTATTTTACCCGTAGCTGGGTGGAAATTTAGGGTTCATGCCTTTCCCAACGGTATTAGTTTGTAAATGGTGAACAGACTAGATAGAATAGGATTCGAACTCAACATAGACGATTCCATAGTCTGCGGTTATATGCATTAGGCAAATTATGCACCACGTCCGAGCCGAATAAATTATATATAAGCAACGACATTAAATCGAATTACATTTGTTTTTCTTAATAACATGGACCAACGCTATAGAAAAGGAAATGCTTACTCATAATTAAATATTGATATTTTAGGACGGAAGTTATTTATGTTTCGGAAATTTTAGATGACGATTGATAATTTGAATTATTTGGATTACAGAATACTCCGAATAATACAAGTTATTTAGATCTAATTTCGAAACTCTGACCAACTTAATTCTATATATTAGATATACATACTAGCAGGACGTTTATCCTGACGTTGCCCGGGAAAATTGAGGACCCCCTCCCCATAAAAAAATGTGTTCTGATTCCTGAACCACATCTAAGTATTTTTATTCGATTTTTGTTATTTTCTATGAGTATAGATGTTCAAGTTATAAATTATTATTTTTAATTCCTTTCAGCTTCATCGTGGTACTGATGACCACGGCAGGGGAGAATCCCCAGACAGCAAGAAATCGGGTGCTGCTGGTGAACGTCTGGCCTGCTGTATTATCACAGAGAAAATGGAAGAGATTGCCTAACGTCCAGGGTTGTACCACCCCTCCTAAATTTTCAAGATGGAAATTAAAAAAGGAAAAAATAATTAAAAAATTAGAATCTAGAAAAACTTTTGTTTGTTTTTTTGTTTTTTTCATTTTTAGATGCATCCTGGCATTTAGATGCGTCCGTCGCCATAATGTGAGGCAAAGTAAAAAATTTCGTCGAATAAATAATAGAATGTTAACAATTTCTGAGCTACTTTCACCAGTAAAGCGTTTAATAATTTGCCTCTAAGCGTAGAGTAGTACGCATTATTCTTTATGTAAGACAACGTTCCGCGCTAAATTTACACTTAAATGT
The DNA here is from genome assembly GCA_963556195.1 of Sepiola atlantica. Taxonomy (NCBI): domain Eukaryota; kingdom Metazoa; phylum Mollusca; class Cephalopoda; order Sepiida; family Sepiolidae; genus Sepiola; species Sepiola atlantica. The sequence continues at coordinate 45,035,466 of OY744529.1, forward strand.
GGCGATCATTATAACCTTATCGATACGAAAATGAGTGAAACGTTGTAATCAGTTAATTCGCGTTCTGCAAGATAAATACCCCCGATCAACAAGACTAGGAGCAAAGTCCCACCCCTTCGTTTTAGGGGTCGGAAGATGCTGAAAAATATTTAATCAAATACCATCTTTTTCTGTCTCTGTTTCAATGACTATATCTACATTCAGCAAGGTCATCAAAAATGCAATTTCGAACTTTATATAATGAGGAAAATAAAATTTATTTAAAAGTTTACTTGAATAGTTTATATGTTTTACACATAGGAAACGACCGTTTACAGTACACTTACATATAGAAATACGCACACACACAATATATATATATATATATATATATATATATATATATATATATATATATATATATATATATATATATATATATATATATATATATATATATTTGTTGGGTTTTTTTTAATGTGAGATTATATATATAATTATTTCCACAATCAGACAACGCTGCAGCCCAGATTGAGAAGAGTAGGTACATTCCACAGTTGTATGTAAATTAATAGACATTCTTGCATGTGGCGAGATAGCTCAGTGGCAGGGTATTCCCTTAGCATGCAAGTGACTCGGGTTTCGAATCCTGAGTTCAGATGTGTTCTACTGATGAGCCCAAAGGAAGGCGAAACTCTAGTCTAGGACTTCCGGTTTGTTTCTTTCGTATGTTGTAGGCTGCGGCGTTGTCTGATTGTGACTTTTGAAAATATTGGTGTTATGTTTATTTTATTTATATTGAACTTGATTAATTAATATATGTATATTTCCAACCCACCTCCAAATTTGACCTTGTTTTTAACTTAAGGGCTTCTTCTCAGAACTGCGTCAATATTTCACTGCTAATGTCATTCGTTTACGATTCTAATCCGGCCCAGGAAGTATTGTTTAAAATGGCCTGATTTCTTCATATTAATTCCGTTTAAGTGCGCTCCATCTACGATTTGAACTCAACATCTCACTATTGGATTTACTTCATTTTTGAACGCTTTGCTATGCTACCTTCACGAAACTTTTTCTTCTCCATCTGAATCTCCTTCCATTGGACACCTTATCAACGGACAATTACCATCTAGACAAACCCCATATCTTTTTTACACGAACTTTTTTCACCTTCCATTTTCTTAATAATATTTTTTCAAATGTTGAATTTTGGCTTTCCTACTGCCAACTTATCTATCTGTATAATTCCTCTGATGATAAGATGTCGATCTTTGAAAAGCCTTGGCTTAAGGAAAGAATAATAAACATAATTTTATTACAGAATATACCTTGCATTGAACAATCGAAGTTTGAAATAAATCTGAACATTCGTACATGTTTATCACTCTTCGTTCATATATATATATATATATATATATATATATATATATATATATATATATATATATATATGCTGAGATAGACCTGAATAGACTTAGATTATGTCAAGTGAAGAAGTATTTGACAAAAATTTCGTTTATTCCTTATTCCTCTGTATTTTTCTGTTATATTCTGTCCGATTCACATTCTCACAACCTAAATTCTCATATTCATGAGTGTGTATATATGTGTACAAGAGAGAGATGGGGGATGGGAGTCGGCAGGAGGGGGGAGGAAGAAGAGTAACATGGAAGCCTTTACTCTGTGTCGGTGCATTAGACACGGGGGTGGGGGAGGGGTAATTTCCATATTTACGGGTGTGGCCACTGGCCGCTTATAACAAACATTCTGTCCTATATTCAAGGACCCATGTACACTTATGCTTAGTAGAATTTAAATACTACTACTACTACTACTACTACTAATAATAATAATAATAATAATAATAATAATAATAATAATAATAATAATTTGTACAGGAGAACGACAATGTCAAACTTATTTGGGGCATGCGCATACAGACTGATAAGGTTCTTGAACATTCCAAACCCGACTTAATCTTTCTAAACAAAAACAAGAGAACTTGCTTAATCATTGATATAGCCTGCCCCGTCGATGCCAGAGCTCAGGAGAAAGAACATGAATAAATAAATAAATAAATATCAAGATCTAAAATGGGAATTAGTTAGACTATAGAAATGTAAAGAAGTCAAGGTGATTCCCGTTGTAATTGGAACGCTTGGAACCATAACGAAAAGCCACCATAAATGGCTTAAACAGATTGACGAGACAATTTCTTTTCCGATTCTGCAAAAGGCTTGCCTGTTAGGAACAACAAAAGTGTTAAGGTACAGCTGGAATGTCTAAAGTCAAGGGAATTGACTTGAGGTTCAAAAAAAGAAAACTCCAACTAAAAACATCCAAAAGTTGAGACTACTATGAAATGATGATGATGATGATGATAATAATAATAATAATAATAATAATAATAATAATAATAATAATAATAATAATAATAATAATAATAATAGCTGCAATCTTATGGAAAATCCTCGAATGCAGAAACTAACACACATAAGCTACAAAGGCTAACCAGTTACAAGGAATTTACAACGGAAAAAACAGAACCACACGAAGAACAGTACAACAAGAGCCAAGGAACAGAAACTGCAAGAAACAGCACTTCATAATCTCCCCGCCCCAATAAATTACACCGGCCTTAGCTATCACTACACAACAATGAACCAAAGAAACAGAAATTACAAGAAACACTATAAGCTCCTCCCTCTCCCCCCCAAAAAAAAAATTAAAAAAAAAAAAATTTTAAATAAGGAAAGAGAAAAGGAAAAAAAATAAGGAATTGAAAGGAAAAAATTTAAAAATTAAAAAAAATTAAACTTTTTTTTTTTTTAAATTAATTTAAAAAAATATTATTTTATTGATTTATTTATTATTTTTTAACTGGTGCCGGCCTAGGCTGACACCAGACAACATATTTGTAGAGGGTCGAGGAGGGACAGCACAAACCAGACCTCCACTGGAAAAGTGCAGAGAATGCTGAAACCTTGGGGAGGCTTGTTGCCACCCAAATCCCAGAGAAGACCAATTGTCCTTACCAGCGAGAAATCAATGGTAAGAGGCTGTTGCGATACCGCATCGTTATCGAAAAGAGGTGAAGAATACTGGAAGTCTGGGGAGACTTATTGTCACTCAAACTCTAGGAAATACCACTGGTTGTTGTCGGTGAGCAATCACTGACGATGATCTGTGTGAGAACTCCTAGTAAGTACAACAACAACAACAAATAATAACAACAACAACAACAACAACCCCCTCTCTCTCTCTCCAAAAAGAAGCTTGTCACGTTAGAGATATAGAAAAACATTGACCGTTATTTTTCAGCTGGCGATAAACATTTCAAGTCTCGAGCGTATGAATTGAAGACGTATTTTGGGTAGATATACAAATGTTATATTTATTGTGAATTTTAATTTTAACTAATAAGAAGCTTCTGAGATTTCAATTCGGGATCGGGAGATAATATTTTTTGCGTTTTGAGTTGAACGTTATTAAAAAAAAAGAAGCTTGTCACGTTAGAGATATAGAAAAACATTGACCGTTATTTTTCAGCTGGCGATAAACATTTCAAGTCTCGAGCGTATGAATTGAAGACGTATTTTGGGTAGATATACAAATGTTATATTTATTGTGAATTTTAATTTTAACTAATAAGAAGCTTCTGAGATTTCAATTCGGGATAGGGAGATAATATTTTTTGCGTTTTGAGTTGAACGTTATTAAAAAAAAGAAGCTTGTCACGTTAGAGATATAGAAAAACATTGACCGTTATTTTTCAGCTGGCGATAAACATTTCAAGTCTCGAGCGTATGAATTGAAGACGTATTTTGGGTAGATATACAAATGTTATATTTATTGTGAATTTTTATTTTAACTAATAAGAAGCTTCTGAGATTTCAATTCGGGATCGGGAGATAATATTTTTTGCGTTTTGAGTTGAACGTTATTAACCCCCCTCCCCCCTCTCTCCAAAAAGAAGCTTGTCACGTTAGAGATATAGAAAAGCATTGACTGTTATTTTTCAGCTGGCGATAAACATTTCAAGTCTCGAGCGTATGAATTGAAGACGTATTTTGGGTAGATATACATTTGTAAATGTTTATGTGTATGTATATATATATATATATATATATATATATATATATATATATATATATGTGTGTGTGTGTGTAATTTGTTCAATATAGACTGAATGTTTGATAACTTTGCGTCAATTTATTAGACAAACATAGGAGGGGAATCTATCATCTTTCTTTATTTTTTTTTATTTAAGAATATCCTAGAAAACTTATACTATGTAATTAGGTAACATATATATATATATATATATATATATATATATATATATATATATATATATATATGTATGTATGTGTGTATTAGGTACGTGCAAAATCAATGGCCGATTCCCAAAATGTAAAAACATTTTGACCCTTACTTCACTTAAATATTCAGGAAATCAACCAGATTTTATGAAATTTTCAATATTTATTAATCCACAATCACGGAATATAATGAAACCATTTTTTTTGCTTTTGAATCTTGGTGAAAACATATTATTTTTTTTAACACAAAATACACCTTTACTAAAGTTATAATTTTGTATATTAATAAAAAATACAATTTTTTAAATTTTTTTTTAATAAAAATAAAGCATTGTAAGGTTAACAATTAAAAAACATATTTTAAAAAATATATATATTTTGTATATTACGAAAAAGACCCCCAAATACCGTGTTAACAAAATCACTATAACTTGAAGAAAAATTAATATTTGTAATTAGCGATATTATTGTTTAATCAATATTTTCACAAAAAAAAAATAATATAATTGCAAAAAATATTTCATGTGATTTTAATGATTAGAATTTCTGGGAAAATAAAAAATGCGACATAATTATATATTTTCCCTTTCATACATGAACGTGTATCATCAGCGCAATTTTTTTTTTTTTTTTTTTTCAATGTATAAATTGTCAGTGTAGTCATTAACTTTAATTTACTTTTTCACACTTAAAATAAAAAATACACTTTATTTTAAAAAGAATGTAATTTATCGTTACGACACGTTAAGAATAAATCGAGTAACTAAAGTTTTAAATCATGTAAAAAAAAAATGATAAAATTGACGCAGTTCGTAACGTAAAAATATTTTTTAACATTTCAAAAAAGATTTATTTCAAATTCTAAGAAAAAAAATTGGTAAACAGATGTCATCAATAATTAAAAACTAATACCAAGTTTAATATGAACCTCTTTTGTTAAAAATAAAATAAGATGTTAATTGCGTACACTCACAAATATTTTAATTAAATAAGCATTTCCCTTTTTATTATAACAAAATAAGGGTACTTAAATTTGTTTGTAGCGTTAAAAAGAATAAAGAAATTAATAGATAATAATTTTTCAACTTCTATAAATTATTACAAAACCATTTTTATATATAAAGTTAAAAATGATAAATTATAACATTTTTTTTTTCTTCCATATATTTTGCATAGCGATAGTCAATTGGTAAACAAAGGTGTTTGCCGATTATGTGACGCCGGATTTTACTCATTTATGACTTTTGGGGGTATAATTTTCCTAACTTTTAGTAAAATGTGGGATTTTTTTTTTTTTTTTAACTCAATATCTTATGACTTTAATTTAATAATTATCTTTGAAATAGTTCCCAAAAACTTATATTTATCTTTCAAGGGATTTTTACAAGTAATTTTCCCAAAGTTCAAAATTCACTGCATTTTTGGGGTTTTCAGCCGTCGTGATTAGATAATTTATTTATTTTTCACACGTAAATATGCAGTTTTTTTGTTTTTTTTGTTTTTGTTTTTTTTTAAGATTACGTTTAGGCTTTTATCTTTCAAACACAAGAGGCGGCCATTTTTGCACGTGCCTGGTGTGTATATGTATATGTGTATGTGTATATATATATATATAATTATTATCTTTTTTATTTATTTTTATTTATTCATCAATTATTCATTATTATTATTTATTTATTTATTTTTTATTTATTTATTTATCTATTTATTTATTTATTTATTTTTTTATTTTTTTTTTTTTCGTAAATGTTTCTTTATGTATGTGTGATAGTGCACCTTGAACCTCATGAAAATGAGAGAAACACTATCCCTGTGACAGGATCACAGGTAAACTAAGCCTGGGCCTGGTGTTGCCACAAACACTAAACCATGATAAATGTCTATAAACACAAATAAACGCCGTGGGACTCAGAAGAAAGATCTGAGTGTCATGATGGGCAGGTGCTCCCTCGATGGCCAACATGGGGGACCCGGTCCGCATCCTGCGAATGTTGGCCCTTCTCATTTCAGAAACAAGACAACGGACAAGAACCAGGTAAGTAACCTCTCTGATTCCAGGTATGACAAGGACACAGACCAGAGACAAGTAAACCAGAGCGAAAACAGCAAACTGGAAAGATATAGAAAGAAATGGACCATGAAAGAGAACAGACTGGTGATGGAGTGCTACTATAAAAGCCGCTACCCTATAGAAAGAGGCTACCGAAAACGAATGAAACATCTCTGGGACATTGCTAGTGACCCACATACAACGGAACAAAGGATAGCAGATCAAGCAAGACAGATCCTCAAGCGAGGATGGTTCTCGGAGATGGAACTGACGGAAATCAGACAGAAGGCTAATGGCGAAACGGAGCAAGAAACACCACCAAAGGAGAGACCACAGGAAGAGGACAGGCAAAACATACACACTGAAACTGAAAAGATTGAAGACTACGGAATCACAGAACCAGGGGAGATAGAAGACTGCGGAACCACAGAACCTGCTGAGATAGAACTCAACGAAAAAGAAGCAAGTGAAGTGGAGAACATAAGACGATACATGTTAGAAAACAAAACAAAACTCCCATCTCTCAGGAATGAAGTAGCAAAGAAGTTACAAGCAGAAACAGAAAGAGTAAACAGACTCCTCACACACATCCCAACAGAAACTATTACAGACCTAAACAACCTGATATATGCAGGGGCAAAATCGGTAAGTATGAAACTAAGAAACGAAGAGAATGGACAAAAGAGAGGACCGACAAAACCTGGATGGGAAATCAGACTGGAAACCCAGATCACCAAACTTCGGAAAGAAGCTAAAACCGTGAACAGAAGGAAGGAGGACATGAAACGATTAAGAAGCAAAAATCAGAAACGCAAGGAAAAACTAAATGAGAAACATGAAGAAATAAAACAAAGGATAGCAGCAATAGAAGGAAGACTGAGACGATACAGGTACAAATCAGAACAGAGCAAACAGAACAGGACCTTTGAAAACAATGAAAGCCAGTTTTACAAAAACGTAAATGGAGAAAAAACAACGACAGAGCAACCGAACCCAACAGAAACAAAACAATTCTGGAGCAAGATATGGGAAGAACCAAAAAAGCACAACAAGAATGCCCAATGGTTGAAAAACATGAAAGATGAACTGCAAGAAATCGAAGAAGGAACCGAAACAGAAATCAACAAAGAAACGATCAAGAAAACCCTAAGAAAAATGGCAAACTGGAGAGCACCAGGCCACGATGGAATACATGCATACTGGTTTAAAAAATTCACGACCCTGCATGAAAGAATAGCGCAGAAACTGAGCGGATGTATCCGCAAAACAGACATACCAGAATGGATGACGGAAGGAAGAACAACACTAATACAAAAAGACCCCAAAAAGGGAACGACCCCCAGCAACTACAGACCGATAACATGTCTACCAATAATGTGGAAAATTCTCACAGCACAACTGAGAGAACAAATCTACCAATCCCTGGACAAACGTGGACTGCTCCCCGAGGAACAAAAAGGATGCCGGAAAGGACAAAGAGGTGCACATGATCTACTATACATTGATCAAAAGACTCTGAAGGAGGTGAAGAGCAGACAAAAGAACATAACCATGGCATGGATTGACTACAAGAAAGCCTACGACAGAATCCCCCAAACATGGATAATTGAATGCTTAAAAATATACAAGATACCAGACAGGATTATTAATCTCATCCAGAAAGCAATGGAAACATGGAGACTAAAACTGACAGCCGGAGGACAATACCTGTATGAGATAAAAATACAGAGAGGCATTTTTCAAGGAGACTCTCTATCACCACTACTGTTTATAATAGCCATGATGCCACTCAACTACATACTCAAAAAGTGTGATGCCGGATACAGGTTTACGGATACAGAACAAAGAATAAACCACCTGATGTACATGGATGACCTTAAACTGTTTGCAAAAAACAAAACAGAACTGGAAAAGCTGATAAATACAACCAGGATATTCAGCCAGGATATCCAAATGGAGTTTGGAATAGAAAAATGTGCACTGCTAGAGATCAAAAGAGGAAAACTGGAAAAGACAGAAGGTATAGAACTCCCCAACCAAGAGGAGATGAGGGCGCTAGGAGAACAAGATAGTTACAAATACCTGGGAGTTCTGGAAGCAGACACAATCAAATATACAGAAATGAAAGAGAAGATTGGAAAAGAATATCTACGAAGAACAAGGAAACTCTTAGAAACTAAACTATATAGCAGAAACCTAGTAAAAGGGATAAACACATGGGCTGTATCACTAATAAGATACTCTGGACCATTCATAGGCTGGACCAAAGAAGAACTCAGGCACCTTGACCAAAGAACTAGAAAACTAATGACTATGCACAATGCACTGCACCCAAAAGACGACACGGACAGACTCTACGTGAAAAGAAATGAAGGAGGTAGAGGACTGGTAAGTATAGAAGACTGTGTGGAAGACACCAAAAAAGAGCTGGAGAAATATGTAACCCAGAACACGGAAAGACTGATCACCACAGCAAGAGACACCAGCCCAACAAACAACCCCGGAAGCACTGAACCCAGAAACAAAAAGACAAGAAAGGAAAAGTGGGAAGAAAAACAACTACATGGACGCTTTATAAGACACACAAGCGATGAAGCCAATGAAAACAGCTGGGCATGGCTAAGAAAAGGAAACCTGAACAGAGAAACGGAATCTCTGCTGACGGCCGCACAGAACAATGCGATTAGGACAAACTTTATTAAAGCAAAGATAGATAAAGCCCAGGAAAACAGCAAATGCAGATTGTGTGGACAAAGAGACGAAACGATAAATCATATAATAAGTGAATGCAGCAAGCTAGCACAAAGGGAATACAAGAACAGACATGACAGCATGGGGAAAGAAGTACACCAGGAAATGTGCAAACAACTGAATTTCGAATATGCAAGAAAACGGTACAAACACAAACCAGAAACTGTACTAGAAAACGAAAAACACAAAATCATATGGGATATGAATGTACAAACAGACAAACCCATAACAGCAAGGAGACCGGATATGATAATAATCAACAAGAAAGAAAAATCCTGCAAAATCGTGGACTTTGCCATTCCAGCAGACCACAGAGTGAAGATCAAAGAGACGGAAAAGAGAAGCAAATATACTGAACTTGCCAGAGAATTGAAAGGAATATGGAACATGAAGAAAGTCAGTATAACACCAATAATCATAGGAGCACTAGGAATAGTCCCCAAAAACATGGAGAAAAGACTAGGAGAAATAGGAATCAAAGGGATAACTGAGACCATACAAAGGACAGTAATGATCAAAACAGCTACAATCCTGAGAAATGTCCTCGAATGCGGAAACCAACCCACATAAGCAACGAATGGAGAACAAACACATGGAAGCACAAAACAACAGAACCGGGGAAAATACAACCGCACGAGAGAGGCGCAAGCATAGGCTGACGCCACGAAAATTATAGACAGAGGGTCGAGGAGGGAAAGCGCAAAACCAGACCTCCACTGGAAGAGCGCGGACAGCTCTGGGACCTTGGGAAGGCTTGTTGCCACTCGGGCCCCAGAGGGGACCAATGGCCCTTATCAGCGGGAAATCGTTGGTAGGTGGCTGTTGCGATTACCGCAAGGTCATCAGCGGTGATGAACGAAAAGAGGTGGAGCATACTGGAGGCCTGAGGAGACTTGTTGTCACTCAGACTCCAGGGAATACCACAGGTTGTCGGCAGTGGGTGACCACTGACGATGACCAGTGTGATAACTCCTAGTGAGTAAATAATAATAATAATAATAATAATAATAATAATAATAATAATAATAATAATAATAATAATAATAATAAAATAAATAAATAAATAAATAAATAAATAAAAAAAAAAAAACAACAACGAACGTTGACCAGCTACATGTAAGGCGCGATCGAACTTAATTTTTTTTTTCATAGAAAGAAACCCATGCAAACGAAAGTGAACTGAACATGCAAGAAACTATCCACACCAAAACACACGCATTGTTATAGCACCAGTCTCGGCTGATTCCACACAAATGATTGTGAAGGGTTAAGAGGGATGCAAAGATTGAGGAGGGAGAGCACAAACCAGACCTCCACTGGAAGGTTTCGATTAGTATTGGGGGACCTTGGGGAGACTTATTTAGACCCAAATCTCAGATGACCAATAGTCGTTGCCCGCGAGAAATAAATGGTAAGGATGAAAAGACCGAGGAGGAAGAGCACTAACTGGACCTTCACTAGAAGAGTGCAGGGAGTACTTGGACCTTGGGTAGACTTATTGCCACCCAAATTACAGAGAAGACCAATGGTCGTTGCTATCGAGAAATCAATGGTAAACGGCTGTTGAGATAACGCAAAGTCATTTGCAATGGGTATCGACAGAGGTGGAGAGTACTGGAAATCTCACTCCTCCCCTTCTCTCTCCTGGAATATTTTCACTCATGACCGGAAATCTTAGATTTTGATCTCTTTCAGTGGTCACCATTCGACCAAACAAGGACTGGCTGCTTGAGATATCAACTAGAGATAATATTCAGCCAGTGTCCACTCAAATGGAGTTATCTGGAGCCCATATAAGAGTATTACTTTTCTCAAGTAGGCTGGTCTCAGCATGAAGGGTTTAATGAGGCACTTATTTTATTTTTTTAAAAAGACAATTTCTGTGTGGTCCAACTCACAATCAGAGATATTTTCAATTTCTTTTGTGCCTCCACCACCACCTTTTTTCCTTTGGCCGAACATCTATCACCTGCAACGTCTGCCATTCGCATACACAACTATACATGCAGCCTTATGCATGTTTACACTAGTACAGCAATCTATTACTTCTTTAGTACTTACTAGCAAATATATGCTCCTTCCGGTCGCATATTTTTGCTAAGCTGCCGCGTCAGAAATTAACGCTGACGTGTAAACTGATGTAGCCTCAGTCATATTTCTTGGGTGGTTAGACGTTGATATTCTTTACTTATGATCAAGTATATTTGTAGATGTAAGTAAAGAAAAAAGAAATTTCGACCACACACCGATTTTTGTATTACCCTTCTCCATAAGTAGAAATATTTTTAATAATTTTTAAATAAATATTTATTTTAATTAAAGAATTTGATTCAGTAAAATTGTTAAAATCAACAATTTAAAAAACTGAATACAGCAAACAGTATTTTTTGAATTGGAAGAAAGGTGTACATAAAATAAAACGATAAAAAAATCTGTATTCTTTTACTGTAGGATCTGTGCTGAATTTGACGATGACCCAAACACTAACCCTAACACCCACTTTGACTCTGACCCTAACACTGATGATGGAGTCAAAGTTATCGCGGGTCCTAAAGTGTAAAAGCACCAAAAAATCAAATATAGTGAACATGGTTACTTATGTAAATGGTCTCGGAAAGAAAGTTTATCTAATTAAATTTGTTAGAATGTGTGTGTGTTTGTGTGTGTGTGTGTGTGTGGTTTTTTTAGTGGTAATTTTTAAATCGATTTTTATTTAAATTAAACAATTTGATTCAATGAAATTGTTACAATCAACAATTAAAAAAAAACTAAATACAGCGAACAGTATTTTTCGAATCGGAAGAAAAGTGTTTATAAAATGAAACAATGTAAAAATCCGTACTCTTTTATGTGTGTGTGTGTGTGCACGTGCGCGTGTGTGTTTTTAATGACCTTTTTTAATTAAACAATATTTTTCTAAAATCAGTTATATTATTTTTGTTGTTGACAGAAAAGAAAAAAATCACATCTTTTATTTTAATAAATAAAACATGGAATAATTGTGAATTAAAGCTTAACAGCGTTAGTTGAAGTAACACGGTAATACCAGCGTTTGTTTACAAATTACGCGCTTGTATTGCGGCGCGGGTCCTGTATAATGTGTGTGTGTGTGTGTGTGTTTTAATAGTAATTTTTTAATCAATTATTATTTTAATTAAACAATTGGATTCAGTGAATTTGTGTTTTAAAACATAATGGTTTATAACATTAAGAAAATAAACTAACTTAGAACGGTTTTTAAAAAAAAGCACGGTGAATGCTAGCGTTAACGATGGCTGTTTATTCAGTTGCGCCATATTTAATTACCGGAGGGAGGGAGGACACCACTGATTAAACAGCCAATGACTTTGCAATTTTACCGGTACTGGCCGTTGAAATGGTTTAGAAAACACGCCGGTTATGATGAAAATGGCTTTAATTAATTGTATGAATAATGTTTATTAATATAACCTTATCGGAAAATATTGTAAATACATATGTAAATTTGATAATAGCAGTTATAAGTGTATATTTGTAAATATGAATTTAATTGAAGGTTTAAAGGAATGACTTATGTTAATGACAAAACCATCTGGTGTCTGAACGACAGTATATAAAGAACTTCAAAAAGATTAGTTTCAGTCAAATAGTCATACTGGAGTAATTTACTCCTCTCCAGGAGTACTGGAGTTTCGGCTTCAGACAGATACATAAACTCCATTATTAATAGATATCTGTTGTGTATTCCTTGTTGCATTAACCTCTTTTACATTTGTCTTTGACAAACTGTCTTCCTGAGAATAAATATGTATTTATGTATACTCAACTGTTTATAATCTATTGTATCACACTGTGTCTCTCTACCGACGCCGATATGTTAGCCACAATAACAAAACACACAAAATGACGACCGCCCGTACGGGGAAGACACACAGGACGACGTGAGTCGCTAAAAACGGTAAAAGCCAGGACATGAAATAGTCGTCAGCTTTACAGAACGTGATAAGTAATTTGGTTCAGACACATCCTGAAATATAATTTGCTCATAAATACGACGATTTCTCATTTAAGTGCGTCAAGTTAATTGCAGCCGATCCTTTGCGGGATTTGCACGTAAAGAAATTAACAGAGCACATCGCCATCTTTTTTTTTTTTTTGGTGCGTCTTCTCATCTCTGTAACACGCTTTGTCCGTCTGTCACAATTATGGTCGAAATAGAAATGTCTTTGGTCTGTCATGCTTAAGTTTGAAATAGCATTTTTGTTTGTCTGTCACGCTCAAATTTAAAATAGGATTTTCTTTGGTCTGTCATACTTCACTTTCAAATAGTATTTTCTATAGTCTGTCATACTTAACTTTCATATAGCATTTTCTATAGTCTGTCATACTTCAGTTTCATATAGCATTTTCTATAGTCTGTCAAACTTCACGTTCAAATAGCATTTTCAATAGTCTGTCATACTTCAGTTTGAAATAGTATATTCGTGAATATTTCCTGCTTAATTTTAAAATAGCATTTTCGTTGGTCTGTCTCTCTAAAGTTTGAAATGCCATTTTGTTCGTCTGTTGCTTATGCTTTAAATAGCATTTTCGTTGGTCTGTCACACTTATTGATGAAATAGAATCTGCGTCAGTAAACGCACATATTTCTTGTGACTGTCTCACTTGTTTGAAATGGCATTTTTTAAGTCTGTCACCTCTAAGTTTAAAATATCATTTCCGTTAGTCTGTCACTCTTAATTTTGAAATAGTATTTGTATTGTTTAATGTGCAGACTGAATGGACGCATCTCTGTGACGAACTAAATATTTGCTTTTCGTTTGTTCTGTCACGGTTGATGACGTATTTCGTTTTAGAAAAAAAAGATTTTGTGATTGGTTGCAGGAATCATCGTAATTGGTCTTCATCTTCGACTTTCCATTTCTGAAACAATCGCCTGTTATTCTTTCTTTTACGATTTCAACGATGGGAAAATACATTTTGGAATCTTGCTATAAACGAAAGTAGTTTGGGAATCAAACAAATCAAGGGAGGCGCGAGAGCGCTCTATCCCTTAATAAACCACACGAATGGCCTATGCTGGAAATCTCATTTCTTTGATCAATCATAACTCAAAAACCAATAAACCAAATTAGTTAAAACTTTGCACAAAATTTTTATTTGATAGGTTCTATAAGTGTGTAGAATTTCAGCATCATTAGTCAAGGCAACCCAGAGATCCAGAAAGTTCAATCATGAAATCATGTTATCTGTGTGTACGTACATACGTATGTGCCACCCTGTATCTCATAAACTATTTGATGGATTCAGCTGGTTTTGGCAGAGATAGAGGTTCTAGGGTCTAGTTGATGGCATTTTAATTTCAGTTTACCATATACCTTGATTAGTCAAACTACCAACTATATCAGTTATGAGAAGGTATTGTATTGAGGCATAGTCTTTACAAAAGTAGTGACATTCCATGAAAAATGCCAGTATACTGAAATAATATGCCCTTAATAGGGTTAAGATGAAAATTCATATACGCTAAATGTACAAAAGCAAGGAAATTCCCAAATTTTTACACTTTTATTGTCATTAAGGTTATGCAAGCACAACAGGGCTATGTATTTTACTGGTAGGAATTTTTCTTCAGCGCACCTCACACACTTCATCCACTCATGCATAGAGATTTATACTGTAGTGATGTGATAATGAAATGGTTTGGTTGATATGTAGTCATACCCTTAATGACAATAAAAGTGTAAAAATTTGGGAATTTCCTTGCTTTTGTACATTTAGTGTATATGACTTTTCATCTTAACCCCATTAAGGGCACATGATTTCAGTATACTGGCATTTTTCATGGAATATATCTGGGGTTAATAATTATCATCATTATATATTTATCTACTCTATCTAAAGAGGCCATGTCTAAATTTACAGTTAAGGTGGGTGGGAGGGGATTTTATTATACGAAGTCTATCTGAAAAGTAACGGGACTGGATGCGCTATGTGAGCGGAAGAGGTATAAGCGGATTATGTTAGCATCTAAAATAGCATTTTGGTGTTGTATGACTTTAACTTCATTTTTACTATTGAGTCACCACTTGGATATTGTTGGTTTTTTTTGGGGGGGGTGATGTATAAGGCTTCTCCATTAAAAGAATTAAATTTAACAATAGCGATGTCATTCTAAAATGTTTATAGTTCTAACTTTAGTTCCGTATTAATAATATAATTCCCACCAAAACTACCTATTAATATTAACATTAACACCATGGTCTTTACCTGATTCCCCTGAAGATGGACCCGGATGGGTTTAGAAGTACTTGGGACACCAACAGTTATGGCAGATTCATCGGCCAATTCCCCACCGAAACAAAGACCCTGATTCGACAAATGAGAAGGATTCACACGAGGATATCCAGACATAAGTTGTCTGTCATATTCAACAACATTTGTATTACAAGCGTTTCTTTTCGCATTTGTTGAGTTGTTTAGTGGTATTCTCGATGCGTCGAGCAAGTTTTCTGGTCTTCGGTACAGTATGTTTCCGAGTGTTCTTTATTCGGCCATCACTCGAGCGCTTTTCACCTTCGTGGTCAAATTATTAAGGAATATATATATATATATATATATATATATATATATATATATATATATATATATATATATATAATTGATGATGACACGTCCGATTAAGGGCGTATGAATGCAGTTCTCTTCATATTCTTAAAAAAGGGCTCATAGGGCGAAAATAATAAACGCACTGCTAAAACACACCGGTGCCCTATCACTAGTAAAAACAATAATAAAACAAAAAATATACGTAACATCATAGGCGATAAAAAGTCGTGTATAAAATGTGGCGGGCTATTCTGGTCCAGTGGTAAGACGCTAAACTACGGATATTTACATCGAGGGTTCGATCCCTGTCCATATCTTCCTTTAATGCATGCATTTTATAAAAATTTATTAATTAAGGACTATATATACAAAATTGATGACATGTCCGATTAAGGGCGTATGAATGCAGTCCTCGAAAAGAAAAACGCCCAGGGACCGAAAATGATAAACGCAGTAAAAACAATAACAAAAACAAATAAATATATATATATATATATATATATATATATATATATATATATATATATATATATCCAAAACGCAGGCATCCCATCGTATGCGAGAATGGTGATGATGATGGGACGTCAAGGGGAGTCTGACAGATATTCGTACGACTTCCCTTCACCTCACATGATCATTAGCAATTCGCACCACTTCTTCCACTGATAATCGTGTCCATTCGAGCACGTTGTCCATCTACTGCTTTCTCGGACGTGCTGGTCTGCGGGAACCTTGTACCCAACGTTGTAGTATGGTGTTCGCTAGAGTTGGATGTCGTAATATATGGCCGAACCATCGTAGTTTGCAGCGTTTGATGATAATAATTGCTGGCTCGCTGGGTCCCATTAAATCTTCAGCTAATTTATTAACGTAGACATTAGTTTTATAATAATGGTTAGATACGATAAAATAGATATATGCGACAATGGCAGCATACAACACACGTGTTCGATCTGTATTCTTGTATGACTGTGAGACGTGGTCGAAACGTCAAAACGACACGATCCTGGAGACAATTGCTGGTCTCACTCTAAAAGTCTCCATTGCAACGTCTCAACTGTTATAGTCACGTAAGCCTCCATCAGTCATCCGAAACGTTCCAATGGTCCAAAGTCACATTGTAGGCCGCTTAAGACATGGTAGGCATCAGTTGATGACGACAGCCTGACCCTGGCGGGCGGCACAAGCGAAATGGCAACAGACACGAGAAGTTGGAAGTCATTCACGCAACGTTTAGCCTCAATATGGGACACGAAGACGACAAATAATAATAATAATAATAATAATAATAATAATACTAATACTACTACTACTACTACTACTACTACTAATAATAATAATAATAATAATAATAATACTAATACTACTACTACTAATAATAATAATAATAATAATAATAATAATAATAATAATAATAATAATAATATGGAGCATGAAGAAAGTCAATATAATATCAATAATCGTAGGAGCACTAGGAACAGTCTCAAAAATCTGGAAAAAAGACTGGGAGAAAATGGAATCAAAAGGAAGACTGAGACCATACAACGGATGGCAATGATGAAAACAGCTGAAATCTTAAGGAAAAACCTCGAATGCGGAAACCAATCCACATAAGTTACGAATGGTAACCAGTCACATGGAAGTTGCAATCAGACGAAAACAAAAACGCAGAAAGAACACCACAACATGAACCCAATGGACAGAAACTGCAAGATATTTCATAAATTACCCCATCCCCCCCCCCCAAAAAAAAATGATGGCACCAGCCTTGGCTGATACCACACAAAATAGTCGTGAATTGTTAAGTAGAATGGAAAGATCGAGGAGGGAAAGCACTAATCAGACCTCCACTGAAAGAGTGCAGAGAGTACTGAGACTTTGGGGAGGCTTATTGCCATCCAAATCCCAGAGGAGAGTAATGGTCGTTACGAGAGAGAAATCAATGGTAAGCGACTGTTACGATACCGCAAAGTCATTTGCAATGGTTATCGAAAAGAGGTGAAAAGTACTAGAAAAAAATAGAAAAATAAATAAAAAATAATATATATGTGTGTGTGGGGGGGGTGTATAAATAAGACAGCTTCATTTTATATTCCAATAATCATGGTTTTTATTTTCAATTTTTATTTTTTCACATTTTCAAAAAACACAACATTCCTGTGAGATGTATATTTACGACTCGTTTCTCTTGAAAGTGAACCAGCCAACATTATTATATCAATATCGGCTCTGCTACACCTCAAGATCATCAAAAAAATCCACAAAGAAGAAAAGTTCTCGAATTGAAAAGTCTTGAAAAAAGCCTACACCACACTGTGAGTCATTGTGGGAAAAAACAAAGAAAAAACCTCCACACGAGGAAAGAATCTCCTTAGGACGCCATTTTGAATTTTTTCGGTACGAAATTAGCACACCAAAAATTGATTATTGGAATATAAACTGAACTTGTCTTATTTATATATGCTCTGTTGTTACTGATTGACAATCATCGAGCTGAATCGTTTTTGAAGAGAATACTAATTAAAAGGTACTGATAGTATATGCTAATACATACATACATATATATATATATATATATATATATATATATATATATATATATATATATATATATATATATATATATATAAAATCCGAGTATGGTATAGATCCACAGGGTATAAATCCAGGGGAGTTGAACCGGGTTTATGGGAGTGCTCAATAAAAATATAGAGCAGAAATATAAATATAAATGATAATTTATTTCATTTTGACTACAAAATTGATTTTGTTTCACGAGAGCGGTTTGTGTGGCTCCCGTTCTTCAGGTCTTAAAATAAAATTATGCCTGTTAGAATAAGTTCACAATCACACAAAGTTTTATGGCAGGAAGTTAAAATATTCAATTTTTATTTAGCATAAAACTTTGTGTGATTGTGAACTTATTCTAACAGGCATAATTTTATTTTAAGACTTGAAGAACGGGAGCCACACAAACCGCTCTCGTGAAACAAAATCAATTTTGTAGTCACAACGAAATAAATTATCATTTATATATATATATATATATATATATATATATATATATATATATATATATATATATATATATATATATATATATATATATATATGCCGTGGGCTGTTTACAATCGCCACTTCTTTTAGTAGCAAACTTGATCCTCTTAATTGACGTCGTTAGATTCACCTTTCCTATCTGGTTGGATAATTGCAGTACTCACCTTTGAGCTTGTTAAAGTATAAATTCAGCAGTGAACAAAATAAATCGCCTCTCGGACCAGCTACTTGGCACTGATCGCCATGATCAAAATGTAATATTTGTATTTGTAAAAAAAAAGTATAGTATCTGTTCCTTGCCCTCTACTCCAACTCCAAGAACTCTGTCAATCGTATTTCACACATCGACTCATATCTGATTTCTCGCTATGGGACCATATTAAATTACTGGACTGATTTAATTTTTTGTCTTGCAACAGGACGCTTGTTGTAGTTTGACTAACTAAACTGGAACACATTTTGTCCGGCTGTTGACCACCTTCTCTCGTCCAGCCATCGATATGATCAATTGCGACATGATTTCGTCCGGCTGCAGACGACTTCCACTTGCCCAGCTGTAGACTTGACCAGCCCAGATGCAATTTAACGACAGTTGCATCCTAATCATCACACTCGACCAGCCCAGATGCAATTTAACGACAGTTGCATCCTAATCATCACACTCGACCAGCCCAGATGCAATTTAACGACAGTTGCATCCTAATCATCACACTCGACCAGCCCAGATGCAATTTAACGACAGTTGCATCCTAATCATCACACTCGACCAGCCCAGATGCAATTTAACGACAGTTGCATCCTAATCATCACACTCGACCAGCCCAGATCCGAGCTTATTTACCAACGTCCTTTGTTTCCTGGCCAGTCTCTTATGATTTATTTATCCTTTTCAGAACAAACTCTGTCCTTTTCAGGACAATTTCTCTTTTAGTTCGCCGAGCTCTTATTCAACCACAGTGCGACGTTCACATCAACCAGCATTGTTCGAGAAAGACCGAACTTGTCGAGCCGTTCTTTATCTATAGTATGACGTCGACATTTCTACCGTTATGATTGGCGAAGCGAGCCATAACGTTCTTGCGATGCTGGCAGATGAATCTAACCATTCGTAAGTGCACCTTCTATCTTCATAAAAACTAAATCTGTTTTTATATTCAACTAAATCTGTTTTTATATTCAACGAAATCTGTTTTTATATTCAACTAAATCTGTTTTTATATTCAACTAAATCTGTGTTTGTCATCCGCCTTTTCATATTGTCTTTTTGTCTCTCAAAAGTTGTACAGTCAGGTATCTGACACCTGACGCAATCCTCTACCTGTATAAGGGTCTAATACCTCGTAAAATGGAGTACTATTGCCACATCTGGAGAGGTTCCGCTCAAAGCACACTTACCTGCCTTGACAAAGTACAAAACCGACTTCGAAATCTAGTTGGAGTTTCCTCTTCTTTTCTCTACAGCCACTTTCTCACAGAAGAAATGTTGCTAGTCTTTCTCTGCTCTATCGTAATTTTCATAGTAGGTGCTCGACTGAGCTCCAATCTATGGTTCCCCCTGTAAAAAAATCACAACTAAAACTCGTCTAGCTACAACCACTGTCGATAATTTCCCTTTCTCCCTAAAACTAAACGGAGCTTCCATGAGCAGAGTTTCTTTCCTAGAACTATCCAATCAGTATTGACACTTGAAGCTTAGATATAAAAGTAAATTTCCTTGCGTTTGGTAAAATTTATTTGTTGTATATTTGTTTGGGGGGTCACCAATTTTTTTCCGTTGTTAACTATAAGGCACTTTTGCTAACTTTTTTTCTCCAAATGTTAAATAATCTTCAGTCTTCTTGATGCAACTGGATGCTTCCATTATTCTACGAAATGTAAAAAGAGTACAACTGAATAATGTAATTATTAGTTTTTTTTAAACCTTCTTTTTTTTTGTTTGTTTTTTTTTTAGGAGTGGCACGCGCCAGTTTGATGAGAAGTTTTAAACGGTCATTTGTTTTAGTGATAAGAAGAGTAGTTTCAAATTCAGGCCGATTATTTGACAAAACAACAACAAAATAGCGTAGTTTTTTTTAGGTTTTTTAAATTTATTTTTAGAAGCGGCCGACCTGATGTCGATATGTGGGTTGTTTGTTTGTACGTCTTCTATTGTTAAAAACGGATCGCGAAATTGATCTGTTCTGATATTTGTTTGTTTCTCTCGGATTTAAATAAACAAAAGAAAAAAGTTGTTAACTTCTACCCCAAATGGAAGAAAAGGTAAGTTTTTTTCTTCTTCTCTCTGGTACTTATACTGATCAGCCCCAATTGCTGCCAATATTGTCTCGGGTCTGTGGGTTTGTCCTGTGCAGTTCTAGGAGGTCCACCCTCCCAGGCTTTGCCTCCCTTCTTTGGGGGGGGGGCAAGTTTATTGCTTACTGCCTGAGGCGCCCCTGCCGAGGAATGCCGACGGGGCTGCCCAGGCAATTTTTTTATGGCCAGAGTGCTCATCTTCTCGGGCGCTGGCTTTTCAAGCCCCACTTTTCCGACCCGACCTTGGATCACATCTTACCTTGTGGGAGTAAGATAAAAATGGCCTTGTGCCTAACCTCCTGAAGAGGAGTTAAATAATACTACGTTTATGAGTTACAACAGCTAAAAGTCGACTACACAAAATTAAACACGGGTTCCCGAAACGGAAAATAAAATGTCAAATAAATAAATAAATAAATAAATAAAACACTGATTTATTTACATTGCATTTTATTAGTTTTTTGTTTTTGTTTTTTCAACGTGGTTTGTTGTAGCCTTCGTGTTTTGGTCTACGAAATCCAAGATATGTTAACCTTCCAGTCAGAAACAAGTTTGGGGAATCTTTTACTATACTCAACAGTACGAAAAAGGGTTAAAAAAAAACAAATATGCAACAAATAAACGTTAGCAAAGGCAAGTAAAGTTACTCATCTACCTACCTGGATAATTTTATTTGTGTTTTAACTTATTTTAAATGGTGGTTTTCTTGTTCAAAACAATCGGTGTTGACTGCTCGAAAAGAAATTCAAAATGGAGGCTCGCCCATGGCCAGGACTTAAAAATTATTGACATTTATTGTATGCGTTTCTATCAGTGTATTGTTTAGTTTTCGATTTTTTTATCGATTTTCAAATCCTGGCCATGGGCGAGCCTCCATTTTGAATTTATTTTCGAGCAGTCAACACCGACTGTTTTGAACAAGAAAACCAGCCTATTTATTTTAAATAAGTTAAAACACAAATAAAATTATCCAGGTAGGTAGATGCCCAAATCAACCCCGTATGCAATAGTTAGGGTTATCCCCCCTTGGATATCCCTTGGAGGCCGTATTTTCCCGTCATTCGTGTATAGGTAAAATTTAATTTTTATTGATAAAATAAAAACTACTTGCTTAATTTACGTGATTTTTGGTATACGATATATATATATATATATATATATATATATATATATATATATATATATGGACGGCGGCACCGGGGGGGGGAGGGCTCAAGCCCCCCCCCCCCCCACTGCACGGTCATCAATAATGAAGTTATATATGCATGTGTTTAACCGGGTCCCCCCACTTTTTAGGAGAGCCCCCCCCCACACACACACACACACACACACTTTTATAACTGTCGCGCCGGTCCTGATATATATATATATATATATATATAAGAAACAATATAAAAATATTTTTAATGAAATGTAAATAATTCAGTGTGTGTGTGTGTTTTTTTTTGTTTGAAGAATTTTAAGTTTAATTTTGCGTGGTTGCCTTTCGGTTGTTGTAAATCATGAGGAGTTTATCTGTGTAGGCAGCAACCCGTCTTACGAACTTGGGTGGGTCATTATGATTTGATATCTTAGAAACGAACGAAGATCAAACTAAATTGTATTTTCAGCTGCAAGTAAATTCGGTTATCCTACTAACGATCCACCCACACAGAATGCGATAAATTACGTGTATAAGTATTAGGAATGGTATTATGTTGTTGTTTTTGTTAAATAATATTAACCGAGGAATCATTTCGAGTTAAAATCCAAGTAGTATTACACACGAAAACGTGCGAAAAGCACGGTTGAAATCTATGAACTATCGAATAAATTCGTAAATAATCCCAAGTTCGTCCAATATGGCCGCAAAGTATCAAGTTTTTGATCGACCAGAATGTGTTGAACAAAAAAAAGAACACTTCACAGATAGCAATAAGCAATAAAGTTTATAAGAAGTGTTAATAAAAAAATATTTGTTAACATTAAATTATTTTTATACCTAATTTAAATTTTTTGAAATAAAATAATATATATTTATAATTACACACGGCTTTGCTTCGTTTCGTTTCTTCAGGTCAACAGTTCTGTTTTTCTATCGCATCGTCCAACATTTTTTTCCTCTCAAGGCGATAAGTCTTTTAACGTCTTCTTTTCTATTTTACTAATTAATAGTACATTGATTTTACTAAAAAAAAAACCTTCCTACTATCATAATACGAAAAAAAATCATATCAATGTATATATATATAAACTTATTTTACTAAAATTGTTGACTTTTTGTGTGGAAGCCCCGTTAGTAGGATAACCGAAAATTCAATGTTGTTTCCATGCGAAGAAATGAATGGCGCTCGGCTTTGAAGTCATGTGTCAATTAGTGACGTTTAGTATCTCGCATTCTATTTTTAATCTCTGTATTAATATGATAAGCCAGCGTCACGTGTCTGTGTGTTTCTCGCGACAAGAAATCGCTCTTGACAAGGCATGAAGCCTCTTAATTTAAGGAGCTAAAAAATACTACTTCAAGGTCAAAAACTAGCCACCAATAAGTGTTAGATGGATAGATGCCAACAGCAATTCTTCCCTCTTTGTCAGAAACATCGCTCATGGAATGTGAGGACTAAAGGACAAAATAAGGGAAGCGAGAGTTACAAGGCTGCTGAAAGTAAACCGAAGTTAGTCACTTTCTACTGTCCTAGAAATTGAATAATTTATTTACTACTTATCAAATATTTATTGAAATAAAAAAATGCAATAGCGTCAAATAAAGTGAAACGTTAAAAATCCGTCAATGATGTAGTATAATTAAGTGCCGAGAAATCGAAGATGATCAAAATATACGACAAATAATGTCTACTAAACGCATTCAAATTCAATTTTCTATCGACCGGCATAGTTTTAAACTTCTGAAACTGTAAGTTTTGTTATTTCAAAATTTGTTTCGTTACTTTCCCGAAAACAAATTCGTCAATCAAAGATGGGCATCGATTTTTTTTTAATAGGTGGTCTCTAATTTCAGTTTTAAAAGATAGTTAAAAATTAAAAAACAAAAAACAAACAAAAAACAGGCTTACGGTACCACTAATCCTAAGTCCGAGGGTAGTTTTCAATCAGATTCGGGTAAGCTTCTTTTCTTTCTTTCTTTTTTATCTTTTAAGCCTGAAATGTTGGTGCAGAAGCTCAAATAGTCATAGATTCTTCGAATTTCAGGGTATTTTGATAAAAAAAAAGTAGTTTTTATTTAAACTTTTATAAGAAGCACATTTGGTGACAGCTTTAATGTTAAAGTAGGAGACATCCGGGTTTGGTAGTGAGTCTATCGCTTTTTATTTGCGTCTTAGAAGCATTGTGCAGAGACTTCTGTACCGGTTGTCCGGAAGAGATGCTGTATGTTGATGATTTAGTACTTGACTTTGAAACAATGGATGGTGTGACCTCTAGCCCCCTTGTTTTTCGTGAGAAAACTAACAAACGCGTGAATTATGTTTATTCTCAATGCACATCCAGAGTGCTCATCCTCTAGAGCACTGGCTTTTCAATCCCACTTTCCGACTTTGTCTCACATCTTACCGCTGTGAGAGGGAGATAAAAAAAAATATATAAATATAATGGTTAAATTTGTTTTGTTATTAAATTAACCAATCATCCAGTACAAATTAAGTTAGCTCCCTTGTTTGTTTGTTTCTTTTTTTGTAGTTTTGTTTGTTTCTTTTTTTCTTCATATGAAAAAATGGGACACTATTCTGGACAATTATTATTTTTTTTATTATTATTATTTTTGCATTTGAAACTTTAATTTTCAGCCAGAAATTACTTTATATTTGTCGGTTTTAAAGGATTCAAATTTGATTTCAAATGGTGATAGCAGTAGAAGGCAGCCATTTTAATCTGTTAGTAAGTGATTAAATATGTGACCGATCACTGTGGAGATGAATGGAACGATTGGTCCCACCATGCAGGACTTCCTCAACCACCTGCGTCTATCAATATTGTGCCACACTGGAGATAATCGTTAGTTGACTTGACTGTACAAAAAATTAAAACAGACTTATTAAGCAGAAACATTCCGTGCTGTTCAGTAGCATATATCAGGACCATCGGGACAGTTATAAAAGTGTGTGTGTGGGGGGGGGGGGGGGCTCTCCTAAAAAGTGGGGGGCCCGGTTAAACACATGCCTATATAATTTCATTATTGATGACCGTAAAGTGGGGGGGGGAGTCAAAAAGTGGGGGGGGGGCTTGAGCCCCCCCCCCTGCCCCCCGGTGCCGCCGTCCATGTATATATATATATATATATATATATATATATATATATATATATATATATAAACTGTGTTTCTCGCTTTATTGCAGATCATAATATTGTTAATAACTTCAATAATATAAATAGCACAAGTTTGAAATTTTGCACACTAAAAGAGTGCTTCTAATTAGGTAAGATACCACAATATTCTGCAAATCTATACTATATTTCTAAAGTTATAGACATTTATGTATTTGTTAGCCATTTTTACTGTTTCTCGCTTTATTGCAGGTTTGTTAAAATACAGTTCATAGGTGATAAAAAAAATTGACTTAGCAGAGTTAATTATTTTAATCATTTAAATCATAGGTAACAATATGAATGAAATGTAAGGAAGAAATCACCAGATATGCACCACAAAATTGAATCATTTATCAACAAATCTCCCATTTCTTGAAATTACCCTCTGCAGTCTCCCATCAACAGATGAAGTCAATCTGTTGATTTGAGAAGGTGTTATGCTACTAGCAACATCAACAATTTTATTCCATTATTTGATGTAAATTGTTGTCCTCCTTCATAAACCTTCCTCTTTAAAATTGATCAGAGCTGCTCAATCGGGTTTAAGTCAGAAGAACAAGGCGGCCAAGTCATGAGACTCTCTCCCTTGATGCCCAGAGATGCGAGGAAGGTAGTCATAGCCTTTGCTTCATGAGATGGAGCATTGTCGTGCATAAAAATCAGTTGACGTAGACGAAGTAAAGGCAGGTCGTCCAGCCAAGGTGACAAATGCTCATCTAAGAACGATATGTATGCTTGGCTTGTGAGCTTCACACCCTATGGCAATCGGAAAGGTCCAATTAATTTATTACCTATGATACCCACCCAAAACATAACTCCCCCGCCACCTTGTTGGCGACGAACGCGATGTTGGATAGCAGCTCCGGTAGGACTCCAACTTTAGCCCATCCATCCGGACCATCAAGTGTGGCTCTAGCTTCATCTGTGAATAAAACCTGTTGGAAGTCAGTTTTCATGTATTTTTCTGCCCACGCAATGGTTTTTCCCTTATGGGTTTTGTTCAATGGAAGGCCTGGAAATGGGCTTCACGGTCCTGGCCATCTCATTCAAGACACTGCATCTGGTCTTCCTGGGTATAGGAACAACGCCAGCTTTGCCAAAAATGGAGGCGCTAGTGCCATTTGGTTCCCTAATGATCTGTCTGCATATTTTTCGCATATCGCGTGGGGAAATGCTCCTTCTTGTACAGTGTTGGGCTTCTCCACAAAAGAAACCACGGTTCTCTTATCCCTTCCCAGTTCCTTGGCTAAATCAAAAAATGTCAGTCCTTCTGCAAGGCCAGCTACAACCCTTTGCCTTTCAGTAGCAGTCAAACGTCGATTTTGGGGCATTTTTACAAACCTGCAATAAAGCGAGAAACAGTAAAAATGGCTAACAAATACATAAATGTCTATAACTTTAGAAATATAGTATAGATTTGCAAAATATGTTGGTATCTTACCTACTTAGGAGCACTCTTTCAGTGTGCAAAATTTCAAACTTGTGCGATTTATATTATTGAAGTTATTAACAATATTATGATCTGCAATAAAGCGAGAAACACAGTTTATATATATATATATATATATATATATATATATATATATATATATATAAACTGTGTATGTGTGTGTATTTAGGCAGCATATTTTCATTAAGGCAAACGTTATTGAACAACACGCAATGGTTCTGCTTAATAAGGATTTTTTTTAATTTTTTTTTTACGATTTTCCGGATGGGCAATCGAGTATTTCTTCTCAAATTGTCATATGCAGGATCCGTAGGTTTTATGTTCAATTATTTGCGAGTACTTTCGATTGATTCATCCAATCGTCTTAACCAAAACACCTTTGAAATTGAGGAACTAGAACAAAAACTTAGGAATACTATCAGTACTGATCAATGTACTATAATCTTACAACGTCTCGTTGAAATAAATATTATTTGAAGGAACGCTTCGAGTCTGCTCTTGGCCTACCAAGCCAGCAGGACATCCAATTAAACTTCCTGATGTTTCGGATATATCCATATATTTTTTAACTTGGCAACTGAAACAAATTATTTGGAATACGACCGCAAAAAAGTAAATGTTTACATTAACATGTATAAAATTGAACTTTGTCTCAATTTTTAGAAATGTTCTAGCAATTAAATAATGGCAGCAATATGTTTACCCCTGTACCTGGTACGGCATTCACCTTGGGCAGGTTGAACCGGTTTCCTCCAAGTGAGGAAGTTTCATGGAGGTATCAAATTCACAAGTGGTCCCCAGTCGCATCCTGATTAGAGGAGATGATGATGTTAGGTTCTTGCAGTTCTTGCAGGGAGATGTCGACGTCCTCCTACATACAGCGCCTGGTATTCCCAAAATGATCACCCATCTGGTACTGACCAGGCTCAACGTTGCTTAACTTCGGTGATCTAACGAGAACCGGTGTATCAACGAGATTATGCCGTATATAATATGTTTACTATCGCAAGAATCTGAAAGTAATTTTGACGTTTTTAATTAATTCACAAATGTAACAATGTATAGTTAATTTGTGCCCCTAAACCGAAAAAGTACTGTAATTTTTTCCACGCGCCCCTGTCATATCAAAGAACCCTTTTGATTGGTACATAAAGTTATCTAAAGAATTTAATCAAAGTTATCAGTCTTTGATTTAATTTTTTGTCTTCATTTTCAGGAGAGTTCCACTTTCAGCCCCATTTTTTCTCCTTCGATGAATATTACAGACAGAACGACTCTGGAGAATCGGACATCGTCATATGTAAGTGCCAGCGTTTTTTTTTTGTTATTCTGGTTTTTACTTTAGAGATTCCAATTTTGTTCAAGTCCGAGCTTTGAAATATATAACACTAGCTATCCCGACCCGGCGTTGTCCGGAACTTAGTTAAGTTATTTTAGTTTTTAATTTTTATTCATTTGTACATTTTTTTAAACTTATACAGAAAAAAATTTCATTTTAGTTGTGAAGTAAATCATCATCATCATCCTCATCATCATCCTCATCATCACTATCATCATCCTCATCATCCTTATCATCATCATTATCATCATCATCATAACCACCCTCATCATCATCATCATCATCATCATCATAACCACCCTCATCATCATAACCACCCTCATCATCATCATCATCATCATCATCATTATCATCATCATCATTATCATCATCATCATCATCATCATCTTCATCACCACCATCATCATCATCATCATCATCATCATCATCATTATCATCATCATCATAACCATCATCATCATCATCATCATCATTGGTTTGTCCGTTTTACATGCTGGCATGTGTTGGACGGCTTTAGCATCAAATATTTATCATCATCAAATTTAGATGTAGCATCATCATCATGTTCGGTTTCATGTCTGTTTTACATGCTGGCATGTGTTGGACGGCTTTTAGCAATTGACTTCCAAACTAACCTATCTCTGGCCATGTCTTTATTTATCCTTCTTTCTCTCAAGTCCATCCTCATCACTTCCTCCCATCTTTTCCTTGGTCTTCCCCTGTGAACTGACCCTACTACTGTTCTACATCTACTGACTCAAGAACTCTCATTAATTCTTTCAACTTGACCATATCATCGAAGTCTACTTATCTGCACACATCTCCCTATACTGTCCAGATTTAATCTTCCTCTGAGGTCATCAGAACTAAGCTATCTTTAAGACTTATATCATTTCAGGTTAACGTCCATTTTACATGCTCGTATGTGTTGGACGACTTTAAGAAATTGACTTCCAAACTAACCTATCTCTGGCCAGGTCTTTATTTATCCCTTAGGTCCATTTTCTATCACTTTCTCCCATCTTTTCCTTGGCCTTCCCCTGTGAACTGAACCTGCTACCTCAACTGTTCTTCATCTACTAACACAAGAACTCTCATCCATTCTTTAAACATGGCTATACAATCGAAGTCTACTCGTCTGCACACATCTTCCTATACAGTCTAGATTTAATCTTCCTCTGACGTCATCAGAACTAAGTTGTCTTTAAGACTTACATTACACATTCATCATATCATTCTCATATCATTTCTCTCCATGTAACGCATGTCCTCAACCTTACTGGCCAGGTTTTCACTTCCATTCATCATCACACTTACACATGTCTAATAGACTATTCCCTTGGTCAACAGTGGCACGCTCTGCTGGTTAGTAAAGGCAGAAATACCCTAAACTCCTAAATTTTGCAATTACACTAGCACCTGCTCCACCCTGTGTTCCAATAATATCACCAAGGTAACAAAACTTCTCGACAACCTCAATAGCTTTGCCATCCAATAATACTTTCTCCACATCCGAGTTCTCATCAATCTCCATCGTTTTACACTTCTTGAACACAAACTGGTTATCCTCACTCAACCTAGCAGTAATTCCACTGCACTTCTTGTGTACCCAATGCTTACAAGTACCACAAAAGATTGAAATTACACTCAACTCCCTTTTCCACAAACTGAGCAAGGGAACTTACCTCTTTTAGGGGAGCTTTCCAACACTACAACCACTGATCATCATTTTGGTCTTGGTAACATTCACTCAGACCTTTACTTTCCATAGCATTCCTCCAAGTTTTTAACTTAACAAGTAGGTCTTCTATTGTTTCACAGGCAAGTACTAAATCATCAGCATACAGCATCTCTTCTGGATAACCCACATGAAATTCCTTGGACAATATTTCTAAGACACAAATGAAAAGCAACAGACTCAGAACAGAACCCTGATGTACTCCATCTTTAACATTAAAGCTATCACTAAATGTGCTGTTAATTCTAAGATTTTGAGAATATTTGTGCATTGCTTGAACAACCTTCACCAACTGCTCATTTACCCGTAGTTTACACAAAGCCCATCAGACAACCTCTCTTGGCACTCTGGCAAAAGCTTTCTCTAGATACACAAAGGCAAGATACAGATATGACACAACGATTATGACCGACGGAGATCGGTACCCAGGGGGCACTAGTATGTATCTTGGCGATAATGCTGGACCCCACGTAGAAACAAGTAGAAGTCTAAGAATTAGTACATATTTCGGCTGTCCAAACGTCGGCCAGAATTGGCGACGAAATGGCTGGGAAAAAGCGTGTTAGTTGTCATTTTGAATTATCCCCTCGCAACAGAGTCATTTGCCAGATACCGCCTCGGAATTTGGTCATGATCCCTAATCACCCATAGACTGATAACAGGTCAGCTCTTGGGAAGTCGAGAGCCCTTTTGATAAAGACAAAGAGGGCGAATAATGGTTTTGTCATGATAAGAGGTAAGGTTTAATAGAGAAATTCAATTTATCTGTGTCACTTGGAGAGACGCGCCCCTCCCGGTCCCCAACAGAGAGAAAGAGAGTGGTCAGCATCACGTGCCCCACCCTGGTCCCGAGAGAGAAGAAAGACTCAGAAAAAGGGAAGAGAGGGAGAGTAAATCAGTATATCCCACACTGCCCCGACTCCGAAAGAGGAGGAAAGGCACAGAGAGAAAGAGAGAGTGTTACAATATGCCCCTTTGGGAAGAGAAAGGTTTTTGTTTTGAGTAGACAATCAGTCAGACCTGGGATTCGACCCGTGTCGGTCGCAGAACCTCGCGGGCTCGTGCTGGCCGGAGCTCTCCCCCCCCCCTCCCCCGTGCTCAGCCATCGTTTTCAGTAGACAAGTTACAACTTACTTAAGGACTTGCAATCGTAAATGGGTTCTCGCGCACAGAGAGAGAGAGAGACGACGAACTAGTTTAGTAAACAAAGACATTTTACCAAAACAATAGACTCTAAAATTCAAGTGTAAAATTAATTCGTTCTTTTAATTGTTTTTAATGATTATTTGATACAAAAAGAAACCGCTGAGTTTGAATTATTCCTATTGTCTATTTGCTCTGTTTGGGTAACCTTGCCTTCACAGAATCATGAGATCATCATCATTGCCATCATCATCCGACCTGGAGGAGATTCGACACATCTCTTTTTTGCAGCCACTATTGACGATCACTGGCCAAAGAGGGTGTTCACAGTCTAGAAAGATTTCTGCGCAGAGAACCAGACGTGTGGGCACAGCGATAGAGACACGAGTGGACCACCTATGTTACAAGTGGTTCAGTGACACCAGAGCAGAGTGAGGTATCTGTTTTACTCGGCACCGCGACCGGGGTATCAAACACCTGTGTGTGAGTGGCCGACAACGATACCCACTGGTGAAAGAATCGAGTGGGGTCCTGTGTTACATTTGGTTTCGTGACGCAGAATCGAGTGGATTACCTTTTACACAGGTTCTTCTTCTTACCAAGGTACTTCTCTTTCATTTACTTCAGGATAAATACAGCAGCAGTGGTATTTTGCCCAGGAAAAAACTCAAGCTGCATTTCATCTATTCTTATCTGGCTTCTTATTTGTTGCTCAATTATTCTCTCAATCACTTTCAAAACCTGATCTATCATAAGCCTCTGTAATTACCTCTATCAAGTGCTTCCCCTTTCCCCTTATAACAATTCACAATTGTACTAAGTTCCCTTTCAGGATAACTTCTTCTTTATGATCTGATTTCTCAAGTCTGTGATAATCTCAATGCCTGTTTCACCTGCAGCCTTCAACATTTCTGCAACAACACCTGAGGATACTGCAGCCTTACTCTTTTGTATCTTACTCACAGCTTCCCATACCATTTCTTTCTCAATTCTTTTAACTAAACCGAATACTACTTCTGCAACTTCAAGATTTTCACGGTTCCATGGAAACTCAGTATTCACCAATTTCTCATAATGGCATTTCAAAGCATCTTTCTTGCCCTCTTTATTTCATGCTTACACTTCATTGTCATTTCGAATGCATTTCTCTCCAAAAATATCCGTATTTATCTTAGCCATCTGTCTGACTATCCTGAATACTCCATTCTTTTGGTCATCCTTTCCTAATATATCTGGCAACCTGGCTTTCTCAGTGTCCTTCTTGGCTTTGTATAACCTTAATGAACGAGTCAATAAAACGTTTAGCCAAAAATAATTCGACCCTGGAATTATTCTTTCGTCATTTCTGTTTTTTAAGAACAATAAATAGTCTATCCAACAAATAATGCGGCACTTTTCCTTTCTCTTTCGTTCACTTTTTCCGACCAATGCATCTGCCAAAATCACGTTTGTCCTGTTCTTTATATCGGCAAAATTTCACTTATGCTAATGAGCCGTGTGCAACATGAGCCAATGCCAGCTGCCGTTTACTTTCGAAAATTAAATTTTTCGTAAGTGGGCGTTTCCGGGTTCGCGCGCGCAGCTCTCATCTGTACAAGCAGCAAACCAAACGTTGTCTCTTTGATTGATGCAGACAAGTGTATTCGTTCACGGCAGTTGGTTGTTCCTCCTGCTCTTCGCTACACTTAACCCCCTCCTAATATATTCTTCAATTAAAAATATGAGTTATCCCCCTAACTGATTTTTATTTTCAGGTGATTATTTGAAAATATTTCATATTACCAGTCATATGACTCGGACTAAGTAATTTATTTTTCAAATAAATTCTAGACAAATATGTTATTTTATATTTAATAACATGATACAACAATAACAAATGAAAATTGGCTAGTTAGAAGCTAAGTCTGATTTGTAGCGCTTAAATGCTGTTTTATCGTTAATAACATGATACAACAATAACAAATGAAAATTGGCTAGTTAGAAGCTAAGTCTGATTTGTCAGCTTAAATGCTGTTTTATCGTTAATAACATGATACAACAATAACAAATGAAAATTGGTTAGTTAGAAGCTAAGTCTGATTTGTCAGCTTAAATGCTGTTTGGATTTGACTTTGAAAATCTGATAGGATGACTTTATATGTTAAACGTTTTCATACAATTCAATTGGTGTCTTCCTCTTTGCAGAAATCTTTTATTCATTGGGGGGGGGGGGAATATTTGAACAGATTTAGTTTATCGATACAGATAGTGTTTATATAAACATCCAAGGTGGTGAACAAGAAATGTTAACTGGGTGATTTTTTTTTTGTGAAGTAATTTTATAACAACGAACATTTATAAATAAAACATTCCACGAGCGATCTTTCTGACAAAGGGGGAAGAATTGCTGTTTTCTGGGTCGGAATCTATCCATTTAACACTTATTGTTAGCTAGTTTTTTACCTTGAAGTAGTATTTGTTTGAGCTCCTTACATCAAGTGGCTTTATGCCTTGTCTGGAGCGATTTCCATAAAAAAAATGACAATCTCATTCTTCCTATGCTTACCAATGCATACGAGAAACGTTTGACTGATTAATGATTAATTAAATTTCCAAATCATCAAAAACTCTAAACCTCCTTTTTCTATTAAATCTGAGAATTCAAGCTGTCTTTAACAATTCTGATTCTTTTAAAATCAAACTTCATACCATCGACTGTCGACTTGGACTTTTCACAATCTGATAGACATGTTAACCATCATGCACCATCGCAAAAATGCACATAATTTTAATGAGAAAAAAGATTTTTAAAAAAAACACTCTTCTCTTTCAGAACACGGAATCAACTACTGTTGGTGCAGTCGTCAAACAGTCAACTTCATTTTTAATACCAGGTATTTCCTATTCTTTCCTTTTTGTATCTCCGCTTCTACAGAGAGTAAAACATTCAAGTTTCCTCCATTTTGAAGTCTAAGATAATCTTCTCTTTAAGATGAAGAACAGCTTGATTCTTTTCTTTCACATGAACGACCCTTGATGCATCAAGAATCTTTCTTTGCTTCTGAAAGAAGATATCCACCATTATTCAGACATCCGAGTGGAACGCAGTCTCATCTTGGGTCAATCGAAATTAAAATATGATTTCAAATTTGCGCTTTTATTCACGATCCGATGGCTCAAAAACGTTGAAACTTCTTTTTGTTTCACGTAGCAAACTTTAGTGTCTGTTTAAAGTGTCCAAATCCCAAAGATTTAGCACAAAGGAACAAATCTTTGGCAGGGCCGATAAGCCTGGTTAACTTACTAAAAATAGAATCTCCCTAGAATTTTTGGGATAGGTCAGTTTCAAGTCCAGGTGCAAAGTCATCCTGGGGTCAGTGTTTTTACTAAACATTTTATTTGTTTTTGTTTCTTTGTTTTTCCACTTCCTCCCTCTTACAAATAAGCATCAATAAGAGTTCTGGTCAGCATTTAATTGTAGGGGGAAGTATCCTCATGTCAGGTTGTCCTGACAAACCCCTGTACAAAGAGACCTTACACACTCGAAGACAGTGTCTAGTAGGCATTCAAATTCTGTGTGTGTGTGGTTATTTATTGGGTGAGGGGTTTAAAGGTGTACCTATTCTTAGGCACATGGTCTAATCCTGTCTGAGTCACATTTCTCTCTTTATGCATGTTTTTAGGTTCTAACACCATAGATAATTATTATCCATTTTTATACTACAGAATTTGTTCAGAAAAAATAAACAGCAACGTTTACTCAAAAACAAACCAATTTTTTTTTTTAATCTACAAATATACTTTTTTCATATGTTCAACATATTTGCCACGTGGGCAAGTGCTGAATAGGACAGCTAGCATATATATATTTTACCGTTTTTTTTGTTTTGTTTTTCTTCTAAAAATATTTTCATTTTTTGTTGCATTTCAGTATCGGTCTTATTTTCTGTGGGTCTTTTTGTAATTGCTGGTTTGATTTGTTTCTATACACGGTAAGTCTTCTTCTTCATCTAAACACCAAGCATCAGCATCGCACACATTTTCTAATTGCTGGTGTGATTTGTTTCTATGCACGGTAAGTCTTCTTCTTCATCACGTGTCTTTAAAGCATGTAGTCATACTGTTGTATGACTGGTTATTACTGGCTATTGAGTTCACCAACTCTTTTATTTCTCGTCGACTTCGCATTTACTCAGATCTGTTTCTTGAATCGCCGTCGTCCTATACTGACTCACGTGTGTGCTTTTCAGTCGCTGGTCGCTAATATTCGTACTGCCTTTTCTCGCCTGCAAACCATTGTCACATCGCTTGTTCCTGCCGCTGTGTGTCTATTTGCGCTTCTTCTGCAACAATTTGTTGCCAACTACTATGGCCGTCGTTCCTTGTTCTCGCAGGCGTCGCTGTCTCATTCTTAACGGGCTGTTGTCCTCGCTCTCATTCTTAATAAGTACAACAAGTCTTTCTTTTGTTTTAGTGAGCCGTTTTTATTTACTATTTAATTAGCCGACTTGAACGGTTCCGTTGCTAATGAGAGAGAGGTCGCGCTAACTAAATTTGCTAGTTTTCTCTTAATTAACTTAATAGAGGGAGGAGGTGAAGAGTTCACAACTGGCTCTTATATTTTTGTCATTCAGAATCTTTCTCGTAACCGCTTACATGATTGGCGATGTTGACTCGTCGCTCCCCAGTCAATTACTGATTCAAATCCCAATTCAATTCTCCCACGGTGGACAGCTCTGACGTCACAAACCTCGTGATATCCAGGTGTTCCCTGAGCTTTAACCTTAAGGTCAGACAGTTGTCATCGTGATCGTGGGAAACACATCGAACCGAACTGCACGAGGATGACTCTGCTATAAATCGCGTAAGTCAAACCCGTCCAAGCCATTATCTAACAATACGACAGTTTCACACTTTTTTAAGCAGTTCTTTGCAATATTGTTGTAAGATCCTTCAAGCTGCACCGGTTGGGCAGTAGGGGGCCGACCAGGCAGTGTTGCATCATATGGTCCTCCTCTCCACATTCACAGATGGTACGGCCAGTTTTGTAGCCCCAGCCCAATATACTCATAGCAACTTTTGATCGTCTCATTCTCGTTCTCAGGTAGTTAAGCGGTTTCCACTGGACCGAGGGTGCCTCTGAACCTGGAGGGATGGACTTAGAAGGTGGAATTCCCATGTCAGAAGGAGGGGTGCATTCTCTAGCCGTCTGGTTGACAGCTGTAGTCTGGTCTCTTCCTGAGATGTTGTTAAGGGTTCGACATGGCTGATGAAGCTTCTCCTTAACTTCAGTCGTTGAACCGTTGGTTCACGTCCATGAAAGAGATGGCGTTCATCACTGATAGTCTTTGTGATCTCTACTCGACTGGCAACTTCCCGTCTCACATCTGAAGGGCAATGCCAGTGAGGAGATGCAGGTTGTTCAGGTTGGTTGGCTTCAGGCAGCCAGTGATCAAGCGGCAGATGTTGTTCAATGCTGAGTCTGGTAAATGATACAATTCTATTCCTCCTAACCCTAACCCCGACCATTTTCCTTTCTAATGCCTTTTTTACAATCACTCCGTCATATAAAAAAAAGATTTTTCCGTGGGGAAACCAAGATGACCATAAACTATCATGTTGTATAACTAGAAACAGGAGGTGGGGGCAAGATCCTGTAAATGACGTCAAGATGAGAGTTGAGGAAATAACGGTCGGATTTTTTCCCAGGCGCGAGTGACCGAGGCGGATGTTTATTTTGGCTTGTGATACTTATTGAACATTCATTACCTTTTTGATTTTGACATAAAATAATTATTAGGAAAATAAAAAAGGTATAATCAAGCTGAAGAATTCTGTTATGTTTTACAATGTTATTTTAAATGAAAGAATACTGCCTAAATAAATACATGTACACACACACACATATATATATATATATATATATATATATATATATATATATATATATATATATATATATATATATATATATATATCAGGTCGGAAAGAAAGTAATGTCGTTTTTGTCCAACACATTTATTTCACATTAGGACATTTTTAATCTTTATAATAATTTCCCTCATTTTCTATGACTTCTGTCCAACGATCAACTAGCTTCTTGATGCCTTCTTCAAAAAAATTCTCTGATTTTTGAGAGAAAAACTAATTTAGGTCATTTTTTAGTTCGTCGTCATTTTCATAAATTCTATTGTTTAAGTGATGCTGCAACGACCGGAAAAGATAGTAGTCGGATAGAGCAATGTTAGGTGAATAAGGCGGATGAACCAAAACTTCCCAATTGAAAGTCATGGCCTTTTCCTGAGTGAGTTTTGCTGTGTAAGGTTCGCATTATCATGCTGAAGCACTACACACTTCCTATTGAGTAATGCTGGTCGTTTTTTGATATTGTAATTCTTAGATCATCCAGCTGCGAACAATATTTTACTGCTGTGATTGTTTGATTAGGCTCTAGTAACTCATAATGAATCAGTCCTCTCATGACCCACCATAAAGAGAGCATAACCTTCTTTGGGTATAGTCCTTGTTTTGGAACAGGATGTGGACTTTGGTTTCGGTCTAATCATTATTTTTTGCGTTGGGTATTCTTGTAAAGAACCCATTTTTCATCTCCAGTCACAATTCTTTGCAAAGATGGTTCTCGATGATTCCTGAAAAGCATAGATGTGCAAACAGTCAATCTTTGATTTCGTTGAGCGTCGGTCAAATCGTGGGGAACCCAGAGTCCAAGTTTTGAAACTTTTCCTAACTCATGAAGGCATGAAATAATTGTGGTATGGGTTGTATTAAATTGTTGAGCTAATTCTCTGCTGGTTAACTTTGGATTGGCCTCCACAGCATCTTTAATGGCGTCTTTATCAATTGATTTTGGCCTTCCCAAACATCGCCGATTGGACAGAAGAAAATTTTGAAAACCACTGTTGACATTTTCGATCATTCAGAACATTTATCCCATAGACAGTTCCAATATTCCTTTTGTAGCTTCTGCAGCTGAGTTTCCTTTTTTGAATTCTTAGAGCATACAATGTATCAGATGCTCCTCACTAATATTCATTTTTTTACAGCTGAGACCGTTAAACTTATTTTCCAACTAATTACTATATCTGAAAGGCAAAGCAAGATATTAAGACACCAATTCACCAAAAAATCTAGAACTGTGTACAACTTAGGAGGTTGCAAAGTGATCAAGTAAAAAAATACGATATTACTTTCTTTCCAACCTGATATATATATATTTATTGATTAATTTTTTAGGTAACATTTTTATATATGTAAAGAATTACGTAATAGATTAATAAATATATATATATAAATAAAAATAATAACACGTCCTATTAAGGCGACTGCATGCAATATTCTGCATACTCTTTACCGCTTAGGAAGTGGAAAAATACAAAAAAGCTGTTAATATCGCCAGTAAAAAACAATAATATAAACGTAAATTATATATATATATATATATATATATATATATATATATATATATATATATATATATAACTGATTTTTTGTTATTTTAAAATTTTGATTACATTTTTTTTTATCTCTCTGGGTGTGAATTCGGATTTTGTCATTCTTTTTTCTTCAACATAAAATTTTTGTTGTTTAATCTGGCGTCTGTTTTTGCTTTCATTCCTAAAGTAAATGGCGGCGTCAACATCGTCGCAAACCACTTCCCTTGCCACATCCGTACCCAGAAAATGAAATGATGGTCAGATATCGATCAGTGAATACGGAAGAAAAAGACCATTGTTTAGATGACAGTCAAAATTTGATTTCACCAACCGAAACGGAATTTCCTGAACAAAGTCCCTTCCATGGAACGCCAGAAGAACCGCTTTACATAAACGAGTAAGTAAAATATTCATTAAGTATCGATCTGTGACGATAGAGATGAACGCTTACCGAATTCAAAGAGCCCGCAATGTTTTGCTTGTCAAGCGTCCATTTGCAAGAAGGAAAAAATGCATGTTCAGAGTGGTGTTTTTTTTTTGTAGATGTTAGTAATTTGCATGCGTGAACACTGACTCGTTTTAAACGACGAGATCCAATGAGAGTGAGGCAGACAGAAAAACATGGCAGACGTGAGCAGTTAAGAAAAAGATCGTTATTTGTTGTTCCGTGTTGTCTGAACAAAAGTTCCTCCTGAATTTTAGACTTGTTGAAACCTTATTGTGCTTTTTTTGTACTAATTAGTCATTCGAGGATAAAGGTTAAGTAGATTGTCAATTGGATGTCGAACAATACTATGAGAGGATTGGAAAAGGGCAGTGAAAAGGGCAGGATTTGATTACTTAAGAGGACAGTTCAACAAGTATTTATTGACATTGGACTTGAAGGCGACTATAATGTAGTCAGCAGGGAAGCACTCCCATGGTATTGTGTTCCACAGATGGGAAGTTCTTGGAAAGAAACTCCGTTCATCGAAGTCCCGTTTGGTTGTAGGTACACATAAGGAGAAAGGGAATTTTTTTTTTTTGCAGTGGTGGTAGTTAGATGAGTACTTGCTGTAAAAGTTTTCCGGGGGAAACTATAGATTGCAGCTCAGTCCGGAACGTACGATGAAAAATGACAAAAAAGTAAAAAAAGAGTAGCAACGTCTCTCCTGTGAGAGGAGAAGGAACATCCCCTACTAGGTTTTCGGGTCAGTTTGCACTCTGGATGACAAGAAAGGACACTTTGAGCAGCACTACCCCAGATGTGGCAACCGTACACTATCTTAGGTTTGGTCTAATCATTTTGGTAAAAGTTTTTATGCTTCAAGTTCTTTATATCTTCAAATATTTATTTATAGTGCTTAGTTTTGTTGTTTCGTTTTACGGCATATCAACCCTTTCCGGGTTATTTAATGCCGAATCAGGTCATTTTGGTAAAAGTTTTTATGCTTCAAGTTCTTTATATCTTCAAATATCTTATTTATAGTGTTGAGTTTGGTTGTTTTGTAGAGGAAAATTGTTATTTTTGTTTTTGGCTTTGCAGAACATGATTGAGTTTTGCAAAGGGAAAAGAAAAACAATAACATCAATGTTTGGTGCATTTTAAGTCAGGAAGCCGGTATTTTCAGACACCAGTACCATATTAGGACGTATCTGACTCTTATACAGGAAGAGGATTGCGTCAAGAGTTAGGTACCAACTGGAGCGGAAGAATTTTTCCAGCGATCTTAGTAACAGACGCAAAGCATTTTTAAGTTTCTTTCGCTATCTTTTATAGATTTGCGAAATTTGCAGAGGGGGGCCACAAAGGGATCCATTCTTAAGATGTGTGTGTTCAATCTGCGCGTTTAGCAATGAAAGTGCTGCTTCATACTTAATCTTGATAGACAGAGCTTGCGATGGACATATAAGAACATATCTAAAAATTCCCACCTCTGCTGCATAAACCGAATTCTAAAAATGGGACTGAAGCTGCAATTACCAATAACGTTAGCTATCTAATGGACATACATATATATAAGGACCTACATGGTTAGGGTTAGCTATCTAATTAATTTTTAGGGTTAGCTATCTAATGGACATACATATATATATAAGGACCTACAAGGGTTAGGGTTAGCTATCTAATTAATTTTTAGGGTTAGGGTTAGCTATCTAATGGACTTACATATATATATATAAGGACCTACAAGGGTTAGGATTAGCTATCTAATAAATTTTTAGGGTTAGGGTTAGCTATCTAATGGACATGCATATATATATATAAGGACCTACAAGGGTTAGGATTAGCTATCTAATTAATTTTTAGGGTTAGGGTTAGCTATCTAATGGACATACATATATATATATAAGGACCTACAAGGGTTAGGGTTGGCTATCTAATTAATTTTTAGGGTTAGGGTTAGCTATCTAATGGACATACATATATATATAAGGACCTACAAGGGTTAGGGTTAGCTATCTAATTAATTTTTAGGGTTAGGGGTAGCTATCTAATGGACATACATATATATATATATATATATATATAAGGACCTACAAGGGTTAGGGTTAGCTATCTAATTAATTTTTAGGGTTAGGGTTAGCTATCTAATGGACATACATATATATATAAGGACCTACAAGGGTTAGGGTTAGGTATCTAATTAATTTTTAGGGTTAGGGGTAGCTATCTAATGGACATACATATATATAAGGACCTACAAGGGTCTTAATTTTGGCATACAGCATCAAATTAAATCTACCTTCCGAGGAGTTTTTCATCCCAACAACTAATTGCTGTTTCCGCGCTTACGCGTAGAAGATGTACTATTGTCATTTTTGTCTCAACAGAAGAAAGGTAGCATTCTCTGTCCGTATTTCTGCTTCCTGGAACATCCTGCCAGAGGAGGTCGTAATGATGCCTACCATATCCATGTCTAAAGTCGCCTTGGACAAACATTCAGACCGTATATAAATGCAATATCTTCTGTCTTTTTACATGGTTTACTGAACTTTGATATTTTTTGCCAATAAAATTGATTGTTTGATAATCATAATAATAAGCTATTAATTTGAGTTTTACCTGTTAATTGCAATTGCTCCCACATGTAATAATATTAAATTAAAAAATAATGTTCAAAAACAGAAAATTTCCATTAATCAGAAAAGTGAAAATTTCTATTAAAAGTATGTCGGCCTGTTGGCTTATCACATATATGTCTAAAATAGAAATGTCATTGCCAAACGCACTAATGCAATGGACGTACCTTAAGAATTTTGGTTCTTTTTAAATTTTGTCTGAATTTTGGGTGTGAATGTAGCAAGATTAGAGACGTGTGTGGAAAAAGAACGGTTAAAATGGAAATTTCCACATGAAATTAGGTTAAGCAGAAAAGTGGAAATTTCCATTAGAAATTTAAAGTATGGAATTAGGGCTACGTGTCAGAATATGACGTCACATACAGGAAGTCGCTAGTGACACAGTGGATAAACTGATCAAATCTTTCTTTATTAAGGAAACGACTGCAACAAGAAGAAAGAAAGAAAGAGACATCACAATCCACTGAGCCAACTATTTATAAAGGTTCAAGATTTGTAAGTATATCTTGTGTAGTTTCTGACTTTTTAGCCAGGACACACACAGAATTACTACTTTACTTTATGTCATAGATTTTCACATTTTTCAGAAGAGAATTCATAACTGATTATCATTTTGAATGTTTACAAGAGGCAAAGACACATTCAAGTGGCAATTGGCAGGGGGAGATAACCACGGTTTAGTCTGATCAAGTTGAATCTTCAAAATGGGCGTCCATTAGATTCGCATGCTTCGGAATTCTTAAATAAAACTTTTTAAAACTACCCGTTTATTTTGACTAAAACTTTAAATATTTTGTTATTACATATATAGTGTGCATGAAATAAAATTAGAATCATTTATTGCAATTATCAATAATTTATTGCAATTATCAATCATTTATTGTAATTATCAATTTATTGTAATTATCAATTATTTATTGTTATTATCAATCATTTATTGTAATTATCAATTATTGTTATTATCAATCATTTATTGTAATTATCAATAATTGCTATTTCAAAAAACGCCTTTTCTTTTTTTATTTAAAATGTTAAAATTCAATAATTAAATATATATAGATCCCACTTTTACCACTCTTTTAAAAGATTTTTTTAATATGTCCCAAACAAGGAATATTGCCACTGAGGCATTAGGCCTACTGTGATAAGGGTCAGATTTATATAGGGGTAACCTAATTGGGGAGTTGTGCAGCAGGAAGTTTGTTCACATTACATATAAATTTCTGCATGTTGGTACAGTCAGAGAAACAGGGAGTGGGGAGGGAATTTCAAAGGAAAGAGTTCCGAGAAAAGAAGTTATTAGAGTAGAAAGTTTTCCGGCATTTGGTGAGCTCTTCAGTTGAGGAGTGCATTTTTGCTGCGAAGGGGTTAGAGGTATTATTATTGAGGGGGTACGAGTGCAAAAAGTTCAACAGAGCATAATATTCTGCGTACTCCTTACGGCTTAAAAAGTGGACAAATACAAAAATGCTGTTAATATCGCCAGTAAGAACAATAACAAATACGTAAACTTATATATATATATATATTTAACTGATTTTTTGTTCTTTTTAAATTTTGATTTTTTTTTTTTTTTATCTCTCTGGGTGTGAATTCGGATTTTGTCATTTTTTTTTCTTCAACATAAAATTTTTGTTGTTTAATCTGGCGTCTGTTTTTGCTTTCATTTCTAAAGTAAATGGCGACGTCAAAACTGTCGCCAGCCACTTCCCTTGCCACATCCGTACCCAGAAAATGAAATGATGGTCAGATATCGATCAGCAAATACGGAAGAAAACGACCATTGTTTAGATGAGAGTCAAAATTTGATTTCACCTTCTTCAACCGAAACGCAATTTCCTGAACAAAGTCCCTTCCATGGAACAATGGCAGAACCACTTTACGCAAACGAGTAAGTAAAATATCCATTAAGTATCGATCTGTGACGATAGAGATGAACGCTCACCGAATTCAAAGAGCCCGCAATGTTTTGCTTGTCAAGCGTCCATTTGCATGAGGGAAAAAATGCATGTTCAGAGTGGTGTTTTCTTTTTTGTAGATGTTTGTAATTTGCATGCGTGAACACTGACTCGTTTTAAACGACGAGATCCAATGAGAGTGAGGCAGACAGAAAAACATGGCAGACGTGAGCAGTTAAGAAAAAGATCGTTAGTTGTTGTTCCGGTGTTGTCTGAACAAAAGTTCCTCCTGAATTTTAGACTGTTGTTGAAACCTTATTGTGCTTTTTTTTTGCACTAATTAGTCATTCAAGGATAAAGGTTAAGTAGATTGTCAATTGGATGTCGAACAATACTATGAGAGGATTGGAAAGAATAAGTGAAAAGGGCAGGATTTGATTACTTAAGAGGACAGTTCAACAAGTATTTGTTGACATTGGACTTGAAGACGACTATAATGTAGTCAGCAGAGGCGCACTATTATTATTGAGAGGGTACAAGTATAAGTTCATCAGAGTACATTCCATGGAAGTATTTGTAAAACAAGTACAGAAGTATAACACTGTGGCGATATGACAGGGACTGGAACCTGGCAG
The DNA here is from genome assembly GCA_963556195.1 of Sepiola atlantica. Lineage (NCBI taxonomy): Eukaryota > Metazoa > Mollusca > Cephalopoda > Sepiida > Sepiolidae > Sepiola > Sepiola atlantica. The sequence continues at coordinate 45,079,510 of OY744529.1, forward strand.
ACAGTGTGGGACCTATTAGGTTAGAAATTATTTTTTGCACTCTGTCCAAGAGGGAGAGGCTAATGGTTGTGACAACAATACTCGATGAATGGCCGAATGGTGGCTTTTAAGCCTGTGCAATTATACCTTCACCCTGAACAACTGACCACCCTAAGGTTTGTGCCATGGTTTTTCTTCTTCATCATATTATTATTCTGGCCCTGTCGATTCTAGTGCAGTCAATAGCCAGGGAGTGAAACATGACTCACACGATTTGCGTACATAATAAAACAACAAACACAGACACAGATATTGTATAAACTCAACTTGTTGAACACGTGTGTGTGTGTGTGTGTCGTTGGTGACCCATCGTTAGTGTCACTACTTCTGAGCTCTATTCCTATCTTTCAAGTTCAGCATCTCAGCTAAGACTTAACTGAGGTCTCTCATCGATCTGACCATCGTGATCATTCACTGTTGTCCACTCAAACTTATCTCTTGGCGTTTTCCTTGAACCTTTCACATTGTTCTCCTCGAACCCACATGCCCACAGCAGTCAGGGTCCCCCAAATATATCTACTTTGTACCAGAAATCCGATACATCCGGTCTTTTCTGAGTCACTGCCAGCTTACTTCAACCGGAACTAAATACTTCCGAATTCTCTAACTTGACCCTTCCCCTCGACTATTAATGGATAACTGTCCGTAGCGTCGTTTTGTCTATGCAGCACAATGTGTCCATTCATATTGTCATTTACTTTCGTATTGTCATTTATTTCCTAATATTTTCCGGTGGCCCCGGCTGAGGGGTGGGGGGCAGTATATAGTATCCCAAGTCATTTTTACCATACAAAAAAAATATATTTTCTGTTTTACAATAACTTATATAAATGTTTATATTTCAAACAAATTAAAATAATATAATTTTTATTTTATTCATCATCAGGTCGACTTCTCTGGAAGGAAGAGCTTCGCCGATTTATGAAAATTATGAGTCGTCATATTATACAAATGCAATGTGTCTCTCTCCAACTTCATCAGCTTGAAGTGATTCAACTTCGCTAGTTAATGACAGCAAAGCCATCGGCCATTACTGGATATAAACAGCAAAGCCATCGGCCATTACGGATTCAAATGAAAAAAGCTTTAAAGTCCAGTCTTCTGATGAACAACGGCAGCATAGCTATCAGGAGGGGGAAAATGAACATGCGGAATATGAGGAAGATTAAAAATTATGAAATTCTGTTCGTTAATTAAGAATTTATCTGTTTGAATGCTGCGTCCAAAAATTGATTATTTTCTTTGGTTTTCTTTTAATTTGATTTTTTTTTTAAATGTATGAAAAACTTTAGATTAAAAAAAAAAACTTTTGAAGAAAACCGATTTCATATACAAAATCTTTTGAAAATCGATGGCAAAACTTTTTACTTTTTTTTACTATTGGGGTCGCTACTCGTCAAGACGAAGAGCTACTCACGGATAAATAAGGGTCAACGAGACGAGAATGATTGTCAGATGCAAGATGAGAAACACTATGGAAGTATTAACATTGATCAATGAATATGAACTGCATTTAATTGTTTATGAGGTGGCCTGTGACAAAAATTTATTGACATTGGATTTAAAGGCGACCAAGGTGTAATCAGTAGGGAAGGAATCCTGCAGTAATGTGTTCGACAGACAAAGAAGCTCTATCCATGGAAAATTGCACCTGATGCTAGGCACATAAAGGGAGAAAGTTTTCTTGCTGTGAATGTTTTCCCGCACTGTCGACCATGCCCCTGTTGCATCGCTGTTTGTTTTACAAGTATTTCCATGGAATATGCTCCGATGAACTTACTGCATGTAAACACTCCTGACAAACCAGACTAGCAGCAAAATCCCACCCCTTTCACTGTAGAGGTCTCCAGATACCGGAAAATACTTTATAATCTAATAGCTTCTTTCCTCAGACCGCTTGCCTTTGAAATTCCTTCCCTGCTTCCTGTTTCCCTGTAGAAATTTAAATGTAATGTGAACAAATACCTCCCCACCTATATAGTACTAGCCTTAAAAAAGACGCTTGAGTATAAACGTCTATGAGAAGGATAGATTGACAGTTGACAGTGGATGAATAATATGAGATTGAATTGTTTCTCATAACTACAGATTTGTACACGTGAACAGCAAAACCTTTAATTACATTTAAAAAGGATGTCTTTTTTGTGTAAATTATTAAAAATTTCATTCAAAATTTGTTTCTCATAACTACAGATTTGTACACGTGAACAACAAAACCTTTAATTACATTTAAAAAGGATGTCTTTTTTGTATAAATTATAAAAAATTTCATTCAAAATGTGTTTCTCATAACTACAGATTAGTACACGTGAACAGCAAAACCTTTAATTACATTTAAAAAAATTAAAACTTTTTTTAATTTGAATTACCTCCCTTGAAAATCACTCCTAAATTTAGCAACATTTTACCAGTTTATCCTTTAATTCAATTACTTTCTAAATGTACATAACACTATTGCTTACACAAAGTAAAATAATACAATAAAATTTGAAATGAATAATGCAGAAGTAATTTATTAAAACAGCTCATTTTAAAATGAATAGCAAATGAAACATACAATGATTACTGATTGAGTATTTTAAGAATAGTAATTAAACCATATTTCAGATACATAGAATGTATTAGTGATTTCAAATTAATTTGTTTTGATGGATGCGTCAATATCCACAGAATTTCACACAATTAAGATTCATTATTTTTCACATAAAAATAAACTGAAAATAATTAAACTTTTGGTCTGACGTTTACGATGCTGATGTCCCTTCCTTTTTATTTTGAACTTTTTTTAAAAAATTTTTGAGTAATGACCAAATTTTCAGATCATCATCATATTCAGGTTAACGTCCATTTTTACATGCTGCCATGTGTTAGACGACTTTAAGAAATGTAGTTCCAAACTAACCTATCTCTGGCCAGGTCTTTATTCGTTGTATACTCTTTAATTACTCGTACCTTTTCTTCTTCGTCATGGAGGGATGTTGTCTAGTGGTTGAGTTCTTTCTTTGCTTCTATACTGAACATCGCCGTTTGCTGTGTCTGCAACAAAAAGCTTCATAACACGATTCAGGAGGTGAACAATCTTTTAAATTTTGATTAGTTTTGTTCAGACGTCAGCTTTCTGTCGCTCTTGTTTTACTAAACTTGAGGGAGAGATCAATTTACTACTTTATCATAATTAATTCCTAGCTATCTATGGTCCATTAAGTCCTTAGCCATTCGAGGAGGGGGGAGGAAGGAACTTCATCACGCCTGTATTCTTTTAGGGAAATAAATTCCCCTAATCATTTGCTGACTACATGGAGAAAATACGTCTGTTCAGCTTGCTTCCAAAAACCAGACTGGCAAAACTCAGTTTCCCACACAAGAATCCGTGACGTCACAGAACCCTTATGCACAGGTGCATTTTGACCCTTAACCTGAGATCTCGTCAACGTGTTGGCCCTGTCAACGCTTGTGAGCTCCGACTGTGAGAACAGCCCTATTTTGCACTTGATTGTATGGGTTCACCCGCACTAAATCGCGTAAGCCAAACCAAACGATCACCCACACATACGTCCACTCAACATGCGTCCAGCCTCACAGGGCCATTATCCAACATATTTATCCCTCAGGTCCATTTTTATCACTTCCTCCCATCTTTTCCTTGGCCTTCTCCTGTGAACTGAACCTGCTACCTCAACTGTTCTTCATCTACTAACACAAGAACTCTCATCCATTCTTTCAACATGGCTATACAATCGAAGTCTACTCGTCTGCACACATCTCTCTATACGGTCTAGATTTAATCTTCCTCTGACGTCATCAGAACTAAGCTGTCTTTAAGACTCACATTGCACATTCATTCTATCATTCTCATATCATTTCTCTTCATGCAACGCATACACTAACCCTAACCCTCATTGGCTAGGTTTCACTTCCATACATCATCACACTGCATTCACATGCCTAATAGACTCTTCCTTGGTCGATAGTGGTAACACTCTGCTGGTTAGTAATGGCAGAAGGTCCCTGAACTTACTCCATCCACTCTTAATTCTGGCAATCATACTAGCACTTGCTACACCCTGCATTCCAATGGTATCACCAAGGTAACAAAACTTCTGGATAACTTCAATAGCTTCATCATCCAGATATACTTTCTCTACATCTGAGTTCTCATCCATCTCCATTGTCTTACACTTCTTGCACACAATGCTTACATGTACCACAAAAAAATGAGTTGCACCCAACTCTTCTTCCACAAACTGAACAGGGGAACTTCCTCTTTTGGGGAGATTTCCGACACTACAACCACTGATCATCAGAAAAAAGAAAATTTTTAAACAGATGATTAATTTCTTTTTTATATAAAATAGCTGTCCCAACGCAGCATTGTCCTGGAATATTTATACTTTCATTTTTGTTTTGCATTTATCTTTAATCTTGTTTTTTTTTTGTTATTTGTTTTGTTTTTAACAAAATACTATTGTTAAATCTGACGTCTTTGCAAAATTACATTTTAAGTTGTTCTCCTAAATGTTATAAATAATAAGAGGTTAAGAACCAGAGTGTCATTGCCGTTTTTTTTTTGTTTGTTTGCAAGTTGTTAGATGGATAACAGTCCATCTTGGAAATAATGTTTCAAGGGAAATAACTATTTGTACCCTAAAGTTATCTCTCTTGCCAAAAGACATTTTCATGGCTGATTAATCTGCTCAGAGTTATCTGTCCCTGCATGGACCAGACGACAACAAAAGAATATTTAATGGAGGCCGTTACCAAAAGCAACAATAAAATCCTCCTTATTTTATAATTCTTCTAACTGTAAAATTGTTAATGAATCATTTGATTATTGTTGATCTACGTAGAATCGTTTTCATCCATTTATTTCTTCACATTTGTGTTTTACCACTAATACCAACAAATATTTTGTAAACCTTATTGCAGTCTTGACCCGGTGTTTCATGGGACTCTTATAAAATCCATGTTTGTTTTGCTAAGTGTTTCCCCTCATCTTGTTTGTCTTTTCTGTGTTACATTAATGAATATAAATCTGTGTTACATTAATAGAATATAAATCTGTGTTACATTAATGAATATAAATCTGTGTTACATTAATAGAATATAAATCTGTGTTACATTAATGAATATAAATCTGTGTTACATTAATGGATACAAATCTCATATAAAATCAAACAATTCATCCAAAAAAATCAAATGGAGAAATTGTTTTAAAACAGACTAAAGCAAGTAATATAATTTTAAAGAAAGAAAAAGATAAAATAATAATCGCCGATCAGATTCAAACTTATAAATAGAATATCTTAATAATTTTGTAGGACATCGCCTTAACCACTTGGCCATGATGGCTATGAATTGCAATTAGGTTACAATCAACGTTCTTATTTAACTACTATTTCAGTTAAGTTGTAAAGGTAATTATTTAATTACAACTCTCCATTTTAATTACACATCTATGTGTAAATCTTTATACATATTCTGTTGCCTGTTTCGAATTCTATAATATTTGGATTAACGCTAAATAATAAGATTGATATATTCAAAGTTAGTTGGGGGGGGGGTCAGGATAATCCAATCAAAACTGTACCCACAAACAACGAAAATCTTTACAAAATCAACATTTTATGTTTAAGAATATTTCTATTGGTTACATATTTAAATAAATTGATAAAAAAAAAAAATGTTAAATGTGGATTCAAAAATTGGATTTCATGTAAATCTAACTTTTAGTGTTGAAAATTTAAATATTTATTTCAAAAAGAAAAATAATTCAACTTTTATCCCAAACTTGAACAATAGTGTGGAGTGCTTTGTTTAGTTTTTTAAATTTTGTGTATTTTTATTTTTTTAGAGAGAGATCAAAAAAAAGAAACATTTTAAAAAATACTCTCAAATCATTTTTGCGTCTTACTTTTAATGTCGTTAAAATGAAACTGATAATCTATGGGCTGTCGATGGAGTTTTTTGCGAGGGGGAGGGAGTAGAAGGGATAGCCTTACATCAGACCTTCTCAACAAACATAAACCTCGTAAATAAACATCGAGATTGTCATATCATGCAAAAGGGAACACTTACGGCGTTTCTAAGCTGCAGTAACATTTAGATTTCATTATTGTACACACACGTTTCAGCAGTAACATTTAGATTTCATTATTGTACACACACGTTTCAGCAGTAACATTTAGATTTCATTATTGTACACACACGTTTCAGCAGTAACATTTAGATTTTATTATTGTACACACACGTTTCAGCAGTAACATTTAGATTTCATTATTGTACACACACGTTTCAGCAGTAACATTTAGATTTCATTATTGTACACACACGTTTCAGCAGTAACATTTAGATTTCATTATTGTACAGACACGTTTCAGCAGTAACATTTAGATTTTATTATTGTACACACACGTTTCAGCAGTAACATTTAGATTTCATTATTGTACACACACGTTTCAGCAGTAACATTTAGATTTCATTATTGTACACACACGTTTCAGCAGTAACATTTAGATTTCATTATTGTACACACACGTTTCAGCAGTAACATTTAGATTTCATTATTGCACACACACGTTTCAGCAGTAACATTTAGATTTCATTATTGTACACACACGTTTCAGCAGTAACATTTAGATTTCATTATTGTACACACACGTTTCAGCAGTAACATTTAGATTTCATTATTGTACACACACGTTTCAGCAGTAACATTTAGATTTCATTATTGTACACACACATTTCAGCAGTAACATTTAGATTTCATTATTGTACACACACGTTTCAGCAGTAACATTTAGATTTCATTATTGTACACACACATTTCAGCAGTAACATTTAGATTTCATTATTGTACACACACGTTTCAGCAGTAACATTTAGATTTCATTATTGTACACACACGTTTCAGCAGTAACATTTAGATTTCATTATTGTACACACACGTTTCAGCAGTAACATTTAGATTTCATTATTGTACACACACGTTTCAGCAGTAACATTTAGATTTCATTATTGTACACACACGTTTCAGCAGTAACATTTAGATTTCATTATTGTACACACACGTTTCAGCAGTAACATTTAGATTTCATTATTGTACACACACATTTCAGCAGTAACATTTAGATTTCATTATTGTACACACACATTTCAGCAGTAACATTTAGATTTCATTATTGTACACACACGTTTCAGCACGCTTCACTACAGATCAGACATAAAAATAGTCTCTTCAATAACACCAGAAGATCATTAATCTTCGGCCACTCCATAAGATTTCGACTATGAAAAAAAAAAGAAAAGAAAAAAAAAAGGAAAAATATTGTCTGTACTACCATAAATAAGGTTCTTTTAAAACCGAAAATTTGGATTTAAAAAAAAGATGATTTAATAAATATTTTATTTATTTGACAAACTCTTGCATCATGTTAGCTGATTCTAAAATTTCAAAGTTTATTAAAATGTACGTTTATGCGTACAAAGATTTTTAAACAGCCAATAAAAGCAGTTTATTTTAAGTCTCATCAGATCTTTCAACTAAGATCGATCAGATGAGTAAATAGAAACAATTGATTTGTTTAGATCGAGTAAAGAATTAAATACAATAGGTCAACTTCTAGATCAGCTGCATCCTATTGGATGACACAATCTGAGTCTTGACACGATCAAACTAAATAAGCAGTTTATTACCCCACTGAAAAACCGAATTAAATCATGGATCAAAATAGAATAAAACAAAAATTCTACTTCATCTAAGTTCTCCTAAATTGGTCTATCGAAATTTCCTTTTACGTAGACAGAAAGAGATTATTTCTAGCTATCCTAAAACTCTGTGGATCTCAATTGTTTCTTAATTTGTTTGTTCCTGTGCAAAAGGTATGACGTCACTGGAAGATGACATCTTAAATTATGACGTCACTGGAAGATGACATCTTAAATTATGACGTCACTGGAAGATGACATCTTAAATTATGACGTCACTGGAAGATGACATCTTAAATTATGACGTCACTGGAAGATGACATCTTAAATTATGACGTCACTGGAAGATGACATCTTAAATTATGACGTCACTGGAAGATGACATCTTAAATTATGACGTCACTGGAAGATGACATCTTAAATTATGACAGGACTATAGGATGTAATCCGTTAAAACAGAAATGGGGATAACCGTACATAGTCAATGATGTCATCCATCACACCAGATAGAAATGAGTGATAGATCTTTTATCACGTTTTATCTAGATTATTTCCAAGTAATATACTTGTGTTTATAACTTTTTTATTCTCTTAAACCATCCTGAGGAAATCTTTTCTTGATGAAGACGAAACGTTGATGACTTTACTGATAATTTAGTTTCTCCTTTTATTCATATATATGTATATATATATATATATATGAGAGAGAGGGGTTCAATCCTTATTACAGGCGATAATAACTAAAAATATAATAATTAACACCCCTTCCCAGTTATGGCTGGCGGATCTACCTCCATGGATTAAATAATGGGTTAAGTTCGAAAGTCCATAAAGGTTCCGGAGTTCGGCATAAAGATTCCCAAGTTCTAAAAGATGCACCTGACAAAGATCGGAAGTTACATTGGCCGAAACATTGTGAAGACCACAACCAAGATGAAAATAGTAGCCCGAATAATCAAAACTATCAATCCTCATCTCAAAATATTCTCTGATTTTTTTACAAACATCCTAAGGTTTTCATCGAACACATGTTCTGTTCAGTTACATCATCATATTTGGTTTGACGTCCGTTTTACATGTTGGCATGCGTTGGACCACTTACATTCTAACATAAGCTCCTCCTCCACTGGCGAATATTTGTTGAAAGATCTTCATAGGAAATAATTTACTAGAATGAACTCGTTTTATTAACTATTTTTATTTTATATATATATATATATATATACATGGATTAATCATAGGAAATAATTTACTAGAATGAATTCGCTTTTATTAACTATTTTTATTTTATATACATGAATTAATCTTTTTTGCGATGATTTCTTGTATGTGTTGAAAATCCTGTCGAGCCTCCCGTCATCATTTGTGAGAATAAAACGTTTCTGTAGCATTAACGTTGGGTGAGCCCATCCTTGAGTAATGCGGGTTGGTCATAACGTGGCTGGATGTCGTCATGGGTGGTGGATATGCAGAGAAGGACGGCGCATTCGGGAGGTGGTACACGGACGACGATCGGCTCCAATCATCTTTAAAGATCTGGATGGTCAGTTCAGATACCAAATTTGAGAGCCTGTTGTAGACGTGGGCAAGGACCATTTGTTCGTCAGCATCTCTTCGGACGCGGACCTGAAGATTTCCAATCTTAAGAACGAAGAAAAAGAAAAAATACAATTTTAAACCGAACAAAAAATGGATTGCCTTATCTTTTCACTCCTAGTATTTTAGGGGCTGAGTCATCAAAAAACAATAAACCAGACTTGTGTAGTAGTAGTAGTAGTAGTAGTAGTAGTAGTAATAGTAATCATCATCATCATCATATTCAGTTTAATGTCTGTTTTACATGCTGGCATGTTTTCGATGGCTTTTAGAAATTGACTTCCAAACTAACCTATATCTGGCCAGCTTTTAAAATATTCCTCTTTCTCTCAAATATATTCTCATTGCTAAAAACAACCCAACACATACTAGCATATAAAATAGACATTAGACCGAATATGATATATATATATATATATATATATATATATATATATATATATATATATATATATTTCAACAGTGCTCGATACGTAAGTAGAGCTAGGTAGTAAGCTATGAAAATATATTTATGGCAATTAAGCTACACAGAGGCTTCCGCGTTTCATCCCCGGGGGGAATTTTCGTTTACTACCTAGCTCTACTTACGTATCGAGCACTGTTGAAATAAATACTAAAAATTGATACATAAAAAATTATATCTCCTTATAAAATTTTATGTGGATACATGAAATACTAATATATATATATTACTAGAAAAAAACTATCTGCACTCCGGGCAGCAATAGCTTTCTTTACAGAAAAACAAAGAAAAAATGTTCATTTCACAGTTTGTTAATTTGGAAAAACAACAAAAAGACGATTGTCATAGTGTTATTTGATATACTCCAATTTTGAGGAAATTTATTGTCTATGAATATAGTCACATTTAATCAATTAGGAACAAAAACAATACAAAAAAGTCGTTTTGTTATTTAAAGTCGATGGATCTGATTATAAGCATAAAAATGAAAATAAATTTCCCATTAAAACTAGTTATATAATGAAATTAATAAACGAAAAAGCAGAACATCGATTAGTCACAAATAAACAATTATATATTACTGAGTAATTTGAAATGTCACTTCGGTTTTTCACCCTTAAAGACAGAAAAATAAAACTGAATGAAAATTTTTTTTTAAAGTATGAATCTATTTATTTGTAATTTAGAAAGATGGGGGGGAGGACGTTCTTTTTTTCTTTTTTCATGGCAAATGTAATGTAAGTTTTTGGTGAATGCAAATGTACTTGTGCCTAAACCTAGCCGGAAGTTGTCATTTGAAATTTAAAATAAACTAACCAGAAGCTATTATTTGGAATGTTAAAATTTTTTCATTAAATTGCTTTAATTAATATTACTACTGACAATGAAATTAATATTTTAAAAACTTTTGCGTATATATAAGAAAATAAGAGAATTCGATTACAAATGAATCGTACAAAATATTAATTTAGTAGAAACTGTTTATAAAATAAGTATGGAAATAAAGTATAGCCATGGCTGTGTTTTATGAAGTTTTCCAGGCAATATATATTACATATTTGAAAATATTTATATATATCGCATATTTGAAAATATTTATATATATCGGATATTTGAAAATATTTATATATATCGCATATTTGAAAATATTTATATATATAGCATATTTGAAAATATTTTCTTGCATCATTGAATGAAGGTATATATAAATATAGTTTGGATAAATGGAAAAAACTTTCACATTTAATCTATATTAATATATATATATATATATATATATAAGGAGAGTAAGTGGACATTAGGTTAACTTTCGACAGCCTCGTAACTCTTGCTTCCCTTATTTTGTTCTTTAGTCCTCACGTTTCATGAGCTATATTTCTGAAAAAGAGGGAAGAATTGCTGTTTTCTGGATCGGAATCTATCCATCTAACACTTATCGTTGGCTAGTTTTTAACCTTGAAGTAGTATTTTGTTTTTAACTCGTTATATCAAGTGGCTTGTCTTGAGCAATTTCCATTAAATATATATATATATATATATATATATATATATATATATATAGTCTTAGAAGTTTTTCAACCGTTAAAACTATATGAGAGAAAAAAAAACACAAACACTTTTTAGTCGCAAAGTCCTTTGCTTCAATTAATCTCTTGTAATCACTATTAGTTAGATCCCAAGAATTTATGCTAGACTTAATATTATTGTAGGGATCATCAGTTGTTTACTATGAAAAACTGTTTTGAGGATTTAAAAACAACAAAAATATGTCATCTCATGGCTCCCCACCTCCCTTAAATATATATATATATATATATATATATATATATATATATATATATATAATAAGGAGAGGTAGTTTGCTTGAAGCATTGTGTGTAATACGTATATAGAGGAGTATTAGAAGGCTATCACAATGCAAGAAATGGAAATATGTTGGCGTTTAGAAGCAAGACAAAAACAAGTGATTTTAATTCATATATTTTTTCAAAAACTTTTTTTTAATAATTTCTTTTCCTATATAGCAAATCTTACTTGATTATGCAAGACTTCAACACTGTGATGTAATGTGTGTGACCGTGTTCCATAATATATTTCGAGGAAGACCTCTTTGTCAAATGGTAGGTGTTTCAAATCTAAAATATTATGGAACACGGTCGTACACATTACATCACAGTGTTGAAATCTTGCATAATCAATTAGTCTTCTAATACTCCTCTATATACGTATTACACACAATGCTTCAAGCAAACTACCTCTCCATATATATATATATATATATATATATATGTAGAGAGAGAGAGAGAATATTTTATATAGAATAGTGGATAAGCATGACAACAGACTAGTAAAAATAAGGACACAAATATATCACTAAAGCGAAACCAAGATATTTCGGTAGATTCATACGGCCTTAATAATTTGGTGTAAATAAGCTTTATTGAACAGAAAACGAAGATTTTTTATACAACAAAGCGAGGAAGGTAATCTAGGGAGAGGATGTACGGCAAAGAAGGAATCGGATAAGCGTGAGTTTTCCCCTGTTCATAGAATAAAGAAGACATTCATGCAAGAAGGAAAATGTTAGGAACAAAACTAATGTAAGAGCACAATGAATCAGAAATCAAAAAACGTGCTTACCAAAACCCCGAACGACAAAGTCCAGAAATGTTCATGACGGAATTCAAGAACACCATCTAAAGTTGAGGCTTCTCGTAAAAGTTTGTCGAGTTGTCCGATTATGTGAGATGGACTCGTCTGAAAGGGAAAATAAATTCACTGTTGGAGACGTAGGGAGACCAATTTTTTGTGATTGTGGCAGCGTAATCAAAAATAGAATCCACTGTTGTTTTAGGTAATTTTTAATCTTCATCTTCATCACTTTTGTTTGACCCAATCAAGGCATACATTGCCACTGAAGCTTAAGGGGTTACTGTAATAGGGTCAGATTTATATGGGCAATCTGGTTGGGGAGTTCGGCAATAAGATGTTTGTTCACATTACATTTAAATTTCTGCATGGTAGTAGAGTTGGGGAAAAAGGGAGCAGGGAGGGAATTCCAAAGGCAAGCGGTTCGAGAAAAGAAGCTATTAGAGTGAAAAATCTCCTGACATCTACGGATCTCTACAGTGAAGGGGTATTATTTTGCTACAAGTTAGGTGGGTCGGCAGTATTTACGGTGAGGGGGTACAAGTGTAGTAAGTTTATCAGAGGACATTCCGTGGAAGTACTTGCAAAACAAGCAGAGAGATGCAACACTGCAATGATGTGACAGCGTAAACATGTGCAAGGCAGTTGCATGTTTAGTGAGTTGCATAGTTGTATAGTTGCAATGCATGTGAACAACAAACTTGCGGTGAAAGAGATATTTAACCAAGAGAAGAGGGGCCACCCAAGAGAAGAGGGGCCACCCAAGAAGTCAGGAAATACATCTGGTTTAGAGTTTTGACCACCTACAATTTGATTTCTCTATTTGGAAAAGTTTGTGTTTCTATTTAAAGAAACACAAACTTTTCCAAATAGATGGTTGTTCATGCTGAGAGTAAAGCACTTGAAAACAGTAATGTCCAACCAGATAGGAAACCCCCTAGGGAGTAGATTCTTATGGCCATAGATTGGCCCCAGCTTAGCCTTTTCAAGTGGATGGCTGGATGGTCTAACACAAAGGACCCGAATCTGTTGGGTTGGTGTGCCTTGAGAGAGAGAAAAGATAGAAAGAGAGAGAAAAAAGAGAGAGAGAGAAAGAAAGAAAAAGAGAAAGAAAGAGAGAGAGAAAGAGAGAAAAAGAGAGAAAGAATCAGTTGGGTTGGTGTGCCTTGAGAGAGAGAGAAGGAGAAAGAAAGAGAGAGAGAGAAAGAGAGAGAAAAGAGAGAGAAAGAGAGAGAGTAAGAGAAAGAGAAAGAAAGAAGGAGAGAAAGAGAGAGAGAGAGAGAAAAGAGAAAGAAAGAGAGAGAGAAAAGAGAAAGAAAGTGAGAGAGAGAGAAAAGAGAAAGAAAGAGAGAGAGAGAAAAGAGAAAGAAAGAGAGAGAGAGAGAAAGAGAGAGAGAGAGAAAAGAAAAAGAAAGAGAGAGAGAGAAAGAGAGAGTGAGAAAGAGAGAGAGAGAAAGAAAGAGAGAAAAGAGAAAGAAAGAAAATAGAAAGAAAGAAAGAGAGAGAGAAAGAGAGAAAAGAGAGAGAGATAAAGAGAGAAAAGAGAAAGAAAGAAAGAGAGAGAGAAAAGAGAAAGAAAGAAAGAGAGAAAAGAGAAAGAAAGAGAGAGAAAAGAGAAAGAAAGAGAGAGAAAGAGAGAGTGAGAAAGAGAGAGAGAGAGAAAGAAAGATAGAAGAGAGCGAGAAAGAGAGAGGGGGGTCCTGAGGTTGTAAGCTAATGGATTGTGTTCGATTGGAAGATAAGTTTGTCTGTATTTGCAAGTCTGTTGTTCAGTAGAAGAAAACGCGTATCAATTGTAACGTCTTTCAAAATGAAACTTTGTTACTTGTTTTAAACTGGATTCGTAATTTTATTTGGAAGGGGACATTCTTCTGTTGCAGCATTGAGTGATAGCACACAATTGACACTGCGACCGGTGTCAGAATCGAACAACAACTTTGGACCAGCACAACGAATGGATGTTCACAGTCTGTGCAGTAAACGCACTGATGCACGTTCACAACAGTGCGGGACGTATAGGTTAGAAATTCTTTTTTTTCTACTATAGAGTTATCTTGTGGATTTTTCAAGCAATCTGCCTGACATATCGATAAATAATTCAGATGAGCCTATTTTTACATTTCTTTCTTTCCATTATGTTATTTTCTGAAAATACTTATTCCAGATAAGAAAACATTTACAGTGGCTAATGTTTTCCTTCTTTCATTATAATTAAAAGATCTTATTGGCAAAGAGTAGCTTCCCTTGGAAACAAAATTTTTCACAAATCTTCATGTATTACAAGATTGAAAGTTTTGAAAGCTGTTTACATCCCATAATTTTATGGAGCTTAAAACAACTAATCATGGGATGTAAACGACTTTCAAAACGGTAATAAAATTAGTTCTAGTCTTATAACAACTTGATTCAATTAATAATCAGACAATACCGTGTTAATTAAGTTTAACTTTAAAAGTCCTATTTAAAAAAAAAACATACTTTAAAAGTTGCAAAACAAAAAATAAAAGTATCAAAGCTCCCGGGCAGCGCCAAATCAGGACTAGTAATAAATATATTCATAATTTTTTGCTTTTCAAAATATGTTTGCAATTTTATTAAAAACTTTGTTTTAATAAACATTCGAATGACATAATGTCTTCATTTTCTTCAAATTGGTTTTTCCGGTAATTAACAAATCATATAGAGACCAGATTTCAACTCATTAAGAAAAAAAAAATTAAACTTGTTGAAAATGATAGAAAAAAAAGAATCGTTACCTGTAAAAGTATTTTCCCCGTATACATACTCATCGGAAACATGGTGCCCCATGTCATCAAGGCTATTGCTACAGCAGCTAAAGTGTCTGCAGCATAGTAATTTCTAGAAAGAAAAATTTACAATTCATGAATCAAGAGAAAATATTAAACATTTTGAGGAAATCCGTATCCATACTCTGAAATTTTATATATATATATATATATATATATATATATATATATATATGAGAAAGGAAGGATGAAGGTAATCCGACATAATGGGAAATGAAAAAGGAAAAACCAAAAAGGATGTTTTTTTTTTGTTTTTTTTATATATTCATCAACGCTTCGTCTTTATTTGTAAGACTTCCATGCTACTGACTTCACTAAGCCCGGACCTCGTCCTGCGCACCCAGTAGTTGGCTACTACTTTTTCTCATCTACCCATCATGTCAATCCAATATTTTCACGTACTTGCATGACATTTTTCTTAAAATTATCATCCTGAGGAAGTCTTACAAATAAAGACGAAACGTTGATGAATATAAAAAAAAACAAAAAAAAACATCCTTTTGGTTTTTCCTTTTTCATTTCTCATATATATCAGTATTAAAACATATTTATGGCAAGTAAGCTACACAGAAATGTCTATGTTTCTGAATCTTGCTGGATTGAATGTACACAGATTATTACACAGAACAGGAAAGGGGAATCAGGGAAGATGTGTAGAATGATGAAAACAAAAGGTTAAAAAGTCCACTTGATGTTAAATAAATGTCCCATTAGTAGGGAAGAGAGAAGAGTCCATATATGAAGGATAGGTGTCCGTACACAGGTGTTGAAGTCAGGCCATGTCCATGTAGGTGTGTGTGTGTGTGTGTATGTGTGTGTTGCATTAAGTCCACGTGTGTGCGGCGGTAGCCATGTTAGATCTTTGGAGATGACCCGAGGGGGGAAGGGGGTTCTGTTGCGTCCCAAAAGAGAAATTTGGGGGTTGGTCCGAGCAATGTGAAGTTGTTGACAGTGCCATGTCCCAGCCAAGAAAAGATAAAGAGTCTTTATCAACTTCGGTTGTGTAGACAGCTTGGCTGAGAAACGGCCTCTGATTGGGCAAGCCAGAAAAGAAGTTATATGCTTGCACCAATCAGTGCCAAGCTTAGAAATTAAGCATAGATTAAAAATTGTAATGGCGGCTCGTTTCAGCCATGTTGCTGTTGTCGCATGCTGCTACTACAGGTTGAGACTAAGTCAAAGATAAAGTGAAAAGAAACTTAGAATGGGGGGACATCAGCACCAGCAATTGGCAAGGCACCATTTGGAGAAGACAGAAGCAAATCGAGAAGTAGGATCACGGCCTGGTAACCTACATATAAAAAGTCATTGACGGAAGACTGCATACAGTGATGATGATGCCCTGATGATGATGATACCCTGATGATGATGATAATGGTGCCCTGATGATGATGAACAATTACGGTTGCTATCACAGCCACTAAAACAGCAGCAACACCCACCCACCCTAAAGTCCAACCCTTCCTTACCACCGTATAGGCAGTGGCAATATATCAGTGTCAAAGCTACAAAGCTAAATGGGCATTGGTAAAAAATCTAGGCGGAGTCGCATCAGAATACATTCTGATCGTCTCTGCCGCTGCATGTGTCAAGCAAAGACATGTCAGGTGTTTAACTGCAAATCATTCCTTTGCGTGTTCTGGGTCAAACCTTCCTTGACTTTGCATGCAACCACTAAGCATTGCTGTTCTTAGTGTCGGGTTAAACACCTACAATCCTGCAGATTAACGAATAACTGCGACCAACAAAGATAACTTCATGTAGATCAAACAATCGGGACACACGATCTTTGTGAGCTCCAGGCAGAAGGTCATCTCGCCTAACAAACAATCGTGACGCACGATCTTTGTGAGCTCCAGGCAGAAGGTCGACTCGCCTAACAAACAATCGTGACGCACAATCTTTGTAAGCTCCAGGCAGAAGGTCGACTCGCCTAACAAACAATCGTGACGCACAATCTTTGTAAGCTCCAGGCAGAAGGCCGACTCGCCTAACAAACAATCGTTATGCACAATCTTTGTAAGCTCCAGGCAGAAGGCCGACTCGCCTAACAAACAATCGTGACGCACAATCTTTGTAAGCTCCAGGCAGAAGGCCGACTCGCCTAACAAACAATCGTGACGCACGATCTTTGTGAGCTCCAGGCAGAAGGTCGACTCGCCTAACAAACAATCGTGACGCACAATCTTTGTAAGCTCCAGGCAGAAGGTCGACTCGCTTAACAAACAATCGTGACGCACAATCTTTGTAAGCTCCAGGCAGAAGGCCAACTCGCCTAACAAACAATCGTGACACACGATCTTTGTAAGCTCCAGGCAGAAGGCCGACTCGCCTAACAAACAATCGTGACGCACAATCTTTGTAAGCTCCAGGCAGAAGGCCGACTCGCCTAACAAACAATCGTGACGCACAATCTTTGTGAGCTCCAGGTAGAACGCCGACTCGCCTAACAAACAAACAGCAAAAACAAGAGAGCAAAATCATCACAGAATTCAAAAATTAAGTGATTTCAAGAGCTGCATGTATTAAAAATCCAAACCTCAGAGAAGAGTTCAAATCATCTGTGATATACGCAACGCTTCAAATCATTTGGTGACAGATTTCTCATTAGTAAGTGATCATGGTATCTAGTATCTAGTATCTGGTGCGGCATTCACCCTGATCAGGTTGAGTCGGAAGTTTCTAGGAAATTAAATTTATAAACGGTCCCCAGTTGCATGTATTGAGGGCAAGGAGAGTAGAAAGTGGACCTTGGGTTTACTTTCGTCAGTCTCGTAACTCTCACTTCCCTTATTTTGTCTTTTAGTGCTCACATTCCATGAGCGATGTTTCTGACAAAGGGGGAAGAATTGCTGTTTTCTGGGTTAAAATTTATCCATATAACACTTATCGTTGGCTATTTTTTGACTGTGAAATATTTTTTTAGCTCAATACATCAAGTGGCTTCATGTCTTGTCTGGAGCAATTTCCATAAAAAGAAAGTGATCGATTATGATTGGCCAACAAACCAAGCACTGCCATTCCTATCCACATTTCCATTCAATGGATCTTGTTGGCATCATTCTCTTCTAACTACTGGAACTACTGAAAAATACAGTCCTACCATCTACGGCAGATCTCCTAATACAAAAGAATCTCAGATGGGTAGAACAACTGGAGAGAATTTTGTGTTATTAACATATAGAGTAAAAAGCCTAAGGAAAAAAAACGTTGATTAACTCATATTTAGTATAATAATAGATTCATGTCATGTTGCGCATGACTGTTTCGTGAATTTGAAAAGTAACTGATCATTTATCAGCTTAATGTGGTTGGTTGTTTTGTTTTACAGCATATCAACCCTTTTCGGGTTATGTAATGCTGAATCAGGTCATTTTGGTAAAAGTTTTTATGTTTCAAGTTCTTTATATCTTCAAATATTTATTCATGGTGTTTGGTTTGGTTGTTTTGTAGAGGAAAATTGTTTTTTGTCTTTAGCTTTGCAGAACATGATTGAGTTTTGCAAAGGGAAAGAAAAAAAACAACAACATCAATGTTTGGTGCATTTTAAGTCAGGAAGCCGGTATCTTCAGACAGCCTGATCTGGTAGCATTAGAGGATTTATGTGGGAAACATGAGCATATACAGCACACAAATAGTCAACAACAACAACACACATCACATGTGTACACGGTGAAAACAGCACTAGAAGGTGTGTTGATCAAAATGTAGTCAAAATATAAACAATGAAAATAATTGAAAAAGTCAGTTGTCCAAGGGCAGATAACTGAGTCTTGATTTGCTTACTTGGTGTCGATGAGGACATATGTGATGAACAGGGCAATGGCACCGGCGAAGGCAATTAGGGCAGACGGGTTCAGTCGAGGCAGAAGAAGTTTACTCAGGCCGGGAACGACATGACACAGACTGTGCAATGGAAGAAAAGAAAGAAGAAAAAAAAGGAATATTTATACAATTAAACTTTGGTACAAAGTATATCGTTTGCTTCTTCTTCTTTCGTTTGCTTCACAGCATCTCGTTGTTAGATCAGCAGCTTGGTTGAGAAAAGCCATGCTAATGGTTTGTTTTCTAGCACGGCTTCACCATTGGGTGGTCGATATTTAAGGCATGACTCGATGATGAGGTCTACTGTCTGTTCAGAGTGACCACAGTCGCACAGCCGAGTCCCTGAGTCTCCATCCTTTCATGGTCGCGGCAAAACGGCCGACACCTGTCCCGAGGCGGTTGAGCATTGTCCACTGCCGCCTAGGGAGGTCCATGTCTGATAGGTTATCCGGGTCCTCCACAAATCTATGCAACCTTGATTTATCTGCTGCCTGCCATTCCTCCATCCAGCGACATTTCAGCCAGATTTGTTTTGTGACGTCACCGGGTGTTGAAAGCAGGAGCTGGTGGGCATGCTCCGAGAATGGGTGTCATGACTTCAAGCGAGCTCGTGGAGGGGTCTCTGTGGCGAGCTTGTGGAGAAGGTGGTTCTCATCGATAGTGGCCTTTCTTGACAGTGCAAGAACAGCCGCCTCACGATGCAGGGTTGGTGGTGCGATGCAGGCGAGTATCGGTAGTTGCTTGATTGGCATGGCGCGCAAGCAGCCAGAGACTGTGCGTAAGGTGGTGTTGAGCGTTACGTCCAGCTTCTTGGTGTAGGAGCTCATTTGCTTAAAAGCCACTAAGATGCACATTAATTAAATTCTTCTTTTTTTTTTTTTTTAACGCTAACATTACATTTCTATGACTATGTTGATCTCTAGAGGTTATACCACTATACCCTGCAAGGCTAGGCTATCTCTTCAACTATTGCTGCTCGTTTTTGTTTTAAGTTACAAATAAGTACAATTGAATTTCAAAAAGGTAGTCATTTGTTTTAGTATTTGGATGGAGATTTTTTTTTTTTTTTTTTTTTTTTAGTAAAAAAAAATAGTAACTTTAAAAAAATTGTTTTACCACATGAAGAAAAAAATGAAAAACATTTAAAATAAAATATTTGTGGAATCCAGATAACATCACTGGCTAAAATTACAGCTCATATAATAAAGTCAAGTATTTGTGCTCTTAAACCAAAGATAATTTGAATGCGAGAACAAACAGCAAAGACAAAAAATACGATTGGCTAGCCAATTTCATTTGTTATTGTTATACTATGTTATTGGCAATATAATAATGTACTTAGCTACAATTTATTTTTTAAATTACCTAATCCAGTCCAAACAACTAATATGAAACATTTTTTAAATAATCACCTAAAAATAAAATCAGCAAGGGGGAATAACTCATTTTAAATTGAAGAATATAATAGGAGTTGTCTACCTAATGTTTGCACATAAGATAGACAACTTCTATTATATAAAAATTAAAAACTAAAATGAGTTCAGTGCATCCCGGGCAACACCAGGTAGGGTTAGCTAGTAATACATATTAATGATGTAGTGTGTGACGATGGCTAAGTGGTTAACGACGCGGACTGAGGATCTGGGTGTGTCGAGTTCGAATCCAGTTCGTTCTACAGAAACACTTTCATCAAAACCCACACATGACCTTGTGTCTAACCCCCTGGAGGGGAGATCAATAAAATACATATTAATGACGAAATCTGAAATCGATTTCATTCAAAACAGAGTTTACATAGTAAGTAAAAAAGAGTATTAATATGAAAATGGAGCAATAATTCTCAAAGTTTGAGAATAAAAACAATCTTTGAGAAACATGACATAGGTTCTGTTACAGACAGACATCAACGCTCCATTCTAATAGAATGAATAAAAGAAGCGTGAACATGAAAAGAACGGGAAGGACTAAGATTTGATTCTCTCCATGCAACACATATCCTCAACCCTCATTGGCCAGGTTTCACTTACATACATCATCACACTGCGCACACATGCCAGATAGACTCAGTACTTGTTTGACAGTGGTAACGCTCTGCTGGTTAGTAATGGCAGAAGTCCCCTGAACCTGAACTTATTTTATCCACTTCTAACTCTTTTCCTATCACACTAGCACCTGCTCCACGCTGTGCTCCAGTAGTATCACTAAGACAACAAAACTTCTGAACAACCTCAATAGCCTCACCATCCAGATATATATACTTTCTCCACATCTGAATTCTCATCCATCTCCATTGTCTTACACTTCTTGCACACAAACTGGTTATCCTCTTTCAATATGCCAGGAATTCCACTGTCCTTTTTGTGTACCCAACGCTTACAAATAACACAAAATATTAAGTTGTGTCCGACTTCCTTTCCACAAACTGAGTAAGAGTATTTTCCTCTTTTTGTGGCCTTTCAAACACTAACAGGGTGGCCCAGAAGTCCCTACTCATTTTTATAAACATCAACAATTGAACAAGTAACAAGACTTTTATTTAAAGCAACAACAATTTATTATAAGAACATATGGTAGTAACTGTTCAGTGATCAAATGAATCAACTTGTTGTCCATTATGGTCAATGCATATTTTAAGTCTGGGCTTCTTGTTCTCTTGTTGATGTTTACAAAAAAGTCGTAGGGACTTCTGGGCCACCCTGTACAACCACTGATCATCACTTTGATCTTGGTAACATTCACTCTCAAACCTTTACTTTCCATAGTATTCCGTCAAGTTTTTAACTTAACGAGCAGGTCTTCTATTGTTTCACAGACAAGTACTAAATCATCAGCATACAGCATCTCTTCTGGATAACCCACATGAAATTCCTTGGACAATATTTCTAAGACACAAATGAAAAGCAACAGACTCAGAACAGAACCCTGATGTACTCCATCTTTAACATTAAAGCTATCACTAAATGTGCTGTTAATTCTAAGACTTTGAGAATATTTGTGCATTGTTTGAACAACCTTCACCAACTGCTCATTTACCCGTAGTTTACACAAAGCCCATCAGACAACCTCTCTTGGCACTCTGGCAAAAGCTTTCTCCAGATACACAAAATCAAAATACAGGTTCTTCTTCTTATTAAGGTACTTCTCTTGAATTTGTCTCAGAAATAATATAGCACCAGTGGTACTTTGTCCAATAAAAAGTCTATCCAAAAATAATTCGACCATGGAATTATTCTTTCGTCACTTCTGCTTTTTACGAACAATAAAAAGTCTATCTAAAAATAATTCGACCCTGGAATTATTCTTTCGTCACTTCTACTTTCTACGAACAATAAAAAGTCTATCCAAAAATAATGATTTGTCAAGTCTGCGATCATCTCAATGCCTGTCATGAAATGTGCTGTTGAGCATTTCTGTACGTTGCTTTAACAACCATCAACAACCAATGGATACAATGAATAATAAAAGAAGCATGAATATGAAAAGAAGGTGTGTGTGTGGGGGGACTAACCTTTGACTCATATCTGTCATGTGTTCTTGGAGCCAACTGGAACTGGAAGCAGCAATCACATGGTTCATGGCACGGTTGGTGATGCCGTACGTGACAACCAAGTGCACGACAAAAGCGACAATCGTTCCGACCAGCAGGCGGCCTCTGACGGGACACAAAACAAAGTGATTCTCTCAATGAAACAAAAACATTTTAAGTTTATTTGAAAAACATAACTGTGTCTTGCTAAACACTTCTCGCTCCGAAAATCGAAAGTTTATTGTCCGTTATTTTCTACCGCTGATATTCTAGACAATTTGGGCATCTTAAACACCCTAATCAAGAAGTGACTTATTTTTTTAACACGCCAATGTTGGCGGCTGGCTATACTAATAGTCATGAATATTTAGAATATTGATGCATTTCGATAACAAACAAGTAATTTCCTGTTTTTTTGTGTTTTTCATTTTCAATTTTATTTACTAATAAGAAGTTGTGGGACTTCATACCTCCGCCTGACCCTAACCTCCGCCTGACAACGTAAGGATGGGCCAAAATCGTATCTAAGCCTCACTTCTCCTTATTGTATGAAGTATTCCCAAAGTTATGCCATAGAAACGTTGATAACTCAAAAATTATTTATTCAAATTTATTTTTATGACTCCTGGACAACGCCAATACTTTTTCTTGTATACAACAGCATAAAAAAAAGTGGTAAACATATATATCCTGGGCAACGTTGTTTTTAAGCACACCTGTTCTATCTATTGTATTGAGCACTTTTGCTATAAGATATACCACAAAATTTGGAAAAATCAAAAGGTGAAATTCAATCAAAATTTCAACATCGACCAAACTTTTCAAGGCCAAGGTCATGTAAGATGCGGGACTTCATTGGTTACAATATGGGCCACATAGTGAGTCTTTATGATGAACAAAACGAAAGTTAGTACCAAAAGTGTGACTTTCACCTTTTCAGCGACTGTGACCACGACCTTGATATTCTAAAATAAAATCAGTTCTAAGTAAGACCATGATCGATATTTTGACAAGTTTGGTGACAATTGGTCAAGTGATGTAGACATTAAAGGCTGTATACACACAAATATAGTTAAATTACAAATTTGACCAGAAACATAACCTTCTTGACGGCAGTAATAATAATACCAGCATTGGCTGGTACCGCACAAAAAAGGTCATGAATAATCAGGGAAGATGGAAAGACCAAGGAGGGAGAGCACCAACCAACCATTCGGAATAGATGCAGAGAGTACTGGAACCCTGTAGTAGGTTTATTGCAACTTCAATTTCAGAGAAGTTCAATGGTCGTTGTCAGCAAGAAATCAAGGATAAATGGCTGTTGTGATAATGCAAAATGATTTGATATGGTTATCAAAAAAGATAGAGAGTACTGGAAATCTGGGGAGACTTGTTTTCACTCAGACTCCAGGGAATACCACTTGTTATTGTTAGTGAGCAATCACTGATAATGACTCATGTAAGAACTCTTAGTGAGTAAATAATAATGATTACAAATAATAAGTGGCAACAAAAGTTGATGCTATGTTACTTGTGTGTGTATATATATATATAATTATTTTTATTTATACAGACATGTCCAAAAAGCTGCTACACTGGCATGTCGATGTTATCGATCAATAGTTATTAGAAACTAAGATCTCATTAGGCGGAAAAAAGTCTGATTTTTCACTCAGATGTTCATATTGGGAAAGAAGATGTGGAAGTTTGCTTTGCAAACATGGATAAAATGATTATATATATATATATATATGTTATGGTGCCGTACCTACCTACGGAGAACTAATGGACTCGTCCACCTTATAAATACGGGAAGCACGTGACACTTGTTCTCTTCTTCCCAGGCAAACCGGCAATGGCGGTTGAGAGCACCATCTCCTTGTATCTCTTTCTTTGTATTATATAATATATACCTTTGTTCATTTAAACCATGTGTTCCTATGTCATTCATTCGGCCTTACCCAGGTCCACAACAATATATATATATATATATATATAAAGAACAAATGAAAGAAGAGAAATAAAAGATGTGACAATAACAAATCTATTACATCTTCAGTTATTCAAAACAAGGTATATTCAATTAAAGAAATCTTTATTTGTCCTTCTTTAAGCCATGGATTTTCAAAGAATGTATTCTTATCATCAGAGGAGTACACATAGATAAGTTGGCAAAGGATATACCAAAAGTCATGATTTAAAAAAGTGTAAATGCAAATGTGTTATATAAATTAAAAGAATAGTTATTTTTCCTTTTTTATATATATATATATATATATATATAAATTCCCGAAACAGTTTTTCATGGTAAACAACTGATGATCCCTTAAATAATGTTAGAAGCAAACTAATATAATAACTGAAAAAGTTAAATTTACTTACATGAGTGATTTTCCACTGAACGACTTGGGACTTCAGTTTTTGTTTTTTTTGGGTTTTTTTTAAAATATAGTTTTAATGGTTGAGAAACTTCCAAGACATTATATATATATATATATATATATATATATATATATATATATATATATATATATATATATATATATATATATATATATAGAGAGAGAGAGAGAGAGAGAGAGACAGACAGACAGACAGATAATTTTATTATATCTTTTTATTTGAGGTTTGTTCTAATATTTCAGGCTAAGAATCCCTTCATCAGCGGAGATGAAAATCATCCACCGAGTTGCTTTTCAAATAAACGCAAAATTGGTGTTGACCAATCAAAGCAACCTTTAACAGATCATGTTGTATTCAAAATGTAGCCATTCAGAAAGAGAATCTCATACAACGCCAACATTACGTTCCTTTCTAAACTCCTAATTTTGTTGTTGTTTCTATTTTTGTGTTGTTTTGTAAATAAAAAATTCTCTATGATAAATATATTTTCAAATAAGACAAACATTTTCATCTAAATTGTATTTTTCACAAATTTCCATACAAATCAAAACAAAATTAAACCATATTTACGTGTGTATTTCAGGTTGCTGTAACATTCGTTCAATGCTGAAATGTAAAAACGAATTTTTTTAGAAACATGCATATTAGAATGTTTGCTATATCATTACTTCTTTCTACGGCTTTTTATTGGCTTGCAAGGGCTTAATGACCGTGCCATGATCGGGTGAATGTACGGCAAGAAACTAGAGGAGAAAATCTCTTCAGCCATGCTCTATCAGAAGCTTGGTATTGATGAGATGTTGGATCCCTTACATGCTCGGCATCTCAGCCTTGACGAAGAGTTATTTACTTTCTTTTTTCATCCTCATTTTGCTGGTGTTAAAATTGCACGTAAATCCACACGTAGTTCCAAGAGGATTTTAACACCAGCAAAATGAGGAAGAAGAAAAAAGAAGAAAAAATAAAGAAAAAAACTCTTCGTCAAGGCTGTTTTACAACGAAAGTCTCAGAGACATATTTATGAAAAGTTATTTCATTCATTTAAAAATATATATAACGTTTCTTTGTGTTTTTCAAAATTCTATAATACAATTCAAAAAACGTTTTCTTAAAGATGTGTACCCCCCTTCCAATTCATATAAGCGTAGCCGTGCACATACAAACATCTAAAATGTTCACTTTCTTCAAATTCGTTAAAATGAGATCAGACAAAAATTATCCTCTTGGAATCCCGTGTGGATTTACTTGCGATTTTAAAACCAGCAAAATGTGAAAAAACAAAAAAAAGAAATTGAATAACTCTTCGTTAAGACCGTCTTATGGCGAAAGTCTCAGAGACATATATTTGTGAAAGATGAGTTTATTCATTTAATAAATATCTTCTTCTATCTTCTTCTATTATATAAATCCCAGTTGTCTGTATGTATGTATGTATGTATGTATGTATGTATGTATGTAAAGCTTCTCCTCCGAGGGTACCCAACAAACGGTCACACGAGTGACATCATTCCGACCGGCCAGCCCAGGCGCGTGTAATATCTCAGAACCGGAAAAAAAAATTTACTCTTCGGGGGTCAACTGAGCACTTTTCTCCAATGGGGGGTGGCTTTTTCGTCCATTTTCAACGTTATTCAGTACTAATTTGAGAAAAAAACAATGCTATCATGTATAATTTGAGAAATAATGCCAAGTCATAATAAACCAGAAATTACGTCAGAGTAAGGGAGTGCCGGAAAGAAATTCACTCACACTACAACCCTTTTTTCCTTTCTTTCTTCTTCACACTTTCTACCTTTTTTTCTTAATTATTAATAGACGCTAATATTCCTTCCCCCTCCCTTCCTCACTATGGCCGTTCTGTTATCATGATATAATACTTCCAGGCATTACCTACTCTTTTCAGGCCAAATTGGGGGGGGGGGGGGGAGAATGTTGGCATTTGCTGGTGTGAGTTCCTCAGGCCAAATTTTGTAGTGTCGGCATTCGCCGGTGTGAGCGCCTCAGGCGAAATTTGGGGGAGGGGGAGTGTCGGCATTCGCCGGTGTGAGCGCCTCAGGCAAAATTTGGGGGAGGGGAAGTGTCGGCATTCGCTGGTGTGAGCGCCTCAGGCCAAATTTGGGGGAGGAGGAGTGTCGGCATTCGCCGGTGTGAGCGTGTGTCGGTAGGGTGCATCAGGCTAAATCTGGGGAGGGGACCCAGTGTATAACCTAAGACCGTACTTTAGGGGAGTAGGAAAACAATTAAAAAAGTAAAATTAAAATGACAGTCTGATTTTTGATTCGAGAGTGTAAGATCGACACCTATCGGATAGGACTAGATAATACACTTGATCTCAAGGCAACAAATGCCGAGAACAGATACTACACTTTGATCTTGGCCAAAAGGCCAAGTTATTTAAGCCGGTGAATTCCCTCGGACAAACTTCATCTTTATCTACAAATGAAGATTTTACAAACCTTGGGAACTCACCAGACCTTAGGCATAGCGCCCGTTATGAAAGGGGGTCGGGGATAAGTGAGACAAGCTGTTCAATATTTTTTATTTTCAAAAAATTTTACAACAATAACAGAAAAGAACATTTGCTGACTCTAAACTAGATTCTTGCACCAAAATACCGCATTCACTCTGTGGGTGGATCCCTACTTAAAATATCCAAAAAAAACATCGATGTAAAATGAATTATCGTGGGAGTGGGATAAAATATTAAAAACACCCAAAAAGAAAGAAAAATAAAGAACAAAATAAAATGATAAAAAAGGGGGGTTAGTATGGCCCGGCTTTCCCTCGTGGCTAAGTGTTTCAGCCGCCCACTGTTTTCCGGCACGAGACCGAAAACAAGCGGGTCGGTCCCTAGGTGGGAGTGGGAACTTAAGAGAGGAGTGTTCAAAAAATAAATTCATCGGGAATGGGATCAGGGGGTGGATGGCGTCTTCCAAGATAGTAATGCCAAGGGTTTCAAAAGACCGGGGAGAAAACAAAAACAGTGGAAGTGGGAATCTTTGGAAGCTCTCTAGTGCCGACAAAAATAAAATAGGGACAGGATATCTCTCATTCCTACTAGTTTAAGAGTTTACCAGTTTTTTTAAATAAATCAAAACACTCTACAGGGTTGGGTTCCGTAGAACCCAGTACCGCGTGTGCCATAACTATAGAGGGAACACGAACTCAAACCTGGCGCCTCGTCAGATGCACAAACTAGTGTTATGCACCCATCTCCTATTGAACTCCATGCGATGTAATCGTTTCCAATCGCATCTGATTTTCACTTTAAGTTGGTGTTTAAAGTAAACTACCAGATCCTGATCCGAAACAGATCCAACCCCATGCACCTCATCAAGACATGTAACCCACATCACTAGTCTCGCTACGGCTAGGATGGCTAGAAACACCATTCGTTTCTCTCCAGACCACGGTGGTGCTGCGTTGTTGATGACAGATGCTACATCAAGGACCATCGGCTGTTCGGCGTCGATGCAAGCCGTCACCTCTCTGACGTATTCCCAGAGACGTTGAAGTTTGCTGCAGGTGAAAAAGGCGTGCTCGGCCGTTTCTTCTTCGTCGTCTTCACAGCGCGGGCATAAGGGGACGTCCCTTAAACCATCTCTGCGTAATCTGCCATAGAGGGGCAGTGCGTTCCGAACCAGTCGCCAGGTCAGAGAATACTCAGAATTGTTGAGATAACTCTGGTCTTGCGCCGAACTCCACTGGGAGCGGGTCTCCCCTCTCGACAATCCAAGCCGCTCCTCAAGTGGGTCTGAAGCGGTGCCCTCCACTAGATCCCGATATAGTCTCTTCCTAGACCGGGCAAGGTTACTGGACCCCGGCAACGCTCTAAGCGCGGCCCGGCATTCGGTGAAGAACAAGGGCTCTCCTCTCAGTCTACGTCGACCTTCGACCGAGAGGTCGGGTATGAGGTTGGGAAAGGCGCTCCCGACCGCATGAACCCATGGAGTGTCTTCCATCAAAGTCCGACTCAGGAAAGCCAGTCTCTCGGCATGTCGATGACTTACCAAGTCAGGCATCCCCAAACCTCCCACACTCGGAACTTGAGTACAGACCTGTCTGCGGACGTACGCCTTCCGGCCCTTCCAAAGAAGCGAGAAGAGCAAGCGCGTGAAAGCGTGAAGGCGGGCCGCAGGCAGTGGTAGTACAGACAGCCAGTAAAGGATGAGAGGAAAGACGTAAGTGGCGCACGCCTCCGCTCTGCCTTTTAAGGAAAGCTTCCTTCGAATCCAAGATTGGACCGACGATTCGACCTTTGTCTGTACTTTCGACCAGTTCTTTTCCAGCTGGAGGCCAGGTCCGAACCACACGCCGAGGATTCAAACCGGGCCATCTGACCAGCTGAAGTCACCTGGAAGAGCGGTCTCTCCGCTCCAGGCACCCAACCGCAGGCCGTTCGACTTGCTGCGGTTGACTATGGCCCCTGTCACTTCTTCGTACCGAGCGAGCGCCTTAATCACCGTTCGAATGTCAGTACGGCTCGACACGAAAATGGTGACATCATCGGCAAACGCGGAAACCCTGACTCGCGCTTTGCGAGGAGGGATAGCAATCCCGCGCAGGACTGGTGTTGCCGCCCGATCCCTTAATTTGCGAAGGAAGGGTTCCAACGCCAGGATGTAGAGCAGGGGCGACAGCGGACAACCCTGGCGTACCGACCGAGAAACAATGAACGATTCCGATCTCTTTCCATTGACTTGCACCACTGCCGTCGGCGCGTCATACAGAATAGAGATCCACCTGCGGAAGTCCGGACCAAAACCGGCAGCCGCTAAAACAGCTTTCAGGAAACCATGGTCGACCCTATCGAAAGCCTTGGACTGATCTAAATTGATCAGCGCGGCTTCAGCGTCGTCTTCTGTCCCCTCTATGATCATGTGAATCAAATGCAAGTTGTTCTGAATCGACCTCCCCTTCACAGCAAAGTTCTGCTCAGGCTGGATCAAACAACCTGCAGGCGGTTCGCAAGAATGCGGACCAAAATCTTTAACTCTGTGTTTAGCAGAGTTATGGGCCTGTAATCGTCTAAATTTCCCCCACCAGGTTGGTCCCCCTTCTTCAGTAATGTGACTACTCCTTTGGTCCAGGGATTGACTCCTGAACAAACCAGTGGTTAAACACATCCTTCAGAATTGGGACAAACATGGGCGACAGCCTCAAATACATTTCATACGGCCGACCATCGAGTCCCAGAGATTTGTTCAAGCCGACCTGCTTCAACGCAGTAACGATCTCGCCCTCTGTAATCCTGCCATCACAGCCAGCTGCTCGAGCCACCTCGAGGCGGGGCGAGTCAGCTAAATAGCTGTCAAACTCCTGGCCGCGGAGTCTGGGCAGTTGGGTGAAGCGTTCCTCCAAATGCTCACAGAACCCCTCACAGATCTCACGAGACGATACCAGGGTATGTTCTTCCAGGTTTTTCACCTTCCGAATGTACCCATCTGAACCACGACGTAAAGCAGCCTTACGCTCAACAGCGTCAACATTCATGGCTTCGTTAGAGACTTTCTTTAACCTAGCTCTAACTACTTGACCTTCATATCGTTCGCTAGCCAAGCGATTGAGGTCCCCCGTAATTAATGCTATCTCTAGGGGATCCCCCCCCCCAGCCACCGCCCGGGTCATCCTATTCTCTACACGCTTTTGCGTCCTAGCCCTATCTTGAGTGAGGCGCTGACTGTAGCGGACACAAAAGTTTCTTACCTGAGCCTTCGTTTTAACCCAGTACCTACTTCCGATAACCACCCCCACTAATCCCCGCTGGAGTAGTAACGTTAGCTGTTCCCGGAAGTCGCGTATCTCCAGTAAGGAGGTATTCAACTTCCAGTACCCAGCTAACCTAGGCCTATCGCTTTAGCTCAAACGAGCCATAACCAATTTATGGTCCGAATGTCCTAACCAAGTGAACGTGGGACAAGATATGAAATCTACGTCGCCTCTTCTAACTAACATTCTGTCCAAGTAAGTACTTGGACAGAAGGCCGCGCTAGTATGCCACGTCCACATCTCCCGCCCTGGGTGATCAACGCGAAATCTGTCGACAAGATCGCATGAGGCCATCAGGTCAGACAGACTGCTCTCACACCACGCCGACCCTCTATTCCCACCGACTTTATCTATCTTGGGGTCTAGGATGGCATTCCAGTCCCCCATTAAAACTACTCGCTCCGGACCCCTGAGGAACGCCTCCAATCGTCGAAAGAAGGAAACCCTCTCGCCAGCAATGTTGGGCGCATAAACCGCAACGATCCGAAACTTGCTGTTTTCAACGGCAACATCGACCACGACCAGCCGTCCTACCGCATCCGCATGAACAACGCTCACCATCGCAGACAGGGTGCGTCTCACTAGCAAAGAGATGCCACAACTACGAACATTGCCATATGCTGAGTAGACGTCATAGTCGTCAGTCAGCACATCACAATCCCCGTACGAACCGAAGTGGGTCTCTTCAATCACAGCTACATCCCTTAGCACGCGAGCAGCTTTGCCTCGGGATCTTATGCCCCTCACATTCCAACAAGCCAAGTTCAAATTCGTGATCCCCATCAGTTACTGTCACACACGGGGCCAAAGTCCTCGGGAGTGAGGATGCCGAAGGCCTGACCGAGACTGCCTGTCAGCAGTTCGGACGAAAAACGTCCGTCTCTTGCCAGACCTCCCACGTCCAAGAGGAAAGTGAGTTTTAATGCCCGAAAAAATGAGGGGTGAACATAAATGGGGTCCCTCCCTGGACATTTAAAATTTAACTTAGTTAAAGACGGGTGCTCTTCGTCCATCAGCTTCATCCCGGGAATTGCCCCCCTGCCAGCCTCCAACATTCTCCAAAGGGCCCTTGCCCTACTGCCCTTATCTTGGCGAACAAAGGTGATGATCATGAGGGCTTCCTTGAAGTTTTGGGGATTGTCTATGCGTTTACCCCCTACATGGCTAAAAGCCTCCAGCTGTCGAAGGTACTTTTTTTGCCTCCCGTTGAGGTCGGAATGGACTTGCGAGGTGTTCGCTTCGCATATCCTCTCGCCGGGCAAGAAAGGGTACTTTTTTGACTTGTCTTGTCTGACGACCGGTGGAGGAGTAGGTTTTTGCTCTTGGGTGGGAGCTTCTTCCGGTTCCTCAACAATAGGTGCTGCGAGTTCGGACTTCTTTGTAGTCTTTTCCGCTGCGGCCACCAAACTCTCTTCAGGGGTATTCAAAAGGGGAGGGGGGTTTGCTCGACCGATTCTGAGGGCGGTTGGGCAATGTCACTGTCAAGGCTGTCCATTTTTTCCTTCTCTTCTTCCTTCTTTTCTTCTTCTTTGTTTTCTTTAATTTTCTTGGCCTTTGAGTCCTTCTCTTTTTCCTTTTGCTCCTCGACTCTCTTCACGGCCCTCTTCTCCTCCTCTGTTTTCGTGTCTTCCTCGGACTCTGATGAGTTTTCCGGGAGCTTCCTCTTTACCGACATTGATGGTGTGTTAGGGTTAGAAGCCGGTTTCTTCCCTTTTCTGGAAACTACCTGGAAACCATCACTTGTGGGAGTCTCCACTCTAGCGGCTGCTGCTGCCTCTGGTGCTGGCACTGATGTCTTCTCAGGCACTTTGGATGTTTTAGGTACAGCCGCCGGGGGTTTTGCTGTTTGCCTTTTAGGGCAGTCCTTTGCCATATGCCCCGGCGTCTGGCAGTGCCAACAATGTGGCCTTCGTCCTTCCACAATGATAGACAAGGACCAGGTCTCACATTGCAGTGGGGAAAATTTTAGGGGTCAGGCCGAACTTTTTAGGGGTCAGGCCAAATTTTTTTCTTTTTTTTGTTTTGAACTCAAAATATTTCTCAGGGTTGTGGGAGAGTAAAAAAAAGTTGAGGAGGGGGCTGGAGAGATTAAGGGGTCAGAGATAATTTTATGGGTCGGGCCAAATTTTTTAGGGGTCGGGTCAAATTTTTTTTTTTTCTTTTTTTGAACTTAAAATATTTCTCAGGGTTGTGGGAGAGTGAAAAAGAAGTTGGGAGAGATTAAGGGGTCGGGGAAAATTTTAGGGGTCAGGCCAAATTTTTTTTTTTTTTGTTTTGAACTTAAAATATTCTTAAGGGTTGTGGGAGAGTTAAAAAGAAGTTCGGGGGAGGCGGCTGGAGAGATTATGGGGTCGGGCAAAATTTTTTAGGGGGTCAAGCAAAATTTTTTTTTTTTTTTTGAACTTAAAATATTTCTTCAGGGTTGTGGGAGAGTGAAAAAAAAGTTGGGGGGCTGGAGAGATTAGGGGCTTGCGGAAAATTTTAGGGGTCATGCAAAATTTTTTAGGGGTCGGGCCAAATTTTTTTTTTCTTTTTTTGAACTTAAAATATTTCTCAGGGTTGTGGGAGAGTGAAAAAAAAGTTGGGGGGGCTGGAGAGATTAGGGGGTCGGGGAAAATATAAGGGGTCAAGCCAAATTTTTTAGGGGTTGGGCAAATTTTTTTTTTTTTTTTTTTTTTTTTAACCTAAAATATTTCTCAGGGTTGTGGGAGAGTGAAAAAGAAGTTGGGAGGGATTAAGGGGTCGGGGAAAATTTTAGGGGTCAGGCCAAATTTTTTTCTTTATTTTGTTTTGAACTTAAAATATTTCTCAGGGTTGTGGGAGAGTGAAAAAAGGTTGAGGCGGCTGGAGAGATTAGGGGGTTAGGCAAAATTTTAGGGGTCAGGACAAACTTTTTTAGGGGTCGGGACAAATTTTTTTATTTTTTTTATTTTTTGCACTAAAAATATTTCTCAGGGTTGGAGAGTAAAAAAAAAAATAGGTAGGGGCCTGGAGAGATTGGGGGGTCGGGGAAATTTTTAGGGGTCAGGACAAACTTTTTAGAGGCTGGGCCAAATTTTATTTTTTATTTTTTGAACTAAAAATATTTCTCAGGTTTGGGAGAGAGTAAAAAAAAAAGTTGGGTGGAGTGCTGGAGAGATTGGGGGGGTCGGGGAAATTTTTAGGGGGTCAAGACAAACTTTTTAGGGGTCGGGCCAAATTTTTAAAATTTTTTTTAACTAAAAATATTTCTCAGGGTTGGGAGAGAGAAAAAAGTCGGGGGGGGGGGGGTTCTGGAGAGATTGGGGGTTAGGGGAAATTTTTAGGGGTCAGGACAAACATTTTAGGGGTCGGGCCAAATTTTTTATTTTTTGAACTAAAAATATTTCTCATGGTTGGGAGAGATAAAAAAAAAGTTGAGGGTGCCTGGAGAGATTGGGGGCTCGGGGAAATTTTTAGGGGGTCAAGACAAACTTTTTAGGGGTGGGCCAAAATTTTTTATTTTTTGAAAAAAAATATTTCTCAGGGTTGGGAGAGAGTTAAAAAAAGTTGGGGGGAGGGGCTCGAGAGATTGGGGACTCGGGGAAATTTTTAGGTGGCAGGACAAACTTTTTAGGGGTCGGGCCAAATATTTTTATTTTTTTATTTTTTGAACTAAAAATATTTCTCAGGGTTGTGGGAGAGTGAAAAAAGGTTGAGGGGGCTGGAGAGATTAGGGGGTCAGGCAAAATTTTAGGGGTCAGGACAAACTTTTTTAGGGGTCGGGACAAATTTTTTTCGTTTTTTATTTTTTGCACTAAAAATATTTCTCAGGGTTGGAGAAGAGTAAAAAAAAAATGGGAGGGGCCTGGAGAGATTGGGGGGTCGGGGAAATTTTTAGGGGTCAGGACAAACTTTTTAGGGGTCGGGCCAAATATTTTTATTTTTTTATTTTTTGAACTAAAAATATTTCTCAGGGTTCAGGGAGAGTAAAAAAAAGTTGGGGGGAGGGGGGGCGATGGGTACCTATTTAGCATTCACACCGCGGCGGCAATAGGTACGTATTTAGCATTCAGCGGTGGCGATAAGAATGTATATAGCATGTGCACATGGGCGGCAATAAGTACGTATATAGCATGCGCACCGGGAGTGTAAAAAAAATGGGGGGGGGGCCAAGTTTTTTTTTTTTCTGTTATCGTTTTCAGTGAAAATATTTATATGTATGGGGGAGGATGAAAAAAAAAATTTTTTTAGGGGGGGGGGGGGTCAAATATTTTTCTTTTCTATTTTTCTTTAAAATTAAAAAATATTTCTAAGTATGTGGGAGAATGGAAAAAAAAATTTATTTTTTTCTGTTTTTAACTAAAAATATTTATATTTATGATAGTGACAATACATGAATGAACACTATTTTGTTTTTCTAACACTATCGGGGCGCATTAATATGAGTTCTTACATATGCGAACTGGGCTGGAGATAAGTACATATAGAGATAGGTAGCAGAGATAGGTAAGTATGTGGTATGCGCACCAGAGCCGCGATAGGTACGAATATAGTATGCGCACCGGGTTGGCGATAGGTTTATACATAGTATGTGCACTGGGGTGGCAATAGGTACGTATATAGTAGTGCATAGGGGTGGCGATAGCTACGTATTTAGCATTTGCACCAGGGTTGCGATAGGTACGTATTCAGCATTCGCACCGGGGCGGCGCTATGTACATATTTAGTATTCGCACTGGGGCAGTAATAGGTACATATGTAGTATGCACACTGGGGCGGCAATAAGTACGTATTTAGCATTCGCCCCTGGGCTGTGATAGGTACTTATTTAGCATTCAGCGGTGGTAATAGGTACGTATATAGCATGTGCACATGGGCGGCAATAAGTAAGTATATAGCATGCGCACCGGGGCGGTGATAGGTATGTATTTAGCATGTGCTCTAGGGCAGCGATCAGTACATATATAGCACGCGCACCGCCGCGGCGATAGGTACGTATATAGCACGCGCACCGGAGAGGCGAAAGGTACGTATTTAGCATTCGCACCGGGGTGGCGATAGGTATGTATTTAGCTTCTGCACCGGGGCGGCGATAGGTACGTATTTAGAATTCAGGGGTGGTGATAGCTACATATATAGCATGTGCACATGGGCGGCAATAAGTACATACATAGCATGCGCTTCAGGGTGGCGATCGGTACATGTATAGCACGCGCACCGGGGCGGCGATAGGTACGTATATAGCATAGCGAAAGGTACGTATTTCGCATTCGCACCAGGGCGGCGATAGGTACGTATTTAGCATTCGCACCAAGCTGGCGATAGGTACGTATTTAGCATTCGCACCAAAGCGACAATATGTACATATTAATTATTCGCACTAGGGCAGCGATAGGTACTTATGTAGCATGCACACCGGGGCGGCAATAGGTATGTATTTAGCATTCACACCGGGGCGGCGATAGGTACTATTTAGCATTCGCACCGTGGCGGCGATAGATACTTATATAGTATCTGCACTGGGGCGGCGATAGGTACGTATATAGTATGCGCACCGGGGCGGAGATAAGTACCTATATAGAAGGCGCAGATAGAGGTGTTACTTTTTATAGAAATATGTCATACTATTGCCCTGGGCTACGTAGGAGAAATGGTGGGGAAGATACAGCTTTCACAAAAGGCAAAATTAGAAAGTAGCGGTGAAATGGGGCGACCAGGGAAGAGAAAGGTAGAAAGATAAAGAGACGGCTATAGAGAGAGAGGAAGAAATAGAAGTTTGAATATAAAGATGTTACGCACGCAATTTTTCTTCAATTATATGTTTTTATGACCCCGAGCAACGCCGGGTAGCCCCGCTAGTATATAATAAAACATATAACGTTTCTTGTTTTTTTTCAAAATTCTATAATATATATATATATATATATATATATATATATATATATATATATATATATATATATAAGAGTACATTTTAGAATATCGTGTCCACGTTTGCTTCATGTATAGATGTGTATGGGTGTAATCAGTCAACGGAAAATAATAAGCACACAAGTGAGTGAAAAAATAGCACAAAATGGTTAAGTTAGACGTTTATTTGCTTATTCACTATTTTTTTCTATTTTTTTCATCCACTTGTATGATTATGATTTTCTGTCAACTCATTGCAACCATATATTGGCACACAAAAGGTTATCCCCCCCCACTTCTGATGTGAATGAAACAAAAACGAAGCTAAATCCAACGAATGAGTGAATCAACATGCAAGAAACAATTACCTTTCCTTGATGATAAAAAGTGCTCCCAGTTGGGCCAACATGGTGCTCGCAAAGACGGCCAAAACCACAAATCTGTCATAACTAAACAAAAGAAGAAAAAGACAAATGTCAAGCAATTTCATTTAAACCACAAAAAATATGAACAAAAAAACATTTTTATTGTAAAAAAATATAAACAAAACAGCAAAAAATATTTTAATTGTAAAAAAATAATACAAAGAAAAACAACAAAAAAAATTTAATTGTAAAAAAAACTACAAACAAAACAATTGTAAAAAAATAATACAGAGAAAAACAAAAAAAAACATTTTTATTGTAAAAAATATAGACAAAACAGCAAAAAATATTTTAATTGTAAAAAAATAATACAAAGAAAAACAACAACGAAAAATTTAATTGTTAAAAAAACTACAAACAAAACGATTGTTAAAAAATAATATAGAGAAAAATTAAAAAAAGATTTTTTAATTGTAAACAGCCTTCAGATATGGAGGTTATAATCAGTCTCTGACCAACTGGCAGTCGACTCAGAGGGTGTATGTGGGATATACTCTAGTCAGGTATATCTCCATGTGTAAGATAATGAAAAGTGGCAAAAATTAATCGTTGGTAAGTCCATTGTGGGTGGAACGTCGAGAAAGAAAGAAAGCGACTTGATAACTGTTAAAAAGGAGAAGGTTCCGCAGTGCAAGCGAGACTTGAATGGTGGCGGTTTCAGAAACGCAAAGAGCCTTGGTGATCGGAGTATCGAAGTATCGGAAGAATGGGAGTTTACCGATGTTTATGGCACCGATGAAGTGTCCGCTGACTAAAAATGCGACTGATAAGCAAGTTGGTACCGTGAAGGAATCCCCTGACTTGTATTTCATCAAACAGACAATTGGAAGTGCTTGTGGAACAATTGCTTCAGTTCATGCTCGGATAGACAATGCAGAGCAAATTGCTTTCCAATCGGATGTATATATGAATGAGTTTCTAGCGGAAACCAAGTCTGTGACTTCAGCAAGAAAAAAACTTTCATGAGACAAAAGTATGTCAAAAGATTTTTTTTTATATGTGTGTGCGTAGCTGGCGTAAACCATCCGGTGATGGGAAATAAAGAAAACCAAAGTTTTTCCATATACGTTCTGTTCTTTATCATTCTTATTGGATCTTATCAGGTACTCCGAAAGAATGGGTAATGCAACACATGTAAAGTTTAGACTTAGCAGGTGTCGGCCACCATAAAAACTGACTGACTGACTTGGTGAAGTGAAGGCTGTTGACTTGGGTTGGTAACGCACTTAGATCACAAAAGCGTTCCGCAAGGACAGGGCATCGTCCATAAAACTTTTGCTTCAAATAAACCTTCATGGATATTTCTGTGGGTGTAGCTAGCCAGAGATCTGGACGGGGGCCCACCAGTGTGCACGTTAATAAAAAAGAACCGATGAAAAAGAAGATTATCTTCAGAAAGCTTTTTCTCCCCATTTTCTATAGAAATTCTTTTATTACCAAATGTAAGGACATTTTAAGCTCTCTGCGATGGCAGTGTATAAAAAATATTCATAAATAGAACCATGCATTATAGTAAAATACAAAACAATCATTGAATTAGAAAACAATAAAAACGAATAGTTAATCAATGAGATGATCTTTTGCACAGCAATATGAAAATTATTTAATCTTACGACATTAATCTCATACACATGATGATGATGATGATCATCATCATCATCATCAACCGGTTTATTTGTTGAATCAGGCCACAATTAATCCTCTGATGAGGGTGGGGCCTGATTGTCTAGTCTCGAAATCTAAGTCTTCCTCTCCACTCCTGTCTTTGGCAAGGCTTGATGGAATCTATAGGTCCTGAAGATCCACGCATCCTGGGATCTACGAAGCCCAAGACATTACCAGCAGCATTAGTGCTACTGGCACTGCCTTTCTTTTTTCCTGCTGTATTTCAACTAGACATTGTATTTAAGGCAATTTTACGGCTGGATGCCTATCCTTTACCAACTTGAACACTTTTGGCAGTCCAAGACCTCCACAGTTCCCATCTAACTAGGGCTGATGTCGTTTCCACTTAAGCATGTACAAATGTCATACATTACCAGTGAGTTGCTTATCAAGATGTTGTTGGTGAAGTATAAAACAAGAATTCCACTTGTATGAACAAAATAGTGACACATAAGTGAAGTAGACGTGCCCGAAATGTCGTTAAATATTTTTTTTTTTACCTGGCGAAAGAAGGAAAACAACGCTTCTGTTGAATTAATCAAAATAAAGAATCCTTTTTAAATATACTCGTGCGATGGTCGCGAATAAAAAAAAAACAAACGTTCTTCTCTGCCGATCGGGTGTTTTTAAATGAGGAATATGAAAACGTTTCGATGTTTCACAAATAGACGAGTGATGACGAAGAAGGAAAATAGATCCGTAAGAACAAGTTGAAGAACGTCAGACACGGGTGTTTCTTGTGTTGTTTCAGCAATTGAAATTTAAAAAATCAGTATATTAGAAGCTATTGGTCTTGTATTTTGAATATAAATTTGGCGGTTTAATCTGTTAATGTGAGAAACGGTCCAACTTTATAAATATATCCTGCAAAAACTCAAGTCTGCTTGTTTCATCTCAGGAACCGGGAGGCCAAGTAACCCCTAAATATCATAGTCTGGAATACCACTTGAGAATCGCACCAACCCTGTCTACCTTGGCATAACCCTGGACCACACCCTCTCATTCAAGGAACATGTAAAGAAAACAAAAATGAAAGTAAGCTCCCGGAATAACATCCTACGGAAACTGATCAACTCCAAGTCGGGGAGCCACAGCACGCGCACTAAGATGTACTACCTTAGCCCTGTGCTATTCCTCTGAAGAGTATGCTTGTCCTATTGGGGAGAGATCAACGCATGCCACAAAACTGAACTCTTTGTACAACGCCTGTCGCTTGATCAATGGCTGCCTGAAGTCTACCAACCTGAACAACCTGCATCTCCTCACTGGCATTGCCCATGCAGATGTGAGACAGGAAGTTGCTAGCTAAGTAGAGATTACAAAGCTATCAGTGATGAATGCCATTTCCTTCATGGACGTGAACAAATGACTGAAGTCAAGGGCAAGCTTCCTCAGCCATGCTGAACCCCTAATAACATCTCAGGAAGAGACCAGATTACAGCTGTGGATCAGACGGCTAGAGAATGCCCCACCCCCCTACTGACATGGGAATCTTCCCTTCTGAGGAACTCCCTCCCGGTTCAGAGGCATCCTGGCTCTGGTGGAAAACACTAAACCGCCTGAGAACAGGAATGGGACGATCAAAAGTTGCTATGAGTAGATGGGGCTACAAAACGGGTCCTACCATCTGTGAATGTGGAGAAGCGGACCTTACAATGCAACACTGCCTTGTCTGCCCTCTACTGTCCAACTGGCCAGCGTGAAAGATCTTGCAGAGTAAAAGAATAATGCAAAAAACTGCGTAAAAAAGTGGGGAATTGTCGTATGACCACATGATGCTTCAAAGACACGCAAGGAAGAAGATAAATATAGAGATGAAGGAAATTGTTGGCGGCAGAGAAAGTGGTATTTACTTACCCAAAAGAAAAAGAGGAAGACGACTTCTGAGATTGAACCCACAATGTCAGGAGGCAAGTAAGTAAACTACAATTCAAAAAGATTAAAAACAGATTTTAAAAACGAATAAAATGAGGAAATAACTGAAAAATAGAAAAACATATTTAGAAAAGGTTTCTTCACGTCAGTATTTACCCGCTCCCCCTCTACATACATACATACATACATACATACATACATACATACAGTATATGACATGAGGTAGGGTTTTAATGTTGGGTACTCAGCACCTTTGGACAGGGTTATTTAAAAAATTCCTTCAGCTCTTCAACATTCCCTGCATTTTGGGGGAGGAACCAGATGAGATACTTTGATCTTAGCCGATATATTCTTCAAGTTTGGGACTTTTGGTCAAATTTTCATTTAAAAAAAATAAGATCTTTCCTAATTTTTACTAGTATTTATAACAAACGAACATATACTACACTGCTCCCCCCTAAGGAGGAGGTAATACCTGGGAGCATGGTATCATGACGAACGAACGTATACTATACTCCACCCCCAAAGGACAAGGAAATGTCTGGGAGTATGGTATCATGACGAAGAAACATATACTACAATACCCCTTTCCCAAAAAGATGAGGTAATGCCTGGGAGGATGGTATCATGACAGAAGAAAAGATACTAAACTACTCTCCCCCCAAAGGTGAATGTAAATTCTGGGAGTATGGTATCATGACAAACAAACATATACTACAATACCCCCCCCCTTAAAGGAGTGGGTAATGTCCGAGAGCATGGTGTCATGACAAGGGAAAATATACTAAACTCCCCTTCCCCCGAAATCTCTAGGAGGAAGGTACCATGACCAGAGAACCGATACCACACTACCTACCTAAATAGAGGAAGAGGTAATGCCTGGAAAGTTGGTATCATGAAAACAGAACCGATACTACACTTTCTTCCTGAGCATTAATAGAAATCATCGTATAGTTCCGGTTTCAGATTTAGAATAGTATAGTTCCGGTTTCAGATATAGAAATAATAGTATAGTTCCGGTTTCAGATATAGAAATAATAGTATAGTTCCGGTTTCAGATATAGAAATAATAGTATCGTTCCGGTTTCAGATATAGAAATAATAGTATAGTTCTGGCTTCAGATATAGAAATAATAGTATAGTTCCGGCTTCAGATATAGAAATAATAGTATAGTTCC
Source organism: Sepiola atlantica (assembly GCA_963556195.1). Lineage (NCBI taxonomy): Eukaryota > Metazoa > Mollusca > Cephalopoda > Sepiida > Sepiolidae > Sepiola > Sepiola atlantica. The sequence goes on from OY744529.1 coordinate 45,121,305, forward strand.
GGTTTCAGATATAGAAATAATAGTATAGTTCCGGTTTCAGATATAGAAATAATAGTATAGTTCCGGTTTCAGATATAGAAATAATAGTATCGTTCCGGTTTCAGATATAGAAATAATAGTATCGTTCCGGCTTCAGATATAGAAATAATAGTATCGTTCCGGCTTCAGATATAGAAATAATAGTATAGTTCTGGCTTCAGATATAGAAATAATAGTATAGTTCTGGCTTCAGATATAGAAATAATAGTATAGTTCCGGTTTCAGATATAGAAATAATAGTATAGTTCCGGTTTCAGATATAGAAATAATAGTATAGTTCCGGTTTCAGATATAGAAATAATAGTATAGTTCCGGTTTCAGATATAGAAATAATAGTATCGTTCCGGTTTCAGATATAGAAATAATAGTATCGTTCCGGCTTCAGATATAGAAATAATAGTATAGTTCTGGCTTCAGATATAGAAATAATAGTATAGTTCTGGCTTAAGATATAAAAATAATAGTATAGTTCCGGCTTCAGATATAGAAATACTAGTATAGTTCTGGCTTCAGATATAGAAATAATAGTATAGTTCTGGCTTCAGATATAGAAATAATAGTATAGTTCTGGCTTCAGATATAGAAATAATAGTATAGTTCTGGCTTCAGATAGAGAAATAATAGTATAGTTCTGGCTTCAGATATAGAAATAATAGTATAGTTCCGGCTTCAGATATGGAAATAATAGTATAGTTCTGGCTTCAGATATAGAAATACTAATATAGTTCTGGCTTCAGATTTAGAAATACTAGTATAGTTCTGGCTTCAGATATAGAAATAATAGTATAGTTCTGGCTTCAGATATAGAAATAATAGTATAGTTCTGGTTTCAGATATAGAAATAATAGTATAGTTCCGGTTTCAGATTTAGAATAGTATAGTTCCGGTTTCAGATATAGAAATCATCGTATAGTTCCGGTTTCAGATATAGAAATAATAGTATAGTTCCGGTTTCAGATATAGAAATAATAGTATCGTTCCGGTTTCAGATATAGAAATAATAGTATCGTTCCGGCTTCAGATATAGAAATAATAGTATAGTTCTGGCTTCAGATATAGAAATAATAGTATAGTTCTGGCTTAAGATATAAAAATAATAGTATAGTTCCGGCTTCAGATATAGAAATACTAGTATAGTTCTGGCTTCAGATATAGAAATAATAGTATAGTTCTGGCTTCAGATATAGAAATAATAGTATAGTTCTGGCTTCAGATATAGAAATAATAGTATAGTTCTGGCTTCAGATAGAGAAATAATAGTATAGTTCTGGCTTCAGATATAGAAATAATAGTATAGTTCCGGCTTCAGATATGGAAATAATAGTATAGTTCTGGCTTCAGATATAGAAATACTAATATAGTTCTGGCTTCAGATTTAGAAATACTAGTATAGTTCTGGCTTCAGATATAGAAATAATAGTATAGTTCTGGCTTCAGATATAGAAATAATAGTATAGTTCTGGCTTCAGATATAGAAATAATAGTATAGTTCTGGCTTCAGATTTAGAAATAATAGTATAGTTCCGGCTTCAGATATAGAAATACTAGTATAGTTCTGGCTTCAGATATAGAAATACTAATATAGTTCTGGCTTCAGATTTAGAAATAATAGTATAGTTCCGGCTTCAGATATAGAAATAATAGTATAGTTCCGGCTTCAGATATAGAAATAATAGTATAGTACTGGCCTGAGACAGATAAGAAATCTCCACAAGTAATAGAATAAGTATTATTATTGAGCAAAAACAATAAAACAGATCAACTTTGAAAATTTTCGCATCATTTGTTTATTGGTTACTAAGTGTCCCTATCCGGTGTTGCTTGGTAGTGTATTAACTTGCAATTTGTTTTACTTTTCTTAAACTATAACATGTTTTGTTTCTTTTTTTAAAGATAATATTTTTTGTTCCAACAAATCAAAGGAAAGTAACTCTGTATGAATAAATACAGAGTTATGCTACTTTTTTAAAGATGACATCCCTTTCAAAATAAATCCAACCCAAACAAAGTATTTTCTGGAAGGAATAAATCGAATTTTATTCTTCTAAAGAACATGCTGCAACTGTCCACAATAAAAACTGACTTACCAGAATCAAATATTGATCCAGAGACTGACTTTATATTGATTTTGTAGGAAGAAAACTATTGATGACAAGGAAATGATCCAGAGACTGACTTTATATTAGTTTTGTAGGAAGAAAACTATTGATGACAAAGAAATGATCCAGAGACTGACTTTATATTGATTTTGTAGGAAGAAAACTATTGATGACAAAGAAATGATCCAGAGACTGACTTTATATTAATTGTGTAGGAAGAAAACTATTGATGACAAGGAAATGATCTAGAGACTGACTTTATATTGATTTTGTAGGAAGAAAACTATTGATGACTAGGAAATGATCCAGAGACTGACTTTATATTTATTTTGTAGGAATAAAACTATTGATGACTAGGAAATGATCCAGAGACTGACTTTATATTTATTTTGTAGGAATAAAACTATCGATGACAAGGAAATGATCCAGAGACTGACTTTATATCGATTTTGTAGGAAGAAAACTATTGATGACTAGAAAATGATCCAGAGACTGACTTTATATTTATTTTGTAGGAAGAAAACTATTGATGACAAGGAAATGATCCAGAGACTGACTGTATATTGATTTTGTAGGAATAAAACTATTGATGACAAAGAAATGATCCAGAGACTGACTTTATATTGATTTTGTAGGAATAAAACTATTGATGACAAAGAAATGATCCAGAGACTGACTGTATATTGATTTTGTAGGAATAAAACTATTGATGAAAAAGAAATGATCCAGAGACTGACTTTATATTGATTTTGTAGGAAGAAAACTATTGATGACAAAAAAATGATCCAGAGACTGACTTTATATAAATTGTGTAGGAAGAAAACTATTGATGACAAGGAAATGATCCAGAGACTGACTTTATATTGATTTTGTAGGAAGAAAACTATTGATGACTAGGAAATGATCCAGAGACTGACTTTATATTTATTTTGTAGGAAGAAAACTATTGATGACAAGGAAATGATCCAGAGACTGACTTTATATCGATTTTGTAGGAAGAAAACTATTGATGACTAGGAAATGATCCAGAGACTGACTTTATATTTATTTTGTAGGAAGAAAACTATTGATGACAAAGAAATGATCCAGAGACTGACTTTATATTGATTTTGTAGAAAGAAACCTATTGATGACAAAGAAATGATCCAGAGACTGACTTTATATTTATTTTGTAGGAAGAAACCTATTGATGACAAAGAAATGATCCAGAGACTGACTGTATATTGATTTTGTAGGAAGAAAACTATTGATGACAAAGAAATGATCCAGAGACTGACTTTATATTTATTTTGTAGGAAGAAAACTATTGATGACAAGGAAATGATCCAGAGACTGATTTTATATTGATTTTGTAGGAAGAAAACTATTGATGACAAAGAAACGATCCAGAGACTGACTTTATATTTATTTTGTAGGAAGAAAACTATTGATGACAAAGAAATGATCCAGAGACTGACTTTATATTGATTTTGTAGAAAGAAACCTATTGATGACAAAGAAATGATCCAGAGACTGACTTTATATTTATTTTGTAGGAAGAAACCTATTGATGACAAAGAAATGATCCAGAGACTGACTGTATATTGATTTTGTAGAGAGAAAACTATTAATGACAAATAAATGATCCAGAGACTTACTTTATATTGATTTTGTAGAATGAAAACTATTGATGACAAAGAAATGATCCAGAGACTGACTTTATATCGATTTTGAAGGAAGAAAACTATTGATGACAAAGAAATGATCCAGAGACTGACTTTATATTGATTTTTTAGGAGGAAAACTATTGATGACAAGGAAATGATCCGGAGACTGACTTTATATTGATTTTGTAGGAAGAAAACTATTGATGACAAAGAAACGATCCAGAGACTGACTTTATATTGATTTTGTAGGAAGAAAACTATTGATGACAAAGAAACGATTAAGAGACTGACTTTATATTGATTTTGTAGCATGAAAACTATTGATGACAAAGAAATGATCCAGAGACTGACTTTATATATTAGAGAAAGAAAATGCAAGACTTTTAGAAATGATGGCATAGGATTCAAGAGGAAGGAAAGCTCTTACCTGAAAATATCAAATATTGTCAGATAGGTGTACGCAGTGAGAGCTGAAAAGAGAAAGATTTTTTTAAAATAAGTAAATCTGAATTCTTCAATTTTGAAATCACATTTTTCTTGTTCAAAAAATGAAGATGATGAAACAAAAGTCATCTTACTTCCTTACCTTCATCATGAATCATTTTAAGTCTTAGCCTTCATGGCAAAATTAACATTTTTAGTTATCAGAGTGAACTGTCATAAGAGGGAAAAGGGAGACAAGTCAAGATAGGAAGAGCAAGAGGAAGAGGAGAAAAAACAGGAAAAGAGAAAGAAAGATAAAGCGAGAGAGAGAGGAAGAAAGGGAAAGTAACACAGAAATAAAATCCAGCCAAATAGTGACGAAAAAATATAGTTGTTTTTTTTTCGTTTTACGGCATATCAACCCTTTTCGGGTTATTTAATGCCGAATCAGGTAATTTTGGTTCCAATTTTTATGCTTCAAGTTCATTGTATCTCCAAATATTTATTCATGGTTTTTGGTTTGTTTGTTTTATGGCATAGCAACCCTTTTCGGATTATTTAATGTTGAATCAGGTCATTTTGATAAAAGTTTTTATGCTTCAAGTTCTTTATATCTTCAAATATTTATTCATGGTTTTTGGTTTGGTTGTTTTGTTTTACGGCATATCAACCCTTTTCGGATTATTTAATGCTGAATTCGGTCCTTTTGGTAAAAGTTTTTATGCTTCAAGTTCTTTATATCTTCAAATACTTATTCATGGTGTTTGGTCTACTTGTTTTTTTTACGGCATATCAACCCTTTTTCGGGTTATTTAATGCCGAATTAGGTCATTTTGGTTCAAATTTTTATGCTTCAAGTTCTTTATATCTTCAAATATTTATTCATGGTTTTTGGTTTAGTTATTTTGTTTTACGGCATATCAACACTTTTCGGGTTATTTAATGCTGAATTCGTTCATTTTGGTAAAAGTTTTCATGCTTCAAGTTCTTTATATCTTCAAATGTTTATTTATGGTGTATTGTTTGCTTGTTTTGTAGAGGAAAAAGTCTTGTTTTTGTTTTTAGCTTTACAGAACATGATTGAGTTGTGCAAAGGGAAAGGGGGATAAAAACAATAACATCAATGTTTGGTGCATTTTAAGTCAGGAAGCCGGTATCTTCAGACAGCCTGATCTGGTAGCACCAGGGAAAAAAATAAGATGGTAAGGCTTTAACGATTTGGCCACTGAAATAAGCTTTTTGTCATGAAAATAAAAAGCGGAGAACTCGCATCATGTGAGGCTCTATTGTGATGTGTTTGATTGGGGCACACTTGGAGAAGTTTGATTTTTTATTTATTTTTTTTTTTTTTTTTTTACACATGAGTCACTACTTATCAAGGCTACAAGCCACAAATGAAAATGAGGCAATTGATCCGGACACACTTAGGAAACGTATGATCAGGGCATACTTAAATGTATAATGCAAGGGATTGTGCTTGACACATTCCAAATTCTCTCATAGAAATTGGTCCTGACTAATTAAAAAAATAAATAAACCCCCCAAAAATACTAACTAACTTACTACAAAATTCTTTAAAATTTGGTCACGGCTCCATTTTTACCTCCTGTTTCCATCAAGCACCCTAACTGGGAGAGAGGAGGTTAGGGCTAGGGTTAGGGGGGAGAAGGGTTAGGATTAAGGGGAGAGAAGGGGTTAGGGTTAGGGGGAGAGGAGGGGTATGAAGAGGTGAACATTTTGTATAATGCTGATTGTTTAAACTCTTTCAAGGATACGCTTGAATCATTTTCATATTTTTTTAAATAAATGAATTTAGAAAATGTTGCCAGAATTTGATTAACATTTTATTCAATTATTTTCACCAATAAAACAAGACATTTATCGTAGATGTAGTATCAAAGGTAATTGATGCCCGTCTCACCCCTTTGATTAACGATGGAATGTTCTACATCTGTGTATATATTAAGAGTGAATGTTGAATACTATTTGTCTCAATAAGCAACGAATAGTTAAATAAAACTTATCCTTAAGTTATGTTCGGCTTCCAATTTTTACTACAGTAGATATAGATTATTTACAGAAAAATTGACCAACGAACGTAATATATTTTAATTTTATATGCTAATAATTAGTCTGTTATAATATCCTGGGTTTTATGAAAAGCCGTAAGCTCAGTTTGACGTACCGAGTAAACACGGCATCTCAATCTTCAGTTATGATTAAGACTGGAAATATATATAAGTTTATATATATTGTGGAAATACATATAACAGATATATAAAGACAAAATATATAATATGGAACAGAGGAAATATATATAAGTTCTGCAGAGATAATATTATCACACCATTTTACAAACGGTATTTTTTCCCATGGGTTTTTCATGCAGCCAAGAGTCGTTAGTTTCATGACATTTTTAAAAAAAAGCAAAAAAAAAAACAACAGTAACAATGGCGTGCAGTCGTGTTTTGTTATTTTTCACTTTTTACTATAGTCAAGACAGTGGATCGTTTCATAACTCTGAACAGCCAAGAGTCGTTGGTTACATGATGTATTAAAAAAAAAAATAACGGCATAGGTGACAATAAAAATAGATAGATAGAAAATAAGGAGTAGACTAATAGATAGAGAGTGTGTGTGTGTGTGGGGGGGGGGGGGTAATATATAGATAGAAGAAGAAGAAGCGAGAGAGAGGGGAGGAGTGTATATGCCTAGATAGATAGATAGATAGATAGATAGATAGATAGATAGATAGATAGAAGGGGAGAGAGGGGGAGAAGTGTATAGGCTTAGATAGATAGATAGATAGATAGATAGATAGATAGATAGATAGATAGACAGACTAAGCAAAAAGATCTGCTTCTTGGAGGATCACTGGATAATTTGTAAAATAATGAACACAGGCGCGAGATATGAAGAGGGTCGCCGCTGCAGTGTCCGTAGAACAACAACAAACTATCAAGATTTCAACTCAAAACAAAAATAAATAAAAATAGACCGAACAATTATATAAAAAAAACAAACAATAAAAGAGACGCTTACTTTTTTTTAATGCAAAAATATAAGAACCAAAAATTGCACACAATTTTGTCAATATTTGATCATCCCCCCTCCCCACGGCTTGCCCCCCCCCCCTTCTTACAACAACAACATCAAAAGCTGAAAAAGTAAATAAAAAAATGCATTGGTCATCATCATCATCATGATCAATAATTAATTTTAAAAAACAAACAAAACAAACAGGACGACGGCGCTCCACTTTATAAAAAAAAAGGAAGTAAATATCTACGGTAAACTTCTTCGTTCATAGACTTCTTCATAAATGTTAGTTGTTTGGCTTCAGGGTAGCAACCTGTCCCTGTAAAATATTCTTACTTCGCAAACAGTCTAACATATGTCAAATTCAAACTCTTCTGAATACGATGGATCACTTTCACTGCTTCAAGTGTCTCAGGACATTTTTTTCCTTGTGTCTTTCATGCAGCCAAAAGTCATTGGTTACATGATGTATCAAAAAAACAAAAAAAACAAATAACAACAACGGCATAGAGGCGTGTTTGAAATTTTCACTACACTTTGAAAACAAGAAAACGTTTCTTACCGATGCTACCAGTCATATGACACCAGTATGACAGGACGACGGTTCCTATGATATTCATGGCACAGAACAGCAGAATCTTCTGGGCCTGAAATTATAAAACGTACTCAAATTTGAAAAAGGAGGAAACGTCATTGTTATAAAAAAAAAAGGAAAATGATTTTATTATAACTATTTATAACGTTGATTGCACTGATAGGGGGATTAAAACTCTAATTTAAGATACAAAATAGAAGAACTTCAGGGGTCAGACGTCCAATGATATTATGCAAGCTCACTCTTCTCTACCTCTCACGGTTCAGCATTCTCCAAATTCCACTCTGTGTGCTCTTGTTCAATCACTTGCTTCAAAGTTTTCCTTGGCCGGTCAACCTTCCTGCGATTTAACAGCTTATCCAGGAGGATAAACGATTCCACATGACCATACCAGCGTAATCGATTTATCTTTAGGGCTACCTCTATGCTGAGCAAGTGTACTGTTTTCAGTAAATCCTCTGACCTGATGTGTTGGGTTTGGTCAGATTTCACATTGCAGATTCATCTGATCATGGATCTGACATTTCGCTGCAGACAGGTAAGAAAGGATTGGGTGAGGGCCCAGAATTCACTGCCATATATCATGACGCTCCTGACACAGCTGCTATACAACCTACCCGGATATAGAGAGGGACAGCACGTGATGTTATCAGATGGAACAGCTCACAAAATTTTGCCCAAGCTGCCCTCACTTTTGTGGCTGTACTGAGTTCACATCCACCACCTGCACTTAGCATATCTCTGAGATAGCAGACAGAGTCTGCTACCTCAAGGGTATTGTCATCTAGTGCCATCTCCTTGTGGAGACGACTGCCAATGGGATGTGTCTGTCCCATGCTTCGCCTACACTTGAAGTTAGGATTCGGGGCTAACTTAACCTTCAGGTCACTGCATTTTTTGTGAACCCACAATAAGCATAGGTAACACTGTATTACATTGCTTCTCACACTCTTCTGGCACACAGAACAAGGATACTGACTAGAGTCCCTTAGGGATTGTAGACCAAAGCCACACACCATCACTTTGGTTTTAGGCAAGTTCACCTTCAAACCCTTGACCTCCAGACCGTTTTTTCATATTTCCAGTTTGTTCTTTAACTGTTCAAAGGACTTGGCAATCATAACTTAGTCATCAGCATAGAGTAATTTCCATGGACAGCTCAAGAGTAATTTCCATGGACAGCTCAAGAGTAATTTCCATGGACAGCTCAAGAGTAATTTCCATGGACAGCTCAACTGAAACTCTCTTGACAATGCCTCCAAGACTATGATGAAAAGTAGACGGCGAAGAACAGATCCCTGGTGAACTCCAACCTTGACATTGAAGCTATCACTGTAAGCATCAGCCACCCTCACTTTACTACTAGCGTTCATGTAAATACATTGTCCGAGACGGACAAGCCACTCCTTTACACCCACACTATGCATTACCTATCATAGCACCTCTCTGGGGACTTTGTCGAACACTTTCTCCAGGTCCACAAATGCCATGTAGAGTCTCCTGTCTTCACAAACATACCCTTCTTGTAGTTGGCGAATGATGAATATGGCATCAATTGTGGCCCTGCCAGGTACAAAGCCAAATTGCATCTGATCTAAGTCAATCTGCTGTCTGATAATATAGTCTGCTACATGTTCAATCACTTTCATTCCCGTTTCTAGGAGCTTCAGGCTTCTCTAATTACCTCGTGATCGTGCGTCTCCTTTCCCCTTGTAGCAACTAACAATGTAACTCTCACTCCAGCGTTATTTTCGTAAATTTATTTATCGTACAGAATTGCAGAGACAGTAATTTATTAAGTTTTAAAAAAAAATTTTAATAGCTAATTGGAAAAAGAAATCAATTTATTTAGTATTTAAAATTGAATAAACAAAAACAGATTCCGTTTCAAATTTGCAATTCTGTGATTGCTGAGAATTGGTTCCCCGAGATAAGATAATCCGATCTTGATTTAGTTCACATAATCACCCCCCCCCCCCCCTGCAAAAAAAAAAAGAAGATAATTGTGCAGACATTAATTGATCAAAGTTAAAAAATATAACAAATAAAAAATCACCATCCAACAATATGATTTCCCCATCTGTACACATTTTTTTCGATAGCAAGTGAGACTGAGAGAGAGGGGTCAGGGGTGCTTTGGTATTTGACATAACCCCCAACTCCTCACCCGACCCGTACAGTTAATTGCTAATTTTGTCACATGTTTCTTTCCTTACCTCTTTGATCTTCATGATGTCTGATATTTCTCTGATGAAGACATCCGGAATGGAATGGTGCGAGACTGAGAACGGATGAATAGTGCCCTGAATAAGAAATCATTGTGTCAGAAATGCATGGATCCAGACAAAATTTAATCTTCAAAACGTTCATAGTTCCAGACAAAAGAATATAATCTTCAAAACGTTCATAGTTCAAGACAAAAGAATATAATCTTCAAAACGTCCACAGTTCTAGACAAAAGAATATAATCTTCAAAACGTTCATAGTTCCAGACAAAAGAATATAATCTTTAAAACGTTCATAGTTCCAGACAAAAGAATATAATCTTCAAAACGTTCATAGTTCTAGACAAAAAAATATAATCTTCAAAACGTTCATAGTTCAAGACAAAAGGATATAATCTTCAAAACGTTCATAGTTCCAGACAAAAGGATATAATCTTCAAAACGTTTATAGTTCCAGACAAAAGAATATAATCTTCAAAACATTCAGTTCTAGAAAAAAGAATATAATCTTCAAAACGTTTATAGTTCAAGACAAAAGAATATAATCTTCAAAACGTCCACAGTTCTGGACAAAAGAATATAATCTTCAAAACGTTCATAGTTCCAGACAAAAGAATATAATCTTTAAAACGTTCATAGTTCCAGACAAAAGGATATAATCTTCAAAACGTTCATAGTTCCAGACAAAAGGATATAATCTTCAAAACGTTCATAGTTCCAGACAACAGAATATAATCTTCAAAACGTTCATAGTTCCAGACAAAAGAATATAATCTTTAAAACGTTCATAGTTCCAGACAAAAGAATATAATCTTCAAAACGTTCATAGTTCCAGACAAAAGAATATAATCTTCAAAACGTTCATAGTTCAAGACAAAAGAATATAATCTTCAAAACGTTCATAGTTCCAGACAACAGAATATAATCTTCAAAACGTTCATTGTTCCAGACAACAGAATATAATCTTCAAAACGTTCATAGTTCCAGACAAAAGAATATAATCTTCAAAACGTTCATAGTTCCGGACAAAAGAATATAATCTTCAAAACGTTCATAGTTCCAGACAAAAAAATTTAATCTTCAAAACGTTCATAATTCCAGACAAAAGAATATAATCTTTAAAACGTTCATAGTTCCAGACAAAAGAATATAATCTTCAAAACGTTCATAGTTCCAGACAAAAGAATATAATCTTCAAAACGTTCATAGTTCAAGACAAAACAATATAATCTTCAAAACGTTCATAGTTCCAGACAAAAGGATATAATCTTCAAAACGTTTATAGTTCCAGACAAAAGAATATAATCTTCAAAACGTTCAGTTCTAGAAAAAAGAATATAATCTTCAAAACGTTTATAGTTCAAGACAAAAGAATATAATCTTCAAAACGTCGACAGTTCTAGACAAAAGAATATAATCTTCAAAACGTTCATAGTTCCAGACAAAAGAATATAATCTTTAAAACGTTCATAGTTCCAGAAAAAAGAATATAATCTTCAAAACGTTCATAGTTCAAGACAAAAGAATATAATCTTCAAAACGTTCATAGTTCCAGACAAAAGAATATAATCTTCAAAACGTTCATAGTTCCAGACAAAAGAATATAATCTTCAAAACGTTCATAGTTCCAGACAAAAGGATATAATCTTCAAAACGTTCATAGTTCCAGACAAAAGAATATAATCTTCAAAACGTTCATAGTTCCAGACAAAAGAATATAATCTTTAAAACGTTCATAGTTCCAGACAACAGAATATAATCTTCAAAACGTTCATAGTTCCAAACAGAATATAATCTTCAAAACGTTCATAGTTCCAGACAAAAGAATATAATCTTCAAAACGTTCATAGTTCCAGACAAACGAATATAATCTTCAAACCGTTCATAGTTCCAGACAAAAGAATATAATCTTCAAAACGTTCATAGTTCCAGACAAAAGAATATAATCTTCAAAACGTTCATAGTTCCAGACAAAAGAATATAATTTTCAAAACGTTCATAGTTCCAGACAAAAGAATTTAATCTTCAAAACGTTCATAGTCCCAGACAAAAGAATATAATCTTCAAAACGTTCAGTTCTAGACAAAAGAATATAATCTTCAAAACGTTCATAGTTCCAAACAAAAGAATATAATCTTCAAAACGTTCATTGTTCCAGACAAAAGAATATAATCTTCAAAACGTTCATAGTTCCGGACAAAAGAATATAATCTTCAAAACGTTCATAGTTCCAGACAAAAGAATATAATCTTCAAAACGTTCATAGTTCCAGACAAAATAATATAATCTTCAAAACGTTCATAGTTCTAGACAAAAGAGCATAATCTTCAAAACGTTCACAGTTATAGACAAAAGAATATAATCTTCAAAACGTTCATAGTGCCAGACAAAAGAATATAATCTTCAAAACGTTCATAGTTCAAGACAAAAGAATATAATCTTCAAAACGTCCACAGTTCTAGACAAAAGAATATAATCTTCAAAACGTTCATAGTTCCAGACAAAAGAATATAATCTTTAAAACGTTCATAGTTCCAGACAAAAGAATATAATCTTCAAAACGTTCATAGTTCTAGACAAAAAAATATAATCTTCAAAACGTTCATAGTTCAAGACAAAAGGATATAATCTTCAAAACGTTCATAGTTCCAGACAAAAGGATATAATCTTCAAAACGTTTATAGTTCCAGACAAAAGAATATAATCTTCAAAACATTCAGTTCTAGAAAAAAGAATATAATCTTCAAAACGTTTATAGTTCAAGACAAAAGAATATAATCTTCAAAACGTCCACAGTTCTGGACAAAAGAATATAATCTTCAAAACGTTCATAGTTCCAGACAAAAGAATATAATCTTTAAAACGTTCATAGTTCCAGACAAAAGGATATAATCTTCAAAACGTTCATAGTTCCAGACAAAAGGATATAATCTTCAAAACGTTCATAGTTCCAGACAACAGAATATAATCTTCAAAACGTTCATAGTTCCAGACAAAAGAATATAATCTTTAAAACGTTCATAGTTCCAGACAAAAGAATATAATCTTCAAAACGTTCATAGTTCCAGACAAAAGAATATAATCTTCAAAACGTTCATAGTTCAAGACAAAAGAATATAATCTTCAAAACGTTCATAGTTCCAGACAACAGAATATAATCTTCAAAACGTTCATTGTTCCAGACAACAGAATATAATCTTCAAAACGTTCATAGTTCCAGACAAAAGAATATAATCTTCAAAACGTTCATAGTTCCGGACAAAAGAATATAATCTTCAAAACGTTCATAGTTCCAGACAAAAAAATTTAATCTTCAAAACGTTCATAATTCCAGACAAAAGAATATAATCTTTAAAACGTTCATAGTTCCAGACAAAAGAATATAATCTTCAAAACGTTCATAGTTCCAGACAAAAGAATATAATCTTCAAAACGTTCATAGTTCAAGACAAAACAATATAATCTTCAAAACGTTCATAGTTCCAGACAAAAGGATATAATCTTCAAAACGTTTATAGTTCCAGACAAAAGAATATAATCTTCAAAACGTTCAGTTCTAGAAAAAAGAATATAATCTTCAAAACGTTTATAGTTCAAGACAAAAGAATATAATCTTCAAAACGTCGACAGTTCTAGACAAAAGAATATAATCTTCAAAACGTTCATAGTTCCAGACAAAAGAATATAATCTTTAAAACGTTCATAGTTCCAGAAAAAAAAATATAATCTTCAAAACGTTCATAGTTCAAGACAAAAGAATATAATCTTCAAAACGTTCATAGTTCCAGACAAAAGAATATAATCTTCAAAACGTTCATAGTTCCAGACAAAAGAATATAATCTTCAAAACGTTCATAGTTCCAGACAAAAGGATATAATCTTCAAAACGTTCATAGTTCCAGACAAAAGAATATAATCTTCAAAACGTTCATAGTTCCAGACAAAAGAATATAATCTTTAAAACGTTCATAGTTCCAGACAACAGAATATAATCTTCAAAACGTTCATAGTTCCAAACAGAATATAATCTTCAAAACGTTCATAGTTCCAGACAAAAGAATATAATCTTCAAAACGTTCATAGTTCCAGACAAACGAATATAATCTTCAAACCGTTCATAGTTCCAGACAAAAGAATATAATCTTCAAAACGTTCATAGTTCCAGACAAAAGAATATAATCTTCAAAACGTTCATAGTTCCAGACAAAAGAATATAATTTTCAAAACGTTCATAGTTCCAGACAAAAGAATTTAATCTTCAAAACGTTCATAGTCCCAGACAAAAGAATATAATCTTCAAAACGTTCAGTTCTAGACAAAAGAATATAATCTTCAAAACGTTCATAGTTCCAAACAAAAGAATATAATCTTCAAAACGTTCATTGTTCCAGACAAAAGAATATAATCTTCAAAACGTTCATAGTTCCGGACAAAAGAATATAATCTTCAAAACGTTCATAGTTCCAGACAAAAGAATATAATCTTCAAAACGTTCATAGTTCCAGACAAAATAATATAATCTTCAAAACGTTCATAGTTCTAGACAAAAGAGCATAATCTTCAAAACGTTCACAGTTATAGACAAAAGAATATAATCTTCAAAACGTTCATAGTGCCAGACAAAAGAATATAATCTTAAAAACGTTCATAGTTCCAGACAAAAGAATATAATCTTGAAAACGTTCATAGTTCCAGACAAAAGAATATAATCTTCAAAACATTCATAGTTCCAGACAAAAGAATATAATCTTCAAAACGTTCATAGTTCCAGACTACAGAATATAATCTTCAAAACGTTTATAGTTCCAGACAACAGAATATAATCTTCAAAACGTTCATAGTGCCAGACAAAAGAATATAATCTTCAAAACGTTCATAGTTCCAGACAACAGAATATAATCTTTAAAACGTTCATTGTTCCAGACAAAAGAATATAATATTCAAAACGTTCATAGTTCTAGACAAAAGAATATAATCTTCAAAACGTTCAGTTCTAGACAAAAGAATATAATCTTTAAAACGTTCATAGTTCCAGACAAAAGAATATAATCTTGAAAACGTTCATAGTTCCAGACAAAAGAATATAATCTTCAAAACATTCATAGTTCCAGACAAAAGAATATAATCTTCAAAACGTTCATAGTTCCAGACAACAGAATATAATCTTCAAAACGTTCATAGTTCCAGACAAAAGAATATAATCTTCAAAACATTCATAGTTCCATACAAAATAATACAATCTTTAAAACGTTCAGTTCCAGACAACAGAATATAATCTTCAAAACGTTCATAGTTTCCAGACAACAGAATATAATCTTCAAAACGTTCATAGTTCCAGACAACAGAATATAATCTTCAAAACGTTCATAGTTCCAGACAACAGAATATAATCTTCAAAACGTTCATAGTTCCAGACAACAGAATATAATCTTAAAAACGTTCATAGTTCCAGAAAATAGAATAAAATCTTCAAAACGTTCATAGTTCCAGACAAAAGAATATAATCTTCAAAACGTTCATAGTTCCAGACAAAAGAATATAATTTTCAAAACGTTCATAGTTCCAGACAAAAGAATTTAATCTTCAAAACGTTCATAGTCCCAGACAAAAGAATATAATCTTCAAAACGTTCAGTTCTAGACAAAAGAATATAATCTTCAAAACGTTCATAGTTCCAAACAAAAGAATATAATCTTCAAAACGTTCATTGTTCCAGACAAAAGAATATAATCTTCAAAACGTTCATAGTTCCGGACAAAAGAATATAATCTTCAAAACGTTCATAGTTCCAGACAAAAGAATATAATCTTCAAAACGTTCATAGTTCCAGACAAAATAATATAATCTTCAAAACGTTCATAGTTCTAGACAAAAGAGCATAATCTTCAAAACGTTCACAGTTATAGACAAAAGAATATAATCTTCAAAACGTTCATAGTGCCAGACAAAAGAATATAATCTTCAAAACGTTCATAGTTCAAGACAAAAGAATATAATCTTCAAAACGTCCACAGTTCTAGACAAAAGAATATAATCTTCAAAACGTTCATAGTTCCAGACAAAAGAATATAATCTTTAAAACGTTCATAGTTCCAGACAAAAGAATATAATCTTCAAAACGTTCATAGTTCTAGACAAAAAAATATAATCTTCAAAACGTTCATAGTTCAAGACAAAAGGATATAATCTTCAAAACGTTCATAGTTCCAGACAAAAGGATATAATCTTCAAAACGTTTATAGTTCCAGACAAAAGAATATAATCTTCAAAACATTCAGTTCTAGAAAAAAGAATATAATCTTCAAAACGTTTATAGTTCAAGACAAAAGAATATAATCTTCAAAACGTCCACAGTTCTGGACAAAAGAATATAATCTTCAAAACGTTCATAGTTCCAGACAAAAGAATATAATCTTTAAAACGTTCATAGTTCCAGACAAAAGGATATAATCTTCAAAACGTTCATAGTTCCAGACAAAAGGATATAATCTTCAAAACGTTCATAGTTCCAGACAACAGAATATAATCTTCAAAACGTTCATAGTTCCAGACAAAAGAATATAATCTTTAAAACGTTCATAGTTCCAGACAAAAGAATATAATCTTCAAAACGTTCATAGTTCCAGACAAAAGAATATAATCTTCAAAACGTTCATAGTTCAAGACAAAAGAATATAATCTTCAAAACGTTCATAGTTCCAGACAACAGAATATAATCTTCAAAACGTTCATTGTTCCAGACAACAGAATATAATCTTCAAAACGTTCATAGTTCCAGACAAAAGAATATAATCTTCAAAACGTTCATAGTTCCGGACAAAAGAATATAATCTTCAAAACGTTCATAGTTCCAGACAAAAAAATTTAATCTTCAAAACGTTCATAATTCCAGACAAAAGAATATAATCTTTAAAACGTTCATAGTTCCAGACAAAAGAATATAATCTTCAAAACGTTCATAGTTCCAGACAAAAGAATATAATCTTCAAAACGTTCATAGTTCAAGACAAAACAATATAATCTTCAAAACGTTCATAGTTCCAGACAAAAGGATATAATCTTCAAAACGTTTATAGTTCCAGACAAAAGAATATAATCTTCAAAACGTTCAGTTCTAGAAAAAAGAATATAATCTTCAAAACGTTTATAGTTCAAGACAAAAGAATATAATCTTCAAAACGTCGACAGTTCTAGACAAAAGAATATAATCTTCAAAACGTTCATAGTTCCAGACAAAAGAATATAATCTTTAAAACGTTCATAGTTCCAGAAAAAAAAATATAATCTTCAAAACGTTCATAGTTCAAGACAAAAGAATATAATCTTCAAAACGTTCATAGTTCCAGACAAAAGAATATAATCTTCAAAACGTTCATAGTTCCAGACAAAAGAATATAATCTTCAAAACGTTCATAGTTCCAGACAAAAGGATATAATCTTCAAAACGTTCATAGTTCCAGACAAAAGAATATAATCTTCAAAACGTTCATAGTTCCAGACAAAAGAATATAATCTTTAAAACGTTCATAGTTCCAGACAACAGAATATAATCTTCAAAACGTTCATAGTTCCAAACAGAATATAATCTTCAAAACGTTCATAGTTCCAGACAAAAGAATATAATCTTCAAAACGTTCATAGTTCCAGACAAACGAATATAATCTTCAAACCGTTCATAGTTCCAGACAAAAGAATATAATCTTCAAAACGTTCATAGTTCCAGACAAAAGAATATAATCTTCAAAACGTTCATAGTTCCAGACAAAAGAATATAATTTTCAAAACGTTCATAGTTCCAGACAAAAGAATTTAATCTTCAAAACGTTCATAGTCCCAGACAAAAGAATATAATCTTCAAAACGTTCAGTTCTAGACAAAAGAATATAATCTTCAAAACGTTCATAGTTCCAAACAAAAGAATATAATCTTCAAAACGTTCATTGTTCCAGACAAAAGAATATAATCTTCAAAACGTTCATAGTTCCGGACAAAAGAATATAATCTTCAAAACGTTCATAGTTCCAGACAAAAGAATATAATCTTCAAAACGTTCATAGTTCCAGACAAAATAATATAATCTTCAAAACGTTCATAGTTCTAGACAAAAGAGCATAATCTTCAAAACGTTCACAGTTATAGACAAAAGAATATAATCTTCAAAACGTTCATAGTGCCAGACAAAAGAATATAATCTTAAAAACGTTCATAGTTCCAGACAAAAGAATATAATCTTGAAAACGTTCATAGTTCCAGACAAAAGAATATAATCTTCAAAACATTCATAGTTCCAGACAAAAGAATATAATCTTCAAAACGTTCATAGTTCCAGACTACAGAATATAATCTTCAAAACGTTTATAGTTCCAGACAACAGAATATAATCTTCAAAACGTTCATAGTGCCAGACAAAAGAATATAATCTTCAAAACGTTCATAGTTCCAGACAACAGAATATAATCTTTAAAACGTTCATTGTTCCAGACAAAAGAATATAATATTCAAAACGTTCATAGTTCTAGACAAAAGAATATAATCTTCAAAACGTTCAGTTCTAGACAAAAGAATATAATCTTTAAAACGTTCATAGTTCCAGACAAAAGAATATAATCTTGAAAACGTTCATAGTTCCAGACAAAAGAATATAATCTTCAAAACATTCATAGTTCCAGACAAAAGAATATAATCTTCAAAACGTTCATAGTTCCAGACAACAGAATATAATCTTCAAAACGTTCATAGTTCCAGACAAAAGAATATAATCTTCAAAACATTCATAGTTCCATACAAAATAATACAATCTTTAAAACGTTCAGTTCCAGACAACAGAATATAATCTTCAAAACGTTCATAGTTTCCAGACAACAGAATATAATCTTCAAAACGTTCATAGTTCCAGACAACAGAATATAATCTTCAAAACGTTCATAGTTCCAGACAACAGAATATAATCTTCAAAACGTTCATAGTTCCAGACAACAGAATATAATCTTAAAAACGTTCATAGTTCCAGAAAATAGAATAAAATCTTCAAAACGTTCATAGTTCCAGACAAAAGAATATAATCTTCAAAACGTTCATAGTTCAATACAAAAGAAAATAATCTTCAAAACGTCCACAGTTCTAGACAAAAGAATATAATCTTCAAAACGTTCATAGTTCCAGACAAAAGAATATAATCTTTAAAACGTTCATAGTTCCAGACAAAAGAATATAATCTTCAAAACGTTCATAGTTCCAGACAAAAGAATATAATCTTCAAAACGTTCATAGTTCAAGACAAAAGAATATAATCTTCAAAACGTTCATAGTTCCAGACAAAAGGATATAATCTTCAAAACGTTTATAGTTCCAGACAAAAGAATATAATCGTCAAAACGTTCAGTTCTAGAAAAAAGAATATAATCTTCAAAACGTTTATAGTTCCAGACAAAAGATCATAATCTTCAAAACGTTCATAGTTCCAGACAAAATAATATAATCTTCAAAACGTTCATAGTTCCAGACAAAAGAATATAATCTTCAAAACGTTCATAGTTCCAGACAAAAGAATATAATTTTGAAAACGTTCATAGTTCCAGACAAAAGAATATAATCTTCAAAACGTTCATAGTTCCAGACAAAAGAATATAATCTTCAAAACGTTCATAGTTCCAGACAAAAGAATATAATCTTCAAAACGTTCATAGTTCCAAACAAAAGAATATAATCTTCAAAACGTTCATTGTTCCAGACAACAGAATATAATCTTCAAAACGTTCATAGTTCCGGACAAAAGAATATAATCTTCAAAACGTTCATAGTTACGAGCAAAATAATATAATCTTCAAAACGTTCATAGTTCCAGACAAAATCATATAATCTTCAAAACGTTCATAGTTCTAGACAAAAGAATATAATCTTCAAAACGTTCACAGTTCTAGACAAAAGAATATAATCATTAAAACGTTCATAGTTCCAGACAAAAGAATATAATCTTCAAAACGTTCATAGTTCCAGACAAAAGAATATAATCTTCAAAACGTTCATAGTTCCAGACAAAAGAATATAATCTTCAAAATGGTTCATAGTTCTAGACAAATAAATATAATCTTCAAAACGTTCATAGTTCCAGACAAGAGAATATAATCTTCAAAACGTTCATAATTCCAGACAAAAGAATATAATCTTTAAAACGTTCATAGTTCCAGAAAATAGAATATAATCTTCAAAACGTTCATAGTTCCAGACAAAAGAATATAATCTTCAAAACGTTCATAGTTCAATACAAAAGAATATAACCTTCAAAACGTCCACAGTTCTAGACAAAAGAATATAATCTTCAAAACGTTCATAGTTCAAGACAAAAGAATATAATCTTTAAAACGTTCATAGTTCCAGACAAAAGAATATAATCTTCAAAACGTTCATAGTTCCAGACAAAAGAATATAATCTTCAAAACGTTCATAGTTCCAGACAAAAGAATATAATCTTCAAAACGTTCATAGTTCTAGACAAAAGGATATAATCTTCAAAACGTTTATAGTTCCAGACAAAAGAATATAATCTTCAAAACGTTCAGTTCTAGAAAAAAGAATATAATCTTCAAAACGTTTATAGTTCCAGACAAAAGATCATAATCTTCAAAACGTTCATAGTTCCAGACAAAATAATATAATCTTTAAAACGTTCATAGTTCCAGGCAACAGAATATAATCTTCAAAACGTTCATAGTTCCAGACAAAAGAATATAATCTTCAAAATGGTTCATAGTTCTAGACAAATAAATATAATCTTCAAAACGTTCATAGTTCCAGACAAGAGAATATAATCTTCAAAACGTTCATAATTCCAGACAAAAGAATATAATCTTTAAAACGTTCATAGTTCCAGAAAATAGAATATAATCTTCAAAACGTTCATAGTTCCAGACAAAAGAATATAATCTTCAAAACGTTCATAGTTCAATACAAAAGAATATAATCTTCAAAACGTCCACAGTTCTAGACAAAAGAATATAATCTTCAAAACGTTCATAGTTCAAGACAAAAGAATATAATCTTTAAAACGTTCATAGTTCCAGACAAAAGAATATAATCTTCAAAACGTTCATAATTCCAGACAAAAGAATATAATCTTCAAAACGTTCATAGTTCTAGACAAAAGAATATAATCTTCAAAACGTCTACAGTTCCAGACAAAAGAATATAATCTTCAAAACGTTCATAGTTCCAGACAAAAAAATATAATCTTGAAAACGTTCATAGTTCCAGACAAAAGAATATAATCTTCAAAACGTTCATAGTTCCAGACAAAAGAATATAATCTTCAAAACGTTCATAGTTTCAGACAAAAGGATATAATCTTCAAAACGTTCATAGTTCCAGACAAAAGAATATAATCTTCAAAACATTCATAGTTCCAGACAACAGAATATAATCTTCAAAACGTTCATAGTTCCAGACAACAGAATATAATCTTCAAAACGTTCATAGTTCCAGACAACAGAATATAATCTTCAAAACGTTCATAGTTCCAGACAACAGAATATAATCTTCAAAACGTTCATAGTTCCAGACAAAATAATATAATCTTCAAAAACGTTCATAGTTCCAGACAAAAGAATATAATCTTCGAAACGTTCATAATTCCAGACAAAAGAATATAATCTTCAAAATGGTTCATAGTTCCAGACAAAAGAATATAATCTTCAAAATGGTTCATAGTTCTAGACAAAAGAATATAATCTTCAAAACGTTCATAGTTCCAGACGAGAGAATATAATCTTCAAAACGGTCATAATTCAACACAAAAGAATTTAATCTTCAAAACGTTCATAGTTCCAGAAAATAGAATATAATCTTCAAAACGTTCATAGTTCCAGACTAGAGAATATAATCTTCAAAACGTTCATAATTCCAGACAAAAGAATAAAATCTTTAAAACGTTCATAGTTCCAGAAAATAGAATATAATCTTCAAAACGTTCATAGTTCCAGACAAAAGAATATAATCTTAAAAACGTTCATAGTTCAATACAAAAGAATATAATCTTCAAAACGTCCACAGTTCTAGACAAAAGAATATAATCTTCAAAACGTTCATAGTTCAAGACAAAAGAATATAATCTTTAAAACGTTCATAGTTCCAGACAAAAGAATATAATCTTCAAAACGTTCATAGTTCCAGACAAAAGAATATAATCTTCAAAACGTTCATAGTTCCAGACAAAAGAATATAATCTTCAAAACGTTCATAGTTCTAGACAAAAGGATATAATCTTCAAAACGTTTATAGTTCCAGACAAAAGAATATAATCTTCAAAACGTTCAGTTCTAGAAAAAAGAATATAATCTTCAAAACGTTTATAGTTCCAGACAAAAGATCATAATCTTCAAAACGTTCATAGTTCCAGACAAAATAATATAATCTTTAAAACGTTCATAGTTCCAGACAACAGAATATAATCTTCAAAACGTTCATAGTTCCAGACAAAAGAATATAATCTTCAAAATGGTTCATAGTTCTAGACAAATAAATATAATCTTCAAAACGTTCATAGTTCCAGACAAGAGAATATAATCTTCAAAACGTTCATAATTCCAGACAAAAGAATATAATCTTTAAAACGTTCATAGTTCCAGAAAATAGAATATAATCTTCAAAACGTTCATAGTTCCAGACAAAAGAATATAATCTTCAAAACGTTCATAGTTCAATACAAAAGAATATAATCCTCAAAACGTCCACAGTTCTAGACAAAAGAATATAATCTTCAAAACGTTCATAGTTCCAGACAAAAAAATATAATCTTTAAAACGTTCATAGTTCCAGACAAAAGAATATAATCTTCAAAACGTTCATAGTTCCAGACAAAAGAATATAATCTTCAAAACGTTCATAGTTCCAGACAAAAGAATATAATCTTCAAAACGTTCATAGTTTCAGACAAAAGGATATAATCTTCAAAACGTTCATAGTTCCAGACAAAAGAATATAATCTTCAAAACATTCATAGTTCCAGACAACAGAATATAATCTTCAAAACGTTCATAGTTCCAGACAACAGAATATAATCTTCAAAACGTTCATAGTTCCAGACAACAGAATATAATCTTCAAAACGTTCATAGTTCCAGACAACAGAATATAATCTTCAAAACGTTCATAGTTCCAGACAAACAAATATAATCTCCAAAACGTTCATAGTTCCAGACAAAAGAATATAATCTTCGAAACGTTCATAATTCCAGACAAAAGAATATAATCTTCAAAATGGTTCATAGTTCCAGACAAAAGAATATAATCTTCAAAATGGTTCATAGTTCTAGACAAAAGAATATAATCTTCAAAACGTTCATAGTTCCAGACGAGAGAATATAATCTTCAAAACGGTCATAATTCAACACAAAAGAATATAATCTTCAAAACGTTCATAGTTCCAGAAAATAGAATATAATCTTCAAAACGTTCATAGTTCCAGACTAGAGAATATAATCTTCAAAACGTTCATAGTTCAAGACAAAAGAATATAATCTTCAAAACGTTCATAGTTCCAGAAAATAGAATATCTTCAAAACGTTCATAGTTCCAGACAAAAGAATATAATCTTCAAAACGTTCATAGT
The DNA here is from genome assembly GCA_963556195.1 of Sepiola atlantica. Lineage (NCBI taxonomy): Eukaryota > Metazoa > Mollusca > Cephalopoda > Sepiida > Sepiolidae > Sepiola > Sepiola atlantica. The sequence goes on from OY744529.1 coordinate 45,144,973, forward strand.
TCAATACAAAAGAATATAATCTTCAAAACGTCCACAGTTCTAGACAAAAGAATATAATCTTCAAAACGTTCATAGTTCCAGACAAAAGAATATAATCTTTAAAACGTTCATAGTTCCAGACAAAAGAATATAATCTTCAAAACGTTCATAGTTCCAGACAAAAGAATATAATCTTCAAAACGTTCATAGTTCAAGAAAAAAGAATATAATCTTCAAAACGTTCATAGTTCCAGACAAAAGGATATAATCTTCAAAACGTTTATAGTTCCAGACAAAAGAATATAATCTTCAAAACGTTCAGTTCTAGAAAAAAGAATATAATCTTCAAAACGTTTATAGTTCCAGACAAAAGATCATAATCTTCAAAACGTTCATAGTTCCAGACAAAATAATATAATCTTCAAAACGTTCATAGTTCTAGACAAAAGAATATAATCTTCAAAACGTCTACAGTTCCAGAAAAAAGAATATAATCTTCAAAACGTTCATAGTTCCAGACAAAAAAATATAATCTTGAAAACGTTCATAGTTCCAGACAAAAGAATATAATCTTCAAAACGTTCATAGTTCCAGACAAAAGAATATAATCTTCAAAACGTTCATAGTTTCAGACAAAAGGATATAATCTTCAAAACATTCATAGTTCCAGACAAAAGAATATAATCTTCAAAACATTCATAGTTCCAGACAACAGAATATAATCTTAAAAACGTTCATAGTTCCAGACAAAAGAATATAATCTTCAAAACGTTCATAGTTCCAGACAACAGAATATAATCTTCAAAACGTTCATAGTTCCAGACAACAGAATATAATCTTCAAAACGTTCATAGTTCCAGACAAAAGAATATAATCTTCAAAACATTCATAGTTCCAGACAACAGAATATAATCTTCAAAACGTTCATAGTTCCAGACAACAGAATATAATCTTCAAAACGTTCATAGTTCCAGACAACAGAATATAATCTTTAAAACGTTCATAGTTCCAGACAACAGAATATAATCTTCAAAACGTTCATAGTTCCAGACAAACAAATATAATCTCCAAAACGTTCATAGTTCCAGACAAAAGAATATAATCTTCGAAACGTTCATAATTCCAGACAAAAGAATATAATCTTCAAAATGGTTCATAGTTCCAGACAAAAGAATATAATCTTCAAAATGGTTCATAGTTCTAGACAAAAGAATATAATCTTCAAAACGTTCATAGTTCCAGACGAGAGAATATAATCTTCAAAACGGTCATAATTCAACACAAAAGAATATCATCTTCAAAACGTTCATAGTTCCAGAAAATAGAATATAATCTTCAAAACGTTCATAGTTCCAGACTAGAGAATATAATCTTCAAAACGTTCATAGTTCAAGACAAAAGAATATAATCTTCAAAACGTTCATAGTTCCAGAAAATAGAATATCTTCAAAACGTTCATAGTTCCAGACAAAAGAATATAATCTTCAAAACGTTCATAGTTCAATACAAAAGAATATAATCTTCAAAACGTCCACAGTTCTAGACAAAAGAATATAATCTTCAAAACGTTCATAGTTCCAGACAAAAGAATATAATCTTTAAAACGTTCATAGTTCCAGACAAAAGAATATAATCTTCAAAACGTTCATAGTTCCAGACAAAAGTATATAATCTTCAAAACGTTCATAGTTCAAGACAAAAGAATGTAATCTTCAAAACGTTCATAGTTCCAGACAAAAGGATATAATCTTCAAAACGTTTATAGTTCCAGACAAAAGAATATAATCTTCAAAACGTTCAGTTCTAGAAAAAAGAATATAATCTTCAAAACGTTAATAGTTCTAGACAAAAGATCATAATCTTAAAAACGTTCATAGTTCCAGACAAAATAATATAATCTTCAAAACGTTCATAGTTCTAGACAAAAGAATATAATCTTCAAAACGTCTACAGTTCCAGACAAAAGAATATAATCTTCGAAACGTTCATAGTTCCAGACAAAAAAATATAATTTTGAAAACGTTCATAGTTCCAGACAAAAGAATATAATCTTCAAAACGTTCATAGTTCCAGACAAAAGAATATAATCTTCAAAACGTTCATAGTTTCAGACAAAAGGATATAATCTTCAAAACATTCATAGTTCCAGACAAAAGAATATAATCTTAAAAACATTCATAGTTCCAGACAACAGAATATAATCTTTAAAACGTTCATAGTTCCAGACAAAAGAATATAATCTTCCAAAACGTTCATAGTTCCAGACAAAAGAATATAATCTTCGAAACGTTCATAATTCCAGACAAAAGAATATAATCTTCAAAATGGTTCATAGTTCCAGACAAAAGAATATAATCTTCAATATGGTTCATAGTTCTAGACAAAAGAATATAATCTTCAAAACGTTCATAGTTCCAGACGAGAGAATATAATCTTCAAAACGTTCATAATTCCACACAAAAGAATATAATCTTCAAAACGTTCATAGTTCCAGAAAATAGAATATAATCTTCAAAACGTTCATAGTTCCAGACAAAAGAATATAATCTTCAAAACGTTTATAGTTCAAGACAAAAGAATATAATCTTTAAAACGTTCATAGTTCCAGACAAAAGAATATAATCTTCGAAACGTTCATAGTTCCAGACAAAAGAATATAATCTTCAAAACGTTCATAGTTCCAGACAAAAAAATTTAATCTTCAAAACGCTCATGGTCCAAGACAAAAGAATATAATCTTCAAAACGTTCAGTTCTAGACAAAAGAATATAATCTTCAAAACGTTCATAGTTCCAAACAAAAGAATATAATCTTCAAAACGTTCATAGTTCCAGACAACAGAATATAATCTTCAAAACGTTCATAGTTCCGGACAAAAGAATATAATCTTCAAAACGTTCATAGTTCCGGACAAAATAATATAATCTTCAAAACGTTCATAGTTCCAGACAAAATGATATAATCTTCAAAACGTTCATAGTTCTAGACAACAGAATATAATCTTCAAAACGTTCATAGTTCCAGACAAAAGAATATAATCTTTAAAACGTTCATAGTTCCAGACAACAGAATATAATCTTCAAAACGTTCATAGTTCCAGACAATAGAATATAATCTTCAAAACGTCTACAGTTCCAGACAAAAGAATATAATCTTCAAAACGTTCATAGTTCCAGACAAAAAAATATAATCTTGAAAACGTTCATAGTTCCAGACAAAAGAATATAATCTTCAAAACGTTCATAGTTCCAGACAAAAGAATATAATCTTCAAAACGTTCATAGTTTCAGACAAAAGGATATAATCTTCAAAACGTTCATAGTTCCAGACAAAAGAATATAATCTTCAAAACATTCATAGTTCCAGACAACAGAATATAATCTTCAAAACGTTCATAGTTCCAGACAACAGAATATAATCTTCAAAACGTTCATAGTTCCAGACAACAGAATATAATCTTCAAAACGTTCATAGTTCCAGACAACAGAATATAATCTTCAAAACGTTCATAGTTCCAGACAAACAAATATAATCTCGAAAACGTTCATAGTTCCAGACAAAAGAATATAATCTTCGAAACGTTCATAATTCCAGACAAAAGAATATAATCTTCAAAATGGTTCATAGTTCCAGACAAAAGAATATAATCTTCAAAATGGTTCATAGTTCTAGACAAAAGAATATAATCTTCAAAACGTTCATAGTTCCAGACGAGAGAATATAATCTTCAAAACGTTCATAATTCCACACAAAAGAATATAATCTTCAAAACGTTCATAGTTCCAGAAAATAGAATATAATCTTCAAAACGTTCATAGTTCCAGACAAGAGAATATAATCTTCAAAACGTTCATAGTTCAAGACAAAAGAATATAATCTTCAAAACGTTCATAGTTCCAGAAAATAGAATATCTTCAAAACGTTCATAGTTCCAGACAAAAGAATATAATCTTCAAAACGTTCATAGTTCAATACAAAAGAATATAATCTTCAAAACGTCCACAGTTCTAGACAAAAGAATATAATCTTCAAAACGTTCATAGTTCCAGACAAAAGAATATAATCTTTAAAACGTTCATAGTTCCAGACAAAAGAATATAATCTTCAAAACGTTCATAGTTCCAGACAAAAGAATATAATCTTCAAAACGTTCATAGTTCAAGACAAAAGAATATAATCTTCAAAACGTTCATAGTTCCAGACAAAAGATATAATCTTCAAAACGTTTATAGTTCCAGACAAAAGAATATAATCTTCAAAACGTTCAGTTCTAGAAAAAAAAATATAATCTTCAAAACGTTTATAGTTCCAGACAAAAGATCATAATCTTCAAAACGTTCATAGTTCCAGACAAAATAATATAATCTTCAAAACGTTCATAGTTCTAGACAAAAGAATATAATCTTCAAAACGTCTACAGTTCCAGACAAAAGAATATAATCTTCAAAACGTTCATAGTTCCAGACAAAAGAATATAATCTTCAAAACGTTCATAGTTTCAGACAAAAGGATATAATCTTCAAAACGTTCATAGTTCCAGACAAAAGAATATAATCTTCAAAACATTCATAGTTCCAGACAACAGAATATAATCTTCAAAACGTTCATAGTTCCAGACAACAGAATATAATCTTCAAAACGTTCATAGTTCCAGACAACAGAATATAATCTTCAAAACGTTCATAGTTCCAGACAACAGAATATAATCTTCAAAACGTTCATAGTTCCAGACAAACAAATATAATCTTCAAAACGTTCATAGTTCCAGACAAAAGAATATAATCTTCAAAACGTTCATAATTCCAGACAAAAGAATATAATCTTCAAAATGGTTCATAGTTCTAGACAACAGAATATAATCTTCAAAATGGTTCATAGTTCTAGACAAAAGAATATAATCTTCAAAACGTTCATAGTTCCAGACGAGAGAATATAATCTTCAAAACGTTCATAATTCCACACAAAAGAATATAATCTTCAAAACGTTCATAGTTCCAGAAAATAGCATATAATCTTTAAAACGTTCATAGTTCAAGACAAAAGAATATAATCTTCAAAACGTTCATAGTTCAATACAAAAGAATATAATCTTCAAAACGTTCATAGTTCCAGACAAAAGAATATAATCTTCAAAACGTTCATAGTTCCAGACAAAAGAATATAATCTTCAAAACGTTCATAGTTCCAGACAAAAAAATTTAATCTTCAAAACGTTTATGGTCCAAGACAAAAGAATATAATCTTCAAAACGTTCAGTTCTAGACAAAAGAATATAATCTTCAAAACGTTCATAGTTCCAGACAAAAGAATATAATCTTCAAAACGTTCATTGTTCTAGACAACAGAATATAATCTTCAAAACGTTCATAGTTCCGGACAAAAGAATATAATCTTCAAAACGTTCATAGTTCCGGACAAAATAATATAATCTTCAAAACGTTCATAGTTCCAGACAAAATGATATAATCTTCAAAACGTTCATAGTTCTAGACAAAAGAATATAATCTTCAAAACGTTCACAGTTCTAGACAAAAGAATATAATCTTCGAAACGTTCATAGTTCCAGACAAAAGAATATAATCTCAAAACGTTCATAGTTCCAGACAAAAGAATATAATCTTGAAAACGTTCATAGTTCCAGACAAAAGAATATAATCTTCAAAACGTTCATAGTTCCAGACAATAAAATTTAATCTTCAAAACGTTCATAGTTTCAGACAAAAGGATATAATCTTCAAAACGTTCATAGTTCCAGACAAAAGAATATAATCTTTAAAACGTTCATAGTTCCAGACAACAGAATATAATCTTCAAAACGTTCATAGTTCCAGACAATAGAATATAATCTTCAAAACGTTTATTCTTCCAGACAACAGAATATAATCTTCAAAACGTTCATAGTTTCAGACTAAAAAAATATAATCTTGAAAACGTTCATTGTTCCAGACTACAGAATATAATCTTCGAAACGATCATAATTCCAGACAAAAGAATATAATCTTTAAAATGGTTCATAGTTCCAGACAAAAGAATATAATCTTCAAAACGTGCATAGTTCCAGACAACAGAATATAATCTTCAAAACGTTCATAGTTCCAGACAAAAAGAATATAATCTTCAAAACGTTCATAGTTCCAGACAACAGAATATAATCTTCAAAACGTTCATAGTTCCAGACAAAAGAATATAATCTTCAAAACATTTATAGTTCCAGACAGAAGAATATAATCTCTAAAACGTTCATAGTTCCAGACAAAAGAATATAATCTTCAAAATGTTCATAGTTCTAGACAAAAGAATATAATCTTCAAAACGTTCATAGTTCCAGACAAAAGAATATAATCTTTAAAACGTTCATAGTTCAAGACAAAAGAATATAATCTTCAAAACGTTCATAGTTCCAGACAAAAGAATATAATCTTCAAAACGTTTATTGTTCTAGACAACAAAATATAATCTTCAAAACGTTCATAGTTCCAGACAAAAAAATATAATCTTCAAAACGTTTATTCTTCCAGACAACAGAATATAATCTTCAAAACGTTCATAGTTCCAGACAAAATAATATAATCTTTAAAACGTTCATAGTTCTAGACAAAAGAATATAATCTTCAAAACGTTCATAGTTCCATACAAAAGAATATAATCTTCAAAACGTTCATTGTTCCAGACAAAAGAATATAATCTTTAAAACGTTCATAGTTCCAGAAAAAAGAATATAATCTTCAAAACGTTCATAGTTCTAGACAGAAGAATATAATCTTCAAAACGTTCATAGTTCCATACAAAAGAATATAATCTTCAAAACGTTCATTGTTCCAGACAACAGAATATAATCTTCAAAACGTTCATAGTTCCAGACAAAAGAATATAATCTTCAAAACGTTCATAGTTCTAGACAAAAGAATATAATCTTCAAAACGTTCATAGTTCCATACAAAAGAATATAATCTTCAAAAGGTTCATTGTTCAAGACAAAAGAATATAATCTTCAAAACATTCATAGTTCCAGACAAAAATATATAATCTTCAAAACGTTCATTGTTCAAGACAACAGAATATAATCTTAAAAACGTTCATAGTTCTAGACAAAAGAATATAATCTTCAAAACGTTCATAGTTCCAGACAAATAAATATAATCTTCAAAACGTTCATAGTTCCAGACAAAAGAATATAATCTTCAAAACGTTCATAGTTCCTGACAAATAAATATAATCTTCAAAACGTTCATAGTTCCTGACAAATAAATATAATCTTAAAAACGTTCATAGTTCCAGACAAATAAATATAATCTTTAAAACGTTCATAGTTCCATACAAAAGAATATAATCTTCAAAACGTTCATTGTTCCAGACAAAAGAATATAATCTTTAAAACGTTCATAGTTCCAGACAAAAGAATATAATCTTCAAAACGTTCATTGTTCCAGACAACAGAATATAATCTTCAAAACGTTCATAGTTCCAGACAAAAGAATATAATCTTCAAAACGTTCATAGTTCCAGACAAAAGAATATAATCTTCAAAACGTTCATAGTTCCAGACAAAATAATATAATCTTCAAAACGTTCATAGTTCCAGACAAAAGAATATAATCTTCAAAACGTTCACAGTTCTAGACAAAAGAATATAATCTTTAAAACGTTCATAGTTCCAGACAAAAGAATATAATCTTCAAAACGTTCATAGTTCACAACAGAATATAATCTTCAAAACGTTCATAGTTCCAGACAAAAGAATATAATCTTCAAAACGTCCACAGTTCTAGACAACAGAATATAATCTTCAAAACGTTCATAGTTCCAGACAAAAGAATATAATCTTTAAAACGTTCATAGTTCCAGACAAAAGAATATAATCTTCAAAACCTTCATAGTTCCAGACAAAAGAATATAATCTTCAAAACGTTCATAGTTCCAGACAAAAGAATATAATCTTCAAAACGTTCATAGTGCCAGACAAAAGAATATAATCTTTAAAACGTTCATAGTTCCAGAAAAAAGAATATAATCTTCAAAACGTTCATAGTTCCAGACAAAAGAATATCATCTTCAAAACGTTCATAGTTCCAGACAAAAGAATATAATCTTCAAAACGTTCATAGTTCCAGACAAAAGAATATAATCTTCAAAACGTTCATAGTTCCAAACAGAATATAATCTTCAAAACGTTCATAGTTCCAGACAAAAGAATATAATCTTCAAAACGTTCTATAGTTCCAAACAGAATATAATCTTAAAAACGTTCATAGTTCCAGACAAAAGAATATAATCTTCAAAACGTTCACAGTTCTAGACAAAAGAATATAATCTTCAAAACGTTCACAGTTCCAGACAAAAGAATATAATCTTCAAAACGTTCATAGTTCCAGACAAAAAAATATAATCTTCAAAACGTTCATAGTTCCAGACAAAAGAATATAATCTTCAAAACGTTCACAGTTCTAGACAAACGAATATAATCTTCAAAACGTTCATAGTTCCAAACAAAAGAATATAATCTTCAAAACGTTCATTGTTCCAGACAAAATAATATAATCTTCAAAACGTTCATAGTTCCAGACAAAATAATATAATCTTCAAAACGTTCATAGTTCTAGACAAAAGAATATAATCTTCAAAACGTTCACAGTTCTAGACAAAAGATATTAATCTTCAAAACGTTCATAGTTCCAGACAAAAGAATATCATCTTCAAAACGTTCATAGTTCCATACAAAAGAATATAATCTTCAAAACGTTCATAGTTCCAGACAAAAGAATATAATCTTCAAAACGTTCATAGGTCCAGACAAAAGAATATAATCTTTAAAACGTTCATAGTTCAAGACAAAAGAATATAATCCTCAAAACGTTCATAGTTGCAGACAAAAGAATATAATCTTCAAAACGTTCACAGTTCCAGACAAAAGAATATAATCTTCAAAACGTTCATAGTTCCAGACAAAAGATAATCTTCAAAACGTTCACAGTTCTAGACAACAGAATATAATCTTCAAAACGTTCATAGTTCCAGACAAAAGAATATAATCTTTAAAACGTTCTAGTTCCAGACAAAAGAATATAATCTTCAAAACGTTCATAGTTCCAGACAAAAGAATATAATCTTCAAAACGTTCATAGTTCCAGACAAAAGAATATAATCTTCAAAACGTTCATAGTTCCAGACAAAAGAATATAATCTTCAAAACGTTCATAGTTCCAGACAAAAGAATATAATCTTCAAAACATTCATAGTTCCAGACAAAAGAATATAATCTTTAAAACGTTCATAGTTCCAGACAAAAGAATATAATCTTCAAAACGTTCATAGTTCCAGACAAAAGAATATAATCTTCAAAACGTTCATAGTACCAGACAAAAGAATATAATCTTCAAAACGTTCATAGTTCCAGACAACAGAATATAATCTTCAAAACGTTCATAGTTCAAGACAAATAAATATTATCTTCAAAACGTTCATAGTTGCAGACAAAAGAATATAATCTTCAAAACGTTCATAGTTCCAGACAAAAGAATATAATCTTCAAAAGTTTCATAGTTCCAGACAAAAGAATATAATCTTCAAAGCGTTCACAGTTCCAGACAAAAGAATATAATCTTCAAAACGTTCATAGTTCCAGACAACAGAATATAATCTTCAAAACGTTCATAGTTCCAGACAAAAGTATATTATCTTCAAAACGTTAATTTTCCAGACAACAGAATATAATCTTCAAAACGTTCATAGTTCTAGACAAAAGAATATAATCTTCAAAACGTTCATAGTTCCAGACAAAGGAATATAATTTTCAAAACGTTCATAATTCCAGACAAAAGAACATAATCTTCAAAACGTTCATAGTTCCAGACAAAAGAATATAATCTTCAAAACGTTCATAGTTGCAGACAAAAGAATATAATCTTCAAAACGTTCATAGTTCCAGACAAAAGAATATAATCTTCAAAAGGTTCATAGTTCCAGACAAAAGAATATAATCTTCAAAGCGTTCACAGTTCTAGACAAAAGAATATCATCTTCAAAACGTTCATAGTTCCAGACAAAAGAATATAATCTACAAAACGTTCATAGTTCCAGACAAAAGAATATAATCTTCAAAACGTTCATAGTTCCAGACAAAAGAATATAATCTTCAAAACGTTCATAGTTCCAGACAAAAGAATATAATCTTCAAAACGTTCATAGTTCCACACAAAAGAATATAATCTTCAAAACGGTCATAGTTCCAGACAACAGAATATAATCTTAAAAACGTTCATAGTTCCAGACAAAAGAATATAATCTTCAAAACGTTCATAGTTCCAGACAACAGAATATAATTTTCAAAACGTTCATAGTTCCAGACAACAGAATATAATCTTAAAAACGTTCATAGTTCCAGACAAAAGAATATAATCTTCAAAACGTTCATAGTTCCAGACAACAGAATATAATTTTCAAAACGTTCATAGTTCCAGACAAAAGAATATAATCTTCAAAACATTCATAGTTCCACACAGAAGAATATAATCTTTAAAACGTTCATAGTTCCAGACAAATAAATATTATCTTCAAAACGTTCATAGTTCTAGACAAAAGAATATAATCGTCAAAACGTTCATAGTTCCAGACAACAGAATATAATCTTCAAAACGTTCATAGTTCCAGAAAAAAGAATATAATCTTCAAAACATTCATAGTTCCAGACAGAAGAATATAATCTTTAAAACGTTCATAGTTCCAGACAAAAGAATATTATCTTCAAAACGTTCATAGTTCTAGACAAAAAAATATAATCTTCAAAACGTTCATAGTTCCAGACAAAAGAATATAATCTTAAAAACGTTTATAGTTCAAGAAAAAAGAATATAATCTTCAAAACGTTCATAGTTCCAGACAAAAGTATATTATCTTCAAAACGTTAATTTTCCAGACAACAGAATATAATCTTCAAAACGTTCATAGTTCTAGACAAAAGAATATAATCTTCAAAACGTTCATAGTTCCAGACAAAGGAATATAATCTTCAAAACGTTCATAGTTCAAGACAAAAGAATATAATCTTCAAAACGTTCATAATTCCAGACAAAAGAACATAATCTTCAAAACGTTCATAGTTCCAGACAAAAGAATATAATCTTCAAAACGTTCATAGTTGCAGACAAAAGAATATAATCTTCAAAACGTTCATAGTTCAAGACAAAAGAATATAATCTTCAAAACGTTCACAGTTCTAGACAAAAGAATATAATCTTCGAAACGTGCATAGTTCCAGTCAAAAGAATATAATCTTCAAAACGTTCATAGTTCCAGACAAAAGAATATAATCTTCAAAACGTTCATTGTTCCAGACAACAGAATATAATCTTCAAAACGTTCATAGTTCCAGACAAAAGAATATAATCTTCAAAACGTTCATAGTTCCAGACAAAAGAATATAATCTTCAAAACGTTCATAGTTCCAGACAAAAAAATATAATCTTCAAAACGTTCATAGTTCCAGACAAAAGAATATAATCTTCAAAACGTTCATAGTTCTAGACAAAAGAATATAATCTTTGAAACGTTCATAATTCCAGACAAAAGAATATAATCTTTGAAACGTTCATAATTCCAGACAAAAGAATATAATCTTTGAAACGTTCATAATTCCAGACAAAAGAATATAATCTTCAAAACGTTCATAGTTCCAGACAAAAGAATATAATCTTCAAAACGTTCATAGTTCCAGACAAAAGAATATAATCTTCAAAACGTTCACAGTTCTAGACAAAAGAATATAATCTTCAAAACGTTCATAGTTCCAGACAAAAGAATATAATCTTCAAAACGTTCATAGTTCCAGACAAAAGAATATAATCTTCAAAACGTTCATAGTTTCAGACAAAAGGATATAATCTTCAAAACATTCATAGTTCCAGACAAAAGAATATAATCTTCAAAACATTCATAGTTCCAGACAACAGAATATAATCTTAAAAACGTTCATAGTTCCAGACAAAAGAATATAATCTTCAAAACGTTCATAGTTCCAGACAACAGAATATAATCTTCAAAACGTTCATAGTTCCAGACAACAGAATATAATCTTCAAAACGTTCATAGTTCCAGACAAAAGAATATAATCTTCAAAACATTCATAGTTCCAGACAACAGAATATAATCTTCAAAACGTTCATAGTTCCAGACAACAGAATATAATCTTCAAAACGTTCATAGTTCCAGACAACAGAATATAATCTTTAAAACGTTCATAGTTCCAGACAACAGAATATAATCTTCAAAACGTTCATAGTTCCAGACAAACAAATATAATCTCCAAAACGTTCATAGTTCCAGACAAAAGAATATAATCTTCGAAACGTTCATAATTCCAGACAAAAGAATATAATCTTCAAAATGGTTCATAGTTCCAGACAAAAGAATATAATCTTCAAAATGGTTCATAGTTCTAGACAAAAGAATATAATCTTCAAAACGTTCATAGTTCCAGACGAGAGAATATAATCTTCAAAACGGTCATAATTCAACACAAAAGAATATCATCTTCAAAACGTTCATAGTTCCAGAAAATAGAATATAATCTTCAAAACGTTCATAGTTCCAGACTAGAGAATATAATCTTCAAAACGTTCATAGTTCAAGACAAAAGAATATAATCTTCAAAACGTTCATAGTTCCAGAAAATAGAATATCTTCAAAACGTTCATAGTTCCAGACAAAAGAATATAATCTTCAAAACGTTCATAGTTCAATACAAAAGAATATAATCTTCAAAACGTCCACAGTTCTAGACAAAAGAATATAATCTTCAAAACGTTCATAGTTCCAGACAAAAGAATATAATCTTTAAAACGTTCATAGTTCCAGACAAAAGAATATAATCTTCAAAACGTTCATAGTTCCAGACAAAAGTATATAATCTTCAAAACGTTCATAGTTCAAGACAAAAGAATGTAATCTTCAAAACGTTCATAGTTCCAGACAAAAGGATATAATCTTCAAAACGTTTATAGTTCCAGACAAAAGAATATAATCTTCAAAACGTTCAGTTCTAGAAAAAAGAATATAATCTTCAAAACGTTAATAGTTCTAGACAAAAGATCATAATCTTAAAAACGTTCATAGTTCCAGACAAAATAATATAATCTTCAAAACGTTCATAGTTCTAGACAAAAGAATATAATCTTCAAAACGTCTACAGTTCCAGACAAAAGAATATAATCTTCGAAACGTTCATAGTTCCAGACAAAAAAATATAATTTTGAAAACGTTCATAGTTCCAGACAAAAGAATATAATCTTCAAAACGTTCATAGTTCCAGACAAAAGAATATAATCTTCAAAACGTTCATAGTTTCAGACAAAAGGATATAATCTTCAAAACATTCATAGTTCCAGACAAAAGAATATAATCTTAAAAACATTCATAGTTCCAGACAACAGAATATAATCTTTAAAACGTTCATAGTTCCAGACAAAAGAATATAATCTTCCAAAACGTTCATAGTTCCAGACAAAAGAATATAATCTTCGAAACGTTCATAATTCCAGACAAAAGAATATAATCTTCAAAATGGTTCATAGTTCCAGACAAAAGAATATAATCTTCAATATGGTTCATAGTTCTAGACAAAAGAATATAATCTTCAAAACGTTCATAGTTCCAGACGAGAGAATATAATCTTCAAAACGTTCATAATTCCACACAAAAGAATATAATCTTCAAAACGTTCATAGTTCCAGAAAATAGAATATAATCTTCAAAACGTTCATAGTTCCAGACAAAAGAATATAATCTTCAAAACGTTTATAGTTCAAGACAAAAGAATATAATCTTTAAAACGTTCATAGTTCCAGACAAAAGAATATAATCTTCGAAACGTTCATAGTTCCAGACAAAAGAATATAATCTTCAAAACGTTCATAGTTCCAGACAAAAAAATTTAATCTTCAAAACGCTCATGGTCCAAGACAAAAGAATATAATCTTCAAAACGTTCAGTTCTAGACAAAAGAATATAATCTTCAAAACGTTCATAGTTCCAAACAAAAGAATATAATCTTCAAAACGTTCATAGTTCCAGACAACAGAATATAATCTTCAAAACGTTCATAGTTCCGGACAAAAGAATATAATCTTCAAAACGTTCATAGTTCCGGACAAAATAATATAATCTTCAAAACGTTCATAGTTCCAGACAAAATGATATAATCTTCAAAACGTTCATAGTTCTAGACAACAGAATATAATCTTCAAAACGTTCATAGTTCCAGACAAAAGAATATAATCTTTAAAACGTTCATAGTTCCAGACAACAGAATATAATCTTCAAAACGTTCATAGTTCCAGACAATAGAATATAATCTTCAAAACGTCTACAGTTCCAGACAAAAGAATATAATCTTCAAAACGTTCATAGTTCCAGACAAAAAAATATAATCTTGAAAACGTTCATAGTTCCAGACAAAAGAATATAATCTTTAAAACGTTCATAGTTCCAGACAACAGAATATAATCTTCAAAACGTTCATAGTTCCAGACAAACAAATATAATCTCGAAAACGTTCATAGTTCCAGACAAAAGAATATAATCTTCGAAACGTTCATAATTCCAGACAAAAGAATATAATCTTCAAAATGGTTCATAGTTCCAGACAAAAGAATATAATCTTCAAAATGGTTCATAGTTCTAGACAAAAGAATATAATCTTCAAAACGTTCATAGTTCCAGACGAGAGAATATAATCTTCAAAACGTTCATAATTCCACACAAAAGAATATAATCTTCAAAACGTTCATAGTTCCAGAAAATAGAATATAATCTTCAAAACGTTCATAGTTCCAGACAAAAGAATATAATCTTCAAAACGTTCATAGTTCAAGACAAAAGAATATAATCTTCAAAACGTTCATAGTTCCAGAAAATAGAATATCTTCAAAACGTTCATAGTTCCAGACAAAAGAATATAATCTTCAAAACGTTCATAGTTCAATACAAAAGAATATAATCTTCAAAACGTCCACAGTTCTAGACAAAAGAATATAATCTTCAAAACGTTCATAGTTCCAGACAAAAGAATATAATCTTTAAAACGTTCATAGTTCCAGACAAAAGAATATAATCTTCAAAACGTTCATAGTTCCAGACAAAAGAATATAATCTTCAAAACGTTCATAGTTCAAGACAAAAGAATATAATCTTCAAAACGTTCATAGTTCCAGACAAAAGATATAATCTTCAAAACGTTTATAGTTCCAGACAAAAGAATATAATCTTCAAAACGTTCAGTTCTAGAAAAAAAAATATAATCTTCAAAACGTTTATAGTTCCAGACAAAAGATCATAATCTTCAAAACGTTCATAGTTCCAGACAAAATAATATAATCTTCAAAACGTTCATAGTTCTAGACAAAAGAATATAATCTTCAAAACGTCTACAGTTCCAGACAAAAGAATATAATCTTCAAAACGTTCATAGTTCCAGACAAAAGAATATAATCTTCAAAACGTTCATAGTTTCAGACAAAAGGATATAATCTTCAAAACGTTCATAGTTCCAGACAAAAGAATATAATCTTCAAAACATTCATAGTTCCAGACAACAGAATATAATCTTCAAAACGTTCATAGTTCCAGACAACAGAATATAATCTTCAAAACGTTCATAGTTCCAGACAACAGAATATAATCTTCAAAACGTTCATAGTTCCAGACAACAGAATATAATCTTCAAAACGTTCATAGTTCCAGACAAACAAATATAATCTTCAAAACGTTCATAGTTCCAGACAAAAGAATATAATCTTCAAAACGTTCATAATTCCAGACAAAAGAATATAATCTTCAAAATGGTTCATAGTTCTAGACAACAGAATATAATCTTCAAAATGGTTCATAGTTCTAGACAAAAGAATATAATCTTCAAAACGTTCATAGTTCCAGACGAGAGAATATAATCTTCAAAACGTTCATAATTCCACACAAAAGAATATAATCTTCAAAACGTTCATAGTTCCAGAAAATAGCATATAATCTTTAAAACGTTCATAGTTCAAGACAAAAGAATATAATCTTCAAAACGTTCATAGTTCAATACAAAAGAATATAATCTTCAAAACGTTCATAGTTCCAGACAAAAGAATATAATCTTCAAAACGTTCATAGTTCCAGACAAAAGAATATAATCTTCAAAACGTTCATAGTTCCAGACAAAAAAATTTAATCTTCAAAACGTTTATGGTCCAAGACAAAAGAATATAATCTTCAAAACGTTCAGTTCTAGACAAAAGAATATAATCTTCAAAACGTTCATAGTTCCAGACAAAAGAATATAATCTTCAAAACGTTCATTGTTCTAGACAACAGAATATAATCTTCAAAACGTTCATAGTTCCGGACAAAAGAATATAATCTTCAAAACGTTCATAGTTCCGGACAAAATAATATAATCTTCAAAACGTTCATAGTTCCAGACAAAATGATATAATCTTCAAAACGTTCATAGTTCTAGACAAAAGAATATAATCTTCAAAACGTTCACAGTTCTAGACAAAAGAATATAATCTTCGAAACGTTCATAGTTCCAGACAAAAGAATATAATCTCAAAACGTTCATAGTTCCAGACAAAAGAATATAATCTTGAAAACGTTCATAGTTCCAGACAAAAGAATATAATCTTCAAAACGTTCATAGTTCCAGACAATAAAATTTAATCTTCAAAACGTTCATAGTTTCAGACAAAAGGATATAATCTTCAAAACGTTCATAGTTCCAGACAAAAGAATATAATCTTTAAAACGTTCATAGTTCCAGACAACAGAATATAATCTTCAAAACGTTCATAGTTCCAGACAATAGAATATAATCTTCAAAACGTTTATTCTTCCAGACAACAGAATATAATCTTCAAAACGTTCATAGTTTCAGACAAAAAAATATAATCTTGAAAACGTTCATTGTTCCAGACTACAGAATATAATCTTCGAAACGATCATAATTCCAGACAAAAGAATATAATCTTTAAAATGGTTCATAGTTCCAGACAAAAGAATATAATCTTCAAAACGTGCATAGTTCCAGACAACAGAATATAATCTTCAAAACGTTCATAGTTCCAGACAAAAAGAATATAATCTTCAAAACGTTCATAGTTCCAGACAACAGAATATAATCTTCAAAACGTTCATAGTTCCAGACAAAAGAATATAATCTTCAAAACATTTATAGTTCCAGACAGAAGAATATAATCTCTAAAACGTTCATAGTTCCAGACAAAAGAATATAATCTTCAAAATGTTCATAGTTCTAGACAAAAGAATATAATCTTCAAAACGTTCATAGTTCCAGACAAAAGAATATAATCTTTAAAACGTTCATAGTTCAAGACAAAAGAATATAATCTTCAAAACGTTCATAGTTCCAGACAAAAGAATATAATCTTCAAAACGTTTATTGTTCTAGACAACAAAATATAATCTTCAAAACGTTCATAGTTCCAGACAAAAAAATATAATCTTCAAAACGTTTATTCTTCCAGACAACAGAATATAATCTTCAAAACGTTCATAGTTCCAGACAAAATAATATAATCTTTAAAACGTTCATAGTTCTAGACAAAAGAATATAATCTTCAAAACGTTCATAGTTCCATACAAAAGAATATAATCTTCAAAACGTTCATTGTTCCAGACAAAAGAATATAATCTTTAAAACGTTCATAGTTCCAGAAAAAAGAATATAATCTTCAAAACGTTCATAGTTCTAGACAGAAGAATATAATCTTCAAAACGTTCATAGTTCCATACAAAAGAATATAATCTTCAAAACGTTCATTGTTCCAGACAACAGAATATAATCTTCAAAACGTTCATAGTTCCAGACAAAAGAATATAATCTTCAAAACGTTCATAGTTCTAGACAAAAGAATATAATCTTCAAAACGTTCATAGTTCCATACAAAAGAATATAATCTTCAAAAGGTTCATTGTTCAAGACAAAAGAATATAATCTTCAAAACATTCATAGTTCCAGACAAAAATATATAATCTTCAAAACGTTCATTGTTCAAGACAACAGAATATAATCTTAAAAACGTTCATAGTTCTAGACAAAAGAATATAATCTTCAAAACGTTCATAGTTCCAGACAAATAAATATAATCTTCAAAACGTTCATAGTTCCAGACAAAAGAATATAATCTTCAAAACGTTCATAGTTCCTGACAAATAAATATAATCTTCAAAACGTTCATAGTTCCTGACAAATAAATATAATCTTAAAAACGTTCATAGTTCCAGACAAATAAATATAATCTTTAAAACGTTCATAGTTCCATACAAAAGAATATAATCTTCAAAACGTTCATTGTTCCAGACAAAAGAATATAATCTTTAAAACGTTCATAGTTCCAGACAAAAGAATATAATCTTCAAAACGTTCATTGTTCCAGACAACAGAATATAATCTTCAAAACGTTCATAGTTCCAGACAAAAGAATATAATCTTCAAAACGTTCATAGTTCCAGACAAAAGAATATAATCTTCAAAACGTTCATAGTTCCAGACAAAATAATATAATCTTCAAAACGTTCATAGTTCCAGACAAAAGAATATAATCTTCAAAACGTTCACAGTTCTAGACAAAAGAATATAATCTTTAAAACGTTCATAGTTCCAGACAAAAGAATATAATCTTCAAAACGTTCATAGTTCACAACAGAATATAATCTTCAAAACGTTCATAGTTCCAGACAAAAGAATATAATCTTCAAAACGTCCACAGTTGTAGACAACAGAATATAATCTTCAAAACGTTCATAGTTCCAGACAAAAGAATATAATCTTTAAAACGTTCATAGTTCCAGACAAAAGAATATAATCTTCAAAACCTTCATAGTTCCAGACAAAAGAATATAATCTTCAAAACGTTCATAGTTCCAGACAAAAGAATATAATCTTCAAAACGTTCATAGTGCCAGACAAAAGAATATAATCTTTAAAACGTTCATAGTTCCAGAAAAAAGAATATAATCTTCAAAACGTTCATAGTTCCAGACAAAAGAATATCATCTTCAAAACGTTCATAGTTCCAGACAAAAGAATATAATCTTCAAAACGTTCATAGTTCCAGACAAAAGAATATAATCTTCAAAACGTTCATAGTTCCAAACAGAATATAATCTTCAAAACGTTCATAGTTCCAGACAAAAGAATATAATCTTCAAAACGTTCTATAGTTCCAAACAGAATATAATCTTAAAAACGTTCATAGTTCCAGACAAAAGAATATAATCTTCAAAACGTTCACAGTTCTAGACAAAAGAATATAATCTTCAAAACGTTCACAGTTCCAGACAAAAGAATATAATCTTCAAAACGTTCATAGTTCCAGACAAAAAAATATAATCTTCAAAACGTTCATAGTTCCAGACAAAAGAATATAATCTTCAAAACGTTCACAGTTCTAGACAAACGAATATAATCTTCAAAACGTTCATAGTTCCAAACAAAAGAATATAATCTTCAAAACGTTCATTGTTCCAGACAAAATAATATAATCTTCAAAACGTTCATAGTTCCAGACAAAATAATATAATCTTCAAAACGTTCATAGTTCTAGACAAAAGAATATAATCTTCAAAACGTTCACAGTTCTAGACAAAAGATATTAATCTTCAAAACGTTCATAGTTCCAGACAAAAGAATATCATCTTCAAAACGTTCATAGTTCCATACAAAAGAATATAATCTTCAAAACGTTCATAGTTCCAGACAAAAGAATATAATCTTCAAAACGTTCATAGGTCCAGACAAAAGAATATAATCTTTAAAACGTTCATAGTTCAAGACAAAAGAATATAATCCTCAAAACGTTCATAGTTGCAGACAAAAGAATATAATCTTCAAAACGTTCACAGTTCCAGACAAAAGAATATAATCTTCAAAACGTTCATAGTTCCAGACAAAAGATAATCTTCAAAACGTTCACAGTTCTAGACAACAGAATATAATCTTCAAAACGTTCATAGTTCCAGACAAAAGAATATAATCTTTAAAACGTTCTAGTTCCAGACAAAAGAATATAATCTTCAAAACGTTCATAGTTCCAGACAAAAGAATATAATCTTCAAAACGTTCATAGTTCCAGACAAAAGAATATAATCTTCAAAACGTTCATAGTTCCAGACAAAAGAATATAATCTTCAAAACGTTCATAGTTCCAGACAAAAGAATATAATCTTCAAAACATTCATAGTTCCAGACAAAAGAATATAATCTTTAAAACGTTCATAGTTCCAGACAAAAGAATATAATCTTCAAAACGTTCATAGTTCCAGACAAAAGAATATAATCTTCAAAACGTTCATAGTACCAGACAAAAGAATATAATCTTCAAAACGTTCATAGTTCCAGACAACAGAATATAATCTTCAAAACGTTCATAGTTCAAGACAAATAAATATTATCTTCAAAACGTTCATAGTTGCAGACAAAAGAATATAATCTTCAAAACGTTCATAGTTCCAGACAAAAGAATATAATCTTCAAAAGTTTCATAGTTCCAGACAAAAGAATATAATCTTCAAAGCGTTCACAGTTCCAGACAAAAGAATATAATCTTCAAAACGTTCATAGTTCCAGACAACAGAATATAATCTTCAAAACGTTCATAGTTCCAGACAAAAGTATATTATCTTCAAAACGTTAATTTTCCAGACAACAGAATATAATCTTCAAAACGTTCATAGTTCTAGACAAAAGAATATAATCTTCAAAACGTTCATAGTTCCAGACAAAGGAATATAATTTTCAAAACGTTCATAATTCCAGACAAAAGAACATAATCTTCAAAACGTTCATAGTTCCAGACAAAAGAATATAATCTTCAAAACGTTCATAGTTGCAGACAAAAGAATATAATCTTCAAAACGTTCATAGTTCCAGACAAAAGAATATAATCTTCAAAAGGTTCATAGTTCCAGACAAAAGAATATAATCTTCAAAGCGTTCACAGTTCTAGACAAAAGAATATCATCTTCAAAACGTTCATAGTTCCAGACAAAAGAATATAATCTACAAAACGTTCATAGTTCCAGACAAAAGAATATAATCTTCAAAACGTTCATAGTTCCAGACAAAAGAATATAATCTTCAAAACGTTCATAGTTCCAGACAAAAGAATATAATCTTCAAAACGTTCATAGTTCCACACAAAAGAATATAATCTTCAAAACGGTCATAGTTCCAGACAACAGAATATAATCTTAAAAACGTTCATAGTTCCAGACAAAAGAATATAATCTTCAAAACGTTCATAGTTCCAGACAACAGAATATAATTTTCAAAACGTTCATAGTTCCAGACAACAGAATATAATCTTAAAAACGTTCATAGTTCCAGACAAAAGAATATAATCTTCAAAACGTTCATAGTTCCAGACAACAGAATATAATTTTCAAAACGTTCATAGTTCCAGACAAAAGAATATAATCTTCAAAACATTCATAGTTCCACACAGAAGAATATAATCTTTAAAACGTTCATAGTTCCAGACAAATAAATATTATCTTCAAAACGTTCATAGTTCTAGACAAAAGAATATAATCGTCAAAACGTTCATAGTTCCAGACAACAGAATATAATCTTCAAAACGTTCATAGTTCCAGAAAAAAGAATATAATCTTCAAAACATTCATAGTTCCAGACAGAAGAATATAATCTTTAAAACGTTCATAGTTCCAGACAAAAGAATATTATCTTCAAAACGTTCATAGTTCTAGACAAAAAAATATAATCTTCAAAACGTTCATAGTTCCAGACAAAAGAATATAATCTTAAAAACGTTTATAGTTCAAGAAAAAAGAATATAATCTTCAAAACGTTCATAGTTCCAGACAAAAGTATATTATCTTCAAAACGTTAATTTTCCAGACAACAGAATATAATCTTCAAAACGTTCATAGTTCTAGACAAAAGAATATAATCTTCAAAACGTTCATAGTTCCAGACAAAGGAATATAATCTTCAAAACGTTCATAGTTCAAGACAAAAGAATATAATCTTCAAAACGTTCATAATTCCAGACAAAAGAACATAATCTTCAAAACGTTCATAGTTCCAGACAAAAGAATATAATCTTCAAAACGTTCATAGTTGCAGACAAAAGAATATAATCTTCAAAACGTTCATAGTTCAAGACAAAAGAATATAATCTTCAAAACGTTCACAGTTCTAGACAAAAGAATATAATCTTCGAAACGTGCATAGTTCCAGTCAAAAGAATATAATCTTCAAAACGTTCATAGTTCCAGACAAAAGAATATAATCTTCAAAACGTTCATTGTTCCAGACAACAGAATATAATCTTCAAAACGTTCATAGTTCCAGACAAAAGAATATAATCTTCAAAACGTTCATAGTTCCAGACAAAAGAATATAATCTTCAAAACGTTCATAGTTCCAGACAAAAAAATATAATCTTCAAAACGTTCATAGTTCCAGACAAAAGAATATAATCTTCAAAACGTTCATAGTTCTAGACAAAAGAATATAATCTTTGAAACGTTCATAATTCCAGACAAAAGAATATAATCTTTGAAACGTTCATAATTCCAGACAAAAGAATATAATCTTTGAAACGTTCATAATTCCAGACAAAAGAATATAATCTTCAAAACGTTCATAGTTCCAGACAAAAGAATATAATCTTCAAAACGTTCATAGTTCCAGACAAAAGAATATAATCTTCAAAACGTTCACAGTTCTAGACAAAAGAATATAATCTTCAAAACGTTCATAGTTCCAGACAAAAGAATATAATCTTCAAAACGTTCATAGTTCCAGACAAAAGAATATAATCTTCAAAACGTGCATAGTTCCAGACAAAAGAATATAATCTTCAAAACGTTCATAGTTCCAGACAAAAGAATATAATCTTCAAAACGTTCACAGTTCTAGACAAAAGAATATAATCTTCAAAACGTTCATAGTTCCAGACAAAAGAATATAATCTTCAAAACGTTCATAGTTCCATACAAAATCATATAATCTTCAAAACGTTCATAGTTCCAGACAACAGAATATAATCTTCAAAACGTTCATAGTTCCGGACAAAAGAATATAATCTTCAAAACGTTCATAGTTCCAGACAAAAGAATATAATCTTCAAAACATTCATAGTTCCAGACAACAGAATATAATCTTCAAAACGTTCATAGTTCAAGACAAAAGAATATAATCTTCAAAACATTCATAGTTCCAGACAGAAGAATATAATCTTTAAAACGTTCATAGTTCTAGACAAAAGAATATAATCTTCAAAACGTTCATAGTTCCAGACAAAAGAATATACTCTTCAAAACGTTCATAGTTCCAGACAAAAGAATATAATCTTCAAAACGTTCATAGTTCCAGACAAAAGAATATAATCTTCAAAACGTTCATAGTTCCAAACAAAAATTTTTTTTTGTTTGTTTAAATAGCATCTTTGGAGAAATTGATGTTCTTCTACATCTACTTATCCAAGAACTCTCATCCATTCTTTCAACGTGGCCAAACCATCAAAGTCTCCTGTTTTCTAGATTTTATCTGCCTTTGAGGTAAAATGATAAAACTAAAGAGAGAATACTTACCAAAGATTGGTAGTTCGAACTTCGAGAGACGGAAGAAGAAGACTCTATCAGATTCCCTAAACAAAACAAAAAAAGTATATAAAATCACCATCTTCTTCATCATCATCATATTCGATTTAACATCTGTTTTATATGCTATCATGGGTGCTTCTTGACATATCAATCCCTGGTAAAAACGCTAAATAAAAAACAACATTTTTGGAAATACTTACTTGTTATGGTAAAAAAAGTTTTTATTATTTAATAAATTCAAATGTTCATCGATCGAGTAGATGACTTCAAGAAAGACGCCTTTTTTTACAGACCATCAAGGGGCATAAACTGCAAAGATACTCGTTCTTGTTACTAGGGGTCATGCTTCTTAAGATTTTTAATTTAGCAATTTATGAAAAAAATAAGGCAAAAACTGGTTACTGTTTTTTTTCACCTTAACAAGTAAGTATTTCCTTAATTTATAATTTTATTTAGCGTATTTACCAGCGAGCGTTATGTGAAGAAATACCCTATCATGTGTTGGACGGAGAATTTAAAATAAGCAAATAAACACAAGATATATCACGGAAAATCATGAGCTTTTTTATACGAAAGGGACAAGTTCGAAAATTTAAGTTTGTGGGCACATTTACAGAATGTGTCCTAAATGTGAGGGAGACAATTTCATTATTTTTTTCCCAAAACCTGATAAAAAGGGTATTTAAATTTTTGTAATAAACAACATTTCTAGTTTTTTTAATTAAATTAGGAAAACTTTTCTTTTGTCTTTCGATTAAAAATGAAATATCCGGAAATTCTTAGGAATGCAAAATGATGTGTTACACATCCAGTTAATGGAAATTTTGTGGCGTCGATAACTTTTTCATTTTACTTCAGTCGAAGTTCTCAGAAATCAAGGGGCACCTTCTTGGGGCTAACACTTGATCTCTATATGAGATAAATAAATATCCGAATATTCAATTAAAGTTCTCATTTACGTGTCAAATGGTGAGTTAATAAATATGCGGGATTTTTTTTTTTTTTACATTGTAAATAAAGGCTTTGTGTTTTATTTTTTAAACTGTAAAAAAAAAAGAAAAAGAAATCTGTTAACCCAAACAAGATGACTGTTTTAATTTTGTAAAAAAAAATATTCGTTTTGAAAAAAAAATACCGTTGATTTTCACAAATTTTAATTTATTCAATAAATGTTCTATTAATTAATTAATTGCATTAGTTCTTATTTATTTATTTTTCCCGATTTAATTTTTAAAATTAAAAAAATCATATTCAGGGCATTCACATCGATTTTCGGAGAAATTATGCACTAAAAATAAAAAAGAGGGTTATCTGCCCCTTACACTATTGTAGCTCTTCTGAAATGAAAACAAATAAATTTGCCCCGTCCCTAAAATGCAGAAGTGCTCATTCGACTCTAAATAATTTACGTGACTGAAATAGCAATTAACAGTCGAGAATTTCGGTTCATTCGTGCTCCTAAACCATTATTTCTCGGAGGAGACACAAATCAAGAAAAACAAAATGATTTGACGTGTTTATATCGTCATCGTACGTTTTGAATTTGGAAATTCGAAAGTAATTTTAAAGAATGTGCACTCATGATGAAAAATAATTCAGTGCTTGAATTAAACATTAAAAGACAATAGTCAAGTATTATGGCTCAGTTGTGCTGCTAAAAAAGTAGGAAAACAAATATTCATTTCCTTACAGAACCAACTGTTTTGTTTGAGTGTTTACACTTAAGTGTTTATTTAATGAATAACTTTTTTTTAAAACTTTACCTCCTCCTCCTCCTGTGTGTCCGCCGTTGTTCAAATCGACACTGACGCTGCTACAAATTAGGTCTGGCATTATATTGTGACTGTGGCCATGATTATGGCTCGTCATTTTGATAATTTAAAACTACAATTTCGCAAATTTAACGCCAAGAAAAAGTGCCACGAAATTATTTTTCCTTTTTTTCGTTAGACATTAAAGAGTTCCGCCGTCTCGATTATGACGATGAGAGTTATCTCCCTTGCACCTTATGTCAACACAAACGCGCACATGCTAGGTTTTCGAATGTTCACCGAAATAGCGTCCCTTTTTCTTTTGTTTTCTTTTCTGTATTTCTTTCTTTCTTTTGTTTTCTTTTCTTTCAGTACGAGAGTTTGTAGAGCACTTAAAACTGAATCTGTTTTCCAAATTTTATCTGAAACAGAATTATTGGCGCTTGTTCGTAATACTCCACCATCCGTTTTTCTCAACTTTTTTTATTAACCAATTTTTATTTTTTATTTTTTCGTTGTAAAAATTACCTATCATGTCGCTAGAGAATTCCGTGTTTTTTAAATTTTTTTCAAAATATTAAGTTTCTTATATAAATTTAACGTAAACTGATCACCCCTTTTTTTACTTAGTACTATATCCACTGCACCACAGGTCCTCACAATGACCCGTGGCGCAGTACTAAGTAAAATTCAGTTCTAAGTGACAGTCATCTGAAGGTTGAAGGTTCAATCTTCAGTGCGGGCGATACGAAGAATTGCGAATTACTGAAGCCTTTTCCCCAGTCATGACAGATGGAACGAGAGCGTGCTACCTCCGTGGATTAAGTAAAGATTCTCGAGTTCGACAGAAAGATTCTTGAGTTTGACAAGGTACACCTGAAGAAGGTCGGAGGGTACATCGACCGAAACGTTGTGATGAAAACACCCAAGATGAGAACAATAGTCCGAATATACCAAATTCTACAAATTATTAACCCTCATCTTAAAAATTCCGAAACATAAATAATAATTATTTGATAAAAATTAAAAACGGCATAGATTAAAAAACAATGTGAAACAAAAATGAAAGTAAAAAGGGTGCTATTTTACTTATATGCCGATCAAGTTAATTGTGTTCATGTAAAAGCATTATTTTGTACTTACTCAGTCATATTTTATCTCTCACGCCCCGAAAAAGAATTTTAAAATATCAAGCAGAACTTTAATTAGAACGATTTTTCCATTTCCATAAGGGTTATGTGAAATGGCGAGTCTGCGAATTTTCGGAGTGGCCGGTTAGCTAACTAAGGGCAGATAAGTGTCGCGAAAAGTTATCATGTAAATATGAAAAAAGAAAAAACACAAGAAAATTATATCGTGGAAAGTATCCCGGTGAACAAAGTAAAAATAATTATTTAATTTTCTATTTTTTAATTTAATAAATATATATTTTATTATTATTGCTTATGTGTTTCTTTCTTTTTATAATCCTAACAATAAAAACGGAGTTAATGCCCTTGTCTATTCTACCGACCGCTCACAGCCCAAAATGTCGGCTCGGGCACAAATACAGGTTGAACATCGAAATGGAAAAATCGTTCTAATTAAAGTTCTGCTTGATATTTTTAAATTCTTTTTCGGGGCGTGAGAGATAAAATGTGACTGAGTAAGTACAAAATAATGCTTTTACATGAACACAATTAACTTGATCGGCCTATAAGTAAAATAGCACCGTAAAAAGACACCGGATAAGTACACCTCGTTTTCAATGTAATAAAGTAAGATATCGCTTTTGCTATTTATGGATAACTCATGATATTATTGTAAACGTTCTTGATATAAAATTAATATTACTATCGGAGTCCTCGTCAAAATATTATGTTTGTATCTTGGTATACGGCTTTGTTTCAATTGCATCGCCGGACAGACAAACAGATAGTGACAGCACAGTTAGAATTGAGTTCTTTTCATCATTGGTATTGCTTCTCAGAAATACTCTTTATCTTTGGTGTAAGGAACCCAAATATTGACAATTCATTTCGCCTAGACTGGCCAGACGTTACCGGCGCTGTTTTGGGTGAACTGTTCCGGTACTTACTCAGATCCTGACCCAATCTCCGTGAGTTTCACGTCAGCAGCGTTCGGGCATGCTACGTAAACACCCGAGAGATGATGAGCCGAATGGTGGGAGAAAGAGAAGCCAAGCGATTAGCCAATCAACGGTCAATAAGCAGACGATAATTTTCCTAAACATTATTTAAATCAATTAAAGACGCAAACATTTGTTCGAAGCCAGTGCATCTTATTTATTTCTCGGTAATTGCCAAACAAAACAAAAAAAAACGAATAACAACAACAACAACAATGAATTACGAAGAGCTGTGTACTACAGTTAATTCTCGTGAAGGAGTCATTTCTTTCTGCCAGGAAAAGAAGTTGGTGGCAAAAAGAAAAATATGTCCGAAGTGCAATTACAAATGCCGCTTGGTTGAAAGTAAAGCTTGCAGGGACAACTGTTCATGGAGGTGTACGAACACGAACTGTCGCGCCTGGCATTCCGTGAGAAGTAGCACTTTTTTTTTTCTCGATCCAGAATGGACATCGTCAAAATTTTAAAGCTGATATACCTGTGGTCCCAGGAAATGGCAACGTCGAAGAATCTGCGGAAGGAATGCAGCGTCCTATCAACCAACACGCAGACCGATTGGAAAAAATTTCTGAGGGCGGTCTGCAAAGACCATTTTTTACGATATCCACGTCAGATCGGAGGCCCAGGGCATACGGTTGAGATAGATGAGTCTGTGTTTAACTCCAGAAAAAATAACGTCGGTAGGGTCGTCCAGCCACTCTGGGTCTTTGGGGGATATGACTCCGCAGAGAAGGAGGGTTTCCTTGTGATGGTGGTCAATAGGAACGCCGAAACCCTCCTTCCAATAGTAAAAAAATTCGTCTTGCCTGGAACCACGGTCATATCATACTATTGGAAGGCGTACAGTAAGTTAGAAGAGGAGGAGGGGTATGAACATCTAACCGTGAATCACAGTCACAATTTCGTAAACCCATTAAGGAGGGTGACGACCACCAACCACGTCGAAAGAATGTGGAAGGAAGCCAAGCAAAGAAACAAAAAAGAATGTGGCACCAGCAGGGTACTCTTAGACAGCTATCTGCGCGAATTCATGTGGAGACAAAAGTTTTGAAACAATGCATCTGTCTCCATATTAGCGCAGATAGCAGAAGCCTACCCGGTGGTTGACCAGCAGCTTCCTTCCCCTTCCTCGACGAACCCCTCTTCTTCTTCTGCCTGTCCGTCGTCATCCGCTGAGCTTAGCTCAATAGAAAACTTAGAAAAGTAAAAAAAAAAAAAAAAAATGCTGCCCTCCCCCCAAAAAATATACCAAAAAAAAACGTTAAAAGACGGCTAAATGAAACACCCCAAAGAAACATTGCAAAAAATACTGTACATATCAACAATTGTTTCGTTTTGTTTTTGTTAAAATCAAATCAATAAAAATCGTTTATTAACAGTCAATTCGGTATTTTTGTTCGTTTCTTTTTTTTGGGGGGGGGGTATTTTGCTGCAATCTCTCTTGAAACTAAAACTGGCAAAAAATACGACGCAACAACATACCCATGTTATCGGCTGCACTCATTCGGCTCGTCATCTTTCGGGTGTTTACGTAGCATGCCCGAACACTACCGACACGAAGCTCACAGAGATTGGGTCAGAATCTGAGTAAGTACCACTGGCTAAAACTGTCCCCAATAAGAAAATCGGCAACAAACCATAGCCACATGGCAGAACCAGATGAGGTCCACAAGCGATCAAAATATGCTGGTCTTTTCAACAGATTCGTATTCCAACTGATCGCCGTTGAGTGATTGGTCCCCACTACAGGGGGCTTCTATAAGAGCTGTTCTTACCAGTGGGCTGTTAAGTCCGACTCATTTAACACTGACATCACATCTCCAAAAAGGACACCTGACAATTCAGTAGGTTGATGATAATATCGTTTTCTCTTCAAAAAGGTTTCGAATTTGGCTATAGTTCCAGGCTGAATTCAATCGACCATGTAACATAATCTATTGTGTATTTGTTTATTTGAAATAAATGCTCCCTAAAATATCCCTGTAGTAGTAATACTATCTAATGATATTAGTAGTGATATAAGAGCAGGTTCTTATCAGTGGGTGTTCAGACTAACTCCTATATTATTATTAGTGTTAAGATTAACTCCTATATTATTATTAGTGTTAAGACTAACTCCTATATTATTATTAGTGTTAAGACTAACTTCTATATTATTATTAGTGTTAAGATTAACTTCTATATTATTATTAGTGTTAAGACTAACTCCTATATTATTATTAGTGTTAAGACTAATTCCTATATTATTATTAGTGTTAAGACTAACTCCTATATTATTATTAGTGTTAAGACTAACTCCTATATTATTATTAGTGTTAAGACTAACTCCTATATTATTATTATTAGTGTTAAGACTAATTCCTATATTATTATTAGTATTAAGACTAACTCCTATATTATAATTATTAGTGTTAAGACTAACTCCTATATTATTATTATTAGTGTTAAGACTAACTCCTATATTATTATTAGTGTTAAGACTAACTCCTATATTATTATTAGTGTTAAGACTAACTCCTATATTATTATTAGTGTTAAGACTAACTTCTATATTATTATTAGTGTTAAGATTAACTCCTATATTATTATTAGTGTTAAGACTAACTCCTATATTATTATTATTAGTGTTAAGACTAATTCCTATATTATTATTAGTGTTAAGACTAACTCCTATATTATTATTAGTGTTAAGACTAACTCCTATATTATTATTAGTGTTAAGACTAACTCCTATATTATTATTAGTGTTAAGACTAACTCCTATATTATTATTATTAAGCAACAAAAACTGTCTCATGAAAGGAAAAACAAAACCTTTTTGTAGAATTTAGTATATTCAAACTACTGTTCTCATCTTCGGTGTTTTTATCACAACGTTTCAGCCCATGTAACCTCCGACCTTCTTCAGGTGTACTTTGTCGAACTCGGGAATCTTTCTGTCGAACTCGAGAATCCGGACGGAATTTCGAACGGAACCCTTTATTAAATCCATGGGGGTAGCATGAAGATGAGAACAGTAGTCCGAATATACCAAATTCTACAAATTATCAACCCTCATCTAAAAAATTCCGAAATATAAAACTTTTTTTCATAACAGCGAAAGGGTTTATTCAATTACCTATAACGTTTGGTATAGATGGAAGAAAGTTGGACAGTGTCCAAGTGAGGAAAGGAAAAATAGTCTGTCAACAGTTATTTTCAGGTGAAGACAGTCGATGCTTGATCGTCCAGTGGACAGGTACAGGAGAGAGAAAGGGGTCATCTTTCCTAATTGCTTTCCAGGATCTGTCTGTTTACAGGCAGTTATTCCCAAAGGGGCTGGAGTAGTTTTTCAGAGAACAGATGAAATCAATGCACCCTGCAAGCTGATTGATCCGTGTGTGACCAAATTCCATAACAGGGACATTTCTCTGAGAGAGAGAAAATAAGTCATTATTTATGACAGCTACACTTCCTCAACCACCTGGATCTATCAATGTAACGCCACACGAAGGACCATCATGAGTTGACTTGGCTATTCGAGTGCCTCTCCATCATCATTATTTGAGGGAATGCTTTGATCCTGCTCTCGGCCTGCCAAGCCAGTAGAATATCCCATCAAACTTCTTAATGTTTCTGATATATCCACAAAGGCTTTTTAAATTTGGTCGTTGAAGCAGATTATTAACAACAAGATGGCAACGTTATAATTCGAAACACTGACATCAGAATTCATTTTTGGGGGGCAATTTCATTTTTCCGGATATTTTTTTATAGTTAAATTATTCTTTAATTTCCCCCTTCCCCGGGCAACGCCGGGACACTGGTCTTGCTAGTTAACAATAAGATGGTAATGTTATAATTCGAAACACTAACACCAACATTATATTCTGGCAACTCTTCTGTCACCAATGCTGTATTCAGCCACAACGTTATATTCTGACACAAATATTATAATCAGGATCTGGCAACAGTGCTAGAGCCTTATTCTCCTCACAATATATACCCAATAATTTTCTATTTTATTTGAGGACTCGGTGAGTCACATGTTAAGACTCGTCTCTAGTGAAATGGCCTTATTTAACAAAATGATTGAAGAGTGATAACTGGGTATTCGGACTGCATTATTTTATTTTTAAAAAATCAATAGTTGCATTTGTATAAAAAGCAGGAAGGCAAGGTTATGCCAAAATTGTAAGTATAAAGTTCAGCTCCGTTTCAGGGAAGTTTTTGATGAAAAGGGATTTGATATAGATTGACAGACTGGTAAAATTAAAATATTCATTCCTCTTTTCCTAGGTTCCTCTTTTTAAAAAGTAATGTGAGAGTTTAGAAATTAAAAGTAGGAAAGACCTCTAACCCTAACCTCTAGCCCTAAGACCTCTAACCCTTACCCTAAGACCTCTAATCCTAATCCTAAGACCTCTAACCCTAACCCTAAGACCTAAACCTCACCCTAACCTCTAACCCTAAGACCTCTAACCCTAAGACCTCTAACCCTAAACTTAACCCTAAAACCTCTTCCTTTTAGTTTGGATACATACTTTATGCCAGTTTCTCATACAGCATTATTCGGGGAGCAAGTATATGAGTCTTGATGCTTGTTCCGATTTCAGATCAGTAACTGGTTTATTTTAGCTCAGATTTTGTAGTCCGACTCTGTTGAGCACGGTGAGGTTAGAGGTAGGATTCAGATTTTAGGGGGGAAATTCCGACTTTATCACTTGTGGAATTATTTTCACAGTTAAATAGCTGCTTGGCTCGATAGGGGAAAATCCTTACGATGTAATTTCGCCAATAGAAATGTTGTATCTATCTTTTATGGAAGCAGATACGTTTTCTTGACTTTGTCTTCAGGTCAGCAGAAAAGTTACACAACCCTTCTTACAGTTGCCCATCCCTCGATCATCTTTAGATTAAACTAAATTTACCTGACTCTCTCTATCCGCTTTTTACTTTTTATATCATTCAGGCTCTTATTTCTAGCATAGCAGCAGGCCCTTCAATTTGATTGGCTAACCAATCTCCCGCTTCCTAAAACGTGCGGGCGTATTTTATCTGGGTAGCTTCCAGCCCTCTTTTATTTGCATTGTGTGTTTACACTGTATTTCACCCTTAGGGAGACACGTGCCAACAAACCCTTTATTATTATTTTCATGTTTACGGGACAAAATATGTGACTATAACTTTTTAACGTGTTCAAAATTGAACTTTTATCTCAATTTTTTTCCCAAAGCAAAAGTGTAATATATTTCTATTAAAACTTCTATCTCACTCTCCCCACCCCCTCCCTCTATAACTCCCTCTTTCTTCTCTGCCTACCTTATTCCTCTTCCTGGGCCTACACTTTTTATAGATTACTCGAGTCAGCATGAGGGAAATAATTCCTTGAAAAAAATCAGAGTTACGTCCCTTTAGTTAGTACATGAAAATGACTGGGAAACCGACACCCCTGACAAAACCGGCGGCAGTTTAGGGTCAAAGAATGGATTTTTTTTTTCTAAATTTTAGATATTATTCATTCCGAGCAACGCTGATCAAGAATATATCAACTTTAATTGTGTTTGTTCTGTAGTTTTAACGTTTTAGCTGGACACACACACACACACACACACACACACACACACACACACACACAACTTCCCTTTATATAATAGATTTTCGAATGGTAAGGATGAGGGACGCAATTTTGATAACTACTTGAAAAAAGAAGATAACTATTTTTGAATAAGGTATCATTACAGAGTATTAACCCTAACCCATTAACCCTAACCTATGCATTATGTTCGTTATAGGTTAGAAGGTTGTTGGGTCAGTTTCACATAATGTGTGGAATCACAGATCACATTCGGGTCACAATTTATAAAGTATTTAATAGTCTCTTAATTGTTCTTACACATAGTAATGTGGAGCGACTATCTCCTATCCAGGTCCACAGGTGGCAGAAAGCTGATCTACCTATTTCAGGAATAAATAGACTTACCCAGGCACAATAAATACAGTAACATCTAAGCGTCAGCAAAGTGTGGCAGTTATGGCCCCAAGCGCACGACGCATACTCCTGTAACATACTTCTGTTAATACACTTGTTAATTATACCACTGTGTTTGTCTTCATTATTATCGGCCTGCAGGGC
Organism: Sepiola atlantica; assembly: GCA_963556195.1. Taxonomy (NCBI): domain Eukaryota; kingdom Metazoa; phylum Mollusca; class Cephalopoda; order Sepiida; family Sepiolidae; genus Sepiola; species Sepiola atlantica. Next base: position 45,178,571 of record OY744529.1, read on the forward strand.
CACAACAATTATGATAGGTTGATCGTCGATAAAGACTTAAAAAAACTTTTAGAATTAAAAAAAATGGCAGCTTATATGGTAACATTATCTTTGCATGAGCAGTCACTGTATACATAATGGTAGCTATTTATTTATACATCTCCCTAACGAGGGTAGATATATGTGACACAAGAAGTTGAGCAATAATTGAAACCTCACACACCAGTAGAGACTAAAAGTTACACAGTTTATATTAACTAGGTCAAACCTAAAAAAATTCTGCTCGGCACTATTTCAAAACACCTTATCCCATAAAACCATTAAATTCATTTTTTTTTGTTGTTTGCTTTTTCGACAAAAGTATGTTTGATATAAAAATCTATAGCATGGCTGTTCTGTACGATAGCTGGAGACCTCCCCCTACCTGGTATGGCATTCACCCTGGGTGGATTGAACCAGCTTTCTCAGAAGTAGGCAGTTTCTAGGGAATATAAAATTCACAAGCGTTCCTCAGTCGCATGTATATCCCAGTATGGGGAAATGCCGACGTTAGATTTTTGCAGATCTTGCAGGAAGGTGTTGACGTCCTCCTATATACAACGCTTGGTATTCCCAAATGGTCACCCATCTGGTACTGACCAGGCTCAACGTTGCTTAACTTTGGTGATCTAATCAGAACCCGTGTGTCAACGTGATTATGCCGTATATCTACCTAGCTGAAGACGATTCAATATGGCTACTTCTTTTTAACTCTTGTTGTCACACAATTTTCCCAATATTTCAAGATGACTGTTCTAAGCTGAGTGATGCATTATGGTCACAAAGGAATTTTTTCTGTTTTTTTATGAACAAATACATTTTCGTCAAAAATAAAATTATCAATTTTTTTAAAGTGAAGTTATATTCTACAAACTTTTCACTCTTCCAAAATTATTAATTTTATTTTTCCATAAATTTTATTGTTCTGAAAAAATAAACCTTCATGACCGTAATGCATCACTCAGCATAGAACAGTCATCTTGACATATTTGGAAAAGTGTCTAAGAACAAGTGTTAACAAGAGCAACCACCTTGAATCGTCGCTAGCAAGTGTAACAGCAATTTACACACCACACACATGTATGTAAATTAGATGGCAAAATAATAAGTCTCTTTACTTCTATATAAGAATAACAAAGAACAATATCTATTTATATAAACTTAGGTATGTGTATATGTTTATCTATTTGTATAACAGGATTAACTCCTAAACTAATAAACCACTCATTATGAATTTTGGAACACAGCTACAAGGCATAAGGGATCGTAATGTGGGCTATATTTAATTTAGTTTAGTTTTATGCAATGGGGGTAGAGAGGGTGTAGAAGACCTCCATGAAAATTCACATACCTCCGATTCTTGTGAAATTTTAACTATAGTTATTAGACATACATTAATAAGTATTCCCCAAAGGGGCATAATATGTGCACAACCTCCCATTTTTAGGGAGCATAATATGGGAACAACCTCCCATTTGAAAATTAGAATATTCCAGATTTGATCCATTAGACACCAATTAAGCAAGATTTCCTGAATTTACATTTCTTCTTAAGACGCCTTAAACTAAAGCCTTAAATTTTAGAAATTTTCAAATGTAATGGATTTTGATCAAAATTGGAATAAAGATTCTAGACGTAAGGTTTATTATCATTGTATCTTGATTTTAATCTTCGTAAGAATGGAATAAAAGTGGTGCAAAACTGTTCTGTTTAAGGAATTTATTTTAGCCATCCTGGGGCGAGTATTCTTATAGTACCACTACTACTACTACTACTCATTAGGTGTTCTCACACAGGTAAGCATCAGTGATTACTTACTGGTGATAAACGGTGGTGTTCCCTAGAATCTGGGTGACAAGCCTGTCCATATTTCCAGAACTCTCCACCTCTTTCGATAACTATTGCAAATGACTTTGCGTTATCGCAACAGCCGCCTTCCATTGGCAACAACCAAGAGATATGTCACAATAGATATGAAATTAAATAGTGGTAGTGTTGTGACCCGACAGGTCACGGGTACGTCTAATATATTATTAAATATCATATACATACGCCAGTGTGTATGTGATATTCTTAAGTCCACATTTTCGTCACTTTTTGTACTTTCTAAGATCGATATCTTATTCAGTTTAATACTAGACCACCTGTGACTCCTTGAATCAGTATTTGTTATGCCGATGGTTCTGTTGCTGTTGCTGCTGCTGCTGCTGCTGCTGATGATGATGATGATGATGATTATGATTCTGATTATGATGATGGTGGTGGTGATGATGCTGATGATGATGATGACGACGACGACGACGACGACGATGATGATGATGATGATGATGATGATGATGACGACGACGACGGTGACGATGATGATGATGATGATGATGATGATGATGATGATGATGATGATGATGATGATGATGGTGGTGACGATGATGATGATGATGATGATGATGATGATGATGATGATGATGATGATGATGATGATGATGATGATGATGATGATGATGTCAAATATTTATGAATAGCTTTTGGAATATTCAAATATTTATGACCTCCCCCTATCTCTCTCTCTCTCTCTATTTCTCCCCCTCTCTCTCCATTCCCCCTCTCGCTCTTCATTTCTCCCCCTCTCTATCTTTCTTCTTTCTCCCCCCCTCTTTTTCTTTTCTCATCTCCTCTCTCTCCTCTTTCTTCCTCTTTTAATTATTTGCATCATTCCATCCTTCTTTTAGCCCTTCCCCCCCCCAACAGCAGAAACATTCATGTGCTGATGAAAAGTGTGCACGGTGACAAGCAAGCAAGAGAACAACAGCATCAGAGTTTTAGTAGTATGTAGAGAATCTCAGATACTAGATAAGACGTTTTGAAATAGTGCCGAGCGGCATTTTCTAGGATTCACCGAAAGTTTATATTAACCCAGTTGCACATTCATCTTCAGTTCTTTTCGATTGAAAGCACCTGAAGCATCAGGTATTAGCCCTGACCCTCTTCATTGGAGGAGTGTGAGGAGAGAGGGGGGGCGTCTATGTATCGGCTTTAAAAGGACGCGTACAAAAGCAAAAATGATTATTTTCGTTTTCTTTCTCAATTCAAAGGGAGGCAACTGTTGATTGGCGCCATTTGTTATTGTTCCCCACCAAAAAACGAAAAATGCCCAACGATGGCCGGCGTTTATCGGTTACATTTAATCACCGATCTTTTTCAATCCAATGGTTTTTGGCCACCCTCGCTTGTGGAACGGCCCTCGGACTTTTGCTCCACAAACTCCAAGGTAATCAAACAACTTTTCCGATTTCCGACGGAATATATTAGTAGTTGTTATTATTGTTATAGTGGGCAGCATTTTTCACTATTGTTATAAATTCAAAATTTTTGACAAGCGTTAAAAAATGCTTTTCGATTAAGAATAAAAATTAATATTAAAAAATTGTTAAATTAATTTCAGTGCTTCTGCTGTTTCACAACGACGTTAAAATATTTAAAGAAATGTATAAACTTTGTTATTTACTTAGGTGTTAGCTTAAAATAAGATTGTACAGAAAAAAATTACGCAAATTCTTCCAGTATTTATTAAATTATAAGAAAAAGAAAGAAAAAGAAAAATGATTTAAGTTTCGTTAGACATTTTCACTTATGAAATAGACAAGGGAGATAACTCAATTTTATTTACTTGTTGAACAAAAATGGCTACCGAATGATAAAATCGTTTTTTTTTTGTTGTTGTTTTATAAATTTTATAAATACTGGATGAATTTGCGTAATTTTTGGTGTACAGTCTTCTTTTCAGCTACCACGTAAGTACATAATAAAGTTTATACATTTCTTTAGCTATTTTTTTTTTCAAGAGAGGCCTAACATGTCGGGGCTAAACAGCAGAAGCACCGAAATTTCTTGAAAGATAGTCTTTTTTAATGTTGGTCACAAATAGATTAAAAACATTTTTTTATCTCTCTCATATTGCGATAGTTGTAATAGTGTTTTTGTATTTATTTCTGTATTTTTTGCGATAATAAAAAAAAAATCTGTATGAAAATTTCAACAAAAAAAATTATTTAAACTTAATAAAATAATAAAAATTTCGAAAGATAAAAATAAAAGCCAAACTTGAAAGGTAACCGGTTGTTTTTGTTATTATTTTCGTAGTGCGTTTTTACGATAAGTTAGTTTCGTCATGCGACACTGTTTATATTTTAGTTTAAGTTTTATTTAAAAACTAATATTAATTTTAAGTTTTTTAAAAACGAAATTGGTGCTTGTACAGAGAAGCGTCCGTATTAAATTATCAATACCACAAAAAACAACATTATTATATACTTACACAGCAGATTTAAATAAGTATCCTCACCAAAAAGTAGGAAAAATGATCGAGTAGAATTTGAATTAAAAATAAAAATCAGTTTCATCGTATTTTGATGACTGCCATTGATTTATTACGTGTTAATATGACAGACTGAGTTATCTCCCCCTGAATTTCGTGTTTTTCGCTCGATTCAATGGCCGAACCCGATTAAACGATATAACGGATTTTTATTTTTTATTACAATTCTACTCGATAGTTTTTGCTAATTTTTGGTGTACAAACCTATTTTTGCTTGATACATAAATATTTCAAACAGTTTTCCGGTTAATTTAATTGGAACTGCGATTTTAAGCGGTTTTCATATGTACGCTAATCTGCACAAGCACCGCGAAATTTACTTTTAACAGTCCCGTTAAACCAACGTCGCGCGCACATTTTTCGTTTTTTAATTATTTTTTAAAATTTGCTAATCATTACTATTACCGACATAAAAGAAATACACTTGGGAAATTAGTCAAACAGTTTATTTTGTTTTACATACTCATTTGTGAACTATTTGAGTAAAACAAATATTCAATAGAAGTTAAAAGCCTTTGAAGTTCGCATAACTACCGATTCTGAGCAAAGTAGCTATCTTGTGTTTATGTTAGTAACTGACAAAGATGGCTACTTTGCTCAGAATCGGTAATTACGCGAACTTTAAAAGCTTATAACTTCTATTAGATTATTTTTTATAACGCAAATAGTGTGGAAAATTCTTTCCACTCTTGAGGAGTAGGAGGAGTAGGAGAGATCGGTGTGGGTACAGTAGCAGCTGTTGCGAAACACTGCTTAATTCCGCTCCCAAAGTCTGTCTGTCTGGGATTTGATAACCTCGAGAGAAGGAAGGAGAGGCTCTTTTATAGATTAGTAACAGGAAATGCCTCCCCTTCACTTCCGGCCAAAAGGCAATAAAAACGAGGCCAGTAGTGACTTCACTTTTAGTCAAGTAAACAAACCACCGATGCCTCACCGATCGCTAGTAGTCCCAAGTCAAGTAAGTTATTTCACTTGGTTTTTCGACACACTCCCGAAAACAAGAAGAGAAAAAAAAACAAAAGAAAAAGAAATGAAATAATTGGGCGAAGACTCGGTAGAAGATTCTCTTCCAGATAACTAGTTTAGAAAGGGGTGACAGTTGCCAGTAAGTATTGCCGTAACCCTGGCAGGGAACAAACAGGTGCTAGGCCATCGTTATAGGCCACCTGGAGGTGACAGTGGTTCAGGGTACCCTCATTCCGTCCCTTAGTCGGGGCTCCACTGTCGGTTGCAGTTTTCTGTCATACCCAGGACCAACATTTTTATGCAGGAAGCAGGCTGGGCCTACCTCGCCGCCTCTTCCGCGGGGCACATTCAGGACAGTACCATTTCCGCCGATCTGGAGGGGGCACCTCCACTCCAACGCACCCGAAGTGGAACCACTCATCGCATAGATCGCAACCTATCATGTTTAGGTCTCCCTTAGGGGCGCTGCACACTGGACAGAGCCAAACGTCGTCTCCTGCAGGGGGCTCCAGACTCTCTCCCGCAGGAGCCCCAGGAGAAAGGTGTGGGACAATAACAGTATCCTCCTCGATGTCGGGTGACAAGGAGAGCTCCAATGGATATAGATGTTTCAGGGAGTGGACTTGGACAGGCCCATCACCTTGTCTTACTCGGGCCGACCGGATGACACCGTCATCTCCTTCAAATAACTCCAAAATAGTCCCTAGGATCCAAAAGGGTCTAGGTTTGAGGGGGCTCTTGACAAGGACCACGTCATTGACCTTTAAACGGTTTCTGAAGGGAACCTGGGATCGTCCGTGAGATTTCTCTCTGAGGCTGAGGAGGTATTCGAGGTACCACTCACGTTGAAACTCATTCAGCCATTTGTTCCGCAGTTCCATAGAGTTTATCAACCTTCTCCGGCCGGGAGGAACAGAGGAAGAACGGTCACCTCCCTCCAGGTGCAACAACAATCCGGGATTTTCGTTTTGACTTAGGAACATGTTAGGGGTGATGGCTTCTAATTCCCTGTTCCCCGCTTCACGGTAGGTCAAGGGTCGGTTGTTAACCGCTCTCTGGATGTCCGAAACGATAGTTAGGAGGGAAAAGTAAGTTACATTACTCCTGCCGATGACCTTGTAGAGGCAAGTTTTGATTGTCTGGATGCATCTCTCCCAGGCACCCCCGAACCAGGGAGAGAAAAGGGGAATCGTGTTCAATTTTATATGGCACGTACCAAATTTTTCTCTATAATCACGGTACAAGAGAAGACGGTTGAACAACCTGCCACTACCCAAGAAGGTTTTGGCGTTGTCGCAATATAAGGCAGATGGAACACCGTAGACATTGGTAAACCGGACCAAGGCCTGGAAAAATGACAAAATGCTCATGTCTGGCACCACTTCAATGTGTACTGCTCGGACGCTCAGGCAGGTGAACAGTAGCAAATACATTTTTCTCTCAGAGTTTCCCTCCCTGACCCAAATGTGCCCTGTAAAGTCGATCCCAGTGTTCTTATAGGGTATCTCGAACTCCACTCGTGAGGCGGGTAGACTGGCAACATTAGGGGGCAATACTGGTCTCGCATTGAACCTTCGACATAGGGTGCAGGTCGCCACAGCCTTCCTGACAGCTTGTCTTCCTTGGGGAATCCAATATCCTCTGCGCCTCAGTTCATTGAGAGTAGACCCAACTCCCAAGTGCGAGCATTTGGAGTGACAATCCAGTATTATTAGTTCCGAGATGTGGTGGTTCTTGGCTATCAAAATGGGATTCTTTACCTCATATCCCAGATGGGGGGACTTATCGATTCTTCCGCTGGAACGGATCAGCCCGTCTTGATCGAGGAACAGGTCGAGAGCCTGGACCAGTCGAGGCGTGGACTTCCCGAGAGGGTCCCGAAGAAACTCCAGTTCTTCAGAGAAGGCCTGACACTGTAACAGTCTCATCAAAAACACTGAAGCCTTCCTTTCACAATCTTCCTTGACCCTTCGCAATTTGTCGACAAATTTATACACCATGGTGGTGACTCTCAATAGGCGGGCAAATCCGGAAAATCGTTCCAGGGCAATTACGGAAGGATATCCCTCTTCCAGAACAACGGAGGTATTTACAGTTGCTCGTGCAATCTCTTGACTGCGCTTGTTGAGGCAAGGCAGTTCTCGAGCTGGCCAGTGTGTTCCCATGCCGGTCAACCATGCTGGTCCATGGCACCAAAACCTGAGGTGGGACTTGAACACCCTCAACGTCAATCCCCTAGTGACGAGGTCCGCAGGGTTCTGAGCGGTCTCAACATATCTGAAATAGGGTTTCAGGCTAAACTGAGTCTCCAATTCCTCACTCAGTTGAAGAACGTTGTGCAGTCTATTCCGAGCAAAGATGTTCTTACTGGCCATAGACCGGGAAAGAATCCAGGACAATACCACCTGAGCATCCGTGGCTATGTGTAGTCTAGATGGTACAAAACCCTTGCAACCGTTCAAGATGACTGGTAAACACTTGAGAGCCAGATACACAGCCATTAGCTCCAGGGTAGGAAGACTTCTGTTCTTGATGGGAGCAACCTTAGCCTTAGCGAAGACTAATTCAGAACTATTGTCCTGTACGACGTAAACAGCAAACCCATAGGCCTCTGCTGAGGCATCGCAAAACACGAACAACTCTCCAGGTTGGCCCGGTCTGAATGTCCGACGATTAAATTGAAGGAGACCCAAGCCAACAAGGTCCCCTGCAAGGCTTCTCCACCGTGACTGGAACTCCTTCGGGACCTGCTCATCCCAACCCAATCCTCTCCTCCATAGTTCTCCAACGAGAATTCGGCTCCGCACTGTTACAGGGAGGCAAAGGGACAGGGGGTCGAACAATTTGGCAGCCGCAGAAAGAATGTGTCTCTTGGTACTGGCCTCGGCATTGGGTTCAACAGAGGCAACACGGATTTTCTCCAAGGTGGGGCTGTAACGATAGCCCAACACCTTCTCCCACTCCTCGCCGTGTGTACTCAAGGTACCATCCAGGTGCATTCTGTCTCTGAGGGCGGGACAATTGGTGTTACATGACTGTAACTCAAACCCACCCTTCTGCAATCGCTCTCTAGAAAGGGAATATAGATCCGTTAGCGTTGCAGGATCTTCTTCAGTTGTTACTAAATTGTCCACGTAAAAACACCCCTCCATCATGATCCGACATGGGTCTCGTGGAAACTGGGCCGCATGGTATTTGAGAATGCAGCTCAGTATAAATGGGCTGGAGACAAATCCAAATATGATGGTAGTGTACCTAAAGCAGCGCAGTCGGTCTCCATCCTTGAGGAAGAAGCAGAATCTGTTTTTGTCGGCCTCCAATCCCAGGCGAACCATTAAAAAGGCCTTCTTGATATCTGCCAAAAGCACATAATCATCAGTCCGGAAGGAGAGCAACAAGTTCAACATGTCTCCAGTCATGTTTACTCCGCCATAAGCAGCCTCGTTCAAGGAGATCGAATTGCCTGTCCTCAGGCTGCAGTTGAACACGGGGCGCAATTTAGTCGTGGAAGTGCGATCATTCTTACAAACGGGTCGGTGTGGGATCCAGGTGTACTTTTTGAAGAGTCGAGGAGGTACAAAGATCTCCTCAATAATCCCATCCTGCTCCTGCTGAAGGAATACCTCCAAATATTCCTGGTAAATTCCCCTTCTTTCCAAATTGCGGGTCACGCGATCCAAAATGCGCAAGGATACTGCATGGTTAGACGGGACCTGGGCCAATTTATCTTCATGCCAGGGCAACTCAACGTAATATCTAGAGTCCCTCAGGGCGACAGATTCCTGAAACTGCCTGATTTTTTCCTGGTCATACTCGGAAAATCCCTCCTGCTCGGGGAGTCCCAAGGACTCCACGCTGAACATCAGTTCCAACCCCCGTTCGACTTGGCTGTCAGAGAAGAAATCGCCAAGGGGGTCTACATAGGTGCTTTCTGATTCCAATACAAAGCAAAGATGGGAGGACTTAACAGGGTCAGTCTGGTCGAGAACACGGTGGAAGGGAAGACGAGTATCGCTACCAGTTGATGATTGGGCGGTCGAGTAGAAAGACTCCACCTTACCAAAGGGAATAAGTCCTGCAGGTACCGCAAAGCACCAACCCTGCAGGCAGGGTACTAACTGTAAGGCGCCCAAGTGTCGGATCAGATCGAGTCCCAGAATCCCCTTGATTGATATGTGTTCAGTATCTCGAGCAAACTGTCCGGCGAGCGAGTATTTGGCCCTCTGGAAATCCCCCAATAGGGAATTCAGGTGAGGGATGTTGACAGACAGATCCAACGTATCATCCACTAGGACCGGGATTGACTGCATATGCCCCGTCCTCAAATCAGTCTGTAGAGTCACCTCCCTAAACCGCCTCTCGCATTCACCCAGCAAAGTAGAAAGCTTCAGGTCGCAGTCCAGACCGGACGATTCCAGGCATCCCAAAGGTCTCAGGACCTCACCGGACAGATAAGTGCGTCCGCTTCCCGTATCTAACAAGCAGTTGGCATGAACCACCCTTCCGTTTTGGCTGAACGCCACGCTCACAATGGGTGGTAGACTACAAGAAGTCCCACAGTCGGAAGCAACCTGAAACGAGGAATCTCTGCGAGAAAAGGAAGTTCTAGATTTCTGAGAGGTGCTCCTACGGGCACCCCGATCAACCCCAAAAGGAGGCTCAGACACTTCACCTCCCCTAACCAATAACCGTTTGATGGCTTCACTAGTGCTCCTCAGAATGGATGACAATGGGGGTATCCTCTTCCCGGAAAGCAAAATCACCTCCCCCTTTAACTCTCTAGGAAACTTGGCAAAAAGTAACTTGGCCATGAGTCTGGCTCCAGCCGAAGAGTCGTCGGAGAAGTCGCAGTCGAAGGAGCTTCCTAATTCGCTGAGAAGTGAGCCTGTCCTAGCTAAGAAGTTCTTAAGGTCCGAGTAAGACCGCTCGCGTTCGGGAAGGAAGTCAATAACGTCCTGGAATATTTGGTCAATGATTTCGTCCGTATCCAGATATTCGGTCTTAAGGATGTTGAGTGCCACCTGGTAGTTCCTGTTGGTCACGTTCAAGTGATTAACCAACAGCAATGGTCTGTCGGTTAGTGAACACTTGAGGAAATTTAACCTTTCGGCATCATTAGCCATACCCATCACGCAGTTCTCAAATCGAGACAGGAAATTCCAGAAGGCCATGTGGTCAGAGTCCAAGGCCAGACCGCTGAATGTGGGTCCCACGATCTGAATTTGCGGAGGTTTCACTATAAAGGAGGACACCCGACTGCCTGATGTAGAAGCAGAAGCACATGGAGACAGTGTTTGGTCTGGGAAGGTGTCACAATCCACTGGAGTTAGGACAGAACCAATCTCCTCCAATTCTTTATGGAAATCCATTTGTTCGGACAACCATTCCTCCTCTATTTTCGCAGCCTCACTCTTGGAAGAGGCAGAGAGCTGCAGCTTGGTAATCCGTATCTCGATTTCCGTCATGAATTCCTGTATTTGGCCCTTCCATACCGAGAATACATGAGCGGTAATATCGTCTCTATGAGACATCCTCATCCTTCCTCGAATTTTTTCCTTCAGGAGAGAAACTTGAGCGAGTAATTCCTCTTGGCGGTCCGCCATTTTATCGTAACAGAACAGGTGGGTAACACGGCCGATAGCTTGCAGTTGTTTCGCAAAATGTGGAAAATTCTTTCCACTCTTGAGGAGTAGGAGGAGTAGGAGAGATCGGTGTGGGTACAGTAGCAGCTGTTGCGAAACACTGCTTAATTCCGCTCCCAAAGTCTGTCTGTCTGGGATTTGATAACCTCGAGAGAAGGAAGGAGAGGCTCTTTTATAGATTAGTAACAGGAAATGCCTCCCCTTCACTTCCGACCAAAAGGCAATAAAAACGAGGCCAGTAGTGACTTCACTTTTAGTCAAGTAAACAAACCACCGATGCCTCACCGATCGCTAGTAGTCCCAAGTCAAGTAAGTTATTTCACTTGGTTTTTCGACAATAGGTCGCAAATGAGTATGGAAACTAAAATAAATTGTTTCTGAGTAGTGAGTAATTTCACAACTGTATTTCTTTTAAAATAATTTATGTCTGTAATTTTTATTTAGTTATGTATTTTTCGTATGGCCACTCTGACTTAGGGTAAGTGGTGAGGTATGCGTTCTTTTCATTACTTTTAACATTGACATTTTCTTTTTGCTAAAGTATCAGGAACATTAATTAATTATAGAATAGAATTTTCGGGACCGTTAAAAGTCAATTTCACCATGAAGTTATATACTTTCTCTTTTGCTAATTTTTAATATATTAAAAATTGGCAAAATCCTATATATATTAATAATGTTACTTTACATTTTATTTTATTATGAATTTTAACATGTTTTTTTCTTCTTTTTTTAAACAACAGTAACATCTTCGAACTATAAAGAAAATAATCCACTTACACCCCCATACGTCTATGTCAATATTTGACAGAGCGCAGAAGGACAGGACTCTAGTAAAAATATAAAAGTAAACATAAAAAAGAAAACGGAAGTCACCGGTGAACTTTAACAAAAGAAGTTCCGAAAAGGGGAATAACTCTTTCCAGTACTGTCGCTAAACTAGTTTTTAATTTTTATAAAAGATTCTAGACAACAAGATAGAATAGTTTTAAAAAAAAGAAAGTGTGTGTAACATCCTTCTTTTAAAACCTCTCTTTCTCTGTGAAATATCACTTCACACCAAAGGTCGATGGAAAAAAAATCCGTCCAAATGTCACCGCCCCCCCCCCCATCCTACATAATTTTGTTCATGTTTACCCCCAAAAGAATTAATATTACAAAAAAAACAACTACAAATGTCCATATTCTGAGGCAGTGCTGAAAGGGAATATATATGCTTTGTGGGTGTGTCTTGTGTAGGTTCTGATTTTTAGGTAGACACACACGCATGCATAGGCAGATAATGGCCCTTTAATAGAGTAAACAGTTTGTTCCTATTTCAGTCACATAAATTATTCAGAGTGAATGGGTTTCAGCATTATTCTCAAACAACTTATTTTTTACTTAAACCAGTGTTCGGGTTAGGGTTAGCGACAGTGAATGTTGTTTTTTACATATCGACTCTTGATTGAACAGAAGCTCAAATCAGCAGTTTCTTTCAACCAAACACAGTGCAAGAAATATTCATTTTCAAAAACTTTGTACGTAGCATAAAAACCCAAACACACAGCTGTCTTCCTTTTCTTTCAGAGACAACACACGTGTGTACAACACATTCTGGCCAGCCCCTTTGGGCACAACGGCCATCAGTAAATAGCACGCACACGACAAGTGACTTTCATGAACTCCCTTTTTTTTCTTTTAACTTAATTCACCTCAAACAATTTGCAACTGTAGACGTAAGGGGCTACTGAGAATTAGGGTGAAAGTTTTTTTTTTGGTGGGGGGGGTCATCCTAAATTGGGAGCTGTGCAGAGAGATGCTTGTTCACATTAGTTTGAAATTTCTGCATGTCGGGACAGTCGGGGAAACTGAGAGCAGTGAGGGAGTTCCAAAAGGCTGGCAGCTTGAGGAAAGGAGCTATTGGAGTAGAAAGCTCTCCGGCATCTGGGAACCTCTACAGTAAATGGATCGGATTTAGCTGATTGTCGGGTTGGTCTAGTGTATTTACGTCGAGGGGGCACCAGAGCAGCAAGTTCATCGGAGCACATTCCATTGAAGTACTTGTAAAACAAGCACAAGGATGAAACATTGCAGCGATGGTACAGGGGCTGGAGCTTGGTGGATAGTGAGGGACTTATTAAATTAGCAACTCTTTTTTGGACCTTGTCTAAGGGAGAGACTAGTGGATGGTGCACCAGCCCAGATGTGGCAACAATACTCCATGCATGGGCGGATGGTGGCTTTGTAGAGATATAAGATACTGTAAGGTGTGAGAAGTTTTCTAGCACGGTAGAGGGAGCCCGCTTTCTTTGCAGCAGCCTTGGCAATGTCTATGTATTTGTTCCAATTCATGTTACCTGTGAATATTAGGCCGAGGAGTTTAAACATTGGACTCTCAGGTAGGGTGTTTTTTGTCATGGCAATCGGTGGTTGAAGAGGTTTCTCGTAGTTGTTGAAGGAAAGGAGCTTTGTCTTAACAGCATTAAATGTTATCCATTTATGACCCCCATTCAACTACAGACTGGAGGTCACTTTCTAAGGATTCAGCCATTGCCTCGGGAATGTGCGGGTTAGTTTTGCCAACATGATGAGAGTAGTGTGGTGTTATCAGAAAATATACCTATCTCAGACACAATATCATCAGTGACGTCGATTATGAAAATCAGGACCAATAAAGGTCCAAGGATCAATCCCTGGGGTACACCTGCATTTATGTCATCTTTTTTGGATGACCGGCCATCAAGAACAACCTGGATCTTTCTTTTGGATAGGAAGGATCTATTTATATTAAATATTCATCCAGTAATACTATATGAATAAATTTTTAGTAGAAGACGTTTATGCTAGACCTTGTCAAAGGCTTGGATATATCAAACGCTACCGTCCTAGCTTCACCTGGTTTGTCCAGTGTGTGTTCAGAGATGACCGTTAGGATATCCGCAGTATATCGTACTTGCCTAAATGCCATACTGATGGTCAGAAAGAAGTTTAGCATTAACGAGGTGATGAACTATCGCTAGATTGATTAAGTATTCAAAGATTTTCAGCGAAGATCGGGAGTAAACTGATAGGGCGATAATTCTGAGGGTCAGTTTTATCTTCAGAATTCTTGAAGACTGGTACCACAGAGGCAATTTTCCAGCTATCACATGTTAAATAAACGAGAGCATATCCACTTTGCTAAACGAACACATACGTAAGTCCATATACACTCTTTCACTAACAAAAACAGGCACACTGATACACACATAGACGCATGCGGCGCCAGCTGAAACAAACGTGTACTCAATTTCTCCTTATATGCAAAACAACGTTTTTGGACGCTTTCAACTTGTAAGTTCACAAACTCTTCGTCTTTTGTTGTCATTAAAAAGTAATTATTGTTAATTGATTATTATACAATAATTTTTCATTATTATTGTACGCATAGACTTCTTCATTCTTTCATTTGATAATCTCTTATCTTTTGCACCATGTTTTAGTAACAAAAATTAAAAACAATGTTTTAGCAAATTTTCATCATATACATGAAATGCCAAAATAGAAACTTGGCCGGAAAATATAGTCGCCATCTATATAAACAGTTTGAAATGAGGCGGCAGGCACATAACCCAAGTTCATAATTTCTAGTGAGAAAAAAATAGTCAACCAAAAATTTAGTAATGTTTTAGACTTGAAAGGACTTGGAACCATTTTTTTTTTTTTTTTAACTAGAAAAATTTAAACTTGAGTAATCATCCTTCCTTAATTAACCATGATCATAGCATCTGCAAGGGTGCTTCAAAACGAACCTGGGGTTGCCACACAGAATAGAACATCAACAAAAATCCCTCAAGCACAGCACAAAGCCAGGTCTTAAGTAGGGAATAGATCACACAATTCTGAAGAACACATGCCATAATGGTATTTATAGAAAAGACAGACTAGCAACATCACGTCTGTGAAATAGACGGTGCAGATCCGTTTCTGCACTTTATCAAAAACTCTCAAATGAGACAAAGATTCACCAACCCAAATATGACAACAATACTCCATACATGGTCTGATTGTAGATTTGTAGAGATAGAAAATAGCCTCAGATGTGAGAAAGTGTTTGGAGTGATAGAGAGAACCAACTTAGCGAGAAGCAGAAAGAACAATAGATCTAATGTATGAACTCCAAGAAAGATTTGATGAGAGAGAAAGACCAAGAAGTTTCAGAGTCGATTTCTCCTCAAGAGCAGAGCCATCCATGAAAATCCCAGGAAGAAAGAGGACACGCCTACGATTGAAAGATGCAAGCTGAGTCTTAACAGGATTAAATGAAAAGACATTTCGTACTCCAATCCACAACAACCCAGGTCAACCTCTAGATCAGTTGCATATTTCAACTGATCCGAGAGAGATGGGCGAGAAGCAACACCAGAATAGAGAGTGGTATCATCAGCAAAGATGTTAATTTTCTGAATAATATTCTCTGGAAGATCATTTATATAGAGAAGAAACAGTGTTGGGCCTAGAATAGAGCCCTGAGGAACACCAGCATTGATAGGAAAAGAGAATGAAGAGACACCGTCCAAAGTTACTCGCAAGCTTCAATCAGAAAGAAAAGACCTAATAATTTCAAGAATCTTACCGCCAATACCATAACCCTGAAGTGTGTGTAGGAGACCAGAATGCAACACTGTTGAACATCTTCGAAATGTCAAGCACTCCGGCGTTGAATTGACAGTCAGCTGAGTGGACAACAGCAGGTGAAAGTTGTCCAAAGCGATCAAAGATGCAAACATCAGCAGGCAAGGTTTTGACCTCCGTATTTTGGAATGCGCATGATGTTTTATTTATTGATTACCTTGAGAAAGGAAGAACCATCAATAGCGAATATTGTATAACATTATTAGTACATTTGAAAGAAGAAATGGCCACAAATATAGAAAACAGTACTCTTTCACCAAGACAATGCACCATGTGATGACACCAGTTTATCGTAAAAATGGCAATGAACGCCGTCCCACCATTTCTATCTGGGCAACTTGGAGACACTTGCTTGTCACTTAGTTTCACACAACTAATCTGGGCTGCTCTTGTTCTGACAGGTTGAGGGTACAGGTTTGACAGTTTGTCTGGCTGCTCTTATCGACTGATAGTACAGGAGCCCTAACTCTTAGGTAGTACTAAGAGCGGATGCTCTATCAACAGCTGTATAATATCAGGATAACTGTAGTGCCATGTTGTGCATGGAAAGGGATCCTGCACTTATCTCCAGTGGGCTTTTCCGAGGCCACAACCTCATATATAAAGACTCAGCTTATAATCTACTTGTGTGAACTTTGTTTTCGGACATCTAACCCTAGCACCCACTGTTTCCAACCCACTCTATTTAAAATCAATATAAATAACGATGATAAAAACAGAAAAATGTAATGTGAACAAGCATCTCGCTGCACAACTCCCCACTTAGGATGCCTCTATAAATCTGGCCCCTAATAAATAGTAGCCCTTTATATCTCAGTGGCAGTCTGCCTTGTATGGAATGAATTGAAGTAAAAAAAAAAAAAAAATGATTTTAGATTATTCACTCTAATGAATTCTCAGTTTAGCTTTAAATGCAGTGGAATTACAAATAATAAATTCTTCTTCGCATGTCTTTGAAGTGTCATGTGGTCATACAACAGTTTCCCACTTTTTTATGCAATCCTTTGTATCATTGTTGTACTCTGCAAGATCTTTCAAACTGCACCGGTTGGGCAGTAGAGGGCAGACAAGGCAGTGTTGCATCGTATGGTCCTCCTCTCCACATTCACAGATGGTTGAGTCAGTTTTGTAGCCCCATCTACTCGTAGCAACTTTTGATCGCCCCATTCCTGTTCTCAGGCGGTTTAGTGTTTTCCACTAGAGCCAGGGTGCTTCTGAACTGGGAGGGAGTTCCTCAGAAGGGGGGATTCCCATGTCAGTAGGGGGGGGGGGGGCTATTCTCTAGCCGTCTGGGCCACAGCTGTAGTCTGGTCTCTTCCTTGGATGTTGTTACAGATTAAGAGATGATAACCAGTTTATGTGCAAGAAGTGTAAGTCAATGGAGACAGATGAGAACTCAGATGTGGAGAAAGTATATTTGGCTGGCGAGGCTATTGAGGTTGTTCAAAAGTTTTGATACCATTGGAGCACAGGATGGAGCAGGTGCTAGTGTGATTGCAAGATGCTAGTGTGATAGCAGGAGTGGATAGAGTAAGTTTATGGAATTTCTGCCATTATTAATGAGTAGTGTTAACTGCTATCGACGAAGGGAAGAGTCTATCAAGCATGTGTGCACAGTGAGATGATGTATAAAACTGAAATCTGTCCGATCATGTTTGAGGATATATGTTGCATGGAGAGAAATGATATGATGGATATGTAATGTAAGTCTTAAAGACAGACTTAGATCTGATGACCTCAGAGGAAGATTAAATCTGGACAGTATAGCGAGATGTGTGTAAAACATGAGACTCTTTGGTTTGGTCACATTGAAAGAATGTATGAGGGTACTTGGGTTAGATGTAGAACAGTTTAGGTAGCAGGGTTAATTGTCATGGGAAGGCCAAGGAAAACATGGTAGGAAGTGATAACAAAGGATTTAAGAGAAAGAGGGATAAATAAAGACCTGGTCGGAGATAGGTTAGTTTGGAAATCAATTTCTATAAGCTGTCCAAAACATGCCAGTATGGAAAATGGATGTTAAACTGAATATGATGATGATGATGATTTTTTTCATCCTAAAGGAAACACTTTCACATTCTTTAGAAATAATGCTTTTTTTTTTCTTTTTAGTGTTTGAGGCGAGTCAAATGCAGCAGCAATTATTATTTGAAAACTTTACGCTAATGAAAGCGTTCCTCTCGGCAATTGTCAGTGGTAAGTAGGCATTCCGGAAATGAAAAATTAAAGTCTATTTTTTCTGTGATTTTCAAGTCTATCCTTTATTCTAGAACAATTCTAAATTATGTTTCGGAATTTTTAAGATGAGGGTTGATAATTTGTAGAATTTGGTATATTCGGACTACTGAAATTCCGTCCAGATTCGCGAGTTCGACAGAAAGATTCCTGTGTTCGACAAGGTATATCTGAAGAAGGTCGGAGGTTACATCAGCCGAAACGTTGTGATAAAAACACCCAAGAAGAGAACAGTAGTCTGAATATACCAAATTCTACAATTCTAATCTATTATTAGACTAAAGCTGACTTAATCAACATTTGTTTTCCAAAGGCTTTTTTCTTCTAAATTTTAACCACATAATGCTAAAAGAATAATTAGTTCTGGGATTGAGTTATGTTTGAAAAAATGCCATTTTTATTTTAAATAGCCGTAATTTGTAATTAGGAGAGTAGAAAGTGGACCTTTTAGTTTACTTTTGGCAGCCTCGTCAATTTTAGCTTATATATATATACATAATATGAAAATATTCTTATGGCAAGTAAGCTACACAAACGTTTGTTTTATTTCTGGAGAAAATGATCCGGCTAATTACAATTAGGAGAGTAGAAAGTGGACTTTGGGTTTACTTTCATCAGCCTCGTAACTCTCGCTTCCCTTTATTTTGTCCTTTAGTCCTCACATTCCATGAGCAATATTTCTGACAAAGGGGGAAGAATTGTTGTTTTCTGGGTCGGAATCTGGCAATAACACTTATCGTTGGTTAGTTTTTGACCTTGAAGTAGTATTTTTTGTTTTTTTAGCTCCTTACATCAAGTGGCTTCATGCTTTGTCTGGAGCGATTTCCATAAAAAAAACTGAACAAGTCACCCATCTCCCACTTGGCTATCTATGTATTTATTTGCCCTTCAATCACTCTAAAATATTTCTTAATGTTTATGTAAGCATTTAGAGAAAGAGTGACTCTCTTTTCAGTTAATTTACATACTATGTCTGTACACACGTATGTAAATTCAAAAGAAAAGTAGATCGCTATGTAATTCATATTGATAAGATAGAAGTAAAGATGTCTTTTAATTTTTAGTTATTCAAGAACAATGTCATAACGGATGGCACACTTTATCAATTTTTGAATGAAATCAGAATGAAATAAACTTGTAGTCGATGTGACCTGTTGGGTCATGCGTTATCTAGTATAATATATATATATATGTATATATCCCTTCAGATTTACAAGTCTGCACTCAGAGGGGAATAAATTCCGCACTCCGATAGAGACGGATTCTGGAGTGATTGAAACAATAGTAGCCCCGAACTTTGAAATAACTTAGTTTTCCTTAAAGGTCACCTTCCTATTCAAGGACTTTTCAATTGGAGGTGGCAGCGATATATCAAGATTTGAATATTATAATCTTCCAAAGACATTATCAGATGGTTATAAACGATCGACCTCACGTGGTCGCTTTAAATGGACTCCTGACGTTTTTTTTTTTAATATAACGATAGGTGACTTGTCGTTTCATATTTTTCTAAGTTCTTTCACTTGTGTTGGATTTTGGTACTGAAATCTTATGCTTTTCTCAAGAGACTTCTGTATGTGATATTATAAAAGGCGCTGACGAAGAGACGTTTTGGTACCATCGAAAATAATGAACAATAAAATATTTCCAAAAAGTCTTGGAAACGATTGTACACCGAATGGTAGTTGGTTTTGAATTCTTGAAACAATGTTCAAATTATATTGATCTCAACTAGCATATCTATATATGTATTTATATTTGAAATTTTTTTATGTTCAAATATAAATTTTATAACATAAAGGAATTGTTATGCTCAATAGTGTAAGGCCAGAGCTATGTTATGTATTTTTATTCAATTTTTTATATCCAATGTTTTGAAAGACAAATTTTAATATTTCACAGAATTTATTTTCTTATTTAGCGTGTTTGTGTTGTGTGTATGAACGCTTACAGATTCAAATTGTCTCTGTGAACCAGGTTTGCGCCGTGTGTCTGTCTGAGATTGTTATTTCCCTGCGCTGATGAGAGCCGTAAGTAAAATATTAAAAAAAATATAATTTAATACTATATATATATATATATATAGTATTAGTATATTTGATCCATGAAGGATAGAGTATTTTTGATATATCTTAAGTAAAAGAGCTCAATGCAGAGTGAGGAAGGAAAAATCAAAGCAACATTTTTTACGATTGTAATTTAATTATATCGTATCAAATGTAATTTGATATATATAATACAATTTGACTATATCGTATCAAATGTAATTTGATATATATAATACAATTTGACTATATCGTATCAAATGTAATTTGATATATATAATACAATTTGACTATATTGTATCAAATGTAATTTGATATATATAATATAATTTGACTATATCGTATCAAATGTAATTTGATATATATAATAAAATTTGACTATATCGTATCAAATGTAATTTGATATATATAATACAATTTGACTATATCGTATCAAATGTAATTTGATATATATAATACAATTTGACTATATCGTATCAAATGTAATTTGATATATATAATACAATTTGACTATATTGTATCAAATGTAATTTGATATATATAATATAATTTGACTATATCGTATCAAATGTAATTTGATATATATAATACAATTTGACTATATCGTATCAAATGTAATTTGATATATATATAATACAATTTGACTATATCGTATCAAATGTAATTTGATATATATAATACAATTTGACTATATCGTATCTAATGTAATTTGATATATATAATGTAATTTGATTATATCGTATCAAATGTAATTTGATATATATAATACAATTTGACTATATCGTATCAAATGTAATTTGATATATATAATGCAATTTGACTATATCGTATCAAATGTAATTTGATATATATAATACAATTTGACTATATCGTATCTAATGTAATTTGATATATATAATACAATTTGACTATATCGTATCTAATGTAATTTGATATATATAATACAATTTGACTATATCGTATCAAATGTAATTTGATATATATAATACAATTTGACTATATCGTATCAAATGTAATTTGATATATATAATGTAATTTAATTATATCGTATCAAATGTAATTTGATATATATAATACAATTTGACTATATCGTATCAAATGTAATTTGATATATATAATGTAATTTAATTATATCGTATCTAATGTAATTTGATATATATAATACAATTTGACTATATCGTATCAAATGTAATTTGATATATATAATACAATTTGACTATATCGTATCAAATGTAATTTGATATATATAATACAATTTGACTATATCGTATCAAATGTAATTTGATATATATAATACAATTTGACTATATCGTATCAAATGTAATTTGATATATATAATACAATTTGACTATATCGTATCAAATACTTATACTAGAGCACTGAAAGAAAGTTCTACATTAAAAACTTATCAGCATTATTGTATATGTTGTAGTCGTGTGCCGTTTATTTTATTGTCTAAAAACAAACCAAAGACTAATTCATTATTACATTAAATATTTACTTTTCATAAAAAAAAAAAAAATACCTAGATACACAAAATATTTTTTCAGGGTTATCTGCCCTTGTATGAACAGCAGAATTTTACAGTGTTTTTTATTGAATTTAATTTTATATTTATTCACTCGTTAATTTATTTAAACATTATATTATGTAATTAATATTACCTATTTATTTATATATTTATTTCTTATATCACCATAGCTTAAGCACTGACGTGTTCTTTTCAGCCGAGTGACGAACTAACACTGTGTTCTGTCTTTGATTCTTGTCTTTGTTCTTTTTGTGTCTTTTGTTTGTATTTCAGAGAGATAAATACAATTTTACATCAAGTTCTATTGAAACTTTAATTTCATCTGGTTTTATTTTTAAACCACGCTCTTTCTTGACTTCAAATCAGTTAAGATTAATCCCGAACAATCGTCCATTAAATCATTCACTGATGAACGGTGTTAATGTGATATTTTTGCCCAATAGACAAGATTTCCTGAAACCATTGATATCGATGGCTAATCAAGATATTGTATAGTATCATATATAATAAATATATTATTCTCTTACAAACGTAATTGAGCACTCTGTTTTTATATCTCCAAAAACACAGAATTATACTATGTATACTGATAGCTACGCATCCTGCATCAGAGACGCATAAAAATGTAAAGGAGTAAATTCGTACCCATGTGTCCCAAGGATGTAAGTAAATTTTTGCATAGGTGTTCTCTTTTACCTCCCTCTTTTCTTTTTTTCTTTCTTTCTTTTTTATCCACCCTCCCCCCCCCCCCAAAAAAATTTTCAAGTTAACATTAAGGACAGTCGACCGTTTTCTTTTGAACTGAACGATTTAATTTTGTGAAAAGGATCAGGGAAATACATTTTTGAACGGTACATTAAGCTGGTTGTGAACGAGGATTCCCCGCTCAGAACCTCATTCTCACTCCTCACCGGAACAGCTTCTTCTTGGAGTCAACTGTTCTTTGAAATGTACATTATGGAATTCTGGTCCCAACCGTGGGGGTGGGGGATGACTCACATTTATACTGGTATTCGATTTATGTAGAAGAAAACATTAAAAAAATATGACTATTTAGCAGGTTTTCAAATTTTCGCTTTTTCTAATTTTATTCCGGGAGTGGGTCATAAAAATCAAATCGTGGGTCCCAGGACTCACTAAATTAAAATGCTATGCTATCAGCATCACTGTATATTGTCACGTCCCTACCCTCCGACTTCGTTTTGATTTGCTGTGTAATTGAGGGTGTACAATATTGTAATCTTTGCTGCTCTGTTATACGTTGAACTTTGCTGTCTATACTCTGTGCTGATGAAGAGACTTGGTATCACTAAAATTCTGTTTCATCTCTGAAACGATTGTACACTAAACAGGTGTTAATGTTAAACTCTTGGAACGGATATAAATAAATATGTCGGAAATTAATTTATCTCTGAACTATAATATATATATATATATATATATATATATGTCTGTGTAGATGAAAGAAAAAAATAATTTGTATTGAAGATTTAATTTGTATTTTTTTTCATGTCTTTTTTTTTTTTTTTAAATCCCACTTTGTATTGTCTAAAAAATTTTCCAATAAAAAAATTCCGTCTTCTTCTTCCATATGGATTGTTTCTTTTTTTCTCTTCCCTCTTTTTCTGTAGGAATGTTTGTTTGCAGTATTTTGAGCATGTTGCCACAAACCAACCAGATGCTGCGAGCAACCATGAGTTGGTATCCTCAGAATTTTGAAAATAGAAGTTATATCTCCTGTGCCCTGGGGGGATTGCTTTTGGGTTCCGGAATGGCACTTTCAGGAGCTGTAAGTAAAAAAGAAAAAAAAAAAAAAGAAAAAGGCGCTTTTTTGTAATACTCCATCACTAATTTTACTAATTTTCTCAACTTTTTTACTGACCAATTTTTTTTTTTTTTTTCGGTGTACAATTGAGGGGCATAGTATCGTATGTTTGTTTGTCATGATACAATCCAGGCATTACCACCTCGTTTATTTTTTTTTTGGGGGGGGGGGGGGGTGTAGTATCTGTTCTGTGATCATATCATCTTCCTCCCAAGCATTACCTGCATAGTATCACTTCTATTATCATGAGACCATCCTTCCGGGCATTACCTCTTCCGTTGGAACAGAGTAGCATATATCAACAAGAAATTGTCACTCAGCGCTTACATTATATATACAGGGTGACCAAAAAAAAACGGGCCCCAACTCTAATTAGGCCCCATTTCTTAGTGTTTTGTCTGAATGAAATGAATTTTTGGTCATAACTAGTTTATTATATTCAAAACATCACATCAAAACACTAGGGTCTTTGGCCTTTTTTTCTCCGTTCTACAGCATGTGTTCTAGATGGCCTCCATTTAGCTCCGTGCATTTCTTGAAGTGCAGAACGAAGTTATCCATGACATTCTTACAGACTGAATTGGGAATGGCTCTCATCTCCTCCCTGATGGCTTCCTTGAGTTCCGTGAGGGTTCTGGGTTTCCCTGCGTACACTCTGTCCTTAAGATAGCCCCAAAGGAAAAAAATCTGGGAGGCTTAGGTCCGGGCTATGGGGTGGCCACTCAAAATTAGTCTTGAGACTGATCACTCGGCCTCCGAAGTTCTCTTTCAGCCAATCTCTGGACAGGTTTGAGGTGTGAGAACTTGCTCCGTCTTGCTGGAACCAGAACTTGCTCATGAGCGACGGGTAGAGGGTCTGGAGCTCACTCTTGAAGGTTTTGAAGACCTCCACATACCGCTCCTTGGTGACTGTCACTGCTGCGCCAGATTCTTCGATGAAGATTGGTCCGATGATGCCTCTGACCGGGATTGCAACCCACACCGTGCACTTAGGAGAGTGCAGGGGCTTGGTGGCTACTTCATTGGGTCTGGAGGACCCCCAGAAGACATTTGTCTTGGAGTTCGCCTTTCCATCAAGATGGAAGTGGGCTTCATCTGAGGTCCAAAGGAGGTTAAGGAAACCTGGTGTCTCCTCGATCTTATCGAGCATCTTGACTGCCATAGCGCTCCTCTGCTTCTTGTCTGAGGCTGTAAGGGTCTGCAGCGTCTGTATTCTGTATGGGTAAGCCCTGATATCGTTCACCAGCACTCTCCTGCAAGTCTCACGGAAGATACCGACGGACTGACTTCGCTTACGCACAGAGCGTTTCAGACTCTCCTGGAGAGACTCTCTCACACTTTCGATCAGCTCGACTGTCTGCTTCTTAGGACGTCCCGAGTGGCTTGGACGGTTCTCACTGGCCGTGTTCAGGTTCTCCACAGTCCCATACTTCTCAAAGTGGTCCACCCAGTTTTGAATTCTGCTTTTGGATGGAACCTTTTCACATTCGAACTGATGCATGAAACTGTCCTAGGTTTTCTTAAACGAGCCTGTCTTGTAGTAAAATTTAACACAGTGTATTCTTTGTCCCAGCTCCCACTGAGGTCTAGGTGTACTTACGGTCGTTGATTCTGCCATGTCCTGTAAAATAAGGGCAATCGGTGAATAAATAAAGGAGATATCACATAAAGTGTACACGGGGCCCGTTTTTTTGGGGTCACCCTGTATTAACAAAAATATACTCCCTTAGGTTGCATATTTTTGTTAGTTTATATAATAAATGTTATTGGAATCTTTTTTTACAAACGTTGTCGAATGGGTATGCATCAGTTCTTATCTTTTAAAAATAAAAAATATTTTTAAAAAATTCTACCTTTCAACTAGGAGTGTTGTAGTTTTTGTTTTGGGGGGGGGGGGGGTTCTTCGTTTCCTTAGTCTGGGTGCTTGCAGGGGAATATTGTGCTACCATCGTATTTGATGCCTTGAAACTGATCATCGGAAAATATGTTACTGGAATCTTTTTTTCACATGTCGCTAGAGAATTCCGTGTTTTTTTGGAAATTTTTTCAAATATTTTTGATTTTAGTAACAAAATAATCGGAAAACCCTGGACATGTAGTAGCGTCACTTCTGAAATGTTTTCAGATATCTTTCATGATAATATATTCTATAGACGTGTAAAAGTGACATGAATCCAATATTTTTAAGAATTTCGATAGTATTTTAAGGAATTCAATTTATTTGTTAGTTTCTGTAGTTAGATAATAAAGATTGAACCCATATATTCGTGACAAAAATGTCTTTGAATATTTAACATTTGTGCAACGCTAGATAGATCTGCGAGGTATTTTTATAAGGCAGAATTTATGAACAGTTCTGGAAAAGTAACTAAAAAACTTTTGTGTATTGGAAAGTCCCAAACCTGACATGAAGCCATTTGTTGTAAGAGATGATGGAGAAATTCAGATGGAAGAAATGGGTTTACTTTAGACTTGAAAAAATTCAGGTCACCAGAAGAAGAAAACCCAATGAGATAGAAGAGTGCTCCGAGGAAAATAGCTATGACTGTCGAAAGACGTCCATTTTCATTGAATTGTATGGACATTAAGTTATTGTCATTTCCTGTTTATGATACATAAAACTACAACGTTGAATCTATCTGCCTTCTTCGATCGATTTGGGATGGAACAAATTTTAACCTCTTTCAGGCCTTCAGGTTTGATACGATATATCAACCCCTTTTTGAGTGACTAATTTAATGCCAAAGTCGTTGCTCTGTTGTAGCTGATTATTGCAAAAACGTTAGACATATTCCTGGACACATCTCAGAAACCTTGTTTTAAAACTCAGTGATTCATATCGTTTTTTCAACGTGAATTCTAATGTAAAAATTATTTTGTCTTTTAGTGTCCAACTACTTTGTTTGTCCAACTTGGCGCTGGTGTTCCTAATGCAGGTTAGTACCTCCCACTTCTTTTTGTTCCATTTTTATTTTCATTTTGTTTAGCTTCTTCTTCAAGTGGAATTTTTCAAGATCTACAAGGTCCGTCCAAAAAATGTTGAAGAATTTTATATTTAAAATAAACAAATCCTCCCTTCAGTCCTGTCAAACCATTATTCTCTGAAAACCTTACATGCTTATCTCAGTATCCTAAGAATTACCATCAGTTGGTGCCATTGCAGAATTCTTAATCTCATCCACCTACTGAAATCTCTTGTCATTAGTCGGTTTCCGTTTCTGGAATAGCCGAAAGTGGCAGTTGACCAAATCTGAGCATTCAGTGGAGAGGGTGCTTCTTGCAAGTGTGTAATTTTATCAGAACTACCATAGCTACGCTTAAAATATCCAATTTATGAAGTGCTTTCTTAAAATGGCACTTTGGGTTTTCTTGAGGTGTCCTTCTCTTTTTTGGCATCACTGATTCAAGGAGAGTAGAAGGTGGATCTTGAGTTTACTTTCAGCAGTAAATTGGTAAATTGAGCTAGAGTTTACAAGATGCATGGTGAGGCGGCGGGATAGGGCAGTGCTTGTAAAACCAATGTAGCTATTACCTTTATTATTATTATTATGGGAGTTATATTCTCCAAAAGGGCATTTAAACTTATAAATAACAATTTACCAACATCTACAAAAACATAACTGTCCTCCCTCTGATTTAAGACAAATTCTCGTTAATAACACTAAAATTATACATTCCAAAACCAATTTAAAAAAAATAAAAATACTGGAAGCTATCTACATAAAAATAAAACAACCTAAAATAAACAACATCACATATGAAACCAGTGGTAACATTTTAAAATGCTTAACATAATGCGATTTTGTTCTGTGATGCCATCCAGCGTTGCTGAATTTAAATCGTCAACGACTTCCTGGAACAATGCGAAAATGTTCTATGCGCGTTTCTCCGCCGTCTTTTTAAAATTCTATTCGTTCTCCAGCTTTTTTGTTCATTTGCTTTTGACACCTGAGGATGATTCGACGAAGAATCAAAAATGTTTGTGAAACCTATGGAACATTTATTAATTTTTTTGATTTTAATACAAAAAAGACATCAGAAAAATTGAAAAAAAAAAAAAAAGGTATAATTAAACAGACAAATTCTGTTATTTTTAACAATGTTTGCATAAATGATAAGATAAAGATATAATTGCTCTATCTCGCATATTGAGCTTAAACCATTTCACTATAGGTTCTATCTACTAAAAGTATACTTTTGATTTCATATTTTATTTTATCACATATATATATATATCAACTATGTATAATTCATTACAAATGAAGAGTTGGTATCTGTTTGTCTAAAATCGAAGCTAATGTACTATTGTACTATCTTTCAGTGCTCAATTCAGGAGGGAGATAGTATAGTATATGTTCTGTTGTCATGATACCATCCTCCTAGGAATTAGCTCCTTCTTGAGGGGTGTAGTATCGTATGTTTGTTCATCATGATACAGTCCAGGCATTACTACCTCGTTTTTTTTTTGTTTTTTTTTTGGGGGGGGGGGGGTAATATCTGTTCTGTGGTCATATCTTCCTCCCAAGCATTACCTCCTCCTTTTTTGAGAGGGCGGGATGCATAGTATCTCTTCTGTTATCATGAGACCATCCTCCCGGTCATTACCTCTTCCATTGGAACAGAGTAGCATATGTCAACAAGAAATTGTCACTCAGCGCTTACATTATATATATTAACAAAAATATACTCCCTTAGGTTGCATATTTTTGTTAGTTTATATAATAAATGTTATTGGAATCTTTTTTTACAAACGTTGTCGAATGGGTATGCATCAGTTCTTATCTTTTAAAAATAAAAAATATTTTTTTAAAATTCTATCTTTCAACTAGGATTGTTGTAATCTTGTTTTTCTTTTCTTTGTTTCCTCAGTCTGGGTGCTTGCAGGGGGATATTGCGCTACCATCGTCTTTGATGCCTCGAAACCGATCATCGGAAAATGTTTATTCCGGAGAAAATGCCTGACACCATTTTAGTAAGAATCTTTGAAATATTTTTCTTTTGCCACGATGAATGATTTTTATTTGAAAACCTTTTTTGGTTACATATTACTTAGCGTTTTTAAAGTGAATTGTAGATATGATCTTCCAAATGCATAAGACTACTTCTCAGAGTAGAAGTCTGATTGGTTGGTTTACTCATGTGACATAGAAGGATTTGAAGTTAGATTTCAGTCACAGTTCAGGACTTAGTAAAGAAATATCGCCATGTAAAGTCTTTATAGATATGGACACTTAGACCTGTTGCAAGCCCAGTAAAAATAGTTCAAGACATGACAAAGAAAAGGTCAATGTACTACAATTCATCTTTTCTGTCCTCGATCAGTGAAGAAATTCTTCTAGACTGAGGCAATTTTTATTTTTGTCACAATTCAGAGTCCCCCTTTTTACCAATAATCTGCATCTTCAGCAGTGCACCCCTTCCTAGCAGTAAACCGTTTTATAGATCTATGGGACCTCTCGACAATACAATTTCCTGACGATGCAGATGCACACCGAAAACGTAATCGGACACCCCAGCTTTCAACAAACATTCCGAACCTATTGTTACTAAAAGCTGTACCGATGTTGGTCAAACTCAAAGAAAACAGCTGAGACACTGTGGCAGAATCCACTCGCCACAAGTCGCCATATTGCAAATCTGGTAGCCGCAATCGATGTAGTGAACACTCCTATAGTGAGTAACATCCATACCCAACCTTTGCCATACGCTTGATGATTCAAGCTTCCCATGTTGCCATCGTATCGGTGCAGGATAAATAGACGGACATTTACGTCATCAGGATGCAATTGCAGATTTCACAGCCCACTTTGTCGTACCAGGGGCGATCCTCCTGACGAAGTATTTTTGTTCGTTTCACCTCAGGATGACCGCTGTTCAAATGGATCTGTTGTATTTGGCTCGGCTCCATGCTGTAATCGGTGGCGGAACATATCTGCGACACAGGCTTTGTTTCCTTCCTCATTACCTCCAGCCACCTCTTTGGAACTCTAGTGATCTTATCGGCTTTATTTTGACTTGACCTGACGAGCACTCTTTAGAAACAATGGTCATCAAGTAACATAGTAATCGCTATTTATTCCCGAGGAAGAAAAAGTGTTGTAATTTGTACTTCGTACATTGGAGTGTTCCGTCAAAGGGAAGTAAGTCAGCAGAAGATAAAAAGGTGATTCTCCAGATTAGACCCGATATCCTACTTTTTGATTGAAGTAAAAAAACACTTTAAAATAAGTTAAAACACAAAATAAATTATTCAGGTAGGTATAAGAGTAACTTATCTTGCCTTTGGTAACATTTATTTGTTGCCTATTTGTTTTTTTGTTTTTTCACCTTGTTTTGTTGACTCTTGTTAAAAATGCCTAAATAGTCCTCTCATTCGATACGATATAAATTGCGTTTCTATGCAGATGTGTCATAAGTTAAAAAATATCTTTTAATTTAAAAAAAATAACAAATATTTGAATAACTATTTTAAACTGACAATTTTTCAAATATGGTTGAAAAATTAAAAGAAAAAATAATTTTGAAAACAAAAAATGGAAACGAAATTCGTGTTCGTGCTTAAGCTATTCAATTCCCATGTTTATTTGCTTCAAGTGGAACTCTTCAACGTAACTTGAACATTTGTGCTTTTATTTTTTTAAATAAATTTTTTTTTTTTGTTTTTATATTTCTCTGTAAATTGTCAAGTTATTTACCTCCAAGAGGCTAGACACAAGGTCAAGTGTGGTTAGCCCACGCACTTGGATTTGGGCACTCTGGCCTACAAAAAATGTCAAAGGAGCCCTGTCAGTATTCCCTGGTAGGGGCGCTTCAGGCGATTAGTAATAAACTAACCCCTTCTCAAAGAGAAGGTAAAGCGTGGGAGGCCAGCGGAATCAAGGTCTGAAGACCAAGACGGTATTGGTCTACAGGATGTAGCATTCATCGGAACAGATACTACACTCTGATCTTAACCAAAAGGCCAAGGAGGATTGTGAAGTGGCAGCTTGTTTTGTTTGGGATGAACTTAGTTAAAAAAAAAAAAAATTTTTTTTAGATATCTTTTCTAGAACATTTTTTTTTCTTGATTTTAATGAAAACGTAATTTTGTTTAACTCTTATTATATATGTGCATATGAAATCAATTTTAAAATGTTTTTCTCCTCTCTCTTTTGCCAGTTTGCATCGTTGGATGTTGACTCCGTATTTCAATATTTCCCTCCCGATTGCTGTTATCCTGGCAACTGCAACATTCTCGTTGGAACTCTGGAAACCTTCCAAAGAATCCCGTCCTGTGAGTACAATTTTCTTTCCGTTGCTATTCTCTATGAAAATCTGAAATGAGATGCCATCCTCACCGCAAGGCACACATGACTTCTCTGCCAGGCCAGTATTACACAGCGGGAATAAAATTTTAATTGTCTTGAATTAGAAATTTCATTTTAAGGTGTAAGGGAAGTAACTCGATTCACAATTTCGAGCAAAAGTGTAGTGTAGTTACCAACGGTAAAAAGTGGGAAATAAATATATATACAACATATAACTGTTACCAAGTGATAGAAAATGTAATATTCTATCGATCTGCATAGTTTTAACCCTTTGGAAACTATTTGTCAGTTTTGTTATTTCAAAATTCGTTTTGTTATTTTGGCAATCAAAATGGAGGTCGAATTTTTCTTGATGAGATTCAAAAAAATTTTTTTTTTAACTAAGTTCATCCCAAACAAGGCAAGTTGTCACTGCAGACATAAGGGGCTACTGAGAATTAGGGTGAAAGTTTAGAGGGTCATCCTAAATTAGGAGCTGTGCAGCATGATGTCTGTTCACATTAGTTTTAAATTTCTGCATGTCAGTACAGTCAGGGAAACAGGGAGCAGAGAGGGCGTTCCAAAGGCCGGCAGTGCTCCGGCATCTGGAGACCTCCACAGTGAATGGATGGGATTTAGCTGATTGTCGAGTTGGTCTAGTGTATTTACGTCGAGGGGGCATCAGAGCAGCCAGTTCATCAGAGCACATTCCATTGAAGTATTTGTAAAACAAGCACAAGGATGCAGCATTGCGGCGATAGGACAGGGAGTGGAGCTTGGTTAACAGTGAGAAACCTATTAATCTTGCGACTCTTTTTTTTTAACCTTGTCTAAGAGGGAGAGACTAGTGGTTGGTGCACCAGCCCAGATGTGGCAACAATAATCCATGCATGGGCGAATGTTGGCTTTGTAGAGATATGGGATAGTGTCAGGTGTGAGAATTTTTCTAGCTCAGTAGAGGAAGCCCACTTTCTTTGCAGCAGCTTTGGTCGCTTATTTCAGGTTTAAAAGATTTTTTTAAAAAAAGCCTACCCTTATCCAACTGGAAACCACCGTCGGACTTAGGGTTAGTGGTACCATAAGTATTTTTTTTTTCGCCTGAAATAAGCAATCACCTGAAAGAAAAAATTCCATTGTCATTTTAATTGACGAAAATTTGTGGTGTCTCCAGATCTTGGCGCTCTAGGCGATTGCCTAGTGAGTAGCAATGGCCCTACTTCTCTGCAAATAACGATGGCCTTAGTCTGCAAAAATGGTACTTTTTCATTTTTCCTTAACGAGGGAGCATTTTCTTTAGACGTTATGTATTTATTATTTTTTTTTCATGATCCCTATGTATTTTTGCACCCAGTCCAAATTATCATATTACCTTTATTTTTATTTTATTAAATTTTATTTATGGGCCAGGTGGGAGGTGTACTCCTGAGGTACTTCGTCCCATAAAATATATATCTATATACTTATAAAACTCTAATATAAACTTATATGGATCTTATATATTTGTATCTTGTCACTGTGCACAGTAGATGATAATCTGGGCTTAAGTAGCAAAGTAAGCATTTGTTTATGTGTCTGCGTTTAGGGTTAGGCTATTTCTAAAATAGCAAAGTAAGCATTTGTTTATGTGTCTACATTTAGCTATAATTTGAAAAGTTTTATTTGTTTAATAAATCAGTTTGTCTTTTGAAGTTTATATGTATGTAGGTAAACTCCAGAACCTATTCTTATGAGATTTTGAACAAAGATTCTGTATTGGCTCTGATTACATAGTTTATATATATTTAAAAATATATTTTTTTTTTTTTCTTTCTTAAAAATGGTTCCTCAGGAAGCTTAAGTGTCCCATAGAAAAAAGTGTCCTCTAGATTTAGAGTAATTTAAATTGCAGGCAAATCACATAAAATTGTACAAATTCTTCAATTCATTACAACTGCTGTTTAAAGCTGTTTCTTTTTTATTTCTTATTTTTCTCTTGAAGATTCTAGTTGAGGAATTCCGTCCCGTTCCAGTCGCATGGTCGCCGTTTATTGTTGGAATCTTAATTTCATTGCTTCACTTGTCTCTCATTGGAATTTTCCACAGATTTCTAAGTAAGTGCTTTTTCACTCCGAAATTTTCTCCCCAGGAATTTCCGGAGTTTTCTGTTTATAAAGATTTATTTGAGTATTTTTTTTTTTTTAGTTTTTTAAAAATTTCTTATCAGTTCCTGCGCAATTAAATAGAGAGAGTAGAAAGTGACTAACTTGTGTTTACTTTCGGCAACTTCGTAACTCTTGCTTCCCTTATTTTGTCATTTAGTCCTCACATTTCATGAGCGATGTTTCTGACAAAGGGGGAAGAATTGCTGTTTTTGGGGTCAGAATCTATCCATCTAAAGCTTATCGTTGGCTAGCTTTTTGACCTTGAAATACAGGGTGATTCATGAGTCACTTAGCTATTTAATTTTGAAATTCTAAAGTTAAAAAATACGGTAATACAAAACAGAAAGTTTATTCAACAAATTCATTTATGGGAGTTTAAAATTACAGCAAATTTTCAAAATTTCCACCTTCGTTCTGCATGCATAGCTCCATTCTTTTTTGCAAGGAATTTACGACTCTTTGTAGCATATTTGATTGATTATGGTGTTGTGCGAAGGAGGCTTTCTGTTCACATCACGTTTCCATTGCCTAACAAATAGCAGTAATTAGAGAGTAAGATAACAATTATCAAAAGTTCATAGTATGTTTGTGCTTCATATGGTAATCATTTTAAATAGCTAAGTGAAGTGACTTATGAATCACCCTGTAGTATTTTTTTTTTTTTTAGCTCCTTACATCAAGTGGCTTCATGCCTTGTCTGGTGCGATTTCTATTTAAGAAAAAAAAGTCACGACCATTCCTATGATATAAATAATTAAGCCACAAAATTTTTTTTTTTGCTTAGAAAAATATTTTCCCATCTTCCATTATTTCACGCTTAATACCTACATGGCTAAATAGTTTCTTTGGACAAAATATCAACCATGTGTATTTTCCCTGTGGAAAGTCGTCAGCCTCAGGCCACTCAATCAGTGTCAGCCAATCAGCCAGGTTGAGTGTGTTTGAAGCCCAAAAAAAACAAAGTCTTAAGAATTTTTCCTTTGATTTCAATATCTCGCTCATCTTTTAGTTAATTTTTTTTTATTATGTCAATTATTTTATTATTTTCCATCCTAATTCTTAACTATTTCTTAACTATTTCCACATCATGCTTACAATAACTCTCCATTTGATCTATCCGTGTGATAAAACGTCGATTCAGGGCAATTTTCCTGCTACACGAGCAAAGACAGCTTTGCGTGTTAAGAAGTATGTAGAAAAGGCGAATTGCTAGACGCACAGACTTATCCTTCCATTCTATTTTTTTTTTTAGCTCAATGGAACAAGTTGTGCAGAGCCGAAAATCGACTTCACAATCTAGTGGGGAGGTGATCTCTTCTCTTCTCTTTCTCCCAGAAGAGACGTTGCTAGTCTTTCTCTGCTCTATCGTTATTTTCATGGTAGGTGCTCAACCGAGCTCCAATCTCTGGTCACTCTATGTAAAACATTCACAACACAAACTCGTCTAGTTACAACCACTGTAAATAATTTTCCTTTCTCCTTCTGTGTACCTAAAACTAAACGGAACTTCCAAAGTTTCTTCCCAAGAACTTCCCATCTATGGAATAAGTTACCACGGTGTTGCTTCCCAGCTGACTACAACATGGTCGTTTTCAAATCCAATTTTGTCGGGCTATGTACTTAAATAATCCATTTCGCCTATCGTTTCCAATCCTAGCGAAGTGTTGTTCATCGACAACTGATAATCTCATTAACCTTTATCCTCGAGAGACCTTTAGGCCTTGGTAAGAGGTGA
The DNA here is from genome assembly GCA_963556195.1 of Sepiola atlantica. Classification (NCBI taxonomy): domain Eukaryota; kingdom Metazoa; phylum Mollusca; class Cephalopoda; order Sepiida; family Sepiolidae; genus Sepiola; species Sepiola atlantica. The sequence continues at coordinate 45,213,023 of OY744529.1, forward strand.
TTCACTAGTAAAAAAAAAAAAAAAAAAATGGGGGGGGGGGGGAGAAATAACTTAGTTATGTACTTTCATTTTAATCTCCTCGGGTAAGAATGGCTGATTCTTACTTTAATTACAGAGTGGTCGCTAGAAAGGCAGCAAATTTGTCAAACGATAATTTATTTTTACAAAGAATAACTTTTATAAAGTTTGTCAAAAACTAATATTATAATACGCTTACAAATGCTCAGAACGTCGTCTGTGCAAATAAAAGTAGTGAATAAGCCAGGCACAATGAAATTTAAACAAAATAGTCCTCATATTCGATGAGCGATGTTTCTGACAAAGGGGAGAGAATAGCTGTTTTCTGGGTCGGAATCTATCCATCTAACACATATCGTTGGCTAGTTTCTGACCTTGAAGTAGTTTTTATTTTATTTTTAGCTCCTTACTTAAAGTGATTTGTCTGGAGCAATTTCCATAAAAAAATTACAAAAAAAATACACTCACAGATGCTCAAAATGTCGTCGATACCAAACTGAAGATGTGAATAAGTCAGAGGCAATAAAATTTAAACAATAAAATTTACAACCTCAAATTTCCCGCTTTCCTAGGGACCACCCTGTAGATGATGACCTGTATTGCTTTGTGGCTCTAAGAAAATCACTTGCCAATCCACACTTGCGGTCGTAACCATCTACTGCAGAGTGATTTGCATATTGCTCTTGCTAGTGCTTAAATCCAAAAAAAAATCAAGGCCCTTTCCATCATATTTTCCTTGATATAATTTGGACAAAAATATACCACTAGTTGTACTTATCCGGTGTTGTACGGGATGCAGTGAAATCATTTTAGTTTGCAATTTTGATTTGTTTGCATATTTTTTTTTTTATGTTTCTGAATTTTTGAGATGAGGATTGATAATTTGTATTATTCGGACTACTGTTCTCATCTTGAGTGTTATCATCACAACGTTTCGGCCGCTGTAACCTCCGGCCTTCTTCAGGTGTATCTTTTCGAACTCGAGAATATTGCTGGACAGAATTTCGAACAGAACCCTTTATTTAATCCACGTGGGTAGCATGCTCTTGTTCCGTCTGCCATGACTGAGAGAAGTCTTCAGTAATTTGCAATTCTTCGTATCGCCCGCACTGAGGATTGAACCTTCAACCTTCAGATGATTATCACTTAGAACTGAATTTTACTTAGAACTATATCCACTGCGCCACGGGTCCTTGCGTCCAGATTCTCGAGTTCAGAAGAAATGTTCCCAAGTTCAAAGAAATACACCTTAGTCCGAATAATCAAAAGTATACAAATTATCAATCCTTATTCTATATTTATAAGATAAATTTATATGGAAAATTAATAAGATAGTATTATCATTTTACATATAATAATTTGTAATTTACATTGGTTTGGCAAATTATAATTATAAATATCATCCTCCGTCAAATGTTCCCGATTGGATGCCAAGAGAATGATTAATATTCTACTTAAATTTCAGCCAACAGCAATATCTTTACGACAGTCAATGATTTGTTTCGATTCCTACAGAAGAACCGCCGATTCCCATCCAATATTTTCCCCGTGAGTTGACAACTTTTCATTTTATGAACTAAAATTATTTCTTTTTATTTAAATTATATTAGACTCTACCCTTGGTCGACAGTGATATCAGGCATGTGTACACAGTGTGATTATATATAGAAGTGAAACTTGGCCAGCAAGGGTTGAGGACATGTGTTGCATGGAGAGAAATGATACGAGAATGAAATGTAATTCTTCGAGATAAGCTTAGATCTGATGACCTCAGAGGAAGATTAAATCTGGACAGTGTAGGGAGATGTGTGCAAAGCACGAGACTTCAATGGTATACCACATTAAAAGAATGGATGAGAGTTCATTTACTTCTTAGCTAATCTCTTCTGGCAATTCTGGTTTCGGTTGTGGGGGCAATCTATAGTATCAAACTTTTTTGTCAGAAAAACCTTGTATCTATAAATAAAAAAAACCTTGTATCTATAAATAAAAAAAACCTTGTATCTATAAATAAAAAAAACCTTGTATCTATAAATAAAAAAAACCTTGTATCTATAAATAAAAAAAACCTTGTATCTATAAATAAAAAAAACCTTGTATCCATAAATAAAAAAAACCTTGTATCTATAAATAAAAAAAACCTTGTATCCATAAATAAAAAAAACCTTGTATCTATAAATAAAAAAAACCTTGTATCCATAAATAAAAAAAACCTTGTATCTATAAATAAAAAAAACATTGTATCCATAAATAAAAAAAACCTTGTATCTATAAATAAAAAAAACCTTGTATCCATAAATAAAAAAAACCTTGTATCTATAAATAAAAAAAACCTTGTATCTATAAATAAAAAAAACCTTGTATCTATAAATAAAAAAAACCTTGTATCTATAAATAAAAAAAACCTTGTATCTATAAATAAAAAAAAACTTGTATCTATAAATAAAAAAAACCTTGTATCTATAAATAAAAAAAACCTTGTATCTATAAATAAAAAAAACCTTGTATCTATAAATAAAAAAAACCTTGTATCTATCAATAAAAAAAACCTTGTATCTATCAATAAAAAAAACCTTGTATCTATAAATAAAAAAAACCTTGTATCTATAAATAAAAAAAACCTTGTATCTATAAATAAAAAAAACCTTGTATCTATAAATAAAAAAAACCTTGTATCTATAAATAAAAAAAACCTTGTATCTATAAATAAAAAAAACCTTGTATCTATAAATAAAAAAAACCTTGTATCTATAAATAAAAAAAACCTTGTATCTATAAATAAAAAAAACCTTGTATCTATAAATAAAAAAAACCTTGTATCTATAAATAAAAAAAACCTTGTATCTATAAATAAAAAAAACCTTGTATCTATAAATAAAAAAAACCTTGTATCTATAAATAAAAAAAACCTTGTATCTATAAATAAAAAAAACCTTGTATCTATAAATAAAAAAAACCTTGTATCTATAAATAAGAAAAACCTTGTATCTATAAATAAAAAAAACCTTGTATCTATAAATAAAAAAAACCTTGTATCTATAAATAAAAAAAACCTTGTATCTATAAATAAAAAAAACCTTGTATCTATAAATAAAAAAAACCTTGTATCTATAAATAAAAAAAACCTTGTATCTATAAATAAAAAAAAACCTTGTATCTATAAATAAAAAAAACCTTGTATCTATAAATAAAAAAAACCTTGTATCTATAAATAAAAAAAACCTTGTATCTATAAATAAAAAAAACCTTGTATCTATAAATAAAAAAAACCTTGTATCTATAAATAAAAAAAACCTTGTCTCTATAAATAAAAAAAACCTTGTCTCTATAAATAAAAAAAACCTTGTCTCTATAAATAAAAAAAACCTTGTATCTATAAATAAAAAAAACCTTGTATCTATAAATAAAAAAAACCTTGTATCTATAAATAAAAAAAACCTTGTCTCTATAAATAAAAAAAACCTTGTATCTATAAATAAAAAAAACCTTGTATCTATAAATAAAAAAAACCTTGTCTCTATAAATAAAAAAAACCTTGTATCTATAAATAAAAAAAACCTTGTATCTATAAATAAAAAAAAACCTCGTATCTATAAATAAAAAAAACCTCGTATCTATAAATAAAAAAAACCTCGTATCTATAAATAAAAAAAACCTCGTATCTATAAATAAAAAAAACCTCGTATCTATAAATAAAAAAAACCTCGTATCTATAAATAAAAAAAACCTTGTATCTATAAATAAAAAAAACCTTGTATCTATAAATAAAAAAAACCTTGTATCTATAAATAAAAAAAACCTTGTCTCTATAAATAAAAAAAACCTTGTCTCTATAAATAAAAAAAACCTTGTCTCTATAAATAAAAAAAACCTTGTATCTATAAATAAAAAAAACATAAATAAAGTTACGAGAGAATTTCACGTTAATGTAACTTTGATAATTACACATTTAATTTTTTTTTTATTTACTGGCAATCCAATATTTAAATAAATGAAAAAGCAATCCAATATTTAAATAAATAAAAAAGCACTCCAATATTTAAATAAATAAAAAAGCAATCCAATATTTAAATAAATAAAAAAGCCATCCAATATTTAAATAAATAAAAAAGCAATCCAATATTTAAATAAATGAAAAAGCAATCCAATATTTAAATAAATAAAAAAGCACTCCAATATTTAAATAAATAAAAAAGCAATCCAATATTTAAATAAATAAAAAAGCAATCCAATATTTAAATAAATAAAAAAGCAATCCAATATTTAAATAAATAAAAAAGCAATCCAATATTTAAATAAATAAAAAAGCAATCCAATATTTAAATAAATAAAAAAGCAATCCAATATTTAAATAAATAAAAAAGCAATCCAATATTTAAATAAATGAAAAAGCAATCCAATATTTAAATAAATAAAAAAGCAATCCAATATTTAAATAAATAAAAAAGCAATCCAATATTTAAATAAATGAAAAAGCAATCCAATATTTAAATAAATGAAAAAGCAATCCAATATTTAAATAAATGAAAAAGCTATCCAATATTTAAATAAATAAAAAAGCAATCCAATATTTAAATAAATGAAAAAGCAATCCAATATTTAAATAAATAAAAAAGCAATCCAATATTTAAATAAATAAAAAAGCAATCCAATATTTAAATAAATAAAAAAGCAATCCAATATTTAAATAAATGAAAATGAAAAAGCATAGAACAAAACGAAATTTTAAAAATCCTATTTTTAAAAAAATTTTATTTCATAAAAATCTACCAGAATGTTAGAGAGACCAAATTGTTGAGAAGATTTCATTGAGTGGGAGATAAATTTTGATAACAATGCAATAAATGGAGTTCGATGCTGGAGGATACAGTTCCGCATTCATTTTAGCGATATTCTTCCGATGAATGATAGTTGTAGGATCTTTGGAGAAGATTTGCTAAAAAAAAAAGTATCTTATCAACATTTATTCAAATTAAAAAAAATTTGGAGTGTTCGGACTACTGTTCTCATCTTGGGTGCTATTCTCACAACGTTTCGGCTTATGTAATCTCCGGTCGTCTTTAGGTGTATCTTGAAAATGGCTCTTATTTCCAACAAACCAGTCGTTAGAATTCAAAATGTGTGATGTGTTTATGAAACAGAGCGTTGAGTCGTTTCCATTTTCGTATTAATTTGTCGGCACCGATTTGATATAATTTTTTGTTTCTGGATTTTTTTTACATAAGAATTGATAATATGTATTATTTAGATTGGTCGGACTACTGTTCTCACATTCAGGAAATAACGCCTAAAATGAGAACAGTAGTCCGAACAATCTAAAAAATTTTTAATTTACAGACAACAAAACAAGGTCAGTCTGTCATCCTTAAGTTTGAAATATTATTTTCATTGCTCAGATTGGAAGGAAACCTCTTCAGGATACGCATTCTCATTTTATTTTCAGATCCTTTTCAATTTAGGAGTGGCTCTCGGAGGTTTTTTGTCTTCATCCTACTCTTCTCCAGCAACACATTCGGAAATTCCTTCTTTGCAATCGTTCCTTGGAGGAATGTCCGTTTTCTTTGGGGCCAAACTGTCAGCCGGTTGTTCCATGTAAGTTTTGTTTTTGCAATTCTTCAATTATCGTTTCCATCCTGATGTTCTCATTTTAGTTGTCAGCCCACTGTTTCGCTTGCTCTAATCTTAGGCCTTCTTCAGTTATCGGTTGAATATGGTAATCTTCTGCTGAAAAAGGCATCCGAATTAAATCGGCTACATGTCACTCTGGACTTCCTGTCCTTGATGTCATATCCTGACACGTAGCACTAATTCTAATCTTATCTACATAAAAGTACTGCCAAATCTGGTGCAAAAAAAAAAAAAAAAAAAAAAGGTAGACTCCCTCTACCATGCTAGAAAACTTCTTATACCTGCCAGTATCCTATATATCTACAAAGCCACAATTCGCCTATGCATGGAATATTTTGCCACATCTGGGCTGGTGCACCAACCACTAGTCTCTCCCTCTTTGATAGGGTGCAAGAAAGTCTCTAACCTAATAGTTCCCACACTATCTACCAAGCTCCAGCCCCTGTCACATCCCTGTGCTTGTTTTATAAATATTTCCACGGGATGTGCTCTGATGAACTTACTGCACTTATACCCCCCCCGATCAACCCGTCAGTCAGCAAAATCCCACCCCTTCACTGTAGAGGTCCCCAGGCATAAGAAAACTTTCTTTTTTTCCTCGGACAGCTTCCCTTTGGAATTCCCTCTCTGCTCCGTTTCCCTGACTGTACCAATATGCAAAAATTTAAATGTAATGTGAACAAACATCTTGCTACACAACTTCCCACTTAGGGGCCAGATTTATAGGGGGCATCCTAATCACAGTAGCCCTTTACGTCTCAGTGGCAATATGCCTTGTTTGAGGTGAACAAAAGTATATAAAATAAAATTCTAACGGAATTTTCCACTTAATCTAACCGTATTTGAAAAATACCGTTTTTAACATTTTCCTAAATGATAAATTTAAATGATAAATTTAAATACAATGTTCAAAAGTGTCATTGCTATCTTCTAACTGTCTTCTCTCTTATTTTCCAGTGGTCACGGCGTGTCTGGTGTGATGAGCCTATCAAAATTGTCTTTGTTCGTCATCCCATTCTTTTGGTTAGGAGGATTCTGCACAGCTTCTTTTCTATCTCTTACAATGTGAAAAAAATATTCTTCCAGATTTTTTTCTCCGTTCACTTCCCCCTCAGAAAAAAAGATGAATTAAGTTTCTGTTCAATCAATTAAATTCTTAACCATCTTTGAAATAAGCAAACATTCTCATATTTCAAGCTCAGGATTTATTTCTAATTAAAGATTTTTTTTTTAGTTTCTTGTTTATGGAAAAGTAAAAATTCTTTGAAGAAAATAAAAACACTGACTGTCAAGATCTCACCTTTTGTGAAAAGGGGGAAAATAATAAATCCTCCAAAATTTTCTGAAATTAGATGGGGGAAGGTTGTCTGTCAATTTGTTCCTTTCAAACTTTTTGCTGAACATTTTGTATGAAGAATCAAATGTATGCATTGAAAATGAGGCAATGGCTAGAAATGGACGTTCTATGAGAAGTTTTTTTTTCTTTTTAAACCAAGAAATAATAATAATTTGTTTTCTGTGAAAAATAAAAATTTTTTTTTTTTTTACATTTTTGAATCCAAGAGAAAAAAACATTCCATTTTCTAAAGAAAATTTTTGTTTTGTTCATTTATTTTATTTTTTAACAAATTTCCAATCTTTAACAGCAGAATTGTAATTAAGTGTTTCTCAAATTTCCGTGTCTTCGAAAACTATTTTCAAATTGTTTTACCATGAAAGCCATAGATATGCTGTTATGTTGACAGGTTTACGGTATCGACGAAGGACACGATCCGTTGTTCAAACAGCATTTCCATATTCGAACGTGGGTGGACCACATGCGTTACATATTTCCGTTGAGTTAGCAGATTTTAATGATGCATCGTCTGGAAGAAGTTATTGGTCGTACGCTTATATCAAGGGAATCTTTCTCATCTCTCCTTCCAAATCTTAAAGGTTAATTTTCGCCATTGGATTTTTCTTTCCTTAAATGATTTAGTCAAATAGAACGTCTCGTTTTTGTTAATAACTTCTATATTTCATGCTTGCATTTGTGCAAACATGTGCAATGCTGCGTGCTACAGGCGATGGGACCATCCAAGAAATTGGCTGCGATCTTTGGAAAAAAAACAAAAACTGACTACCTCTTTAAAACGGAGGGGGGGGGGGGGTCCATGCTAGAAAATAAGACCACTCGAAATCTTACAAAATTAATGTCCACTTAAGATAAGAGACACCCTGGTCAATAGATTTTTATGTCCAGTCATAAAACCGCCCACCATTTTCAAGTGGGCTAGCTGTGTACTTTACCCCCCCCAAATGGCACCAATATATATATATTCCAGCAAGACTGGCAGATGGATTGTTTGTGGTTTGTCCATTTTTGCAGGTCTGTTGTTCTGTGGAGAAGTCAGATGTCATTATAGCCTCAGAATAACACGTCTGTTGTTTTAAACTTGAGTTGTGATCTTGTTTGGAAAGAAACTCCTTTTGTTACAGTCATAACATCGACCACATGGTGGACACTTTGAATAGTGTCGTAATCGAGACCCAAATTCTGCTAGGTTTCATGTAATGAAAATGAGCTCCCGAAACAACATCCAACGGAAACTGATCAACTACAAGTAGGAAGTCAAAGCGCACACACACGCCTTTGTCATATGCTATTCCTCTGCGGATTAAGCTTATCCTGTTTGGGAGAGAGCAATTCATGGTAAAAAAATAAAAACCTAGACTCAGCATTGAACAACACCTGCCGCTTGATCACTGGCTGCCTGAAGCCGACCAACTTGAACAACCTGCATCTCCTCACTGGCATTGCTCCTGCAGATGTGAGACAGAAAGCTGCCAGCCGAGTAGAGATTACAAAAGCTATAAGTGATAAATGCCATTTCCTTCGTGGATGTAAACCAACGGTCTAACGACTGAAGTCAAGAAGCTTACTCAGACATGTCGAACCCCTAAGATCTCAGGAAGAGACCAGACTACAGCTATGGACAAGACAGCTCGAGAATGTCACTCCTCCTGACATGAGAATCTCCTCTTCTGAGTTTCTCCCTCCCAGTTCAGAAGCACCCTGGCTCTAGTTGAAAACTCAACCGACTGAGAACGGGAAGGAGGCGATCAAAAGTTGCTGTGACTAGACAGGGCTACAAAATTGACCCAACCATCTGCGAATGTGGAGAGGAGGACCATACGATGCAACACTGCCTTGTTTGCCCTCGACTGCTTAACTGGTGCAGCTTGAAAGATCTTGCAGAGTACAACAATGAAAAGGACCGCGTCAAAAAAGTAGGAAACTGTTGTATGACCACATGCTTCCAAGACACGCAAAGAAGAAGAAATGGCTGATGGAACGTGAAACAACGACCCAATGAGCTAAGTCAAGGAGAAGCTTCGTCAGCCATGTCAGACCCTTAACATCTCAGCTGTGGACCAGACGGCTAGAGAATACCCACCCCTCCTACCGACAGGGAAATCTCCCCTTCCTCCCGGTTCAGAAGCACCCTGGCTCCAGTGAAACACACTCCATGCCTGGGGATGGGGGTGATTAAAAGTTGCTATGACTAGAGGGAAAAGGAAGGCAAGCCAAGATGAGGAGAGAGAAAAACCAGTAAAGGAAAAAGCAAGAGAAATAAAATTCTACCAAATAACAGAAATCTGCTTTTTTCTGGATTTAAAAAAAATAAAAAATAAAGGCAGAGAACTGACAACCCTGAGTAATTTAAAACATTACTGATTAAAAAGCACACAAGTATAGACAGAGACGAATATATGACACACCGGTTCTCATTAGATCCCCAAAGATTTTGAAAGTTAAATTTAATTATTACGGTATAATTTGGTTATTAAATTATTAATTGAACAAAATTATTACAAAACTCTAATGTTATGGTAATGTTTTAATCTCCAATTATTGGATGTAAAAATTTTCAATATTTTAATTGAATGAGAATTTGCTAAAAATTAAAAACCAGAAATGACTTTCTATTTGACAGTTTAAATGTTACCAAAGCTCTTTCAAATTTCGAAGGGTACAAAGTAATTCATTCTTTATTTTTTTTCACAATTAACAAAATATGAAAATCGCTGACTTGTTTAAAAGAAGCAAATGCATTCTAGAAGATTTTAATTCTTTTTTAAATAGAATTTTTTAAAAATTTGATTTTACTATATTCCATTTTATTTTTAATATCGATTTTAAAAAAAAAAAAAAATTTTTTTTAAATAACGTGCAAGTCACGGAGTTGTGAAACACACGTACAGACAAGAAGTCTCATTATTTTATAGATGAAGATGCTTTTAGAAATCTGACTTCAGCTCGTCTAGGATAAATAAAATACCAATGTTGAAGGATTTTATGGCTTTCTTGAAAAGAGGAGAAAAAAAACTTGAGGAATTTTTGTTCTTAATGTTTATTCCTCGTCTTAATTTGCTTGCGTTTACAGCTGAAATAAATAATGTTCAACTAAAACGGAACATTTAGATAAAATAAATTCCAGTAAATTTTGTGATGGGGTGAAAAAAAAAAAGAAGCATTTTAAAACAGCATCTATATTCTACAACTCATAACAAGAAACGAGAATCGGTGTAAAAAAAAAAAATTTATTTTTCGATTTACGATAAGCAGCAATTCTACGAAGATGAGTTGATTTTTGGATGTAAAAACCAAAATAATTGATGTTCGACGGACAATAATAAAAAAAATGAAAAAAAAAAAAAAATGCTGCCAGTGAAAATTATTTCGACAATCATTGGACAGTAACCATTTTTATATCCAACAACATGTGATCAGTAAATAAAGTTTCATATACATATATAATATGTATTTTATAATAATAATAATAAAGAATGGGCGCTGAATGTTGTTATGACAACGGCTGTTAAAGCGAATGGTTGATCTCTGGAAAATTGGTGTTCTGTTGATAACCAAGTCCATGTCGTCGTGGTAACATTAATGCCTGGATGGGATGAGTGATGCCGTCTTCATGAAGGCCAAGACCTTTGCCCGGTTTCCAACCCAAGTTCTGTAGAAGGCGGTTCCCAATGTGAGACTCTGGAATCGGTTCAGCATCCTCGCCAACAAAACCTGATCAATAAATAAACTTTGTATTAAAAAGTGGAAGCCGCAATGGTTGTGTAATATATTGAATGTCGGATACGTCAAGTAGTTTTAAAGAATTTTTTTATTTGCCTTTTTTGTAATATATTAGGTGGTATTGGAGGAATTCAAGGACAAGCCAAAAGAATACATGGCCATGCGAGTGTTGATGTACTACACGGTTAGACAGAAGTTTAATGACGAAGATATGTCTGCAGGGGTAAGAAAAGGGATACGCAATCACTGAATCTGAGAGAACACAAGTGTAGACAGGGACGAATATATGACACATTGGTTCTCATTAGATCACCAAAGTTAAGCGACGTTGAGCCTGGTCAGTACCAGATGGGTGACCAGTTAGGAATACAAGGCGCTATGTTGGAGGATGGCGACACCTCCCTACAAAAACTAACGTCAAAATCATCTCCTCTGATTGAGAATATACGTGCGACTAGGGTAAACCGCTGGTAAATTAAATTTTCCCTCGTAACTTATTCCTTTCGAGGAAGTTCAACCCATCCGGGGTGAATCACTACATCAGGACAAGAGAAAAAAATGTATGAAAAAAGTTCTTCCCTGAAACTTATTAAATGGCCAGTTAGTCAGCTCTCACCACCCTGTTTGATATTGTGCCGAGAGAATGCTTTCTAACCAATTTACCACAAAGATGATAAACTAAGAAATAACTTATTTTCGAGACTTGTCTGACGACTAAAGAAACTCTTACAAAACTGTGTTCTTTTCTTGCTGACCACCAGTTCATTATTATCGTTGTATGATTATTATTATTATTATTAAACATCTATATGAGAATAAAATTCAGATTTTGTATTTGTAAACTAATTACACAGGCAATCAACCAACTCTCACTACCCTGTTTGATATTATGCTGAGAGAATCCTTTCTAACTAATTTACAGATTTTGTATTTCTAAGAGGTTCTGTCTGTTGATCGATTATATGTGAGTTTGAAACTCCATCTTCACTGTTAAACACGTAGATTGAACGGATGCATCTTAAGAATGGATTCGTCGTCGTTTATTTTTGTCAATTTAATAAATTTGGCAAAAAGTAAAACAAGCTTGCTTCAGTTGTTATGTAAGAAAGGAGCCACTGTATCCTCTTCTGTGTAAATTTTTACACAGAAGAGGATAAAGTGGCCCAGCACCTGTCCAATTTTACCTTGAAATTGTGTGTCATTGGCACATTTTAACGACCAGTGATCGTGATCAAGAAAGAGTCCCTGCTCCGGTTCAATCAAAATCAGCAGCAGTGGGGCCAACGCAGACCCATTTTTTGGTACAGTAGTGAATAGTAGCTTCTAATTGACGTGATTGTGGGATAAAATGAAATCTCCATGTAAATATCAGTGCTCAACGGAGAAAAAAATTAAGTTTCTAGAGTCGGCTTTTGTAGGGCAAATCTCGTAGTCTCTAATCCATTCAAGTTGCCAGTCGTTGAACTTTCTCTGGGTGCTGGATATTATCACCTACTAGATATAGAGCAGAGATCTGGATACTATACTCTAAAAGTGGTCTGATGAGGAAGACACAGTGGGAGACATATTTCAGAGGTGAGATTGCAGAACGAGCGTCGAATGAGAAATAGTAAAAATGGAAATATTTATTGCACCAGTCGTCGGTTTACTAAATGCTAAAATTAAAGAAGATGTTAAACGAGACGATGACGAATGATTACATCTGCTCAAATGAGAGGCACGCTTATAACGTTTTACATGTGAACATAATAACGTGACTCTTCCGTTTCTTTTTCTCACTCACCTTCACAAGAACTTGGAGAATTTAATTTTCTTTGTCGTTTATGGTCACAGGATTCATGACCATTTGGACGATATCGCATTTGTAAAGCTGTCCATTTCTGCTGCTCTTGGAGGAATCTGGACATTGAATAACCAGGAATCTACAGAGAAGAGTAAGAGAATACAAGAAATTGGAAACATCAAATTGTGCGTTAAGTATTTCAATTGATTTATAGATATTGCCATAATACAGAAAATGAGGAAAAATAGGGGTCATTTGGACCATTCACGTTGTTAATTAAAGAAACCCTTGTTTTTTATGGCATGCTTTTGCAATTGTTATGGAAGGCTGAATGTGATATAAAGTTGGTTTAATGTGAGGTTAGGGTTAGTGACTATGAAATGTACGATTCTCATACATTAAAGAACGGTAATAATCTCAAAAACACTTTGATGGTTCTATCGGCATTCCTAAAGAGGTGGCAGTCGTGAAGTGGCTACGAATATATAAGTCAGCGTGTCAGATTCATGGCCCCACTTTCAGTATGGTTGTCGAGAACCATCACGTTGTTCCTCCTTATTCTAAAAAGGGATCCGGGAATTTCTACAGATATTGGACCGGGTTTGTAAACAGCGTTAAAAGCGTTATTCTTGTATTAAACAGACGAATGGGAAATTACATTAGGTTTGAAATTAAAGTTTGAGCTACAGGTCTGAATATAACGCCTTAATACAGAAACCAATATGAACATGAAGTGCGTCCACTGCACTGACCACGATCGTCCCACTCGTTGTGTCGGTCCAAAGTTGTTGTTCGATTCAGTCAGTGCTGCAGCAAAGAACGTTCATCCCAAGTAGAATCACAACTTCAGTTTTAAAACAAGTAACAGGTTTACTTGTTGGAGGTTATGAGGTTACAAATGATACTCGTATTCCCAGGTTGAATAGCTAACTTTCAAGATGAGATTTTAGCTCGAAACACAAGTCCAATAAACACAATCCTTTAGCTAGGAGCCCCAAAGCTTACCTTTGTCTGGAGAGGCACCTGGACTGACTGCCAGCCCTCAGAAAACCAAACTGCCTGTGTCATGCCTTGAGAGCCGGTTCTAACTCCCCCCCCCCCCCCCCCCGACCATAGGCTGGAATATATGTACTTTTGACTGTAAATCTGAGATGTTAGGTCCCTGTCTTCATTCGACCACCGAACATTATGATTACTGGAGATATCCACTAGAAATAACTGCCAGACGGTGTCCACTGAAGGGGGTTTATCATGGAGCTCCTCTAAGAACATTACTGCAGGCCGGTCTCAGCATGATTCTCTGTTTTTATGAGGCACTTTTTTTTTTTCAAAGCAAAATAGATTTTGATACATCAAAGTTCAATAAAAATCATTTTTTTTTGTACATTAGCATGTGTTTTTTGCATGAAAACCAACAAATTAGCATAGATTAGCCCTTTCTGCTTGCGAGTTGGTTGATTTTTTAAAATATTTTAGTTTTGTATGAAGTTTGCAAAAATTTGGAATACTAATGCTTTTGTATGAGCCGCATTTAATACAGATCCTACAAAATAATTAGCTTTTTAATTGCATTTTTTTGTCATATTGGCCTTAGTTGGACTCAAACGATTATCATATTTTTAAGCTCTACCGAATTCATGAAGAAAATGTTAAGTCAATGCTCATGCTGAAAATCCGCGAATTTGTGAAACCTCAGAAGGTGAGTCCGCAAATAGCAAGGGTTCACTGTACATAATAAAAACAAAATTTGTTAAATTTTTAGAGCTGTGTTCGATTGTTGGTTTTACACATTTCGGTTAATAATAGTGTTTGGCAAAATCTTTATCTTTAAATTAAGTTGAGAAAAAATCAGTTACCATCTGCTTCTTTGTTTACAAATACAAAGAGAGCTGCGTCAATTTTTGATGAACTTTGATTTAGCGCATGCGTATTGGCGTTGGATATTAGTAGGTTAACTAATAGATATGTTAGTTAAAAACATATTCTACAGGTGTGAGCCATAAACAGGATGTGTTGTAGATAGAGGGTCAGCAAAAATCAAGCAGGTGACCTTTTGAGAAAAGTGTCCCTGCTGTGGAAATGGAGTTGCTGAAAGTTATGTCAGACAAGTGTGGGAAGTCTGATGGAATTTGGACCAACAGGACGTAACGTGAAAAATGTGCTAAGTAAAATGTAAATATTTACGACCTAATACATGAACTAGTATCTGTCTATATATTTTAATTCTCTTCTTCCCCCCCTACCCACTCCTTTGCAGCACTGGACCAACAAGTTGCAGTCTATCGAATCAATGAATTTCTTCTTTGAAAAGATTTTGTGGTCAATAAAAGTAACGTATGCCATGTGCATGAAGTGGTTTAGACTGCAGCTGCAAATTTGTCATCAGTCTGGCAGGATAGCTTCTGGCAAAGTATGATTTTGAATTAGTATATTGAATTGTTCATTACTAGTGAAGAAAATTAATAAGCGATAATGACAGAAATGATCAGATGGATATATTGTGAACCTGTATGAGGGTGTTCACTACACTGGTCGTGATTGCCTCACACGTGTCGTCCAACTCGGTCAGTACGGCAACAAAAAATTCTCATCCCAAGTAAATCCATGAGTCCAGTTTATAAACAGGTAACAGGTTTATTTGTTGGCGGTTACAAATGAAACTCGTGTTCCGCAAGTGAAACAGCAGACTTGCAGAATAAGATTTTTGCCCGATTAAAAAAGATAAGTCCAATCAGCGTAATCCTTTAGCTAAGAGCCCCTATGGCCCCATCTTGCCTGGAGAGACACCCAGCTCCAACTGCTCGCCAGCCCTCTGAAAAACTAACTCCTTGTTATGCTCGGAGGGACAAGTCTCCCCCTCCTATCTCCTGGAATCTTTTCCTCCTGACCAGAAATTTTGGATTCCAATCTTTCTAACTGGCCATCATTCGACCACCCAGAGGCTGACCACTGTAGATATGTATTAGAGATAACTGGCAGACAGTCCACTCAAAAGGGGGCTTATCATGGAACCCATTTACGAACATTACTTTTTGGTCTTAGCATGACTCCCTGTTTTTATGAGGCACTTATTTCAGTTCAAAGCGAAATAAGATTCTGGGTGGCCCAAAATACAAAATCAGAAATATTTTCAAATTCCTTTTTGCTCCCCTTTTTTCTTTGGCCGAGCATCTAACACCTGCAACGTCTGCCATTCGTATGCACCACTCAAACATGCAGCCTACTGCACGTTTAGAATGCTATGAGTCGGTCAAATCAGGCCTAGCATATCAGTTCGGACACTCTCTTCGCAAAGCTGAATATTCTAAAGCTTGATAAACTCCCGACGGTCAGTCTGCCATGTTAGTTTGTACCATGATGAAAGGAGCGATTATCGGATAAAAAAATGTAGAAACTTTGAGGTGGAAGGCTGGAGGAAAATTGGATGACCCAAGAAAACTTGGATGCAAACCATCAACTAGGATTTTAGACAGTGGAATTTGAATGGAATCAATCTTAAAGACCGACAAACTTGAGATTGCAGGCTGTTAGAAAACCTCAGATCATTGACTAAGATAAGATGATAAAATAGATGACGATGATGATGATGATGATGACAACATTAAGTGGTTGTGAATAAACTTACGATGTATTGTTCCGCATGCTGGAATTGTTGGTGCAGATCATCTCGTTGTTTCATGTCTTCTTGAATCTGATTGGCCAATCGGTTGCATTCTTCCTGCAGTAAATACACTCGACCAAGCATACAATCAGCTAAACCCCATTCATTCACTGTGGAGGTCCCCAGATGCCGGATAGCCTTCTATTCCAATCTAATAGGTCCCTCACTATCCACCAAGCTCCAGCCCCTGTCCCATCGCCACAATGTTGCATCCTTGTGCTTATTTTACAAGTACTTCAATGGAATGTGCTCCAATGAACTTCCTGCTCTGGTGTCCCCCCCCCGACGTAAATACACTCGACCAACCTGACAATCAGCTAAATCCCATCCATTCACTGTGGAGGTCCCCAGATGCCAGAGAGCTTGCTACTCCAATATATTCTTTCCTCGTGCTGCTGGCCTTTGAAACTCCCTCCCTGCTCCCCATTTCCCTGACATGTAAAAATTTTAAACTGATGTGAACAAGCATCTCGCTGCACAGCTCCTAACTTAGGATAACCGCCAAAACTTTCAGCCCCTTACGTCTATAGTGGCAGTTTGCCTTGTTTGTGGTGAACCAAGTTAAAAAAATAAATAAAAAATAAGAAAAGTTGGACGACTCAAGAAAACTTGGATGCAAACCATCAACTAGGATCTTAGACAGTAGAATTCGAATGGAATCAATCTTTAAGACTGTCAAACTTGAGATTGCAAGCCGTCAAAAAACGTTGTCAGACGCCGGAACAAGAGAAATAAGATTATAAAATTGATGATGATGACGACGAACGGTTATTATGTAATATTGGCAGAGTTAGGGTCATACTAACAAACTAAGAGAGGGACAAGCACAAACTTTTTTTTTTCAAGAAAAAAAAAAAAAAGAGGCCATACAGGGAATAAGGACACGAAAACATTTTACAACGAGAATTCAAAACATCTTGTAAATAAAAGGATAAACACATCCTACATTAAATAATAAATATATATCCCCCCCAAATATAAATATTAACATAAATAAGGAAATAGACAACTTCTTTGAAGCACGCATTAGAATGTATTAAAGTGAAATATTTTGAAAATCAACAATCGTGCAATTTAAATGAACAATTCTTTTATTTAATTTTTTTTGCAAGCTTTCGCAGAAAGAGACGTTCTACAACGAAAGCTTTCAAAAAAAAAAAAAAAAAAAAAAAAAAAAAAAATGAAAAATTAAATAAATTAATTTTTCATTTCAATTGCACGATTGTTGATTTTCAAAATATTTCACTTTAAATATTAACATGTTTTAAAAGAAAGTATTTTGGATGCTTCGATGTTTCGTTTGTTTATTAAAAAGTTGTAAGTAGAGTGCACGCGTGTGTGTGGCCAGGTCAACCGGAAGAAACCGGTGAAAACGGAAAAGTGTTCCTTTCATTTGGCCATTGCTTTTGGATCCTTATTCCCTGTATGGTCAGAAAATAAAAAGTTCCTTACTTTTCCTTTTAATTTTCTTCTTCCGGAACGAATTTGTCTTCCACACTAGAAAAGAAAACAATTTTATAAAATCAATTTAAGAAAAATTTGTTACAACAAAATAGATATAATTTTTTGAAAATAGACATAAAAAAGATTGAAAACTTTAATAACAACTGTAACTCCTTTTCTTCGACAGCCGTTGTTGGCTAGAATTGGAGAGTAAGGGTTTGAAAAATTTCGTACCATAAGTTTTTTGACCCTGGCATTGTAACTAAGTTGAGACGATCTTGGAAGTTGTTCGAACGTGCCATTCAGAATTTTCTGAAATTCTGGGTCTTTATCCCCCACGTCGATTTTGTCCGTCTCCC
This sequence comes from Sepiola atlantica, assembly GCA_963556195.1. Classification (NCBI taxonomy): domain Eukaryota; kingdom Metazoa; phylum Mollusca; class Cephalopoda; order Sepiida; family Sepiolidae; genus Sepiola; species Sepiola atlantica. The sequence continues at coordinate 45,230,992 of OY744529.1, forward strand.
ACCAAGGAATGATTTCAGGGATTCCACACGTTGGACCTGGCTCGTGGAAGAAATCGCTGTGCTCATCATCGGCTGTTTAAAAATAAAAAGACGTCCAATTTCAAAGAAATTTTTTTTTTTTTTTTTAAAAGTATGTTTTATTTAAATTTAAAAAAGATGTCCAATTTCAAAGAAACTTTCTTTTTTTTTTTTAAAGAATGTTTTATTTAAATTTAAAAAATCAGAATTATAAGGAAAAACTGGGTTTTAATTGTTTTGAATGAAAGAAAAGTCCAAACACATACGGGGGGCGGGGTCAACTTTACCTTCTCTCGATTCATCATTCGTAACAAGACCACCTTCACTTTCGCTGCTGCTTAGCGAACTGCTTGTTTCACTGAAAAGAGAAAAAAAAAAATTGATTTTAAACATGGGAATTGGAATAAAATACTAAAATTCGAAGGTGCCGATCAGAATACAAACCGACTTCGAAATCTAGTGGGAGTTTCCTCTTATTTTCCTTACAGCCACTTTCTCACAGAAGAGATGTTGATAGTCTTTCCTGCTCTATCGTTATTTTTATAGTAGGTGCTCAACTGAGCCCCAATCTATGCCCCCCCCCCCCTGTAAAACATTCACAACAAAAACTCGTTAAGCTACAACCATTGTCAATAATTTCCCTTTCTTCCTCTGTACACATGAAACTAAACTTCTTGAGCCATTCTCTTAAATAATCTAATTCTGTTCAATTTCAACCATCGTTACCAATTCTAACGATGCTGTTTCACCGTCCACCTGACAAATTTTTTTTACCTTTATCCTCGAGTGGCCTCTTGGCCTTGATAAGTGGTGACTCTTTAGTAAAAAAAAAAAGGAATTACAAATCAGTCTAGTTTAGAGTTCAAACATTGGTAAATATAGTGAAATTTCCATCAATTTCAACTTGCGATATCTTGTGAATTTTTGGATAAAATTTGGATGTCAACAAAATTTAATTTTTTCTCTTTCTAACATGCACAATCAATTTTCTTGTGTCATTAATTGTTTTTTTTTTTCAGGCTACTTCAAGTTAGGTTATCTTCAGTGACCAACGATTTGATTTTTAAAACCGTCCAATAAATGGCAACATGTAAAACCGGAAGTTAAAATGACGACGACGGTGTACATCTATGTACAACTTGATTCACGAAAAGATGATTTTGTTTGATTTGTGAAGCAAATGTTTTGTTTTTTTTTACAGTTTTTTTTCCAAAAACTCAATTAGTCCTTCGGGAGATTCAACGAGCTGACAAAGATTATAGAAATTTTTCTTTTTATTGACCGCGATTAATTTCTTCCAAAAGTTATCGGGTGATTGGTTAATAGTTTCGTCGACTCTCGGGCGCATCCGAGACCTGCCTGAGCGTTGACGACGCGAAGTCACGGAAACATGGTGCGTCATCTAAAAGAGTACCACATTTGTTTTTTAAAGAAGTTCTTAAATAGTAAAAAATAAAGTAAAAAAAAAAGTTGAAAAACAAGTTTTTTTTATTATTGACTTATTGAAATTTAAACAAATATCATTAATGAGGAACATTGAAGTCGATTATTCAATTATGTAATAATTTCCATTTTTTTAAAAACATTTTTTTTACTATTTTTGTTAAAACAAATAAATAATGTTACAGAAATTTATGGAAGTTTTTCTTTTTACATTAATTTTCATGTGAAAACAATTAATAATTATTTCTTTTTATATAAAAAGAAAAGATTGAAAAATTTATTAATTTTTAAATTTAAATTTTAATATTTTTGAAAAGTTATATTAATTTTTAAAGTTTATTTCATGTGAAACCAATTAATAATTATTTCTTTTTTATCAATGAGCATAATTACCGAAAGTGGTTTTGTTTTTTTAATCAAAAGAATAGATTTATAGTTCTTTCATGTTTTACATTTTAAAAGCAATCACGTTTCTTTGTTAAATATCAAACCTATGAATGCATTCGTTATGAATATTTTGAAATTCATTTTAAAAGCAATCACGTTTCTTTGTTAAATATCAAACCTATGAATGCATTCGTTATGAATATTTTGAAATTCATTTTAAAAGCAATCACGTTTCTTTGTTAAATATCAAACCTATGAATGCATTCGTTATGAATATTTTGAAATTCATTTTAAAAGCAATCACGTTTCTTTGTTAAATATCAAACCTATGAATGCATTCATTATGAATATTTTGAAATTCATTTTAAAAGCAATCACGTTTCTTTGTTAAATATCAAACCTATGAATGCATTCGTTATGAATATTTTGAAATTCATTTTAAAAGCAATCACGTTTCTTTGTTAAATATGAAACCTATGAATGCATTCGTTATGAATATTTTGAAATTCATTTTAAATTACTGTGTTATAAACATACTCTCAAATATGCATTTGTTTATAGGTATTAATGTTGTATTAATTTGCAATTAAAACAACTTTTTGATTGTTCAGACTACTATACTCATAGGGTTGTCATTTTTACGTTTCGGCCGATGTAACCTTCAATCTTCAAACAAAACGTTGTGAAAATAACGAGATTTTCATTATTTACCAAATAATACAAATTATCAATCCTCATCCTCAAAAATTCTGAAACACAAGTAGTTTTTTATTCTTTGTCTTTTAAGATTATCCAAAACTTTTTGAAAAAAGACCTAAAAAAAAAAAACTTACTGGTTCGAGATTTCCATCTTCCGGCTGTCTTTACTCTTGCTTCCGTTTGTACAAAAAAAGTCATATTTCCGACTACGTTTCCGTTTGCCTGGGACTATGTTACCGGCGTCATCTGATTCGGCCAGATATTTTTCGTTTAGGCTACTGTCCTGAAGTAACTCTTTCTGACGTGACAGAAGACGCTGATTACGAAGTTTACATCGGCTGAGCGCAAAATCGACACACGGAATCGGATCTACCGTCATGCTCTTGTATTTACGTCGCCTCCTCTGCGTATCGACGGGGGAGAACGTCTCTGGAACGGAATCAGACTCCACGGGCGGAACGGCAGCGGAAAGAGGGAGTCCGATTTGGGAGAGACGTCGGACAACATCCAAATCATCAGAGTCACTGTGGCGGACAACGCTCTGAATGTAATCTTTGAACGCCTCGTCGAGGCTGCTCTCAGACGCCTCGCTCAAGTTGCCGCTCTCCCAAATCAGGTTGGGGTTCGAACGCCGCTTCTTTGGCTTCTTTTTGCGATGCTGTCTGCGGACTATTGGTACAGAGTTCTCGCCTCCATTATTCCTGGAGGTTTCCTCGAGAGCATTTGTCAAGTCTTGTACCAGCGCATCCATTTTCTCCAGATTACATGTAGACAAAACATGCAGATTTTGAAATTCTTTCACAATATAGTTCTCCATTTGATGTCTGCTTCCATCACACGTACTAAACTGAAATAAGAAACAAAAGATCGAGGATCAGAAAATAGAAAAATTCAAAAGTTGACCCCCTATACACACACACACACGTGATCTGATAACTTGCACCACCTGAACAATGTGAAGTTATAAGGTCACAAGAAATAACAAAAACAAAACAGCTATATAATTTTTTTGCGGGATCTGAGTGGGGTGTTCCTACAGAGGTCACTGTTGGTAACTCGACAGAATACACTAGAACAACCCGACAATCAGCTAGGTCCCATCCATTCACTGCAGAGGTCCCCTAGATGCCAGAGAGCCTTCTACTCCAGTAGCTTCTTTCCTCATGTTGCCTGCCTCTGGAACTCCCTCCCTGCTCCCTTTTTCCCCGGACTGTACAGACATGCAGAGGTTTAAAACTAATGTAAACAGACAGCTCCCAACTTAGGATGACACCTAAAACCTACACCCTAATTCTCAGTAGCCCCTTACGTCTACAGTGGCGACCTGCCTTGTTTGGGGTGAAATATCTTAAAAAATAAAATAAGAAGAATAGAATTCAGTCAACTTATTCTCTAGAAGCATGATGTCAGTATTTTAGGGTCTACTCTATCGCTTATTAGGGTCTTCTGGGGATTTCTCTATCTCAACCACCACCTGTTATAATACCCCCCCCCCCCCACTGGAAATTAATCAATCAATCAACACACATTTATTATTAGATTTTGGGTACTCTTATAGATGACGCACCATATTTCCGTGACTTCGTGTCGTCAACGTTTGAGCAGGTCTCGGAATCGCCCGAAAGTCGACGAAACTATTGACCAAGCAGCCGATAACTTTTGGAAGAAATTAATCGCGTTCAATAAAAAAAAAAAAAAAAAAAAGAATTTCTATAATCTCTGTCAGCGTGTTGAATCTCCCGAAGTTCTAATTGAGTGTTTTGAAAAAAAATGTAAAAAAAAACTATATTTGCTTAACAAATTATCTTTTGAAACTTTCCGGTGCACAAACAAAAAAACATTTGATTAACAATGGTTCTTTTGACAAAAAACAAACATCTAATTAACAACAGTTGTTTAGCTATGGTTTGTTCGTTCTTTTGTTTTTATACATGGTTTTCTTCGTCGTAATTTATTGGCTGACAGTCTTCAATTTAGCGTTTGGCAGTTTTCGCCTCGTCAACTCTCGGGTGCTTCCGTAACCTACCCGAACGTTGACGACGCAAAGTCACGGAAACATGGTGCATCATCTATAAGAGTGTAAAGGACGCTGGGGTCGCTGGAAGCGGTCTAAAGTCATTAGTTTCGCTGTTGTGAGCAGGTACTTATGGAGGAGGCCACGAAAAGGCTGACTTTATCTCCTCAGTGACTCGGCTGTCTGCAACTGTGGTCACTGAACAGACAGTAGACTACATCATCGAGTCATGCTTCAAACATCGAGCAACCAACGGCGAAGTCGGCATAGCTGTGCTAAACAACAAAACATTAGCATGGCTTTTCTCAACCGAGCTGGTGATCTAACAGTGAGATGCTGTGGAGCAAACGAAAGAAGAAGATCTATGAGAGTATCAGATTTTGTAACCTGCCCGAATGTTGACGACGCAATGTCACGGAAACATGGTGCATCATCTATAAGTGTATCAGATTTTGTCATACCAACCGTTTCATGCAGAGAAAGACAATATTTTTTAATCACACATTAATTTACCTTTGAATTGTCATTGCGCTTCTCAGCCTGTAACCGTTGGTATGACAAAATCCCTAAATCTTATTTTATAAATATATTAAACTTTTACCACAGTAATTAAGCACTCTGGTCAATTTTTCCTCACAAAAAGTTATATATGTGTGTGCATGTGTAACCAGTCGTTTGGGTTCAAATCTCAGCAGGTGTTGACAGAGAACAGCATTCAGGACAGGGCCAGCCCATTGGTAATGAGAATGTGATGAAAGCAGTCATTGTCAAAGACTTTCAAGTTGTGCTGATCGACCAGACTCATTGGGGGGGGGGGGGGGGCAACCTAAGTTGGGAGCTGTGCATGTCAGTAACGTCGGGGAAACAGGGGGCAGAGAGGGAGTTCCAGAGGCAAGCAGCACGAGGAAAAAAGCTATTGGAGTAGAAAGCTCTCCGGCATATGGGGACCTCCACAGTGAATGGATGGGATTTAGCTGATTGTCGAGTTGGTCTAATGTATTCTGTCGAGTTACCGACAGTGACCTCTATAGGAACACCCCAATCAGATCCCGCAAAAAAATTATATAGCTGTTTTTGATGTGTAATATATATTTTGGTGAATTCTCCACACAGACGGACTTTTCGTTTGGTGTCTATTTTTGACAAAGGAAAGATTTTCCCGAAATATTAAATGATTCTTAATCATCATCCGGACAACACACACAACCGACACCACATTTTCTGTTATGTAAGATTTTAAAGAAAAAGAAATAATAAGTCCCTCTTCGATTTATTATTTTTGTTCTTTCCAGCTCTTCATCAATCCGGCACTCTGCATTGCCCCCAGCCTTCTTAATATATTTACTATATATATATTTACTATATATATATATATAGTTTTCCACATACAAACTGTTTCTCTGTATCACAGCTCATCAGTGCAGCTAGACCAGTTAGTGCCTTAAGCCGGGATTGAAACTCAACCGTCGAGCTGACAGTCGGCGATCCTACCCTTGCGCTATCATACGACAGTGACTGAATGTAAGTAATATCTCAATGTAAACATTGCAAGTGCCGGGAGCTCGAATTAGTTTTACCTAATGAGCTATACCTTAAAGCTAATGGCAGTTGGCGATATCCTTACAAATAAGCTCTACCCAGGGAGGGAGCTTCATATAGTCATCCACATACAGACTGTTCCGCTGTATCACAGCTCATCAGTGCAGCTAGACCAGTCAGTGCCTCAAGCCAGGATTGAAACTCAACCGTCGAGCCGACAGTCGGCGATCCTACCCTTGTGCTATCATACGACACTGACTGAATGTAAGTAATAATATGTAAACATTGCAAGTGCCGGGAGCTCGAATTAGTTTTACCTAATGAGCTATATATATATATGTGGGTTCTACAGAAATTTTTTTTTTATATATAATATCCGAAAATGTTCCAAATTGCAAGCTCAATGAAGTTGCATAACAAGCTTCAGAGCATATATGCTCATGAAAGAAGGACAACAAAGACAACATCTTCACGTAACACACATTTTACCTAATGAAGCACAAAAACTTTTTGTTCCACTTTGATTTTATTTTAAAAAATTCATAAACTGATCTATTATCTTACTATCTAATTTACATAGGTGTGTGTATGAACACATTATGTGAATTAGCTGAAAAGAAAGAGTCAATCTTTCTCTAAATGCTCACAGAGCCATCAAAAAATATAAGAGAGTAGTTGAATTAACAAAGAAAGAGAAAATAGAGAAATACATAGATAGCTAAGAGAAAGATGGGCGACTTGTTCAGTTAATTACAAATTACAGCTAATTAGAACATTTTTTTTCAAACATAGCTCAATCCCATTACTTAAGTTATATTTTAGCATGTATTTTGTGTTATCAAAGTATATAGCAAAAAGCCTTAAGGAAACAAACGTTGATTGACTCAGATTTAATATAATGATATATTACACTTAATTATGGGTCAATTTTTTTCGTTAAACCGCAGTTTAGTGGCCTGAACAGAATGCGATAAAAAGATTGTATAGGTGATAAATATTGCTGTTTTTGTTAAATATTAGTAAATGAGGAACCATTTCGAGTTAAAATCTATTCAGTATTGCGCATGTAATCTTAAGAAAAAACACGCTTGAAATGTGTAAATATGCTGAAATAATCACGAGATGTATGCATTATTTCAGCATATTTACACATTTCAAGCGTGTTCTTAAGATTACATGTGTAATAAATAAATTTTAACTCAAAATGGTTCCTCATTTACTAATATTTAACAAAAACAACAACATAGAACAATATACATTGCCTATACACAATTTTTTATCGTATTATTGTTTGAGCCACTAAACTGCAGGTTAACCAAATTTTTTATCTCAGAGTTGCTTCTAGTTATTTTCAGATGGCCTACAAGGAGGTCTAAACGCCACTATCTATCCAGCCTTTTAAGTTCTAAACTGCAACTTTTCTAACTTCAAAACCTATCTTACGTGATTAAATTAACCAATCTGCTTCATGCATTGATACAATAATGCCCGAGTTAGTAACAATCGGCAGTCGGATCTGGGGTAATGCAGACTTGTTATTTATGAATAACAAGTGGGACCCGTGTCTCAATGTTACCCAGGATAATTAAGGACACCAAGAATCGCAACCTCCAAATGTAAATTGATCTGAAAAGAGTGGAAAGACTCTTTTCACCCAAAATGCTAAGTTTCTATCCATCATATAAAAAAAATTCAAGATAAATAAATCCTGCTGTTTACTAAACTGCACAAATGCCCAAAAAATATGCGCAAATAGAACTATGTGTAATAATAAAATGAAAACAGCAATTGAAGTAGAAAACAATAAGAACGAATAGCGAATTAATGAGATGTCCTTTTGCAAAGCAACATACAAATTAGTCGATATGCTCAGTATATTAGAAAGTTGAAATATAAATTTGACATTATAATCTCACTGTCAGTGCGATAAACGACGCAACTTTATAAATAGAGATTAGCTGTATCTACCTGCAGTTTTTAGTTTGATTTTTATTTCATCTATTGTCCCCTCTCCCCTAACCGTTTCTTTTAATTTCGTGAACAAATATGTTATTTAAAAAAAATCAATTTCACAATAAAATCAATTTGAGCTCTTGCGAAATGTTGAAATTTAAATCCCATAGTGTCATGATATTTTTGTTTAATGACGGAATAGACATCGTATGAAATAAGATATATTTTTATAAAACAGTTGTTATGGTTAGGGTTTAGGGTTAAAACAGCTGTTACATACACCTCCCACCTCTCTTCTTTAGATCAGATTTTTGTGAAGTTTAAATCAATTATTGTTTGGTCATTACATTGATTGAATAAAACTGGGGTATTTCTGACTGAAGTCAACGGAACAAAAAAAGGGGTAAAAAAAAAAAAAGGGGTAAAAAAAATGCAATAAATAAATGTTACCAAAGGCAAGATAAGTTACTCTTCTACCTATCTGGATAATTTTCTTTTGTTATTCTAAGGCGTTTTTTACTTCAATAAGAAAGTCAGGTGCAAAGACATCACGTTAGAATACAAAAAAAAAATGGCGACAGGTTACCACGTGAGACCTCGAGAAATCAAACAAAAATACAGCTAATTACTGTCACCAATCGGGCAAAAAATTTATGTTCAACCTAACAGTATATTTTATTAGCTGTATTTTTGTTTAATTTCCGATTTTATGGCGATTCTCAAAGCCTCACGTGGTGAACTGTTGCCATATTGTTTTGATTTTCATTCTTACATGATGTCTTCACACCTTACTTTTTTATTGAAGTAAAAAACGCTTTAAAATAAGTTAAACACAAAAAGTCTTTGGTAACATTTATTTGTTGTATATTTGTTTTTTGATCCCTTTTTTGTTCTGTTGACTTAAGTTAAAAATACCCTAACACTGTCTACATTTATAACATACTTAAAAAGTTAATTTAAAAAAATCAGAGAGTGGGGTCTGTTTTATTGCTGATTAACCGAGATGGGGGGAATGCTAACGGGTCCGCTCATAGATATTTTTCTACCAAACATAGGAGCTGGTTATCTCGACCTTCCAGCCAACACACTTTCAACCAAGGCCCCACCAGCTATTAACTGGGGAAGGAAAGAATGAAACTGCTATCAACTTCTTTACATAGATGCTTGACAAGCTGGATGCGTGCCACCGCAGACACCTCCGTTCCATCACAGGTCACTGCTGGCCGAAACTATACGAGCTGTGCAACGAAAAAACCCTCTCCACAAAGGTCGCTGAACAAAGATGGTCTATGTTAGGCATGTCCTACGAATGGACCCTGACACTCCCGCACAGTGAGCACTAGACTTTGCCGTTACTGGCTCGCAAGCCTACCAACCGCGATTAGGATGGCACTGCACAAATCTGCTGGGCACACTACGTGCTGATCTCAAGCAGGCGGGACTAGGATCACTACGTACAGCGAAACAACTTCATTGCCTACGACAACTTACGAATGACAAAGCCAGATGGCCTGGGACTAGCATGGAGGACTGATTGCAGCTACGGGATGTCATTTGACTACCGTAGCTGCAGAACACAGTATTAATAATAAATAATATAGATGTTATACAGGGTGGGCCAAAATAAGGGTCCTATCTTTAAATTTGAATAACTTGAATTTGAATAACTTCCACAAAATAAAAGTTAAACTCACCAAACTTTATGTGTGTGTAGACTGACCCTTCCGAGATTTTTTGAAATAAACAAAACAAATTTTAGCCGAAAAACACTTCTTAAAACTTACAAAAACTAAAGTATTGTTTTTTTACACTGTTTTGAGTTTTTTAAGCAAAAATAATGTTTTCTAAATGAGGGTACGTTCCTTAGGGCTAATACGGCTCATGCTTGCTTCGGAAGGGGTCCTTTACTTATTCTAAAAAAAAAAAAAAAAAAAAAAAAAAAAATCAATAAATAAAAAAGTTATGAATTTTTAAAATTAGGACCCTTATTTTTGCCCACCCTGTACATACAGCATTAACAAAGAGGTGGACTGTCGCTAGATTGTTTAATGATTCAAAGATTTTAGCAAAAAGAGAGACACAAGACTGATATGGGGATAATTTTGCAGGTCAGTTTTTTCACGTAAATTCTTGAACACTAGTACTACAAAGGCAATTTTCCAGTTATCAGGGAAGCAAGATTTGGCATTTAGTGTAGAGTTTGGCAAGAACAGAGCATTTCTTTAAGACTATAGCAGGAATAAGATCAAGCCTGCATCCATTGGAGGCGTGAAGGTTTTTTATGATATCCCGGACTTGAAAAGGAGTGATAATCAGATCATCTAGTGTGGCTTCAATCCGCAGTGTGAAGTTTGGGAGGGAGTGGTTTATGGAGTACAAGGCAAACCGCTGAGCAAGCAGTTCAACCTTATCAGTTGCCGTGCAGGGGACATCATGGTGGTTGGATAGCAGGGGAATTGTTTATTGCCTATTATTCACCACCACACGATTATAGATTTTCCAGAAATCGTGAGTTCCAAAATTCTTGCAACTTATGTGTTTTCTGGTCACCTCAGTAAACCTACTCTTGGCTCTGTCTGTTACACTCTTTTCTTAATGCTATCAATTTTTGTCTATTTGCATCCGATTTATGGCGGTTGAATTGGCGGAATGCTTGCTGCCTATGCGCAATAACAGCTGAACATGTCATCAGAGTGAATCATTGTGGAGAGTGAGGCTTGCTATAGAATTTTCGTGTGAGGAGATGTGTTTCAATGCCTGCTTTGGTCCATTCAGTTACCTCATTTGCGCACAGGGAGAGAAAAGGTTTTACTCCATGAGGCATCTCTGATATGACCTCTGATAAATTCCCAATCAGCCCGTTTGTAGTCGTTTTGAGCAACAGCTCTTCAGCTTGGGGGTCAAAGGTTAGGGTGATATCAAGTATTAATACAAGGTGATCAGCGTTCCCGAGTAGGCTATGAGCATCCGTCACAAAAGCCTCAGGCAGTGTAGTCAAGAACAAATCGAGAAGCGAGTCTTGCTGATCTTCACAACATGGGAGGCGGGTCAGTAAAGTGACAGTCTGTGAAAGAGAATGCACAATAGAGAAACTATGCATGCTGTTAACAGCTGCATCAGTGTAGCCAGAGAAACCAAGTCAATCCCTGATGGTTCGCATTAAAATCCACAAATACATGTGCTCGGGCGCCCGGTGCTTTTTTTTTTTTTTAACATTTTCTTTGCACATAAACTGCTTCAGACATTTCTGGTTTATTCTGTAAATTGCAATTAGAAACATTCGGACCAATATGGGTCCCTTCCTATAAAAGCACCCTAAAATGGTTGCATTGTATGTATTTTTTAAATTGTTGCTTTTTATTTTGTCTTATAAGATAAATTTGTAGATTGACACCCTCCGCTAAATCACCCCCTCCAAAAAATTAGATTCTAACTTGTTTAGGCGATTAAGTGTGAACGCTCTGAAAAAAATGGCAGAAAGAAAAAAAAATATTTAGAATTTAGAGTGGGGGATTAATTTAGCATATAAATTTGACGTAAAATGATCCCATTTCTGTGCTATTCTAGCATTTTAGGACAGATAACCCCCAAAGAATTTCTGAGTGGCAAAGCTATGGGAGATAAATTTGGGTTTTTAATTTTAATTTTTTTTGGGGGGGGGGTCTAATGTCACTTTTAAAAGATTTTTATTTCATGTGGACAATTTTACTTGTGTTTTACTTTTTGCCGTTATTTTTTAAATTTTCAATATGGTTTTACGAAATTCGAGGAATGGTCCAACTTCTAATAGCCAAAAGCAACCTTTTAAACATTTTTGGAGAATGGAGATTAAGGGATCGGTTCAAAAGTGTTCATGTCGAAACCAACATATTTAAAAAGTATAAATAAATATATAAAATGTCCGTATGAAAAGCAACAATTTACAAAAACAAATAAAACGTCCGAATCACTAAAAAAAAGTTTTGGTGCTTCTTGAGTTCAACCCCAATATGTAAATAAAAAAAAGAAAGAGAAAAAAAGAAAAAGAGAAAAAAGGGAACTCTTTTCGAGAAGAGCTACTCAAAGGGAAGATAAATCTACTAAACTAAGCCCCGACAATTTTTACATATTGGGGTTGAATAATAAGCACCAAAAATTATTTTGTTGCTTCTGCTGTTTTACAGTGACATGTTCAAAAAATAGCTGAAGATATGTATAAACTTTGTTATGTACTTACGTGGTAGGTTAATAGAAGACTGTACACAAAAAATACGCAAATTCATCCAGTATTTATTAAATTAAAAATAAAAAACAATTTGTATCGGTAGTCGCCATCTTGTATCTTTCAATCTTTTTTATATAAAAAAACGAGTTATCTCCCTTGCCAAACTGGTTACAAAATGTCTAACGATACGTAAAATCGTTTTTTTTTTTTTTAATTTAATAAACACTGGATGAATTTGCGTAATTTTTCTGTATAATCTTATTTTCAGTTAACACGTAAGTACATAACAAAAATTATACATTCCTTTAAATATTTTAATGTCACTGTGGAACGCAGAAGCACAGTTTTTTTTAGCAAAACTAGAAAACGATAATCTCAAAATATAAAAAAAAAACAATATAAACATATCGGTCAATTTGTCGTTTCTTAGCCAAAATGGCGGACAATGAATCGTCTGCATTTTTCGATCTCATAAATGAGTAAGTTTTGGAGTAATTTCAAATTTACCTTAAATTATTTTAAAGGAAATACAGTTGGGAAATTAGTCCAAAACAATTTATTTGGGTTTACTTACTCATTTGTGAAGTCGGGAAAAAATTTAAAAAATGCAGACGATTCTATTGTCCGCCATTTTGGCTAAGAAACGACAAATTAACCAATATATCAATAAAATAAGCAACGTAAATAAAATTAAGTGTTTTTGTTTTTGTTGCGAGAACTGGAGTTTAATTTTATGTGGTCGTTTCTCGGTTGTACTCTCATAACTCGTTGGCATATTTTACCGAAGAAACGTGAGCAGCCATGGGGTGGATCTATACGAGCACAGTAGTCATTCTTTTAATTTTTATTATTATAAAGAAGATCGAAAAAAAAAAGAGGGGGGGGTGAAAAGGCACCCAGAGAATTTCAGTACTTACTTAGTCAGTCCGAAGCACCAACGGAGAATCCAGAGCTAGTCCCGGAAATGGCCGATGCGGTTTACGATTTTAAAAAGACACCTTTTGGTACTTATCCAGATTAGAACTCAAGCTAAAATCGATTTGGCGTCAGTTGGGGTTAGTCTGGGTCCTAATCTGGATAAACACCCACCTTTTTTTTTCTTTCTTTTAATGATTTTTTTTTTTAACTTGGTTTATTTATTTATATTTTTTATTTTAGTTTAACCTGAACCCTTTTTTACGTTTCTTTTCGCGGCTTTCAAATTGTAAGCTGCTTCGGCCATTTCCGGAACTGGCTCTGGAGTCTCCGTCGATACTCGGGACTGACTAGGTAAGTACTGAAATTCTTTGGGTGCCTATCAGTTACAACTACCCCCAAAAAGGGGGGGATCTTAAAATTCATTAATAACAAACATGAAAGATAAGTATAGAAGTCATTCATTTTGGCATGAATTTCTTAAACATAATTACAACAACAAAACAAAGAAACAGCAGAGATCGCAGCAATTATTTGATTTTTTTTTAATATTAGCAAACAAAAATTCTCCAAAATATTGTTTTTTGGGGGTTTTTTAAAATAAAAATACAATTATTTCTCCAATTTTACACAACTAATCAATAAAGTTGTTTTCACGGATTCTTTTTTTTTTTTTTGCGAATAATGACGAGTTTTTTTTTTTTTAGGATAGAAACCAGAAGGAATTATGAAATAAACAAAACAGAATTAAACGATAATTAATAAATCAATTGACCGAAAAATAAACGAATAAAATAAATAAATATTATTATTTTTTTTTTTACTTACAAGACAAACATTCGCCACGGCTTTTTCAGGGCAGACTGTCACGTGACAACGTTCAAGTCTCGCCATTTCTCGCGACTTCGACCACGTGACGTGACTTCTCCTTCCCTCCTATTCCTTCACACGTAGTTGTTATTATTCACATGACAGTTCAGCATCACTTTTGATTTCAAAAAAACATTTTTTTTACAAATAAAAGTTTAAAAAATTATTTAATTTGTTTTTTTTAAATTCCTATAAAGAATGCAAGCATTCATATTTTATATATTTTATTAAACAGAAATTGAAATATATTAAAAATGGAAAGAAAAAAAATTACAAAAAAAGAGGAAAATGGCCAAAACGTCAATAATATTTCAGGAATGTAACAACAAATATTAAATAATAGTTAACTAATAAAATATTGAGATGGAGAATCAAGAGGCAAATAATAATTAATTAATAAAATGCCTCTTTTCGAAACCAACATGCAAGCATCAGAAAGTTTCAGCGGGTGTCCGACTGGCTTGGCAGGCCGAGAGCAGGCTCAAGGCGTTTCCACGAATAGTGGCGATACAGAAGCGCTCGTAGAATCAAGTCAATTCACGATGGTTCCTGGTGTGGTGCGTTATTAACAGACCAAGGCTGCCGAGGAAATCGCGTGTGGTGGAGCCTATCACTCCACTCGTCTCGACAGCGATCGGTTTAAACAAATCTGTCGAGAAGACCGGAATATTTTGATCGCTTGCGGCTCTTTGCTGCATGTCCAGGGTTTGTTGTCAATTCTATCACTGACGAAGGCACAATCGTTTACACAAGTCGCATTCCATATAAGTGACTTGCCGTTCGCAAAGGGAAACACTGTCAGACCATTAGGCCGTTTGTCATCCCCTCTGTCAAGGCCAACTGGTTCGAGGATCGACGGGAATCCTAATCCCCTTCAAAGTAGGCCCCTTGTGCTTGCACACACTTAGCCCACCGATCCATCCACTGCCGGAAACACCTCTGGAAGTCTTCTTTTGGAACGGTGTTCATCTCCGCCATCGCGTTAGATTCAGCAGGTGTTTAGAGAAGATGCGATGGGTGTAACAAAAATTAAGGAGTAGTTCAACTTCTTCAAAAATGGCCGCACATCAGCGGAGAATGACCAACGTTCTGGCAGGCCCCAAACTGCTCAGGGTGCAGCTGCTGTTGAGAGGGTGCAAAAAAAGAGATAATGCGGAACGCAATGGCGGAGATGAACACCATTCCAAAAGAAGACTTCCAGAGGTGTTTCCGGCAGTGGATGGATCGGTGGGCTAAGTGTGTACAAGCACAGAGAGCCTACTTTGAAGGGGATTAGGGTCCCAAACCCATCACGTATTTGAAATATTTTTTCTAGCCTACGGTCGGATACTTTTTAGACAGGCCTCATATATATTTTTAGAATTTCTTTTTAGAATGGCCATAATTCATTTTGAATTCAAACGTTCAGTGAAAATAAAAGTTTGTACCATTCGTTTTTTTTAACGGATTCAAGTTTTTATCCAACCGCGCCTAAAATGTTTTGGGAAGACAACCTTTTGTCCATTTTCAAATTGTTACCTTCAGGTCATTATTTGATTGGTTAATTTAAGTCACGTGACAGTTAAAAAAAAAAACAAAGACCAGACAACAAATTTGACGATAGAATATTTTGAAGAATTTTTCTTTAGGTGAAAAATTTGTGTTGAATCATCAATATCTTGTTTTTCCTCTTCGTGAATACAGTGTGTGTTAATGTTAAATTAGTTAACTCTTTTTCGCAAACTGAAGATTTATGATGAAATAACATTATCCTGGAGTTCCTCGACTCGTCTACCGCTGGACCAGGTAGAGAGCGCGAGATATACGTCTTGTTTGTTTGAGAGTCAGGTTGGAACTGAAGATTTACCTTGTGGTTCGTGCTCGTCATGTGGTTTGGTTCTTGCGCCCAAACGATTCAGTGCGTATGAATCTCATTACGGTGAAGAGGCGATGATTACATAATTGCCAAGCCGAATCACAATCTCACCGCCGACCACGTAGACCGATACAAAATAGTTCGCTCATGCAGCTGCTACAAACTTATGACGATATGTCATTATATAAAAGTTAGGTTATATTTGGAAAACTGTATCTGAATATTAACCAAATTTAATTGAAAATAATGGAGAAGAATCCTGAATATTTTCTATTTAGTCAAAACGACTAATTATTTAAAAGTGTTATTGAATTTAAATATTTGTTTATCTGAAAGATGAACAAATAATGAAAAAGTGAAGTAATCGTATATTTAATTTAAAGTTTGCGGCACAAACATTCACATTTTAATATTCAAAGGAAAAGAAGGAGTAATAATTATTTAAAATATCAATATTAGTATTAATTAAGTTAGGATATAAAACCAAATAACCAGATATTTGCTC
Organism: Sepiola atlantica; assembly: GCA_963556195.1. Lineage (NCBI taxonomy): Eukaryota > Metazoa > Mollusca > Cephalopoda > Sepiida > Sepiolidae > Sepiola > Sepiola atlantica. Next base: position 45,247,394 of record OY744529.1, read on the forward strand.
AACTATCCAAGTAACTTTGTTTAAAAAGAACTTTTTTCAATGAAAATGTGTTGTCTGACTTAAATAGTTTTTAAGAAAAAGAAATAACCTTTTTTGATGAAAATTTATCGCATGTTGATAAAAACATTTATGAGCTAACTTTGAAAAAAAGCAACAAAAAAACACAAGAAATTTCCACATCTAAAATATATATATATAAAAAACTTAAAGAAAAAGGCAAAATACCTTCAAATAATTATGTGTTAGATGCAGATATTTTTATTAAAATCAAAATAATTTTTTTTCATCTTGACCTTGTTTTGTAATATTTTTGCTGGGTACAACGAGCCTCATCAGAGCTTTAAACAAATAAAAAGGTATCAACCTTAGTTTTTTTTTGTAAGAGTCCTTCCTTGTCTTGTTGAAGTGGCGTCCGATGTTGTATGGACTTACAGTGTAATGTCTCTTTTAAATTTGAACTTAAATCGTGCATGGTCGCTAGTAGGTATGAATTTGGAAAAGTTCTTTTCAAACTTTAACAAAAAATACAAAAAAAACCTAGAAATTTCCTCATCTAAGATATATATATATATATATATATATATATATATATATATATATATATATATATATATATATATATGTTGTAAAGTTGTGAACTGTGAGTATTGTTATCATTTTTCTCTTTACATTACATATTTTCAGAAATTTATTTCTATTTTGGGCATGAGGCTGGGGAGGTAAACATATTGCCACTATAAGAATGTATGTCAAGGTTATCTGTCTGGTGGCGTGTTGTTTTCCCGCCTTTTCTTTCCTTTCAGCAGCATCATCGATGTAATGAAGTCTAGAGGTGACGTCATACCTGTGTAGCACCGGTGCTAATTGATGCCCTTTTTAATCAGTACCGGCTTGGATTTTGAAGAGAGAAGTTCACTTTTCTGTGGGCTCCGTATGTTAGTGAAAATGGACATAAAATATTTGGATGATTTCTACTCGTTCTTAAAGTAAGAACGTTTTATTGTGAAATTTCAGGGTATCTGAGCGACACTAATTTTAAAGGAATATATTTTCCCTTGGAAGAGATCATGACAAAAGGTTTTTTTTGTGTGTTGTGTAAAGACAAGCGTCTTTAAATTTAAAAAGAATATTCCTAAATACTGCCCTTTGGAGGTAGTACGTTTTCTGGAGAATTTCATTTGTGAAGTAATTTCAAGAACTTGGAGACACTTGGAATGAAAAGTGTTGAAAGAAAGACAAAAAGGGACATTTAAAACGGACATTTCAGTGAAAAGAAAAAGAAAACTATTCCAAACTATGCTGGAGGCGTTTCTTCAATCAACTGCTACGGTCCTGTATATTTTGAGTTTTATTTTTATTGTTTTAAGCCCTTTGAGACCCCTTTGTTAAATTGATAAGAAGACTTCTTTAGTCTTTATTATATGTTTTTATATGAACAAAAAAAAAGGGAATTAATTTGTTTTCAGTTTGAGACCCCTTTTTTTGTTAAAATCTCGATTATTCTAGCATATTTACACATTTCAAACGTGTTTTTCTTCAGATTACATGCATAATACTAAATAGATTAAAAACATCATAAAATTATTGTTATCACCTATACACAATTTTTCATCGCATTCTGTTTAGGCCGTCAATCTTAACTCTTACCCAATTTGGTTCAATTAATAATTTAATGACCAAACGATATTGTAATAATCAAATTAACTTTCAAACATCATAGCTATAAAAAAAGAAAAAGAAGAATAAAATTTAAAAGACGGCGGATAGATACAACTAGTTTTGGATAAAATTAATTTTTATTCTTAAACTGTATTTCTTGTCATGAAATAAATTTCTAATTTTCTTTTTAAAGTCTTGAAAATGTAACTAATTCAGTGTTTTAATCGCTGGTGGTCATTTTTCCTAAAAATAGATTCAACTAAAACTGTATTTACTATTTTTTCTTCTTTCAAATAAATCTTTGTATCACTTGTCATATTGTTTACAGAAGAAACTGAAACACATTATGATGGATTTATTTTTGTAATAGGATTTTAATTTACTACTTTTTTTATTAATATAATAATTGGAAAAATAATACAAGAACCCGAACCGTGTTTGTTCTTAGAACAAACACTTAGAAAATCGATTTTATTTGCTTTAAAACAACAGTAAATATGTGATACTATCGCTTGCCAGGGAGCGATGACTTGGTGTGTGCGCCGTAGAGATGTTTCTAGAAGGGCTGTTACGTCCTGGGCACGACACACCAGCTCTCCAGACTAAACGATAGAATCACCCTCTTTAACATAAGGGGTTATACCTGTTAGGGTATTTGGTTTGGATACACAGGAATTACGGTGGTGTCATTAGGCGTAATCACTTCTGGTTTCATTAATTCTCTCCTGAGAATTAATCATCTGCTGGGACCGCTGTGGAAATGAAAGCTTGTAATAAGGGAACAACACATTACTTTATATAGATAAATATATATTTATTCATTTCTGAAGAAACATAATTACTCAAAAGTCAGCTAAAGTTGGCGATCGATCGATGTGCACAAGTCGAATATCCAGAGTATTTTTAGATCTCTCTCACTGCAATAAAATCGAGTGATAGATAGGGGGGGGGGGGGGGAGAAGGAAAGAGACACAGAAAATACTGTTGTCGCTGTTCCCAGTTTTTAATATATCTAGGATGACAGTTGATTTGATCCTTTATACCATCTCACGCACCTGTCACTGGATTGCTTTGATATTGACCCTGTTTTTCTCAAACAAAGGTCTCTGGTGCACTGACATTTTGAAGTTCAGCAATGTTGGCACTGTGTGTCTTCCTTCAGAGAGCAATTCAAGCCAGGTAAAAGGGCTTTTAAATGTGGGGATCTCTAGTTCCCACAAAGGGTCACTATCCTTGCTACAAATATTTAAAAATATATTTTTAAAATATTATTGGCCCTTTTCTAAAATTCTATCCCTCTTAAGAAAAATCTGTTTTCAATCGATATCTATTCTATAGTTGGCTAATTTACCTATCTTGAAAAAGTTGCCTAAGTTTTCATTGCCCAATTTCCCGGGCACCACAAATTGTGGAAATTTCGGTATATTTTCCAGTAGGTCATGGGTTACTTCCCTTTGTTTGAAACCGTTTGAGTTTTTGCTCACGTTCCAGGGTGAAGGTCACAGGGGTTATTTGTGTAGGAGTTATGTTGAAGCCATTTTGTGTCACGTGATTTCTATTTTTAGAAATGATGCATTAGTTCTGTCTCGATTTGATATCGGTGCGAAATTTAATCAGAACAGAGTTGGACACCAGACTGACAACACCTGTAAAAACTGTTTCTCCGTCCATAGTTGGGAGGTTAAATTTTGTGAATAATTTCTACTTGAAGAAATTTAAGAGATAGAGTATTTCTTGGCAAGAATTGCCTTTTATGTATGAAATATTCTTCCTTCGGTCAACGAATATTTCCCTTTGAAGATGTTTCAGGTCAGAGACTTGGAATGAAGAATTATGGAGAATTTGAACGAGATAAAAATATCTCCGGGCACAAAATTGCCTATGTTGAAGAGCTTAGCTCCCGTGAACTGGAATGCTTTGCTGTTGAGAAGATTCTGAATTTGGGACAAACTGTGAAAAAAGCAAGTATTATGTTTATTTGAAATTTGGACTGTTCTAGTGACGTATTTCTTGCGTTGGATATATTATAAGAAAATTATTGAAGAAAAAGAAAGAAAAAAGGAACTTTGTGACAGACGTTTGATAAAATAAAAAAAAGGTTATTTTTACCATGAAAATTATGTTGGAATTCAGCACGGTTTGTCAATTTTATTACTTTTGATTGTAACTTTGGTGTAAAGAAAAAAAGAGACTATTTGATTGATTTTGTAAAAATACTGACTTTATAGTAAGTTCATGTTTTAAAAGGATTTATTCCTTTGCTTAGATTGTGTCAATTTTGTTGTATCTAACTTTAATGTTAAGAAATCCTGATGTTGTATTTTTTTTTTTTTTTTTTTTTTTTGTACGTTATCTAGGAATAATTTATTTATTCCAGCTTTGGAAAAAAAGCTACCTTTTTTTTGTAAATAAAACTTTGTTTTGACTTTTATGAACATCTTGTATTCTTCCATTCCTTCTCTCTTGTTATAATTTTTTTTTGTGATAATTGTCCTAGGTAACATGACTTTTGTTTAGAGCGGTTTTCGTTAACACCCACGAAAAATCCGACATTCTGCTTTTTTGTTATTAAAAACATTCTGCTTTTTTGTTCCATATTCGTTTGGGTGGACAAACTTCAGGCGATATGCTAGAATAATATCTATTTTTCTCCTATTAAAAGCATTCTGCTTTTTTTAATTAACTTTCTTCTATTAAAAGCATTCTATTTTTTGTTCCAGAATTCGCGTATTGGAAAAAATACTCGAAAATGTGCTACTAGTTTAGATTTAAATTAATTTTCTTCTATTGCTGTTTTTTGGTACCCAAGTCACTGAAGGGAACTTACTTCAAGTGATAATCTCCTTTCTGCTTTTGGCGCCTAATTGCGTGTATTTGACGTGATGCCCGGAATTCGGCGGCCTTGGTTTCCTTTGACTACAATTAAACATAGTCAAATACAAGATGTTCAGGTTTTAATACTGTTTTAAGCTGACTGTTTTTTTTCTTTTTCTTTTTATGTATTTTATGTGAAAATTGCATGTTTTGAAGTCTGAACGCCATTTTTGTTCGCCACGTGGAGTCATTTTTGTAAATCTCCCGCGTATTCTAAGTCGCCATTTTTGGAAACTGTTGAATGTTAGATATTGAATGATTTTTGTGTAATTATTTTTCCCTTGAAATTTTGCTTTGACTGACAAGTGGAATTGTTAGACTTACATTTGAACGAATTTGGTTAACTATGGTACAGTCTTTTCCCATTTTTTTGTAGGAATCTTACTTAGATAATTTTACGTTGTCATTTTCCCGCCATTAAGAAGACGTTTGGCGCCTCTTTTATTTTAGCCCACACCTGATCGCCATATTGTATTTTCGCCATAATGGCGTCTACCCCCACTGTTAATCTCCTTGTAGGAAGGCGAGATAGTGTAAAAATCCAAGTTGATACTATTATTGATGTTCTTGGGGGTGGCGAGGGGGAGAACCGGGAATTTTTTCTTCCCAGAAGGTTAGGGTTAAGGAACTCTTTGCGTCCATTGATTCACTCAATGAGCAGATCACAAGTGCCTATATTGAGAGTGAGTCTCGCGAAGAGATGTCGGAGAACTGTCGGAGCGAAACGTTATATCGTATCCATGTGGATCGACATTTCAGCGAATTGGAGAGCATGTGGAGGGATGAGGGCTCCCCACCCAATAGGGAAGGGGAGAAGTCTAAAGTGTCACTTTGTAGTGTGACACCCAAACTCATCTGTCCTATTTTCGACCCCATGAGTTTGGAACGCGACAAATTAGCGTATCTCAACTTCTCTAAGGAGTTCGAAAATTGCGTGTCAAATATACCTAGTGAGTCCACGAGGTTGATCATTCTGAAAAATCACCTATGGGGCTATGCCCACCGAATAGTGGGACATCTTTCCATTTCGGATGCCAACTTTGAGGCAGCGATAGAGATCCTAGATAGAGAATTTTTAGATAAAAGGTTTATTGTAAACTCTATTTTTAGGGATCTCCATAGTGCTAAACCTCTTGGGGATTCTGATACTAACTCGGTGAAGAGCTTTCTAACTAAGGTAAAAGCTCAAATATACGAGCTGAAAAACTCCTTTGGTATGGATTTTCTAGAGGAGGAGGCCCCCGGCAATCTGTTGCTAAGTAGCATTATTTTTGAAAAACTTCTTCTTTCTGTGAGACGGGAACTGATTCATACCGTCAATTGTAATTACCCATCTCTGGGAGATATCTTAGATAATTATTCTGAGGTGTTGCGCACGTTAGACATCGTCAAACCCAGGATGGTTAAACCTGTAAAGTCCGTCGCCAAACCGCGTTCGTCTGGTTCCTTTAGATTCAGGCCCGCTAGTGCTGTTAAGAAGCCCTCCACTTTGGAGAACTTTTTTGTAAAAACTAAACCCAGTCGACATAGGTGCTTCCTTTGCAGTAGTGACAGCCATATTGCGTACTATTGCAGGAAGTATCCCTCTCTAAGGGATCGGGTACAACGATGCCAATTAGCTAAGTTGTGCACCCATTGTACTAGTCCGTTCCATAACGCCGAGGCTTGCCCCGGTAAAAGTGGTCGTCTCCTCCCCTGTTGGAAATGTAAAAGTTGCGAGCATGCAGGTGCGTTATGCCCTGACTTTGACAAGTCTCGGCTGGATACTAACCCCTGTCTTCAGGTGGTAGAAGTGAATCTTCTGCCTATAATTAAAATTGACGTGGTCAATAATGGAGTTGTAAAATCTTTTAATTGTCTGTTGGATTCAGGAAGCCAGCGCTCCTATTTGTCTGATGGAGTTCTGGACCTATTGAATTGCCGTTCTGTGCCTGTAAAGAGAAGGGACTTCTTTATTAAAACTTTTCTCGGAATGGCCAGAAGGAGCCTAAATGAACTCGAGTTGCGGGTCAAAGTGCCGAACTCTGAGTGTGTTATACCCTTTTTGGTGGACGAAGGCTTGGACCTTCAGTTTCACGTCAGGGGTCTATCTACTGCTATTGAAAGTATTATTGCGGGTGGGGGGAAATTGGCTGCCGACTTTTCAAATGTTAAAAATGATTGTATTACTGTACATGGTTTGGTAGGTGTTGACCTGCTGATGTATTTGGGACCCATGAAGTTGTCTCCCTTCATGAATGGGTCTGTTTTTGAGTTTCCTCAAGGAATTGTGCCTTTTGGAGATATGTCCAATTTTGTGAGTCCTGTTATGAAGAAAACGGATACCTCTGTTGTTGGCGCGAATTACAGCCAAGTTGTGTCCGAACACTCACAGTGTCTGATGACACATGTTTATTTTGTGCTTGAGCCGAAGTCTGAATACTTCGACCCTTTCGATAGTTTTATTGATTCTTCTGTGGAAAGAGCCGTGGACAAACTCTTTAGTTTGGAAACGTTAGGAGTTACTGAGAACTCTGTAAGTGATTATGACAAGAATAAAATTGATTCCTTTCGCAATTCGATCTCGTACCGAGACAGTTGCTACTATGTTAGTTTGCCATGGGATGAGGGAAAGTTGCCTTCTGTTCCTTCCAACCATCAAGTGTCGTTGAACGTACTTGATAAGGTTGTCACTCATTTGACGAGGCAGGGTCTGTATGAGGACTACTGCCAGGTTTTCTTAGAGCAGGAAAGGGAGGACATTATTGAGAGAGTGGAAGTGAATCCCGAGGATTTCACTCATTATACTTGGATTTCTCACCGTCCGGTTATTAAGGCTAATGGTCAGAGTACCACAAAGATAAGGCCGGTATTCAACTGTTCGTTGCGAACAGGTGGACATCCCTCTCTAAATGATTGTGTCTATCTGGGAATTAACCTTTTCACGGATATGTTGGAATTACTGTTGAAATTTCGAATGGATCGTTATGTCCTGTTGGCAGACGTCAGTAAGGCTTTCTCATGATTCGGTTGGAAATCGAAAGAGATAAGAATCGGTTTTGCTTTTTTGTAAAATTGAATGATAAACTGGTATGTTATCGTTACAAAACATTGATTTTTGGGTTTGTGGCCAGCCCATTTATTCTCAACTTCGTCATTAGACATCATGTTGAAAAATACCCTCATAGTTTATGTAGGGATATGCTTATGGAAAATTTTTATGTGGATAATCTTATAAAAACTCACAATTCACAGAAAACTTTGTTGGACCTATACCTGAATGCAAGGAGTATCATGCAGGATGGTAATTTTTCATTAAGGTCCTGTAATTCCAATAATGATGTTTTGACCACTCGAATGAAAGCTGACAAAAGTTTCGTCACCCATGATTCTCCTCTGGAGAGGGTGTTGGGTTATGCGTATGATCCTGTGCAGGATAATTTGCATGTGGCGGCCGGTTCCTTAGATGTGCCAGCTGATACAAAAAGGGGCATCCTATCGCAGAACTCTTCCATATTCGACCCTTTGGGGCTTGTTTTACCTGTAACTATCAAGGGAAGGGTAATACTCAGTGAGATATGGAAAACTCAGGTGTCATGGGATCAGAAGATACCGGAGAGTTTGCAGCTCACTTGGAACAAGTTGTTTCCTGAGTTGATGAATCTGCATGGTGTGAGGGTCCCCAGATGTGCTGTTGATTCCTCTGCGCCTGCCACGTTAATGATCTTTTGTGATGCTTCATAACAAGCCTTTGGCTTTGCGGCTTACATTTTCCAGTATGGGGCTGCTAAATTAATATTTTCCAAGGCTAAAGTGGCTCCTTTGACAAAGAGAACTTTGCCGTCACTTGAGTTGTTGTCCGTCTTTTTGGCGATGAAATGTATCCCTAATCTTTTGAAGGTGTTTCAAAAGGATGTGGTCAAGAAAATAGTGGTTGCGGTGGACGCACAGGTCGTGTTGTCCTGGATTCTGTCCGAGACAGTTGTGACAAAGAATGTATTTGTCCGAAATAGGTTAAAAGATATTCGAGTGGGAGTGGATAAATTGTGTGAACAAGGTTTGGAAGTAATGTTCAAGTATGTGAACACTTCTGACAACCCTGCCGACCTGATCACCAGGGGTATTTCCTTGGAGAAGTTCAAATCTCTATTGCCCTTTTGGTTATCGGGGCCGCAGTGGCTGGTCGGTGAGAATTTTACCTGGCCAGTGTATGATTGAACTGTTTGAGTTCTGACAGTCAGAGGTTGGTGCTGACTAATGCCATCTCTGTGTCTCCTGTGATTCAGGAATTGTCACCGGTAGTGGATTTTAAGAGATTTTCTTCCTTGGGAAAACTCATGAGAGTTTTGTCCTACGCGTTTAAGTTTGTATTGAAATTGCGGAAATCCATGAAAGAACCAGGCCAAGTGGCCAAAATTTATTTGATTAAGTTGGAGAAGTCCTTGCTTCTTTCCAGGGAAAAGTCCTTTTTGTTGAACCCCTCCAACCGTGAGATTCCTCCGTTGGTGGCGAAGTTGGATCTTTACCTGGATGATAAAAGTTTGATAAGGTCTGGGGGAAGGATTGGTAAATCCAGCCTTTACCCTCCGGAAATTTTACATCCGATTTTGTTACCTCAAGGCAGTCATATAACTGATTTGATTATTATGGACTGTCATTTCAAGTGTAAACATTTGGGTATTGCAGCTACCCTCAGCAAACTCCGTTTGTCAGGTTTCTGGATACATAAATCCAGGCAGGCGGTGAAGTCGGTTATTTCTGCCTGTGCTCTGTGTAAAAGATACAATGCTGTATCTTTCAAATACCCCAAGGTTACCAATTTACCTAAACACAGAGTTAATTTTGTGAAGCCCTTCAACCATACAGGTATAGACTTTACGGGTCACTTGTGGGTTGAGGATGAAAGGGGACCGCAAAAAATGTATATCTTGCTTTTTACATGCTTCAATGTGAGGGCGGTCCATTTGGAGTTAGTGAGTGACATGTCTACTCACTCAGTGATACTATCATTGGTTAGATTTTTTAACATTTATGGGGTGCCTTCCCATATATACTCAGATAATGCTAGATCATTCGTTGCTGGATGCAGTTTGATTAAGCAAGTGCTTGTGTCTGACGAGTTCGAGGAGAAATTTAGTACATTTGACATCAAGCACCAGACGATACCTTTATATTCTGCTTGGTTCGGCAGTGTTTGGGAGCGTCTTGTGAAGACGGTAAAGGTTTGTCTTTACAAGTTAGTGAGACAACAGAAGTTGGGTTATTTCGAACTTCTTTCTGTGTTGTCTGATATACAGAATGCTATTAACTCACGTCCTCTGACTTATAGATGTTCTGGAGATGATGGTTTGGATATTATATCTCCAAACGCGTTTATTCGCCCGCATTGTAATAATTCAATTTTTATAAATTCTGAAGAATGTTTTCTTGAGAATTCTCCTCCTTCTAGGTGTGACCTTTTGGAGAAGTTAAAACAGAGGGATCTTCTCTTACAGAGGTTTAAAGTTTTATGATATGAGGAATACCTGCTCGGCTTGAGAGAGCTGAGTGGCAATCTATATCAGTCTGATTTTAGTGATGTCATCGCTGTAGGCAATGTGGTTCTTGTTAAGAACCCAGCCAAATCTCGCCCATATTGGTCCTTGGGGAGAGTGATAGGTTTGACTCCAGGTGATGATTCTCATATTAGATCTGCCCTGATTAAGAAGGCAGATGGTTCCTCTCAGGAACATTCTTTGAGACACCTTTTTCCGATGGAGTTGTCGGTTACTCATTCTCATCAGACCTCGGAGGTTCCCGAAGAGCCTTGTGGTTCCAAAGATCCTGATGTGGTCCAGTCAGATGTTGTTGATGGAGATCATGCCTCGACTTCCAATTCTGAACCCATTCGAACTCGCAAAAAGGTGAGATAATGACTACTTGTGGTATTGATGTGTACATGAGACATGTATATAACATTGTGCATCTTTTTTTTTTCTTCGTCGGGAGAGTGTGGAAATTTCGGTATATTTTCCAGTAGGTCATGGGTTACTTCCCTTTGTTTGAAACCGTTTGAGTTTTTGCTTACGTGCCAGGGTGAAGGGCACAGGGGTTATTTGCGTAGGAGTTATGTTGAAGCCATTTTGTGTCACGTGATTTCTATTTTTAGAAATGATGCATTAGTTCTGTCTCGATTTGATATCGGCGCGAAATTTAATCAGAACAGAGTTGGACGCCAGACTGACAACACCTGTAAAAACTGTTTCTCCATCCATAGTTGGGAGGTTAAATTTTGTGAATAATTTCTACTTGAAGAAATTTAAGAGATAGAGTATTTCTTGGCAAGAATTGCCTTTTATGTATGAAATATTCTTCCTTCGGTCAACGAATATTTCCCTTTGAAGATGTTTCAGGTCAGAGACTTGGAATGAAGAATTATGGAGAATTTGAACAAGATAAAAATATCTCCGGGCACAAAATTGCCTATGTTGAAGAGCTTAGCTCCCGTGAACTGGAATGCTTTGCTGTTGAGAAGATTCTGAATTTGGGACAAACTGTGAAAAAAGCAAGTATTATGTTTATTTGAAATTTGGACTGTTCTAGTGACATATTTCTTGCGTTGGATTTATTATAAGAAAATTATTGAAGAAAAAGAAAGAAAAAAGGAACTTTGTGACAGACGTTTGATAAAATAAAAAAAGGTTATTTTTACCATGAAAATTATGTTGGAATTCAGCACGGTTTGTCAATTTTATTACTTTTGATTGTAACTTTGGTGTAAAGAAAAAAAGAGACTATTTGATTGATTTTGTAAAAATACTGACTTTATAGTAAGTTCATGTTTTAAAAGGATTTATTCCTTTGCTTAGATTGTGTCAATTTTGTTGTATCTAACTTTAATGTTAAGAAATCCGGATGTTGTATTTTTTTTTAGTTTTATTTTTTTTGTACGTTATCTAGGAATAATTTATTTATTCCAGCTTTGGAAAAAAAGTAGTCCAAGCTACCTTTTTTTGTAAATAAAACTTTGTTTTAACTTTTATGAACATCTTGTATTCTTCCATTCCTTCTCTCTTGTTATAATTTTTTTTGTGATAATTGTCCTAGGTAACATGACTTTTGTTTAGAGCGATTTTCGTTAACACCCACGAAAAATCCGACAAAATTTATCAGGGTCAGCATTTGGCCTGGCAGAGATAGATGGACTTAATAAACAAGTTCGACTAGAAAGTATCCAATATCTTCTTTGATAGCAGTGCTCATTGTTTTCGTTTTTTTTTTCGTATTGCCACTCGGACTTAGTATTATTGTTAGGGTTAATGAAGAGCAAGTAGTTTATTTAATTCAAAAATTTATTATTCGTTGTATTACTATTTATAGCGACATGTGATTTGCTTATAAATTGTATTGCAAATCTGCCTGTAAACTCTCCTTATGTGCCAAAGATAATGAATTGTTGAATTTAAAAAAAAATGTCTTTCATTAACCCTAAGTCAGGGTGACAATACGGAAAAAAATCGAAACGGTGCGCCTGTGGAGGACACAATGGGACCGTTAAATGTCAATTTATAGTCTAAGGGTTCGTTAAAAGTCAATTTCGCCGCGCAAGTTTATGAAGGCGAGTTATCGTTCTTCTTTAGCTAGCCTCTTTTTCAAGTTGTTTATAAAGTTGGCAACTATATTTTTCCGGTTAGTTTTCATTTCGGAGTTTCACGTGTACGATACAACTTGCTAGTGTGTTTAATGTTTTTTTCCTTCCACTAAAACATGAGTTAAATTGGAAGTAATGCCGAAACCCATTTCAATATAAATAATTTAGGTGACTGAAATAGGAATTAATTAAGCTATCATGTCTAATTTTTATTTAATTTTAAGTTTAAAATTTCAAATCATTTATAATTAAAAAATTCGCATAGCAAAAAATAAAATAAAATAATTTGTCATGAATGATTTATCTCCCTTAGAATGCAATCGCTCTCCGGTGTAATAAAACACGAAAGAATGCAAATACACGGCGGCACATGGCCACCGGTAAACGACTATTATGGCCGGTCGAGGACGAGGAGGCCGTGGATTATCTTTTAATATCGATGCTTTGGGATTTGGACGAGGAGATGCTCTGCCGCAAGCCATTAATCAGCCACCACCTCTTTTTCCCGTAAGTTTCACTTGAAAAATATTTGATTATCAAAGTCTATTTAGGGTAATATCGCGGCCGCATAACATGTGCTATTGAACTTTAATTTAGTCTTCGGAATGTTATCGATTTGAACACTAATTTTTCAGACTATAATCTTTTTTGGTTAATTCCAATTTCAGTCACCTAAATTATTTAGACTGAAATAATATTAAAAACACCAAGTTATGGCATGTCTCATCGTACACGTGAAACGACTAAATGAAAACTGTCCTAAAATATAGTCGCCATCTTTATAAACAAGTCGAGAACGAGGTTAGCTAATAAAGAAGGACGATAACTTAAATTTTTTATTAGTTAAGGACCGGGTAACTTTTTTGTTATTAAAAAAAAATTCAACCACAAAATAATAAAATAAGTTTACCCTTAAATAAGAGATTCCCTGTCCTTAACTGGAAAATTATGAACTCGAGTTATGTGCCCTTAGTCATATTCTCACCGTGTATTTCCGGACTTTTAAAGTAGATTCTATAGTACGCTTTGTCGAAAAAATCTTTCGACTGGTTGAAGTGGAAGAATAGTAGAAGTGCTGTTGTCTTGCGAAACACTGCCGATTCGCGACTTCCCACCGAAATCGGGGAGTCAGTTAACAAGTAACTAAAGATGGGGAAGGGGGTAGCTGTAAGCTTGGTAACAAATCAAACGATTAACTGATAACTGGTTAACACAGAAGCAAGTCCAAAATGTTAATGCCCTCTCCGGTATAAGAGGAAGACTTTATAACCACTGAATGCCTTCCCTATTAGTATAAATAGATGGAAGGCATCGGGTTTTACCTTCCGGTCCTCTGATTTTCTTCACGTGAGTATCGTCACCTCTTTTTTTCACACACTCCCGAACAAGAGGAAGGAAAAAAAAAAGAGGTGAGGTAGGCTATAGTTTGAAGTCGTACTCAGGACCTTTAATTTATGCTGGAAGTAAGCTGGGTCTACCCCGCCGGCGTTTGCGGGGAACGCACTCAGGACAGTACCATTTCTGTCTCTGCGGTGGAGCCCTTTCCACACCCGCGCATCTAAAATGGAACCATTCGTTGCACCGATCACAGGCAATCATGTTCTCCTCTCCTTGAGGGGAATTGCATTTTGGGCATAACCACAGTGTGGCCTCCTCTCCTATGGAGCTGCTCGGAATGTTGGGAGGGGACGATGAGTCTGCGGTTTGTCCAGCCTCTTCCGGTGAAAGGGAAAGCTCCAATGGAAATAGATTCTTGAGAGAATGCACCACTACTGCACCATCACTCTGCCTGATACGTGCCGATCTGACGACACCCCTGTCAGATTCCAAAAGTTCTAAGACGGACCCCAATAGCCTAAATGGTCTTGGTTTAAGGGGGCTCTTGATGAGGACAACATCATTTACCCTTATTCGGTTAGTGAAGGACTCCTGTGATCGGCCTTGAGGCCTCTCTCTAAGACAGAGGAGATATTCCTCATACCACAAATGCCGGAAATTTTCCAACCATTCATTCCGCAGCATCATTGTCTCAACTAATTTTCTGCGACCAGGGGGAGCTGTATTTGTCAGGTCACTTGCTCCTAGCTTCAACATCAATCCAGGGTTTTTCTTGGGTCCCAGGAACATACTAGGGGTCACAGCTTCTAGTCCTCGGTCTGCAAATTCCCAGTAGGTTAGAGGACGATTATTGACTGCCCTCTGGATGTCCGAAACGATAGTTATTAGCGAGAAGTAATCCACTCGTCCCCTGCCTATGGTTTTGTGCAGGCATGTTTTGACAGTTTGTATGCATCTCTCCCACACACCTCCATACCAGGGAGAATACAGAGGAATAGTGCGCAGCTGGATATTGGAGGTGGCAAATTTCTGCTGGTATTGTGAAACAGGGAGAGTCGGGAAAACAGTTTGCCGCTGCCTACAAATGTCTTAGCATTATCAGAATAAAGTGCTTGAGGAACACCATACAGGTTAGTGAACCTAACCAAGGCCTGCACGAAAGATAACATTCCCATGTCAGGAACCACCTCCACATGTATAGCTCTGATGGACATGCAAGTAAAGAGTAAAAGGTACACTTTTTCTTCCGTAGATCCGCTCTTGATCCAAAAATGTCCAGTAAAATCAACTCCAGTGTTTTGGAAAGGCTCCGTGAACTCGACCCGAGGCACTGGAAGACTAGCCGAATTAGTGGGGAGAACAGCTCTTGAGTTGTACCTCTTACATAAATGGCAAGATGCCAAAGCCTTAGTGACCGCCTGTCTCCCTTGAGGAATCCAAAACCCACAACGCCTGAGCTCAGCTAGAGTAGACCCCACTCCTAAATGGGCGCTCCGGTAATGACAATCCATAATAATGAGTCTAGTGACGAGGTTGTCCTTGCCCAATAAGATGGGGTTTTTAACCTCGAAACTGAGGTGCGGTGATCTGTCTATTCGGCCTCGAGAACGGATGAGGCCATTCTGGTCCAGAAACAAGTCAAGAGAATGGATCAGTGGGGGGACCGATTTTCCAGAGGGATCCTGCAAGTAATGCAATTCCACCACGCAGGATTGGGCCTGCAAGTTTTTTAACAGATATATTTTGGCCTTTCCTCCCGCATCTTCATTGCGCCCCCTAAGCCTATTGATGAACGTGAACACCAATGTAACCACTCTGAGAAGGCGGGAAAATTGAGAGAAACGTCCAAAGTTGATGCAGGGAGTACATTCTGTCTCGAGGGTCACGGAAACACCTACACAAGCAGATGCCATTTGTTGGAAATGTTTGCTGAGACATGGCATATCCTGTACCGGCCAGGCAGAACTTCCTCCCCCCAACCAAGAGGGACCATGACACCAAAACTTAAAAACTGACTTGAATTTCCTCAAGGACATTCCTCTGGTAATGAGATCAGCTGGGTTTTGCGAGGTATGTATATAACGAAACACCGGTTCGAGTCCATGGAGAGTAGCAAATTGACTCCTCATATGAAGAACATCCTTGAGCCGATTTTGAGCAAAAACATTCTTACTTGCCATAGATTGTGACAGAATCCATGACAAGACCACTTGTGCATCCGTTGCCACATACAACTTGGTGAGGATCAAATCCCTGCAGCCCAGTAACACTGAGGGCAAGCATTTTAGAGCCAAGTATATGGCCATTAGCTCCAATGTCGGGAGCGACTTCGTCTTAGAGGGGGCCACTTTGGCTTTGGCAAAAATCAATCGGGGACAACCCTGCTGTAAGACGTATGCTGCAAACCCATACGCATCTGCAGAGGCATCACAAAAAACGAATAACTCTCCTTCTTGACCTCCCTGGAAGGCGCAACGGTCAAATGGTAAGTCACTCAGGTCAGACAGGTCCTGAGCAAGAGTCCTCCATAGCATCTGATATTCACCTGGGATTTGTTCATCCTAATCCTCTTTTCCATAATTTGGCCATTAATACTCGGCTCCGCAGGGTCACAGGGAGGCAAAGAGACAAAGGATCAAAGATTTTAGCGGCTTCAGCCAGTATTCTTCGCTTAGTCGAAGCATCCGACTGGCATTTCACCGGGTTGACACTCATTTCTTCTGTAAGTGGAGCATAGCGATAACCTAATACTCTCTCCCAACTGCCTCCATGGGTGCTGAGAGTGCCGTCCTGACTCATTTTTTCTCTGAGGGTGACACAATTGGAGTTGCAGGCCTGCAACTCAAAACCTCCCTCCTGCAGGCGAGCTTTGGAGGTAGAATACAATTCGGTAATGATTCCTGGTTCTGTTCCTGTCATTACCAGGTTGTCCACGTAAAATCGCTCCTCCATCATAGATCGACAACGGTCCTGAGGAAATCGTGCTGCATGGAACTTCAATATGCAACCCAGGATGAAGGGACTTGACACAAACCCAAAAATGATCGTTGTGTATCTGTAACATCGAAGTCGATCCCCATCCCGGAGGAAGAAGCAAAACTTGTTCTTATCAGACTCCAGTTTCAGACGAATCATCAAAAATGCCTTTCTAATATCTGCTAACAACACATATTTGTTAGACCGAAATGCAAGTAAGAGATTCAGCATATCGCAGTTCAGATTAATCCCGGGATAGGCTGCCTCGTTTAAAGAAACAGAGTTTCCAACCTTTAAACTGCAATTAAAGACAGGTCGAATCTTCGTAGTACAAGTTGGGTCTGTCTTCATGACGGGTCGGTGAGGGATCCATATGTAATCTTTGAATTGGTGAGGAAGTACCTCGATCTCCTCAATGGTGCCATCTAGCTCCTGTTGACGAAATACCTCCCGGTACTCTTCATACACACCCTCTTTCGTTAGTTTCTTAACTACCCGGTCCAAAATGCGGAGAGAGACAGCGTGATTGGAACGAACACGAGATAATTTCTCCATATGCCAAGGCAGTTCCACATAATATTTGTTGTCCTTTAGTATAATGGCCTCCTGAAAATATTTTATCTTCTCCTGGTCAATTTCAGCAAGAGATTCCTGATTGGGGAGCCCCAGCGATTCCATGCTGAACATGAGCTCCAATCCCCTCTGCACCTGGCTGTCCGGGAAGAAATCTCCTAAAGGATCTGTATAAGTTGATTCAGACTCCAACGCAAAACACAAAAGAGATGACTCAACATTCTCCGTAGAATCCAATACCCTGCGGAAAGAGAGGCCTACATTTTCCTGAAGAGATGGGTTTTGCTCGGGGAGGAAAGCATCTTCTCTTCCAAAAGGAATGAGTCCAGATGGCACTGAAAAGGCTTGGCCCCGAACGCAGGGCACAATTTGAAGGGGTCTCAAATATTGGATGACATCCAGTCCAAGAATACCTTCAATTTTAATTCTGTTGGTGCCCCTCGCGAAATCTCCGGCTAGTGTATATCCCATTCCCCTGAAATTATCCAACAGGTCATCCAGGTGTTCCAAATGTGACGAAAGATCCAAGTTCTCGTGAATTAGAATGGGTAGTATCAGTAGTTGTTCTATTCCCAGACTGGTCTTCAGAGCAACCTCTCGATAGCACTTCCTATGTTGTCCCTGGAATGTGGTGAGCGAAAGCTCATACTCGCGACCCCCAGAATCAGGGATGTACAGAGGCTGTAGAGCTTCTTTCGAAACAAAAGTACGCCCACTTCCGGTGTCCAGCAGGCAGTTAACTTGTACAGTCTTGTTTCCCCAAGAGAAGGAAACGCGCATGACAGGAGGAATACTTCCTATGGTTTCAGTCGAGGTAAGGAAAGAGGTATCTTTACGAAGGGTAGAACCTCCTGGTTTCCGTGAGGGGGGACCTTGAGAGCTGTAGAACCTCGGGAAGGTAGGACGGGTGGATCTGCCCTCCTTGACACACAGTCGTTTGATAGCTTCTCCAGTGTCACGAAGTAAAGAGGACAAAGTAGGGATTCTACGTCCGGTTAGCAGGATAATTTCACTCTTTATTTCCTTGGGGAACTTGATGAACAGAATCTGGGCCATTAAGCGAGCACCTGCTGAATGATCATCGGTAAAGTCACAACCAAAGGAATCTGCCAGTTCAGTGAGGAGGGCAGCGGTTTTTGCTAGGAATTCCCCTAAATCCATAGAAGGGTCATCACGTCCAACTTTATAATCCAGGATATCTTGAAATATTTGCTGTATGATTTCCTCTTCATCCAAATACTCCGACTTAAGGATGTCTACCGCTGTTTTGTAGTTCAAGTCGCATACACTCAGGTGTTTGATGAGCAGAAGAGGTCGGCCAGTTACCGAACACTTAAGAAAGTTAAGTCTTTCGGCATCGTTCGCCATTCCTGCGACGCAATTCTCAAATCGAGAGAGAAAGCTACGAAAGCTCATAATGTCCTCTCCCATCTCTCGACCACTAAAGGTAGGCGCGTTTACATGTACCTGAGGAGGGTTCACTACAAAGGAAGAACGAGTCCTGCGAGGAAAGGAGTCAGATGGTGGAGAGTGTGGAGGTAGGCCAAATGCGTTATCAGAATTGGAGGGGGGATGAGTTATACGGAGTTGGTGGAGAGAATCCAAAAACCCTGCGTATTCAGAAGACCAACTCTCCATCTCGTCACGAGAGGAGGGGTCGTGAAGTCTTATGTGGCTAATGTGAGAGTCAATCTCCACCAGATAGTTAATAATCTGTTCCTCGAACACGGAAAATGTAAGTGAAGAAGTCCTTCCAGCATGCAAACTTGCAAGTTTCGTCTGAACCATATCCTTAATGACCGAAATTTTGTTGCGTACTGTATCAATAGTTTCCGCCATTTCGCCTAAGGGGGTGATAAGTAGCTGTAACGGTAATTCTAAAAAAAAACTATGAATGGGCAGTAATCAGACAACCAAAAAAGGTCCAGCCGACTTCACACTGTTGCAGAAGTGTTTCGCAATGTGTCGAAAAAATCTTTCGACTGGTTGAAGTGGAAGAATAGTAGAAGTGCTGTTGTCTTGCGAAACACTGCCGATTCGCGACTTCCCACCGAAATCGGGGAGTCAGTTAACAAATAACTAAAGATGGGGAAGGGGGTAGCTGTAAGCTTGGTAACAAATCAAACGATTAACTGATAACTGGTTAACACAGAAGCAAGTCCAAAATGTTAATGCCCTCTCCGGTATAAGAGGAAGACTTTATAACCACTGAATGCCTTCCCTATTAGTATAAATAGATGGAAGGCATCGGGTTTTACCTTCCGGTCCTCTGATTTTCTTCACGTGAGTATCGTCACCTCTTTTTTTCACTACCGCCGAACTATTTTTCATTTCGATGTTTCATGTGTACACTGCTATTTGTTTAGCTTACTGTTATTAGTGGTATATTAAAAAAAAAAAACATTTTTTTTTTTAACTAAAACATGGTTTAAGTATAAATAATTTATTTGGGAGTCATGCCGAATCCTATTTCACTCTTAATAATTTAGGTGACTGAAATAGGAATTAATCAGTTTAACAAAATGGCCCCTCCTGCTAAGTTGATATTTTCCCCTGAAGCCTTTTTTTTACCAGTCACCATCGTCTAACATTTTTATTTGCTGGATTTTGCAACAAAAATCTTCTGATTGTTATAATAATAATAAACACTTATTACGACTTTTTATGAATGAAATCTGACGCATACGCAGAGCCTCCCAAAATATGGATATTATACTACTTTTTTACCAAAAAGACTTACTGTTTATTCAATTTTAAAAGAGGCAGGCCAGTTTTCTATCTAAGTTTAACATAAAATAGCCCATCTAACCTGATCGAAATTCCGGCGCTTTTTCATAAGGCGTCGCCGATGAAAGGGAAATAACTCCGTTTGACTAAGATCCAAAGAGTTACAGTAGATCCACAGAGTTAGAGAATAAAGTTATCGTCTGCTTTCAATTAAACAGAAATTAATGAGATTTCAGTAATAAGCTTTGGAAATGTCAGTTATACTGAAAATAAATAAATGGGGAATCTTTAACAATAGCCCTACAACTCGCGAGTCGGGTTGAAAAAAAGTTGTAGAACGTAGTCAAAAAAATGAATATGCAACAAATAAATGCGATGTACGTAGAGACTGGAGATTTTCCTAGTTATCTATTCCATTTGTTTGTATGTTTATGTAGGATAAATGGCTTTTTATTAGACATGAAAAAAAAAAAATTTTCGCCAACAAAATGTTTACTTAATAAAGATGGCGTCAATAGTTGTCACGTAGTGTTTTTTTACCGGGAGTCATAATCAAAGCGGCGTTTTTTTTTTGTTTTTTTGCTTTACTGAAATATGAAAAATTGGGGTTCGGTTTAGATTTAGGGTTAGGTTAGGGTATGGAATTTTTTACAGAAACAGGAGGAAAAAAAACATTACGGTGTGACGAATGAAAATAAGGTATATTTTTACTATCCATTCCCAGCGCAGTTTACCACTTAAAAAAGTTCAAATCCTACTTTTTTTGTGCAAATACATTTAAACAGCCTAAAAAAACATCCGCAAAGAAGGAATTAAAAAAAGAAAATTAAATATTTAAGATTTTAGCGTGGGGGATCACTTTTCTTTTATAAATTTAACGTAAAATGAGCACCCATTTCCTGGCCACTTAACATTAAACAAGACATGTAACCGACTTGAGTTTCTAATTCGAGACTGGAGATTTTCCTAGTTAGCTATTCCATTTGTTTTTATTTTTACGTAGGATAAATGGTTTTTCATTAGACATGAAAAAAAAAAAATTCTGGGCACGGATTTTTACAGCAAAAAAATGGCGTCGACAGTCGTTTCGAGTTCTCGTTGTCAAGTGTGTGTGTGTTTTTTTTTTACCGGGACTCATAATCAAAGCGACGTTTGTTTTTTTTTAACGATCAGGGATAGGGTTAGGGCTGGGGTTAGGGTTAGGGCTGGAGTTAGGGTGGGTTTTTTTATTAAATAAACACGTAGAAATTTAGCCAATTTGGGGTGGGGGGTATTTATTTATTTAATAAAAACACGTAGAAATTTAGCCAATTTGGGATGGGGGGTATTTATTTATTTAATAAAAACACGTAGAAATTTAGCCAATTTGGGGTGGGGGTATTTATTTATTTAATAAAAACACGTAGAAATTTAGCCAATTTGGGGTGGGGGGTATTTATTTATTTAATAAAAACACGTAGAAATTTAGCCAATTTAGTTTTCTGTTTTTTTTTTTTAGGGGGGGGAACTCAAGTCAAAGTTTGCCCACCCCCCTCCAAAACAAACACGAAAATCGCTAAATTTTGACGTGTTTTTATTAAAAACTCAAGTCGGTTACATGTTTCGTTTGACGCTAAGTGGCCAGAAAATGGGTGCTCATTTTACGTTACATTTATAAAGGAAAGTGAACCCCCACTTTAAAATCTTAAATATTTAAAAAAAAAATTTAATTCCTTCTTTGCGGATATTTTTTAGGCTGTTTAAATGTATTTGCACAAAAAAGTAGAATTTGAACTTTTTTAAGGGGTAAACTGCGCTGGAAATGGATAGTAAAAATTTACCAAAAATAATATGTAAATAAAAGCACACTGACATGTAAATCAAAAGAAAATTATTTTATTCCTTTTGCTTAAAATGTAGTTTTGTTTTGTTCTTCTGCTTGGCTGAAAAATGCAAAAATTGTGCTTTGACTATGAGTCTTAGTAAAAAAACAATCGAAACGAGAAGGAGAAGTGGCCATTAATATTTTTTTTTCACTTCACGTATGCTAAAACTATAAATTTATAAAAAATAGCACTTTTAACGGATTATAATCATTAATAACTGTCACAGTTAACTTGGAAATTCAGTTTTATCGGCTACAGTAACTTTTATTTGTTGTATATTTGTTTTTTCAGCGTTTTCGTTGTAGGGCTATTCGTAAACATACCCAATAAATGAATAAACATTGTTTCAAAGACTACTGCTAAATAAAAGTATATTTACGTCATCCAATCAAAACCCTTGTTGCCATAGTGACTGACAAGACAAACAACCGTTTACAGGTTGACCCATTACTTATGTCATTACTCTGCTGCTGCTACTACTTATACCTCGTTCTTTTTCTACTCTCTGCCCCCCCCCCCCCCCCCCCCCGTGTATACTTATCATTCATCCTTCCTCCCACCAAACAGTCACGGTTCTCACACGATATAGATAAATTATTATCCATTCCTAAACAAGGGAGATAAGTCAATAATAAAATTAATCTCAAGTGAAGCAACTGTTGAAAATATGATTTTTCCTTTTAATGTCTGATTGAAAAATATCTTTATTTTATTTAAAGCCCCTTGAACTGAAAGCCGTGCCTTTGCTGCAAGGAGAGGAATATGAATATATGCTGGCTCTGAAGCAAGAGTTTCGTGGCACCATCCACGAATCTCCTTTTTATCTGAAGGTCACAGAAAAGAAGAAAGACATTCACCGTTACTCGGACAAATATCAATCATCGTTGGATAACAACAACTCGTGGGAACCAGGTGAGTTTCCAGTCTCCTTTTCAAAATCTCTGTCCATAATAATAAATGAGCGCAGTGGAGTTAAAATCTGACTCCAGTCGTAGTAGAAATGGATAGTTTTACTGAAAAACTGCGGTTTTCCAGTTTCATTTGTATACTAGAAACTGCACCAAATTAAAAAAAAAAAAAAAAAATATAGCCTACATTACAATCCCTTACAGCTAGCAGCTGTGTTCCAAAATTCATAATGATCGGTTTATTAATTTACATTTAACAGAAACACTAGAAACTCAGTCATATTGGACTTTAATGATGTCGTTTTGCTTTTTTATTGATTTAAAAAATTTATTTATTTATTTATTTATTATTATTTTTAAAAAAAAAATTTTTTTTTTTTCTATTTTTTTTCTATTTTTTATTGATTTAAAAAAAAATTTTATTTCTATTTTTTTAAATTTATTTATTTTTCATTTTTTTTCTATTTTTTCATTTTTTCTTTTTTAATTTAGTTTTATTTTTCTAATTTTTTTTTTTTTAATAATCTAATTCAATTAATATACCTAATATTTCTTTAGCCCACATTACAAGTCCTTATGCCTAGCAGCTGTGTTCCAAAATTCATAATGATCGGTTAATTAGTTTAGATGTCAATTCTGTACATACAGAAAGCGAAAAAAATTAGATTTCTTTAGATAATATTGCTATCATATCTATATGACATAATTTATTTTTCATTACAGACTGGGACAGTTTACCAAATGAATTGAAATGGAATCGAAAGAAATTAAAGAAAGTGAGGTTCACTCCTCGGCCGAATCTTCCGAGCAAAGCTGAAGCCGCTGAAGTACTGAAGACATTAGAGGCAAGTATTCTCATAATGTAGTAGCCCCACAGCAGTTCCAAATATGAATGTCTGTCATGTCTTTTAAATTGTTATGCGTTACATTGCTTCTTATTGTTATGTGTCATCTAGCCGTTATATTTGCTGAGAGGGTTCGTTTATAACTCAGCACGATGCCATGTATAAAAAAGACTGGAGATCTGCATTTACTTGGTTTCTTTCGGCAGTTGATCATCCCGTCATGTTCTCCAGCAGGTTAGAATACAATGAAGACTTGGACACAAAGGAATTTACGTTGCTTAACTTTTATTGCTTACTCACACACTCATTCCTCAGAGTAAAGCGGGCTCCCTTAACAGAGGCCCTGCTGAGGGAGCAAAACACAGGGCGTCCTCGCTTCTTGAAATCAAGATTACCCTCCATATACACTGGCTCATATGAGGATTGGTGCACTTTCTCCTAGTGATGTTATCTCAAATAACAGCACTTAGCTGGATACACCACCAGACTAGATGAATTCTTGTCCTGAAATCAGGTAGGACCAAGAGACCAAAAGAAAGATATAATCATCAGGGTTTTTTTTTTTTTTCACTCCTGGTGGAAGAACCCTTCTCTGGTTTCTTTCCACCTTGTTTTATCCCTGGCTAGGAGTGGCCAAATAGGACCTAGTTGACTATGGAGGTCATCCTTCCACCGGGTTTTTGGCCTTCCTCTAGGTCTTTTCCATTGCCTCAAGATCCATTCTGTCGCTCTATATGTCTAACTGTTGTCTGTCTGTACATCTCGAAAGGTGACCGGCCCATCTATATTTTGTCATTTACTTCATTTTGCTGTCTGATCTAGAGGTTTCTTTTTTTGTCACGTAAACTGATGCCGAGCATAATGTGTTCAATTTTGTGCTGTGCCACTCTTAGCTTTTCTATCGCTGCATTATTAAGTGCCCATGTTTCGCTACCATATGTCATAAAAGGCATGATGTATTCATTGAACACTTTCTGCTTAATGTTCATCGTTGACTTTCTACTCTTCATGATGTTGTCTACTTTGGAAAAGGCTGTCCATCCAAGCGCAATTCGCCGTTTGATTTCAGGCATGATATCAGTGTCACTTCTCACCACCATCTTCCCTAGGTATATGTAGTTGTAAACTTCCTCAACATTTTCCCCTTTCACTTATGACTGGGGCTTTTGTGGCATATTTGTTGAACATGACCTTGAAGATATACTAGAACATGTTTAACTGATCAATTGGAGAGAGGAAAATTAATGTGCTGAACTTCTTTACTAACTCAACGTTTGACAGGTAAAGGAGAACTTTAATGGAATATTCGAATATCTATGTATCTCGTATGGAGATCAAGTGTTAGCCCCAGGAAGGGACCCCTTGATTTCTGAGAACTTTGACTGGAGTAAAATGAAACAAAAGAGAGAAGGGTTTTGTTAAGTCTGTACCGTTCACTAAGTGTCAAGACTGAAGCAAGTGCCGATCTGTTAAAGTCTCTTCTTTTTATAATCAAAACAACAACAACAATTACAACAAAGGCGCCCTCTTGGCCAATCAAAAACTTCACCCAATGGCTGTAACTTGATACATTACATTCCTCCATTCTTAGATGGATCAATAAACATAGTCTCTTAACTTAAATGGAGCTCTCCTTACATGCTCAGATCTCCGAGGAATAGGCGATGCTTTCTGTCCGAAGTCTATAGGTTCCACCTCAGCTTCATCCTGTTTTAATAATTCAGGAACTCTTTCTTCCTCGATAGACTCCCTTGTACTGGTTGTCACCATGTCCTCTGCGGCATCATTCATATCAGTCACATCCTCCTCTGGGACCAGGATTGTCCTTTTAATGATCTGGTCTGAATGTCTCCGTGTAACTCCTCTCTCGGTCTCTACCTCAAAATTGACATTACCCAACTGCCTCGTAATGATGCCCTCCAACCACTGTTGACCAGGGCCAAAATTCCTCACAAGGACTGGATCATTCACCCCATGATTTTGGCACGGTGTCATGATCTTAGTACCCTTCTCCATTTTGTAGTTGTACACCCTGCTCTTAAACTTGTTTGGCTGTAACAGATGAAAGACTGTTCTTAATTGTCGCTTGAACAGCAATTCAGTTGAAGGAACCCCAGTTACTGTGTGTGGAGCTGTCCTGTAGTTAAAAAGGAATATGTTGACTTTTGTTTCAAGAGATGTTTTTTGTTGTTGTTTCCTCGAATGTACGCACACTGCGTTCAGCCTGGCCGTTGGATGAGGGATGGTAAGGAGCCGTGAATATGTTTTTCACCCCATTTGCCTCTAAAAACCTCCTGAATTCATCATTGGAGAAACAAGGGCTGTTGTCACTCACAACCAGCAGAGGCAAACCATGAATCACAAAGATTCCCCTCAACTTCTCAATGGTAGCTGCCACAGTGGATGTCTTCATTATGCAAACCTCCATCCATTTGGAGTAGGCATCAACCACTATTAAGAACATGTGTCCAAAAACTGGACCAGCATAGTCTGTGTGAATCCTTTCCCGGGGCTGACTTGGATATTCCCAACAATGAATCGGAGTTAGTCATAGTTTAATAACAATATTAATAATAAAATCTTAGGGGTCGGGCCAAATTTTTTTTTGGGGGGGGGGGGGTTGTTTCTGATTTAGCACACAACTTTCACACTCCTTGGCGGTCCACTCAATATCTCCATCCAGTTTTGGCCACCATACATAGCTTCTAGCTAATGCTTTCATCCTCACAATGCCTACATGAGTCTGGTGTAATTGCTGCAGAACTTTTCCTCTCAACTTAGGAGGAATAATAATTCTGCTTCCCCACAGTAACACACATCTTCACAGGTCAGTTCCTCCCGTTTATTAAAATAGGGCTTTAACTGTTCACTCCAACTGACCCCATTCCAGCCATTCATGGTGAATTTGTATACCCGACTCAAGATGCCCGCTGTTCAAACCACCCAATGGCGAGCAGGGCATAGCGGACCTTGATGACGAGACGAGAACCTGGCTTGCCAAGACCGAGCTGCAGCTTTGAGGGAGCTGGCACAAGAAAGAAGAAGAAGATCGGATCTTTCCTAGTCTCTGATCTCACAGCTTCAACTTTCACTGGAGCTTCCACAAGGTCCATCATAAATATTTCATTAATGGATTTAGATATATCTTTTTCCTGAGCCTCCAGTGGAAGACGACTCAAACAGTCCGCATTACTATTGAGGGCTCCAGTTCGATATTCTAGTTTGTAATTATAGGCAGCCAAGAATAGAGCCCAACGCTGAACCCGGGCAGCTGCCATAGCAGGCATTGGCTTGTTCTCTGCAAATAGACCCAACAACGGTTTGTGATCGGTGAACATCATGAAGGGGTTTCCAAACAGATATTGATGTAACCTCTTCACTGCAAAAACCAGGGCTAGCCCTTCCTTTTAAATGTATACATAATTCTGTTCAGCATCTGAGAGCGTTCGGGAGATGTAACATACTGGCTTTTCCTTGCCATCTTCCATCCTATGAGCCAACACAGCTCCCAAGCCATAAGAAGAATCATCCACTTGTACAAGTGTGGGCTTGGACGGGTCAAAATGAGTCAGAAGGGGTGCTGTACACAGCATTTTCTTTGTCTCTTCAAAAGCTTTTTGTTGGCAGGCTTCCCACTTCCAAACTGTGCCTTTCCTCATTAGACTGTGCAGTGGCTCAAGTCGTGTGGACAAATTTGGTAAATGGCTGCGATAATAATTTACTGCCCCAAGATAGGCTTTCAACTCTGTAACATTTCTGGGTGTAGGGGCTCTTGCCATCACAGCCACTTTCTCTGGTAGAGGAGCTGTACCATCCTTGAACCCTAGATAGGTTATTTCATCAAGAAGGAATTCGCACTTGCTTCTTTTCAATTTGAGCCCAGCTATGCTCAGCGTATGTAATACTTCTCCCTTGTTAAACAAAACAGCCTTTCCCAGTCCAGCTTTAACTTCTTCATCCAATCTCTACCCAGTGTGTTGGTACCTCTCCTTTCACAACTAGTAGTGGTAAACAGTTCACTTGTCCTTCATGTAATACCTTCATGTAATACCTCTACAACTTTTGTCCCCTGAGGTTTTACTATCTCATCAGTATACTTCGTCAGTTTTGCCGTGCTTTTTTAAAATCCTGAATCCTACCCAGCTCTTTAAATTTTTTTAGACTAATGACTGAACAAGATGCTCCTGTATCTAACTCCATGACAACTTTGTTTTTGTTTAACAACAGCTCCACCTTTACCGGTGGTGTTTGCAAGTTAGAAATATTGTATAAATTCAATTCTTCTTGCCGAACCTCCCTCTCATCCAGATTTAACCTTTCCATAGTGAATCCTTTTTCAACTGTCTGGTCTTCATCCACCACATTCATTGCATCGTTCTTTTTAGTTATTTTTAAGAATTTACCTTGTTGCTGCCTGCACTTTCTGCGGGTGTGTCTTGTCTTATCACATCTGTAACATTTACTATTTTTAAATGTACATTTATCTGCCGTGTGTATGGTACTACCACATCTGTAACACTCGCGTTTCAAGGGTAATTTGTGTATTGGGTTTTCATAATCGGGAAATATTTCCTGCATTGATATAGAATATTTCCAGGCCGATTCGATTGACACTGCTATTTCAATAGCTTGGTTCAACGTTAGATCCCTTTCGGTCAGTAGGCGTTCCTGGATTTTCACATCTTTAATTCCAGAGACTAAGCGGTCCCGTATGTATTCACCAACCCTCTCTTCAAAATTGCAGTGTTCGGACATTTTCCTTAATGCGGCCACATAGTCACTTATAGACTCTTCCTCCCTTTTGTCACTCGTGTTGAACAAGAATCTTTCATGAATCACATTAGATGCTGGTTTAATATGTCTCTGCATCAGTCCAACTAGTTCATCAAACGTTTTCGTTTCCGGACGATTATCTGCTAAACCTCTTAACACAGCATAGTGTTTTGCACCAATAACTGATAATAAAATCGCCTTTATTTTTCCTGTCACTCTCAATATCATTGGCTATAAAAAAAAAACTCCACACATTCAATGTAGTTAATCCAGGACTCCTCAACATCGTTCCATTCCCATAAAGTGCCCATCAACGCCATTTTTTTTTTTTTTTTTTTTTTTTTTTTTTTTTTTTTTTTCTAATTTAAAATTTTTTTTTTTTATGCTTCTAGGAACTCCGAACACATCCAATGAGTGTGTTTACTTTTTTTTTTTCCTTAAAAACTTCCAGCACATGTTGGTGTTAATCTTCCAAATCCCTTCCTCGCATATTCTTCTACTACCTCGTTGCCAATTGTTAAGTCTGCACCATTCACTAAGTGTCAAGACTGAAGCAAGTCCATACCTGTTAAAGTCTCTTCTTTATATAATCAAAACAACAACAACAACAACAATTACAACAAAAGCGCCCTCTGGGCCAATCAAAAACTTCACCCAATGGGACCCCTTCATTTCTAAGAACTTCAACTGAAGTAAAATAAAACAAAAAGATTATCACATTAAGGATTTTGAAACAAAGTGGCCTTTTGCATGTTGTAAATATTCAAATAAGTTTTCTAACTTTTGCTATTAAAATATTTGTACTCCTTTTTTTTTCTTTCTTAGACTCTTGAGAAGAAAGATAATCAGACAGAAGAAAATGAAGAAGAAGAAGAAAAGGAAGCTGAAGAAGAGGAGGAAGTTTTTGAAGAAGAGGATGAAGAAGTGAGTGATGAGAATTATTTCAAATTCTGTTTTTTTTTTTATGAAGTGCAGCTTGATTAAAAGTCATTGTATTTAACATTTTCTATAAATGACTGCTTGGCTTCCTTCTCTCTCATATAACAATGGATACCCTCTAAAAGGATGTCTAAATGATCCGTAGCTTGTAGTGAAGTAAGGGTGCGCAATCTTCAACCCCATTTCTTCTGACCTAGTTAGTTCAGTGGCAAGGAGGTGATAATGTCATATGGGTTACTGCCCTTGGTTTAAGGAATGGCCACCAGGGCTAGAATCTATAAGAGTCTTGTAGCCATGTTGGATGGGTTCTGAAGTTAAGTAACAATTTGACCAGAAGGACTGTTAAAGGAATTGGATTACCAGTGGATGGTATTAGGATATTTAACAGGAGAAACCAAGATGATTTGAAGCGACAATAAGATAAATGGAGAATAACTGGTGTTATTTCAGAGTTTTCCTTCAGGACTATTTCATGTCCTACAAAGGATTGAGAGCCTAGTCTACTCTACTATTTTACCCAGAAATTGAAGGAGGGGATACAAATTGATTGGTACATTGTCCAAGAGCATTAGAGAAAGCGTCTCTACTGCCACTTCCATTTACAGCACTATTTCGTTGATGTCGTCTTGCGTTATTGCCTCTGCTAGTGATGTTACTTCAAGTAACAGCACTTAGCTGGATACTCCACCAGACTAGATGAATTTTTGTCCTGGAATCCGGTAAGACCATGAGATCACAAAAAAGATATACTATAACATACTTAACTGATCATTTGGGAATGTTAACTTCTTTACTAACTCAACGTTTGAGAGGTAGAGGTGAATCTTGATTGAACACCAGCATATCTATGTATCTCATATAGAAATCAAGTGTTAGCCCCAGAAAGGGGCCCCTTGATTTTAGAGAACTTACTTATTGAAGTAAAATGAATATATATATATATATATATATATATATATATATATGAATAAAAAAATCATCCAACGTAATGGAAAATGAAATAGGAAAACCAAAAACTATATTATTTATGTATTCATTAACGTTTCGTCGTTTATTGAAGACTTACTCAGGATGAAGAAACGATGCAGAAAAATCATACAGATATTATTGTCCAAATTTCGGCATGGCTGTGAATGAGAACAAGCGTCGCTTGAAATGTACAGACTGCTGCTGATAACGAACTAACCAAAATCGTGGTTTTCATTTTTTGCTTGTTCTCATCCACAGCATTGGACAATTTCTGGCAAATTAAAATTAATATCTGTATGATTATTCTGCATTGTTTCTTCATCCTGAGGAAGTCTTCAATAAAAGACAAAACGTTTATGAATGCATAAATAATATAGTTTTTGGTTTTCCTTTTTCATTTTCCATATATATGTGTATATATATATATATATATATATGTGTGTGTGTGCAGAGTTGAATGATTTCGATGGAAATCCGAGTAAGAGCCTAATGTACTTTTTAACAGAGCAGAAATAAATTTTAAAGGAAAAAAAACTAAACACACGTTAAGGCTGTGCGCATTATAAATTATTTCGACCTAGATCGGTCTCATCAAATGCGTAACCAGACACATTTAGGAACTGTAGTTCCTAAATGTGGCTGGTTCCCGCATGTCAAGAGTAGAGCGTGGTGTCATTAGCAAATATACTCATCTCAGACTCAATTCCATCAGGGACGTCGTTTATGAAAATCGGGAACAATAGAGGTCCAAGGATCGATCCCTGGGGTACACCTGCATTTATGTCATGTTGCTTAGATGAACGGCCATTGAAGACAACCTCAATCTTTTTTTTGGATAGGAAGGATCTGATTATGTTAAGTATTCGTCCTAAAATACCATACAAATTAATTTTCATGAGAAGACCTTCATGCCAGACCTTATCGAAGGCTTTAGATAAATCAAGGGCTACCACCCTAGCTTCACTTGCCTTATCCAGTGTATGGTATATTTGTTCGGAGATGACCACTAGGATATCTCCAGTGTATGGTATATCAATTCAGAGATGACTCTGATATCATTCCTAACTCTACTGAATTGTGTTGCTTTTCGTCAACCAGAAATGTTTTTTTATACAGTAGATTTAAAGTAATTGTTTCGTGTTTATTTGGCCGTTTCTGATGGAAGTGAAAGGACGTAACAACCTCGATGATAGACGTCTTCTGTTGTTAAATATGCTTCATGATTTTGTTTCATTTTCAGACATTAATTAAAAACACTTATCCGATATTACTAAGATGTCTTTATTTCAATCCTTTTAGACAAAAAAGAATTTAAAGCATAAAAAAAATGTTAACCGAAATAACTGCTTTGGAACTCTGCAACCCAAAATTGTTGAGATGCCATAAAACAATCAACCAACATGTTGGGGACTTTTTGGTTGTATTAAAAATACATTTGTCATCCTTGCATATTCTTTTAATTTGCTTTTAACGTTATTGGCTGTCAACAACTTCGTGCCAAGTTTTTCTGTCTGAATGTATGTTTTCTTTTACGTTATGCTGCATGAGTTTAATTTCCGTATTTTCTACGGACTCCATGTTTATTTTTGTTACGTGCCATTGTTTCAACGTTGTATACTGTTCTCGTACTTTCATCACTGATATCATTAACCCCCCCCCCCCCCCACCACACACACACGCATATTGCCGTAACATAATTTACCAATTCTCTTTCAATCTGCAGGATAATGACTACAACTTGAATTACTTTGACAACGGAGAGGATTATGGTGATGACGACGATGACGACAACGATGAAGGACCCGTTTACTGAAGATGATGTTACTCTGCAGTTACAACAGTTGCAGTGTGGTGACCTGTCAGCAATTTGGGTCTTTTGACAGTCACATGTGCTTCGTGGAAGCCTTCATTTTTACACTGCAACACCAGATTGAATGAATCTGAATTTATAAACAATTCTTTTCTTTGGAAAATCAAATGCCTCAGATGTTGAGATGGTCTTTTCTGTTTTGCTTCTTTTTTAAAAATATTTTTTTCTCTTTTCTTTTTCGCTTTTCCTTTTCACTTTTCTTTTTTTCTTTTCTTTTTTTCTCTTTTTTTCTTTTCTTTTTTTCTCTTTTTTTCTTTTCTTTTTTTGTCTTTTTTCTTTTTCTTTTTTCTCTTTCTCTTTCTCTTTTCTTTTTTCTTTTTTTTCTTTTCATTTTATTTCTCTTTTCTTTTTGTTTCTCTTTTTTTTTTGTTTTCTCTTTTCTATTTTTTTTCTCTTTTCTATTTTTTTTCTCTTTTCTATTTTTTTTCTCTTTTCTATTTTTTTATCTTTTCTTTTTTTTCTTTTTATTTTCTTTTTTTTTTTTTTTTTTTTTTTCACAAGTACAAGAGATCCATTTTGAATTTGGGGAATAATTGTAGATTCAGAACCCAAAATGATGCTAGCAGCTGAAACAAATGGCTTCAATATGAACTTTTTGTTCATTCATCTCGATATGAAGCTCCATTCATAGATCGGTTGTTTATGTTTAAGTTTGGTCTGTCACACTTAAGTTTAAAATAGCATTTTCTTTGGTCTGTCACACTTAAGTTTAAAATAGCATTTTCATCGCTAAATACACAGATTGAATGGACGCATCTTAAGAATGGATCCATTGTCTTTTTTATATCCGACATCACTCAAACCCTGTCTTTCCAAACGTAGACAAAACGACATATTTTCAAATTGACTTTGTCCCAGAAATTTTTTTTTTACCATTCTTATAAAATAAAATATTTATATTTATTTCTTATAGAAAATAATTCTTGTAGCTTTTCAAACTGCAAAAATGAAAAGTGCAAAAACATCCTCATTTTTCATCCCACCTTCATAATGACAGGTGCAAAACCTGTTCTTTTCAGCTGCTAACTTAATTGGAATGCAGAATCGACAATTGGTCTGAATATTCTTATGCCAATTCCAAACTTGTGAATTGATTTGCTGTTTTTTTTTTTTTTAAAAAGCATGCTACTTATTTCAATTCTATATCTTGCCTTTGAATCTGTGAATTTCTTTCCTGTTTTCGACATCCCTAATATCAGGTTGCCGAATTTTAAAGGAAATGAAAACTCAAAAAGATGTCATTAAAAAATGTCATTAAAAAATGTCATTTAAAATATGCCAAATATTTAATGAACCATTTTGTTGCACGACCATTCCCGATTTTTCCTTCAACTTTAAAATTCCATTTTCCCCAAATTGCGATGGTTTCATGGCAAAGAATTCATCAGTTTTTTTTTTTTTTATGTCATTCAAAGAATTTAAGTTTTTACCATTGAGATTTTTCTGCAGATATCTGAATAAATGGTAATCTGAAGGAGCTATATTTGGTGAATAAAGAGGATGGAGTAATACATCCCATCGAAGCTGCAACAATTTTTTTGTCTGGTTGCCCAAGAAATGTTTGGTCTGGCATTATCCTGATGGAATACAACACTATTCCTGTTGGCCAATCATTGGTATTTTATTTTATTGCTGCTTTTAATTCATCCAGTTGTGAGCAGTATTTTGCAGAACTCCTTTCCAATCCCATCAGACACAAAGCATAACTTTCTTAGGATTTTGAGGTTGGCTAATCTCGCCTTAGCCCATGATCGTTTTCTCACAAGATTACGGCAAATGATCCATTTCTCATCGCTTGTCACAATTTCCTTTAAAAGGGTGCATTTTCATTCCGTTTATAAAGCAAATCACAGAAAGAAATGCGATTCAAAAAGGTTCTTTTCATTCAAATCATGCGGTACCCAAACATCGTATCGATTGGTGTCCTCAAGTTTTACTAAATGGTCATGAATGCTGGATTTTGATTCGTTAAGCCTTTCTGCTCGTTCTCGTGTTATGGAATGTGGGTTATTCTCAATTATGCCTTGATTTGGTCGTCATCTCTATAGGGTGGTCTGCCAAAGCGTTCTTCATCGTTAAGGCTAAAATCTTCAGCTCTAAACTTCGCAAAAAACTTCCGTGAAGTTCTCAGCTGAAGTATCTTCATCGTACACTGCACATATCTTGTTGCTTGCTTTTATGGAAATAGAAAAGTATCAATTGCCTAAAACGGGTTTTACAATCTTAACTTTTCAAATTGACACAATAATGATTTTTAGCTTCCTTTCTCAAGAAATAGCTTGAAGTATTCTCTAACCGGAAATGTAAGTATAATCTATCAAAAATCGGCACAAACTTTTCTGACAACCCGATATATGGTTCCCAATCATGCTCCTCACCAATATATGGTTCCCAATCATGCTCCTCACCAATCTGACACAATTTTGAATTGTCTCTGGCTCAACACTAAACTCTCAAACACCCTTGGGCAAGTTCTTCATCTCTACCTCACCCTACCACCTGAAAATCCATTTTACCAAGCCTTTTCTACCTACCCTATTTCCTAACCCTATCAACTACTCTTCCTCTTGCCCTCCAACCATCCAAAACTGCATCCAGTGGTGAGCCCCCGATTTTACAGCTTTGGGGAGTAACCCCTTAGTTACTGTTACTCCCAGGTCCACTCTTAAATAATTAAATTCTGCCCAATTTCCACCATCATTATCAATCATCACGGTGTTGTCTCACTGTCGACGTGACACTCATTAACCTTTATCCTCGAATGGCATTCGGGCCTTGATAAGTGGTGACTTCTTAGTAAAAAAAAAAAAAAAAAAACATTTTAAATCTCTTGACTTTAGAAACTAACAATTCTCATTTTTGAAATAATTTTGTGAACCAAATTCCTTGTTGAATAGATTGTTCGATCAGAATATTTGGTAAATTGATAGCAAAGATTGGTGCCAAATTAATTTCAGCATAATTAATCATGATAATGATGTTAAGGACTTTGTTTTCCTTTGCACAAATTGAATTCTGTCGATCATCATCATCATTCGTTAACCTAATTCGCAGAAAATGTTCACGCATGCGAGTTCTCAGCTTTTTAGTGGAATTCTGCTTTTTTGTAATTAAAAATAAGTAAATCCGCATTTTTCTTCGTTTTTTTTTTTTTTACATCCTTATTTTTCCCATTCAGCTCTGTTTTATTTCTCGTTTTTTCTCTCTTCCTCCGTCACATTTTGCCTTGCCTCTCTTTCCCCTCTCTGAAAATGTTAATTTTGCCATACTTCAAACGTTGGGTGGGTGGAGTAGAAGACTTTGGTTTCATCATATAAAACATATCAGTCCATACTTTCAGTATGAAAAAAATGGTAAATCACCCCCCCCCTTCACCATGCTAAAAAAAAAATCAGGTTCTACGTTTTTTTTTGTTGTTTTTTTTTTTAGGCGACTATATTGGGGAAAATGGAGACATTTTTATTACGCAAGAAAAATAAATTGAAAACTGTCTTCACATCTCTATAAGAGACTATGTCCATTGGTCTGTAACGTTTAAGTTGGTTTTCAGGAGAATTGTTTCATTAAAAACATTCATTTGAATTTCATTTAAATTATAAAACAAAAAAAAAAAAGTTTATTTCATCTGTCTTTATGGATTTTTTAAAATGCTTCCCAGATTTCTCGATGTTAGTTCCTTTACTCGAGTCTTGATTCTTGTTCGTAAAAAATATGTATTTCTATTAAGTCAATTGTAGTAATCTCCCCTTTTTTACTCAGCAATTATTCCCCTTGGGAGGTAACTAAATAGAAACAATCGGAGATATTACTCAACTTTTATTATGGTATATTGGCAGGCTTCACGTGGTCCCTTTTGTGAGTTAAGGTCAAATTAGAATCGGAGAAATATCTGAAGGAAGCACATCCACACAGACAGTAATTGTCTGTATCTCTGAGATGAGGTGTTTTCATTATGACAACCTACTGAGCAAATCAAGCATAGAGCTGAATACGATTTGGAGACTTCTAATAGAGAAAGAAAACCTTGAATAAAAAACATAGGTTTAACAGTACCAAAAATTGATTCATAATTATCCTAGTGACACATGGCTGCTAAGTTCAATCCTGGACAAAGGCAGTGAAAGTAACATTCAGCGACAGCAGCAATACGGCGATAAGCAGCAGAACTGAAAGCAACGGAGAATTAATGAGTGTGTC
Source organism: Sepiola atlantica (assembly GCA_963556195.1). NCBI lineage: Eukaryota > Metazoa > Mollusca > Cephalopoda > Sepiida > Sepiolidae > Sepiola > Sepiola atlantica. The sequence goes on from OY744529.1 coordinate 45,283,516, forward strand.
CCAGAGCCCCAAAAATGATGGAATCCAAGCGTGACAATAAAGGAATTGGGTTCCCGAGTTCGATGCAGGGCATCTGATGAAAGCAGGAGGGCAGAACGGCTGAAACGAAAGATGAGGAAGTCAGTCTGAACACTGAAATCCATAATCCACACAGACGTTTGTGTTATCCTGGTTCATTCAGAGAATAGACTAAATCAACTTGGTATATTTACATCAACAGTGCTCAATACATTTAAGTTAAGCTTCGTAATAGTATGAAGATACATATATATATATATACATATATATATATGTATATAGCAAGCTAGACAGAAACGTTTGTTTTTCACGCCAATGAGTTCATCAGTTAGCTGTGTAGCTTCCTTGCTATACGTATATTTTCTTACTACTATATATATAGTTAAAGTATATTTTACCTAACTACGACATCGTTTTGAGCTTTCTCCCAGTGTAGGGAAATAACAATCTCAGACGGTCACGGGGCGCGAACTCAGTTCACACAGACACCTTGAATCTGTAAGCGGTCGGCTAATCTCCTAATTATGAGATACAAATAGATGATGGCAGTGGGAAATTCAGATGCCAGTAGAGAGTGTGGGGGAATGGTGGCAGTTGGTGTTATACCCGCCACCACCTCATTTAGTATGTGTGCTTGTTTTTTCTTCAGACAATCATCCTGAGGATGTCTTATAATAAAGACGAAACATTGATGAATACATAAATAATATTTTTTGGTTTTCCTTTTTCAATTACTATAATTATCTTTGGCCCTTCATTCTTCAATGCCTGTAAGACAGGAGAAAACTGATTCACATTGACAAACATCCGTCTTCTAGAGCCGTTACCACAGATCGATTAGGATTAGCAGTACTTCTGCAGTTTACGGACCGTGCTGAAATAATAATGTTATCATTTAGAAACCCATTCTTAACATGGGGAAGGGGGCATTGTTAACTATTCTGTACTTTTACCTAAGAATTTAATAAACAAAAGATACTGTGAAAATTTAAATTAATTTGAAAATCTTATCTAAAAAATAGCACAGTCTGTAAACTGCAGAAGTACCAGATTAACCAACAAATGAAGTGCCATCGTTTCTTAGGGAAATCCTAGCAATTCATCTTGTTTGCCTCTTTCTCTTCTGTATTCACAGAATTTGTCAAAGTAAAACAAAAATATGGATTTCTGATGATTTTAAAAGTGAGAAATCTCTTTTTATTTAGCTTTTAACTTGTTGAAATAAATATTTAAAATAAAAATGCACACAAACTTTAAAAACTCCGTATGACTACAACGTCAAAATAATAACTGACTTTCCAACATTTGAAAATATAAACGTGTGTGACAAAAAGATGGAGATCAGTTCAGCATTGTATCGATCACGAACGAGATCCACTCCTAAAATCACACACACACAAAGAAAAATCAACGTTCAATTCAATTAATTTGGCAAAAAATAAAACAAGCATACTTCATTTGCCATAAAGGGTGGTAGAAATTTACACAGCACCTGTCCAAATTAATCTTCAATTGCTGCGTTGTTGGCGCATTTATTACCTCTCTTGAGAGGACTATTACAGGGATCCTGATTAAGAAAATGATCCTTCTCTAGTTAATCTGAAATCGCATTCTGCACCCTCTCAACAACAGATGCACTCCGAGCAGTTTGGGGCCTGCCAGAACGCTGGTCACTTTCCGCTGGTGTGCGGCCATTTTTGAATCGGTTAGACCACCCCTTAATTTGTGTTACACATCGCATCTTCTCCAAACACTTGGTGAATGTAATGCGACGGCGGAGCTGAACACCATTCCAAAAGAAGACTTCTAGAGGTGTTCCCGGCAGTGGATGGATTGGTGGGCATAGTGTGTGTGCAAGCACAAGGGGCCTACTTTGAAGGGGATTAGGGTCCCAACCCCGTCACGTATTTGAAATAATTTTTTCTAGCCTAAGGTAGGATACTTTTTGGACAGGTTTCGTATATATATATATATATATATTTATATATCACATAAATATTTTTAAATAAAAAATGAAATTATAATATATTCCTGAATAGTTTTTTAATCACATGACTGTTCAAAGAAATAACGTCATAATAATTTGAAATAAAATTCGAAATGTTAGTGACATCAAAGAGATAACTTGAAAAGATATTAGCAACTTCAACAGAAAAACAAATTCGTTTTGTTTAAAAGGCCAACTTAGGAGTTTTTTTTAATGAAAATTATAAGATTTTAGGAGATCGATTGGCCATTACTCATCACTTAGTAACCCCAGCCGTTCAGTCTTTAATTAACTTCGGTTGATTAAGGACTTCGGTATGGGGTAATACCAGTCGAGGATTCGTTCTCGACAATCAGTCCGACATGAATAACTCGTTTTCAATGGAGAGTATATAACATAGTACCCATTACATGATAATGCATATTATTTATTTGGAACTGCTCAACATATCTGTTATAGTGCCGTACCTATGACGAACATTTGGACTCGTCCATTCTCAATAAATACTGGAAGCATTACGCTACTCAGTGTTGTTCAACCCCAGCCCATTCAGTCTCTCATTAACCTCGGTTGATTGAGGACTTCGGGATGGAGTAATACCAGTCGAGAATTCATTCTCAACAATCAATCCGACAGGAACTGGGCCATTTCGGTGGTCTTTTATCTGTCAAGCTGAGGTATATGGTCCTGGGTTGTCCTAGGAGGTGCACTCTCCCAGGCCTTGCCTACCCTCTTTGGGGAGAGGTAAGTTTATTGCTTACTGCCTGAGGCGCCCTGACTGAAGAATGCCGACGAGGCTGCTCAGGCTATTTTTGCTAGGCCAGAGTGCTCCTCCTTTAGGGGTGCTAGCTTGAATCTCCCCCCACCTTCCGACCTTGTGTCACATATTTCTGCAGTGGGAAGGAATGACATAGCTACTTATCACTTGGATGGCATAGGCCCATGAGTGCTCATCTAGTGTTCAGTAATGACCACACACACCCACATTAAGGTCGACCTTGTGTCAAATTCAGCACTCGTGGGAAGACAAGTAAATAGCATCAGGTGCTTATTAGGAATATTTTTTTATTAAAAAATATTTTTCTGTTATTATTTATTTATTGTATTTTACATGTAAAAATCAATGTGGCATGAATAATATCCTGGGGTTTCATGACGCACACAAAACTCAACCCAACGAACCAAGCAAGTAACAGCATTTGTTCATCAGTTATGAATCAATACTTATGGAAGCCAGAATTTTTGTATGTAAAATAAAAATAAATTATACTCTTACAGCAGTAATTGAGTATTCTAGGCAATTTTTCTAAAAATACTCTACTCCACAAATTACCACCGGAGACCCGAAAACTTGCTCGCTGAGTCAAGACAGTAATACAAAAAATTATGAAAAGAAAATACTGTTGTATTCGATCAGACTTGTATCAATAACAACTTGCTGCCCAATATATATATATATATATATGTATATATATTTATGCAAGTCTGGTTTTTCATCTCAGCGATCTCTAGCGCTTTTGATCGTCATTAGGAATAGTTGTTTTTTTTTAATTAATAAATACACAAATACAAAAATAAATAATAGACTCAACCACACACCCTATATTTATTTTTTCCCTCTCCCTCTTCTGCTAAAACTTTCGAGAAAATGATAAAAATCATAAGTTTCTTAAAAACAAACCTACTCCTGATGACGATCACGGCGATTGAAAGGGCTAGAGATGGCTGAAATATGAACCCTCGGAGTCATATTATACCAACTACCATCGGAGACCCGAAAGCTTGGTCACCGCATCGAGAACATTACTAAGAAAATTCTGTGGTATTCAACTAGACTTGCATAAATAATGATTTTCTGCTTAAATATACATATATATATATATATGTATGTATTTTCATTTTCTATTATTTATATATATATATATATATAATATTTGAAAGATTTAGCCATTGCCTCGCTTGTGGGCATTTTGTTTCAAAGGTAAAAAAAATATATATATATATATTATGCTGCCTTTTTTATCCTTATGCTTACAGGGAATATCACTAAACAAAGGATTTATTTAATCATCAGGGCTGGGGATAAACAAAGAATACCACAAAGTGAAAAATGAGACTTGTAGTGACTCCAAGATATGTAGAAAGTTTCCTCAGTATGCTTACAGCACGGACGGTCAAAGAGTCCATTGTCGCATCTAGTTTTCTTTTAAACTAGTCTGTTCGTGAAACCTCAGTTTCCTTAATGCACTGAGGCCTGTATGTTTATAAATAAATAAATATGTATATATGTGTGTTTAACTCTTATGTTGTATCTGCATATGACGTCAAATTTTTTAATGATAGCTGCATACGTGAGTCTTAAATCATTCATAATTTCCATCAGAATGGCGAAGAAACAGAATGAAAATTTGATATTTCTTTACAATCACTCCATGAATAATCATCATTTGTTAAACAATCCAATTTTTGGTGCGGGGCTCACCAATTGTAATAGACTCTTAGAATCTGCACATTTCGATAAAAAACAAATTGTTTGTATTAGAGATTGTTCATCGATTGTCCAATTTGAATTTGTCTTCTCATCCGAAGCCAAAACAGTGCATATATATGTATATATATATATATATATATATATATATATATATATATATTAATATTTGCGCATCAGTATATCCCTGAGGAGGAGCCAAAGAGGTTCTGAAACAATTGTCGGATACTGAAACTATGTTTATTTTAATATATATATATATATATATTTTTTTTTTAAATGTTTATTTGTTTAAAAATTTTAAATAAATAAAATAAATTTTAAATAAATATTTATTTATAAATTTTAAATAAATAATTTTAAATAAATATTTATTTATTTATAAATTTTAAATAAAATAAATATTTTACAATAAATATTTATTTATTTAAAAATTTTAAATAAAATAAATATTTTACAATAAATATTTATTTATTTTAAAATTTTAAATAAAATAAATATTTTACAATAAATATTTATTTATTTATAAATTTTAAATAAAATAAATATTTTACAATAAATATTTATTTATTTAAAAATTTAAAATAAATATTTATTTATTTATAAATTTTAAATAAAATACATAATTTTAAATAAATATTTATTTAAAAATTTTAAATAAATAAAATAAATAATTTTAAATAAATATTTATTTAAAAATTTAGATAAATAAATATTTAAAAATATTTATCTAAAAACAAATTATATATATATGCCTAGTTTTGGCTTCTAAAATTTCCAAATTCAAATTGCACAATGCTTAATGTATTTCATGCGCACCAGCGCAATCCTCCTCATTAAATCCCCGTTGACAGACCATACAGGTTTTTTCTAGTGACGCCATGACACGAGGAAGGAAAAAGAAAAGGAAAAAAAACAAAAATGTTTCTATTACTGAAGAAGACGTTATATCGTCTAAACTACGTTTAAGTTAATTTTAAATAAATAAATATTTATTAAAAAAAATATATATGTATTGTTTAGGCTTCTAAAGCTTACAAATTCAAGTAGTTGGTGTTTTAATTTTACTTATAAGTTTCCACCATGTTGTTTGTGTCTTTTACAGACACAAACAACCTGTCTGGAAACCCGCGGTACTATCATGTATGAAATCAAAATCAAAATAGAAAAAAACTTTTTGCTTGTTATGGAAATGCACCAAGATTCTAAGAACCTATGACGTGTACCGACGCCAAAAATTCGACGACTTATTAGAAAATAAAACATTTTTCTCATGGCTTGTAAAGAAACATCAACACTTCATTGTATTTCTTGTTCCATTTTTATTCATTTTGTATAAAATGTTGTCTTTGGGAATTAGAATTACGTCATTTTATGATGTATTCAAAATATCACAGCACAGAATAAATGTAGAACTTACATATGCCATCCGTTTCATTTTCCATTTGTCGCATGCATGGGGGGGGGGGTCTGCATTTTAAAACCGATGTCGTGTCAACCATCCTGATACGCGATAATCATTCAACAAATGCTGTTAATTTTTTTTATCTCCCCCTCACAGCAGTAAGATGCGACACAAGGTCGGAAAGTGGGATTGAAAAGCCAGCGCCCTAGATCACTCTGGCCAACAAAAAATGCCTGGGTAGCCCCGTTGGGTGAGAAGGAAAAGCCTGGGAAGGTGGATCTCTTAGAACTGCGCAGGACAAACCCTAGGACCGACGGAATCAAGCCCGGAAGGCCAAGATGGTACCAGTCTAAGGGGTGTAGCTTCCATTGGAACAGATACTACACTGTGATCTCAGCCAAAAGGCCGTGAATTTATTTAGGCTGGTGCATTCCTCGGAAACATTCATTTCTATATTAAATGAAAATTACATCCCTCGCAATGCACGACACCTTAGGCATAATGTCCGTTGTGGAAGGGGGAAAGGTGGGGGTTGGGTGGCTTTGTGACATTCAAAGCTAGTACCTGTCAGCATTCCCCGGTAGGGGAGCCTCAGGCGATAGCAATAAACTAACATTTTCTCAAAAGGTGAGAAGGTAAAGCCTGGGAGGGTGGACCTCGCAGGACAAACCCACAGACCGGCGGAATCAAGGCCTGAAGACCAAGACAGTATCGGTCCATAGAGTGTTGTATCCATCGGAACAGATACTACACTTTGATCTTGGCCAAAAGGCCAAGAAAGAAATACTGTTTTTTTTTTATATCAAAGAGTTTCTCGATATAAAGTATTTGACGAAACTTTTGAGATCAGATGTTTTAGACTGTTATCCTCATTGGGGATTGTTATATTCACGTTTCAACAATTCAACTCTTGCCTTCATTTTTAGATACCTATTGCGTCACTATATGGACTCTTCCTGACACTATAGTGGTGGTAACAGAAAAAATGGCTCTGACCAATCCACATCACTACCATACTTTCTGTAAATACATACGTTTGTTAACTACCTCCTTGTTGTCTTATTTCTGTTCGGCCCTTGGTAATTTCAAATTGAACCCTTTAATTAATCCACTGGGGTAGACCGTTTTCAATCTGGATTCCATGAATTGGTTATTTCGTTTTTCTTTAGTTCCTTCATAAGGGATTGAACTCACATCTTCAAGATAGAATTCATTTTGAGACTATCTCTTAACAATACTTTTATCCACTAGGCTATGAGTTCAGATGGAGTCTCAAATAGATTTTGCGCTTATGTAAAGTTAAAATCTTTTTGTTTCATTATTTACCTTTACTTATATTGTAAAGTTAAAATCTTTTTGTTTCATTATTTACCTTTACTTATATTGTAAAGTTAAAATCTTTTTGTTTCATTATTTACCTTTACTTATATTGTAAAGTTAAAATCTTTTTGTTTCATTATTTACCTTTACTTATATTGTAAAGTTAAAATCTTTTTGTTTCATTATTTACCTTTACTTATATTGTAAAGTTAAAATCTTTTTGTTTCATTATTTACCTTTACTTATATTGTAAAGTTAAAATCTTTTTGTTTCATTATTTACCTTTACTTATATTGTAAAGTTAAAATCTTTTTGTTTCATTATTTACCTTTACTTATATTGTAAAGTTAAAATCTTTTTGTTTCATTATTTACCTTTACTTATATTGTAAAGTTAAAATCTTTTTGTTTCATTATTTACCTTTACTTATATTGTAAAGTTAAAATCTTTTTGTTTCATTATTTACCTTTACTTATATTGTAAAGTTAAAATCTTTTTGTTTCATTATTTACCTTTACTTATATTGTAAAGTTAAAATCTTTTTGTTTCATTATTTACCTTTACTTATATTGTAAAGTTAAAATCTTTTTGTTTCATTATTTACCTTTACTTATATTGTAAAGTTAAAATCTTTTTGTTTCATTATTTACCTTTACTTATATTGTAAAGTTAAAATCTTTTTGTTTCATTATTTACCTTTACTTATATTGTAAAGTTAAAATCTTTTTGTTTCATTATTTACCTTTACTTATATTGTAAAGTTAAAATCTTTTTGTTTCATTATTTACCTTTACTTAGATTGTAAAGTTAAAATCTTTTTGTTTCATTATTTACCTTTACTTATATTGTAAAGTTAAAATCTTTTTGTTTCATTATTTACCTTTACTTATATTGTAAAGTTAAAATCTTTTTGTTTCATTATTTACCTTTACTTATATTGTAAAGTTAAAATCTTTTTGTTTCATTATTTACCTTTACTTATATTGTATTTTATATGTTTACATCATAAGTAATTAGTTATTATTATATAATAATTATTATTATTATTATTTAAAACCTTTGTTCACACCAAACAAGACATATTTCCACTGAAGCAGAAGAGGCGACTTTGATAGGAGTCAGATTTATAGGGGGGCATGGGCGGGGAGTTGGGTAGCAAGATGTTTGTGCACATTACATTTAAACTTTTGCATGTTGGGAGGGAGCAGGGAGGGAATTCCTAAGGCAAGCAGCGGTTCGATGAAAGAAGCTATTAGAGTAGAACATCTTCCAGCATCTAGGGACCTCTACAGTGAAGGGGTGTGATTTTGCTGCTAGTCGAGTGGGTCGCGGGTATTTATATTTAGGGAGTACAAGTGCAGTAAGTTCATCAGACCACATTCTGTAGAAGTACTTGTGATGCGACAGGGGGTGGAGTTTGGTAGACAGTGCAGACTTATTAGGTTAAGAAATTCTTTTTTGCATCCTGTACAAAAGAGAGAGAGGCTAGTGTTTAGTGCATCAGCACACAGCGCAGATGTGACAATACTCCATGCTAAAGACTAGCAGCAAAATCACACCCCTTCACTGTAGAGGTCCCTAGATGCTGGAAGATGTTCTACTCTAATAGCATTATAAAGATATAGAATACTGGCAGGTGTGAGAAGTTTTCTAGCCTAGTAGAGGGAGCCTACCTTCTTTGTGGCAGACTTGTCAGCATCTACTATATATTTATTCTACTTCATGTTGCCTGAGAATGTCACATGGAGGAGTTACAATGTTGAACTCTCAAGAAGGGTGTTATTGGCCATGACAATCGGTGGTTGGAAAGGTTTCTTATAGTTGTTAAAGGAAAGGAGCTTTGTCTTGATAGTATTAAATGTGACCATCCATTTTTGAAAAGGAGGTTTGTCTTGGTAGCATTAAATGTGACCATCCATTTTTGAAAAGGAGGTTTGTCTTGGTAGCATTAAATGCGACCATCCATTTTTGAAAAGGAGGTTTGTCTTGGTAGCATTAAATGTGACCATCCATTTTTGAAAAGGAGGTTTGTCTTGGTAGCATTAAATGCGACCATCCATTTTTGAAAAGGAGGTTTGTCTTGGTAGCATTAAATGTGACCATCCATTTTTGAAAAGGAGGTTTGTCTTGATAGCATTAAATGCGACCATCCATTTTTGAAAAGGAGGTTTGTCTTGGTAGCATTTAATGTGACTATCCATTTTTGGCTCCAGACTGGCGGTCATTTTCCAAGGATTTATCCCTTGCCTTGCATGTGTGGGTATTCTATTTAAACGGTCAAAAAAAGAGAGGGCAGATGATTCCATAATTAGAAATAATAGTAAAAAAGCTGAAAAATGCTCGAGTATGGGAGCGAACCTGCATAACCAGGTGATATCGACCAACCACAGACGAATTGAAATAGAATAACGCTGTATAAACACAACTAGAAATATTGAAAAAAAAGGTAGATATGTAAGAAAAATCCCATCATCTTACACTCCCTCCTCTACTCCGCAAAAATATGCATTGGCATCAGCATTGGTTTGTACCATAGTAAATGATCATTAAGTGTCAGGAAGGATGGAAAAACAGGAGTAGAGCACCACCCAGACCTCCACTGGAGAGTACTGGAATCCCGAGGAGGCATATTGTCATTCAAATTCCAGAAAAAAACAACGATGTTTATTAGCAAGAACTCAATGGTAAACAGCTGTTGCAAGAATGCAAAGTGATTTGCAATGGTGATCGATAGAAGCGGAGAGCACTGAAAATTTGGGGAGACTTTGTCACTAAGACTCCAGGGAAAACCAGCTGTTTTTTTGCCAGAGGACGATCACTGGTAATGACTCGTGTGACAACTCCTAGTGAGTAAAATATAATCTAATATAATAATACGCTAAGACAATTTTTAAAAGACAAGATCACTCGATCGCTGAAGATGCAGTGAATAAAAAAGTAATATATTAAGTCATCAGCTGAAGTCGCTCTTGTGTCAAACGTAAAACTAGACCTAAAATACACTTCCTTGGCCTTCGGTCGAGGATGAAAGTGTAGTATCTGTTCTGTACAAAGGTGTTACAATAATATCGTGTAGCCTACGCTCAGGCTGGACCTTCATAGAATGAAAGTATGTCACAAACTCTTTTAAGGTTTTGGAGATAGACCCCTATAACCAGATATGAACAACGGTGTTACAATAGTATTGTGGGGCCTATGTTGGTGCTGGACGTCCATGGAATGGAAGTATGTAACAAACTTATAATGATGAAACTGTGTAATTTCTCCAGGTCCTTCTAGTAATAATAATAAATACCAATTTCTTACAATTCAGCATAATGCCAGAGAGTGAAATTATTAACTCCAACAAAAGAAGGCTGGAAAGTACAATTGGTGAAATGCTGTGAATATAACAATCGCAGACTAAAACACGTAAATAAGGCTTTCATTTAGTGCAAACTATACGATATTCATTCCTTTTTTAAAAACTTTTTTTCTCTCTTCGTTTCTTCTTTTTCTGCTGGCTTCTACTTGACACTCACTTCTTTTTCTTTTTCCCCATCTAACGCATTTATATTTTTGTTGGGTGGTCATGATATTCCTTTTCTTTACAACTATGTATAATCATATAAATATCTGCTATCGAGATGTGTCCGAGAGTCTTAGCCTCACAGACCATTTATCTTGTTGATGTATTCGTGTTGAGTGCACTCCGAGAGCTTCATGAATTTCGCGCAATAATAACAGGTGCCTGGCAGAGTTTCAAACATAATCCCAGCACGTTCTTCGACCCTCCCAATCTTATTTTCCATGAGCAGCAATGAATACGAATAACTGCCCACCTGACGTAAGTATTTCGCTTTTGCCGAACGGCGAATATCCGGGACGTGCGCCAGTCGGTGTAATTCAGCCAGAAGTTCTTCGGTAAAATTCTTTTGAATCTGCAAAGAAAAGAAGAACATTTAATATATATTTGTTGTATTGAGATATAGAGAAACCAAGAAAGGGAAACATTTTATTTGTAGAGAAACCAAGAAAAAGAAAACATTTTATTTGTAGAGAAACCAAGAAAAGGAAAGCATTTTATTTGTAGAGAAACCAAGAAAAGGAAAGCATTTTATTTGTAGAGAAACCAAGAAAAAGAAAGCATTTTATTTGTTTCAGAAACCAAGAAAATGAAAGCATTTTATTTGTAGAGAAACAAAAAAAAAGAAAAACACTTTATTTGTTTCAGATACCAAGAAAATAGAAGCATTTTATTTGTAGAGAAATCAAGCATTTTATTTGTTTAAGAAACCAAGAAAAGGAAAGCATTTTATTTGTAAAGAAACAAAGAAAATGGAAAGCATTTTATTTGTAGAGAAACCAAGAAAAGGAAAGCATTTTATTTGTAGAAAAACCAAGAAAAGGAAAGCATTTTATTTGTAGAGAAACCAAGAAAAGGAAAGCATTTTATTTGTAGAGACACCAAGAAAAGGAAAGATTTATTTGTAGAGAAACCGAGTAAAGGAAAGCATTTTATTTGTAGAGAAACCAAGAAAATGAAAGCATTTTATTTGTAGAGAAACAAAGAAAATGGAAAGCATTTTATTTGTAGAGAAACCAAGAAAAGGAAAGCATTTTATTTGTAGAAAAACCAAGAAAAGGAAAGCATTTTATTTGTAGAAAAACCAAGAAAAGGAAAGCATTTTATTTGTAGAGAAACCGAGTAAAGGAAAGCATTTTATTTGTAGAGAAACCAAGAAAATGAAAGCATTTTATTTGTAGAGAAACCAAGAAAAGGAAAGCATTTTATTTGTAGAGAAACCGAGTAAAGGAAAGCATTTTATTTGGAGAGAAACCAAGAAAATGAAAGCATTTTATTTGTAGAGAAACCAAGAAAATGGAAAGCATTTTATTTGTAGAGAAACCAAGAAAAGGAAAGCATTTTATTTGTAGAGAAACCAAGAAAATGAAAGCATTTTATTTGTAGAGAAACCAAGAAAATGAAAGCATTTTATTTGTAGAGAAACCAAGAAAAGGAAAGCATTTTATTTGTAGAGAAACCGAGTAAAGGAAAGCATTTTATTTGTAGAGAAACCAAGAAAAGGAAAGCATTTTATTTGTAGAGAAACAAAGAAAATGGAAAGCATTTTATTTGTAGAGAAACCAAGAAAAAGAAAAGCATTTTATTTGTAGAGAAACCAAGAAAAGGAAAGCATTTTATTTGTAGAGAAACCAATAAAAAGAAATAATTTTATTTGTAAAGAAACCGAGTAAAGGAAAGCATTTTATTTGTAGAGAAACCAAGAAAATGAAAGCATTTTATTTGTTTCAGAAACCCAGAAAAGGAAAGCATTTTATTTGTAGAGAAATCAAGAAAAATAAAGCATTTTATTTGTAGAGAAACCAAGAAAAGGAAAGCATTTTATTTGTTTCAGAGACCAAGAAAATTAAAGCATTTTATTTGTAGAGAAACAAAGAAAGGAAAGCATTTTATTTGTAGAGAAACCAAGAAAAAGAAAGCATTTTATTTGTAGAGACACCAAGAAAAGGAAAGATTTATTTGTAGAGAAACCAAGAAAATGAAAGCTTTTTATTTGTAGAGAAACCAAGAAAAGGAAAGCATTTTATTTGTAGAGAAACCAAGAAAAAGAAAGCATTTTATTTGTTTCAGAAACCAAGAAAATGAAAGCATTTTATTTATAGAAAAACCAAGCAAAGGAAAGCATTTTATTTGTAGAGAAACCAAGAAAAAGAAAGCATTTTATTTGTAGAGAAAGCAAGAAAATGAAAGCATTTTATTCGTAGAGAAACCAAGAAAATGAAAGTATTTTATTTGTAGAGACACCAAGAAAAGGAATACATTTTATTTTTAGAGAAATCAAGAAAATGAAAGCATTTTATTTGTGGAGAAACCAAAAAAATAATAGCATTTTATTTGTAGAGAAACCAAGAAAATGAAAGCATTTTATTTGTAGAGAAACCAAGAAAATGAAAGCATTTCATTTGTAGAGAAACAAAGAAAATGAAAGCATTTTATTTGTAGAAGAAACCAAGAAAATGAAAGCATTTTATTTGTAGAGAAACCAAGAAAAGGAAAGCATTTCATTGGTAGAGAAACCAAGAAAATTAAAGCATTTTATTTGTTTCAGAAACCAAGAAAAGGAAAGCATTTTATTTGAAGAAAAACCAAGAAAACGAAAGCATTTTATTTGTAGAGAAACCAAGAATAGGAAAGGATTTTATTTGTAGAGAAACCAAGTAAATGAAAACATTATATTTGTAGAGAAACCAAGAAAAGGAAAGCATTTTATTTGTAGAGAAACCAAGAAAAGGAAAACATTTTATTTGTAGAGACACCAAGAAAATGAAAGCATTTCATTTGTTTCAGAAACCAAGAAAAGGAAAGCATTTTATTTGTAGAGAAACCAAGAAAAGGAAAGCATTTTATTTGTAGAGAAACAATATAAAGGAAAGCATTTTATTTGTAGAGAAACCAAGAAAAGGAAAGCATTTTATTTGTAGAGAAACCAAGAAAATTAAAGCATTTTATTTGTTTCAGAAACCAAGAAAAGGAAAGCATTTAATTTGTTTCGGACACCAAGAAAATGAAAGCATTTTATTTGTAGGGAAACCAAGAAAAGGAAAGCATTTTATTTGTAGAGAAACCAAGAAAAGGAAAGCAGTTTATTTGTCGAGAAACCAAGAAAAGGACAGCAGTTTATTTGTCGAGAAACCAAGTAAAGGAAAGCAGTTTATTTGTCGAGAAACCAAGTAAAGGAAAGCAGTTTATTTGTCGAGAAACCAAGAAAAGGAAAGCATTTTATTTGTAGAGAAACCAAGAAAAGGAAAGCATTTTATTTGTTTCAGAAACCAAGAAAAGGAAAGCATTTTATTTGAAGAGTAACCAAGAAAAGGAAAGCATTTTATTTGTTTCAGAAACCAAGAAAATGAAAGCATTTTATTTGTAGAGAAACCAAGAAAATGAAAGCATTTTATTTGTAGAGAAACCAAGAAAAGGAAAGCATTTTATTTGAAGAGAAACCAAGAAAATGAAAGCATTTTATTTGTAGAGAAACTAAGAAAAGGAAAGCATTTTATTTGAAGAGAAACCAAGAAAATGAAAGCATTTCATTTGTTTCAGAAACCAAGAAAAGGAAAGCATTTTATTTGTTTCAGAAACTAAGAAAATGAAAGCATTTTGTTTTAAGAAACCAAGAAAAGGAAAGCATTTTATTTGTTGAGAAACCAAGAAAAGGAAAGCATTTTATTCGTAGAGAAACCAAGAAAAGGAAAGCATTTTATTTGTTGAGAAACCAAGAAAAGGAAAGCATTTTATTCGTAGAGAAACCAAGAAAAAAAAGCATTTTATTTGTTTCAGAAACCAAGAAAATGAAAGCATTTTATTTGTAGAGAAACCAAGAAAAGGAAAGCATTTTACTTGTAGAGAAACCAAAAAAAGGAAAGCATTTTATTTGTTTCAGAAACCAAGAAAAGGAAAGCATTTTATTTAAGCGAAAACATTAAAACATATTAAGTTTTGTTTTTAATCTAGAAAAAGTTTACTAATGTTTATTGTTTTTTGTTATATAGCTTATCTGCTAGATACACACAAAAAGATGAACATATCCGTTTTTTTATAGATTTTGTTCCAGCACAATACTATATTGAAATAAAATCTGAAGTAAACAAACTGTTAGTTGATCTAAAAAAAATAAGTTTGGTATATTTATCTGTAACGGAATCAGGAATTTAAAATAGAATCAATAATTGTATTAGAATCGGGAAAAATATTGGAATCGTCCCATCACTAACATACATACATACATACATACATACATACATACATACATACATACATACTAGAAGAATGCCCGTCTCAAGGCGAGTAAAATGAATTCCTTAAACAGAACAGTTTTGCACCACTTTTACGTTCCTTACGAAGATTAAAATCAAGATATAAAGCTACTAAACCTTATGTCTGGAATCCTTATTCCAATTCTGATTACATGATTTTGATTCAAATCGGAGGTTGTGCCCATATTATGCCCCTTAAAATACTCCAAAGACTCTGCAATTTGTGGAATATTTATTAATTGATGTCTAATATCTATTGTTAAATTGATAATCCTGTCAGTCGTGCTGAATTTTTGTACTGAAATCTGATGTTTCTTTCCATGAAACTTCTGTACGCGATGTTATAAAAGGCGCTGACGAAGAGACGTTTTGGTATCACGAAAAAATAACCAAACAATAAACAATAAAATATTTCCAAAAAGTCTTGGAAACGATCGTACACGGAATGCTCATTGGTTTTGAATTCTTGGACCAATATTCAAGTTATATTGATCTCAACTAACATCATATATATATACATATATATACATATATATATATATATACATATATACATATATATATATATATACATATATATATACATATATATACATATATATATACATATATACATATATATATATATATACATATATATATATATACATATATATATACATATATATACATATATATATACATATATACATATATATACATATATATATACATATATACATATATATATATATATATATATATATACATATATATATATACATATATATATACATATATACATACATATATACATACATATATACATATATATATATATGTATATATATATATATATATATATATATATATATACATATATATATATATATATATATACATATATATATATATATATATATACATATATATATATATATATATATACATATATATATACATATATATATATATATATACATATATATATATATATATATACATATATATATATATATACATATATATATATATATATATATACATATATATATATATATATATATATATATACATATATATATATACATATATATATACATATATATATACATATATATTCTGTTCTTTAGTGGGCCAGAAACGCGTGGCGTTTTAAACTGTGATTCGTAACCCGATCGCCTTATCATCAGCCACTGCCAAGTTTATAAATCTTCATATAATCGCACTATCGGCTATTTAACGAAGCCTATTCATTTACACTAAGTGGAGGCCAGTGATATCCCTTACCAGGAAACTCAACCCACGATGTTTTACTTTTATTCATCCCAAACAAGGCATATTGCCACTAAAACGTAAGTGGCTACTGTGAATTAGGGGCCAGATTTATAGGGACATCCCAAGTGGGGAGTCGGGTAGCAAGATGTTTGTTCACATTACATTTAAATTCTGCATGTTGGTACAGTCAGGGAAACAGGGAGAAGGGAGGGAATTCCAAAGACAAGCAGTCTGAGAAAAGAAGCTATTAGGGTAGAAAGTTTACCAGCATCTGGGGACCTCTACAGTGAAGGGGTGGGAATTTGCTTCTCGTCAGGTTTATCGAGGGTTTTTACATTGAGGGGGCACAAGTGCAGTAAGTTCATCGGGGTACATTCCGTGGAATTATTTGTAAAACAAGCACAGAGATGCAACATTGCGGCAACGTGGCAGAGGTGAAGCTTGGTAGACAGTGTGAGACCTATTAGGTTAAAAACTCTTTTTTGTATGTTGTTCAAAAGGGAGAGACTAGTGGTGTGTGCACCAGCCCAGCTGTATAGTATGTGTGATACTGGAATATTGCAATGCGATACTGGAATATTACAATATTTCGGGGATATAACCCCTTTCTCAAATGTTTCTATTTCTTTATTTCAGGTTGCTTTCTACCGTGTGTGTATAATTTTGTTTTTTAAATGTTATTATTTATTGCTTAAATATTAAGTTTGCTGTCGAAGTGCACCAAGATTTTCAAGAGTTTATGACAAAATCAAAATTAAATAAATGATGGGGCATATTGGTTATGGCGTGATGTGATTGTAAAGAAACAGCGAATCAATAATGACAGGTGAGTCAACCCATTAATAAAAAGAAACAAATAAAAAAAGAAACAAATGAAAAAAACAAAAACAAATAATGCAGAGCAAGATTTACTTGTAAATTGCAGATATTTAACCGAATGATATGTTCCAGTGACCCTGAAAAGTAGCATTCGTTTGCGTGATTCTCTATCAATTCCTTTTTCATATCATGAAGTTTCTCGAAGAGTCCAAGCGCCAGTTTGGACTGTCTCAGCAGAAGATGATTATGGGCCATGTCAGCTATGAGTTCAATTCGTCCAAAATAATCAGGGTTGACCATATTGTAGATGGCAAGAGCGTCATCCGTATAGGGAATAGATTCTTGGAATTTACCTCTGCAAAAACAAGCCAAATGGATTAATTTTATATGACTGTCGGATGATAGTTATTATAATTAATGGATTATATGAAATAGTGTTTTTTCTTAGCTCTTAGAAAGTGGGATGGGGGGGCACTTGAGGGTAGAAATTGAAAGGTGTGAGTGGGTATAAACTTTAAACACACGAGACAAGAATTTTTTATTTTTATATTTTTTCGCGTTGATATACACAGGTTAAATGAATGATCTTTCTGATTCTAGAATTAAATAAATAGGATATTACATCCACATCTTTATAGCAAGACAGAAATGCCACCTGTATGAGAAGAAGAATAACATCCGATGGCCACAGTAAAACAAAGATGCCACCTTAATAAATAAATGATTTATGTCCAGTAGCTAAAAAAAAACCCAATGAGGCCACCTACAGAAAACAGAAAAAAATGCATCCGCTTGGTAAACAAACAAACGTAGCCGGATGGAAGTGTGGCTACAGGAAGTTGTGTAGGTGACATACTAGAAAAGGCGTGACAACG
Organism: Sepiola atlantica; assembly: GCA_963556195.1. NCBI lineage: Eukaryota > Metazoa > Mollusca > Cephalopoda > Sepiida > Sepiolidae > Sepiola > Sepiola atlantica. The sequence goes on from OY744529.1 coordinate 45,301,503, forward strand.
TTTAGTTGCTTAGTATTAGAGCAACCTAATAAAACAAAATCGAGTTATTTCCCTTGGATAAAAAGTAAGAGTTATCGCCCTTGCATTAAAGGGGTCGTCTGCCGAACAGTGAAAAGTAAACAGAACGGTCTCACAATCAAACAAGTATCTTGCGTTCAGCGCTTTTCTATATTTCAATTTATTCAGTGTGTTTGTTAAATAAATCTGTTAACGGTTCTACTTCCTACTTCCTTCATTTTTCTAAGTTGTAATTGAACCGATAACGTATAAACACCAAGACGTAACACTTAGACAACATGCCAGAAAGAGGCATGGCAGTTTGATGACGTGTGGATGTCCAAAAGTGTTATTTAACCTGTCAGAAAACAACCGGATAAAGAATCCAAGGTTTTGTCTCCCATCAATTCCCATTTGCGCACTTCAAACCTCTTTGACTTTCAGTCATTCTATGCAGTCGTCGCAACTCTAACAATAAAGATATATAATTGTATTGAATCCTGATGCAATGTTGAGAAAGTTGCAAAGGAGAAAAACAAAAAAGAAAAAACACGCACTGTCTTTTGTAGACATCCGAAATATAGCGCTGAATAAGTGCTGAATTCATATGAATCCATCCGTATTGTTCTCGGATTTCCTTCGCTTCCATTAATAATCGGAGAGCAGCAACTGCAAATACAAGAAACAAAATTAAATAAACTGGCAAATGTTTGTGAGAGGAAACGTTTTGGGCCGATTGTAATGAAATCAATGCGACAAACCAGTAACAAGGATTTTGCTATTGGGTGTGATGCTTGAATTTGCTAGTCTTCACAAAAGAAGAATGAATATGAAAACTTAATCAAAAGGGTATTATCATTCACCCATGGATGGGGGGTTAGGGTATGACCGGGAAACTGAACCTACTTTATTAATGAGGGTGTGCATGATTGGCCCCATAGGTATCATATCCAATCTATCATGCTTATTAATGTACTAATACTGTTGGAAAAGGTATGAACCCACAATTTCTAACTATGGGGAAAATAGCAGATCCTTATCGAGCTGAGGTCACATATGAAAAATGCAATTCAAACGCAATTAAAAACTTGTTTATACTTACCTATAAGACATAATTAATATACACAGAAAAAAATAGGAAGAATTATCAAGTAGATTTTTTATAAAAAATAAAAATCAGTTTTATCGTATTTTGTTGAACATTATTGATTTATTACGTGTTAATACGACAGAATGAGTTACCTAGAAAATAATAATACTTTTAAATATTTTATATGTAAAAAAGAAGTTAAATATTTTTATATTTAAAAGGGAGATTACTTGTACGCAAAATTTCTCTCCCTTACCTGAAAGAGATTTAGAACAGAGTTATCTACCCCTGCATATAACGGGATCCCCGTGTTTTGTAAAGTTGTCGACAGCCACCTGAAGACTCTCCATGCAGTAGATATTAGTTATCTTACAGCCAAGTCAGTTCGCCGACTGAAATCAGTTGTGTTGCCAACATGGGTGAATTTATCGACCTTTCGATATCTGCAACAATTTATGTTACCGTGTTGGGTGGATTTCTTTCATTAAAAGAAGAAGAAGGGATGAACAAAAATAGGTACAGTTGTAGATGGAAGAACTAGGACTTTTTCTTATATTAATGTTATTAGAAGACGAAGAAGTAGAAAAAAGGGAAGAAGAAAAAAAGTAAAAGAAGAAAAAGATGGAAAAAATGAAGAAAAAAATGAAGAAAAAAGAAGAAAAAGAAGTAGAAAAAAGAAGTAGAAAAAAAGAAAAAGATGAAGAAAAAGAAGAAAAAGAAGTAGAAAAAAAAGAAAAAAACCGTAGAAGAAAAAAAGAAGAAAAAGAAGAAAAAAAGAAAAAGAAGTAGGAAAAGAAGAAAAAAGAAGTGGAAGAAGAAAAAAAAGAAAAAGATGAAGAAAAAGAAGATAAAGATGAAGAAAAAAAGAAGAAAAAGAAGAAGTAGAAAAAAGATGAAGAAAAAGAAGAAGAAAAAAGAAAAAGAAGACGAAAAAGAAAAAAGGAAGAGAATCTTGTCGGAGAGAAGAGAAGAGTGTGACGAACATTCAAGTCATTTATCTGCAGCAAAAAAGCTCAGGTCGAGAATTCTTTTAGGATTCTCCTGAATTGTTTCCTCCAACCACCTTTGTCAGATATCGCTGTTGGCAGGTCCTCCAGATGACATCCCGGGTTTTCTACAAGTTGGTCGATGTAAGTGTGATGAGGTCTTCCAACTGACACTTGTAAGCTTATCCTAGCATTTACAATTTGTAAAAAATATGTGCAGGCTATATTGTTTTATATAATTAACAGATTTAACTTTAAAATTCGAAATATATATAAAAACTACACATTTGTTCAAGTTACAATGTAAGAATAGAGACAGGCTAACTAGAGAGAAAAAAAGAGACATTGTTTCCGAAGCTCTGTCTTTGTTCGCCTACCTTGCTGAAGAAAAGCTGACGTAATGTGTAACGTAACTTCGTAGTGCTGTGAAAAAATAAAACATCTAAGAGCATAACGTCATTGAGCAAGTTTGTTGTTGCCAGTTCTTTACCACAAGAAAGAGGAAGGCATGAGGAAGTTCTACTTCTGCTTTTTTATGCGATCAGGGCGATGGCTTAACAACAGGGGAAAAGGAAAAGAAAGAGAGAGACGTCACTATCCAATAAGCCAACTTACGTGTCAACAAGACGAAAAATCTTTCAAATTATATATAAAAGCTACACATTTGTTCAAGTTACAACATAAGAATAGAAACAGGATAATGAGAGAGAGAGAAAGAGAAAGAGAAAGAGAGAGAGAAAGAGAAAGAGAGAAAGAAAGAGAGAGAGAAAGTCACTGTGTATTGTTTCACCAGAGAAAAAATAGACTGTAATAATGGAGCTTGATAATCGATTTACGGTGAATGCAACAGTGATAAACGACTGATCTTTCTCATTGTAAATCTGTTTACTCCTGTCTTTTGGGTGTTGAAGAGTGGAGGGCCAAAGACAAATAGAATAGGAAAATGAAAAAAGAAGAATAGAGTTGAAATCGAAGATTCCATTGAGGAAGGAGGAGGGAATGAAAGATAGAAAGGGAGAAAGGGGAACAAGGAGATAGAGAGAGGGAGAGAAGAGAAGGGGAAAAAAAAACCTCTACTGACCATGTTTTCCTTTTTCTCTTGATAACAATTTAGCGACATTACAAAGGCTGATCACCAATTTCTCACGGTTGATACTTTCCAGTTTACGCCTTCGAGACAAAGATGCCATGTACCAATTCAGAGCTTTCTCCACCTGATATCCGTCTGAGGTAAAAAGGAAAAATAAAATAATCTTATTTTGTCTGCCAATTTATAGGGAAGTGCATCAAGACTTATTAGGAAGAATCTGAATATTGTTCAGAAAATGAACATCAAGGGTGATGGTTTTTTTTTTTGGCGGGGGGGTCAACCTAAATTAGGAGCTGCGCAGCGAGATGTCTATTTACATTAGTTTTAAATTTCTGCATGTCAGTAACGTGAGGAAAGCAGGGAGCATGGAGCAGGGAGGGAGTGTCAGAGTCCAGCAGCACGAGGAAAGAAGCTTTTGAAGTAGAAAGCTCTTCTGCATCTGGGGACCTCCACAGTGTATGGATGGGATTTGGCAGATTGTCGGGTTGGTCTAGTGAATTTACGTCGTGGAGGTACCAGAGCAGCAAGCTCATCAGTGTCTCTTCATCCTCTTTCCATATCAAAGCTGGTGTTTCTCAGGGCTCTATTCTAGGCCAAACACTGTTTTTTTTATATATATATATAAATGATCTTCCAGAGAATATTATTCAGAAAATTAATATCTATGCTGATGATACCACTCTCTATTCTGGTGTTGCTCCCTCAGATCAGTCAAAATATGCAGCTGATCTAAAAGTTGACCTGAGTTCAGTTGTGGATTGAGGTACAAAATGACTTGTTTCATTTAATCCTGTTAAGACTCAGCTCGTGTCTTTCAATCGTAAGCATGTCCGTTTTCTTCCTGAGATTCTCGTGGATGACTCTGCTCTTGAGAAATCGACTCTGAAACTTCTTGGTCTTTCTCTCTCATCAAATCTTTCTTGGAGTTCATACATTAGATCCATTACTCTTTCTGCTTCTCGTAAAGTCGGTTCTTTCTATCGCTCCACACACTTTCTCACACCTGAGGCTATTCTCTATCTCTACAAATCTACAATCAGACCATGTGTAGAATACTGTTGTCATATTTGGACTGGCGAATCTCTGTCCCATTTGAGGGTTCTTGATAAGATGCAGAAAAGTATCTGCAATTTAATTTGTCCTACTCTTTCTTCTTCTCTGCACCCTCTCTCTCACAGATGTGACGTTGCTAGTCTCAGTCTTTTCTTTAAATACTATTATGGCATGTGTTTTTCAGAATTGTGTAATCTATTCCCCGCTTTTTTTGTTCCAACTCGTTTTACTCATTGGTCTAGTAGTCTCCATCAATTCGCTGTTTTCATACCTTATTGTAATACAGCTTCCTATTCCAGTAGCTTCTTTCCAAGAACTGCAGGCTTGTGGAAATCTCTTCCTGCTGACTGTTTTCTTTCTACCTATAACTTTGATCTTTTTAAGACTAAGGACAATAGGCATATCCTGTCTTTGCGATAATCATATTTGTTCTTGTTAGCTCCTTACATCAAGTGGTTTCATGCCTTGTCTGGAGCGATTTCCATGAATAAAATTAAAAAAAAATCATACAACCACTCAATAACATACAACCAAGACAACAAAAGACTTCATCAGGTCAGGGAAGGAAAAAGTTGACAGTCTTAGACAGGCCAAGTCAATCATCAACCCTAACCCAATAGAGCATGCATTCCATGATCTAAAACAGAGAAATCTCCAAAATAAACAAGAACTGAAAGAGGCTTCAACCAGGAAAATCATAAAACATCTCATTTGTTCATTCCATTCATCAGTTTCAATCCTCTCATAATATTCTTCATCATTCAACTAATAGTTCATTTATCTCATTAACCCTTATCCTTGAATGGCTTTTGGCCTTGATAAGTGGTGACTCATTAGTATTTTATTTTTTGGTATATGCCAAAAAGAATACCAAGTAATCACGACTCAAATAAATTTGGACAAAGTAAAGTTTTGAAATAATTTATAACACCAAACAAAGATATCCAAATTTCTTCAATCATAACCTGATAATCGTCAACTTGCTGTATCGTGCCATGGATGCTGATCAACTGCCTCGGGTTGATCATGCTCTCTGGCTGCCACATCCACTAGCATTTAGCTGATGTGGGGCCTTTGCATACAATGAGCAGAGAATTTCATCCACACAACTAAATGCTTGTGTCACTCAAGTTATGAATAACTCGTTTTCAATGGAAGTATATAACATAGTACCCATTAGATGATAATGCATATTATTTATTTGGAACTGCTCAACATATCTGTTATGTTGCCGTACCTATGACGAACATTTGGACTCGTCCATTCTCAATAAATACTGGAAGCATTACGCTACTCAGTGTTGTTCAACCCCAGCCCATTCAGTCTCTCATTAACCTCGGTTGATTGAGGACTTCGGGATGGAGTAATACCAGTCGAGAATTCATTCTCAACAATCAATCCGACAGGAACTGGGCCATTTCGGTGGCTTTTTATCTGTCAAGCTGAGGCATTGGTCCTGGGTTGTCCTAGGAGGTGCACCCTCCCAGGCCTTGCCTACCCTCTTTAGGGAGGGGTAAGTTTATTGCTTACTGCCTGAGGCGCCCTGACTGAAGAATACCGACGGGGCTGCTCAGGCTATTTTTGCTAGGCCAGAGTGTTCCTCCTTTAGGGGCGCTGGATTGCCTCTCCCACACCTTCCGACTTTGTGTCACATATTCCTGCGGTGGGAAGGATTTTAATACTGTTGCACAACCCCAGTATAGACTGGCAGTCAGGACAGATGGCCCACTTCTCTTGTTTCTCTGTTGTATATACTTTTCTCCAGTATACTTGTTATACCTAAACCCCGTGCCCATGTTTTCATTCTTCATAAACAAGACCATAACAATATTACAAAGAAAAAGGTGACTCACTTCTTTCGGCAAGTAATCCCATGGTATTGAGCATTACAGACATGGTCGGATGCTCCGAATTACCGAGGCTGGTCATGCTTTCCAATAACAGCGATTCAGCCTTTTCTATTTTGCCTAGAAAACAAAAAACAAAAATATTACAACATTTTTTTTTACAAAGCCTCTAATTTTTTTTCTTACCATGTCCACTTTTGTTAGGTCATTTTATGTCAACTCCTTTAGTCAATGGCAATGCAATGGCAATTGTCAAGCAATGGCAATTTGCAATAGTAAGGGGCAATGCAATGGTAATAGTCAATGGCAATAGGCAATGGCAATGCAAAGATTCAATGTCAATATCAATGGCAATAGTCAAACAATTGAAATTTGCAATAGTAAGGGGCAATGCAATGGCAATAGGCAATGGCAATGCAAAGATTCAATGTCAATACAAATGCCAATAGTCAAGCAATTGAAATTTGCAATAGCTATGCAATGGCACTTGCAATAGTCAATGGCAATACAATTGCAATAGTCAAGCAAATGCAATTTGCAATAGTCAATGACAATAGTCAGTTGAAATGCAATGGCAATAGTCAAGCAATGGCAATTTGCGTTTTCCTGATGTAGTGAGGGCAAATAGTCAAGCAATGGCAATGCTCAAATTCATACAATGATGTTTATACTGTTTTGAGGTAAGTAAAAGTTTAAATATGTAGATAATCGAAACTTACCATCAAAACCCAAATTGTAGGCCAGTATTGAGCTGCACGTTACTTTGGCACGTAACACATCAGATTCCGGTCGGTCTTTTACTTCGAGGCATAAACCTTTTTCAGTCGCTCTGAAAAAGAAAAATTGACCATAAGTCTAAATTTTTATACGGTTTAATTATAAAATAAAAGTTACATAATGTCCTCGAAAGTCGAGAAAATATCTTTTTATTTTACTTAATGAGACACAACTTATCAAAGCTAAGAACTACTCGAGGATAAGGGTTAACGATATGGATAGATTTTCAGCTGAATGATGAAGAATATAATTAGAAGATTGAAAATGATGAATGAAATGAACACAAGTATTTGTTGACAATAGATTTGAAGACGACCATGTTGTAGCCCACAGGAAAGCAATCCCATGGTAACGTTTTCCACAGATGGGAAGGTCTTGAAAAGAAATTCTATTCACAACAATTCTGTTTGATGTTTGCAGTTGTGGTTAAAATGAGTTCTTGCTGTGAATGTCTTCAAAAGAATAATGAGAGATTTGATCTTTTTATGATTTCTTATGATTCGTTTGAAATACCAAAACCTCTAGTTGCACCAAAACAAGAAGTGTAAAAACAAAAAGTGTAAAAACAGGAAGTGTAAAAACAAGAAGTGTAAAAACAGAAGTGTAAAAACAGGAAGTGTAAAAACAACCATCTTCAACTTTGGACATAAATAAAAATAATAAAAAAAAGAAAACGTATGACTTCCGGGGAAAGTGAAATTTCAAGGGGGAGATTTTGTGGAATGATAACACCCCTCAGTCTCACGATTGAACTAAGTCCGAAAAAACTATAAATAGTGTGTATTGTTATTTGATATTTGGGAGAAGAGAAATAAAATTCCCAACTTTGTATTCGAGTTTATTCCTATTAATAGTTGGACTACGATACAACAGTTTTAGAGGAAGGGCGAATAACGTAAATAATGGGTAAATAATAAGAGACGTTATCAGAGGTTAGGGTTAGGGTTAGTGATGTAATAAATTAAGAGAGAAAAAGAGGAGAGAGCGAAGAAGAGAGAGGGTCTATTAAGATATCACAATATAAACCTGTTTCAATACGGCCAGTCATATGTTGCACTAAGTCGAACCAAACAGAAAAAGAATGTTAAATTATTTGCAAACCAAAATAAATGTAAAAAATGTTATAAATTAATAATAGTTTCTCATCTTTGTAAAAGCGTTATATATATATATATATATATATATATATATATATATATATATATATATATATATATATATATATATATATATATTATTCTTTCCTTAAGCCAAGGCTTTTCAAAGATCAAAATATTATCATCAGAGGAATTACATAGATAGATAAAGGATTTCGTTTTTTCTTGGAATTGCTTAAAAATTTTAACACTTAATGTACGCAGTTCAACTTCAATTCCTCCTTCGGCCCACGGAAGTATTTTTAAAATGCCCTGAATTCTCAATATTAATTCCGAATAAGTGCGCTCCAATTACGATTTGAACTCAACATCTCACTATTGGATTTACTTCATTCTTGAACTCTTTTCCATGCTGCCTTCACGAAAACCCTCCTTTTCCATCCGTAAATCTCCTTTCATTGGACACCTCATCAACGGACAATTACCAACTGGACTTTCCCCATATCTTTTTTACACAAAGCTTTTTTTTTTTATTTTCACTCTCCATTACTTAATATTTTTTCAAATTTTAAATTTTGGCTTTTCCACCGCCAACTTATCTATCTATGTAATTCCTCTGATGATAAGATTTTGATCTTTGAAAAGCCTTGGCTTAAGGAAAGAATAATAAACATAATTTTATTACCGACTATACCTTGCATTGAACAATCGAAATTGAAATAAATTTGTCATTCGTACATGTTTATCCCTCTTATTTCATTCATCTTTATAATTGCTCTATCTCGTATATTGAGCTTAAATTATTTCACTATAGGTTCTATCTACTAAAAGTACACTTTTAGTTTCATATTTGATTATATATATATATATATATATATATATATATATATATATATTATTATTATTATTATTATTATTATTAAAAGAAGATCCGTTGGGGGCGGATTAGGGTTAAGGTTAGGGTTAATCAGATTAAGAAACATGCTTCTTAAGGTAGCTCCCAACAGATCTTCATAAACTACTGCGAACCAGCGCGCTTGCTGCTACTACTACTCTAACTTACAAAGAATAACTCTCCCATTTGACATCGGAACTTTGGAAAAAAAAGATTAAAAAGAACTAACAAATCGCTAAGGAACATGTGTATGTCGAAATATCTGATGAAAAAAATGAAATAAATGTTTTATTTATTCTTGCATCGCTTTATCTGTTTATTTTTTTAATCTGATTGCATATATATGTTAAATATTTATGAAAACTTTTTTGAAATTCCAAAATATTTTCATAAATATTTAATAATATATATAACAAATACTGACCCGACATGTGGTCTAGTAGTTTATAAAATGCATTAAATGTGATTTACATAAAGGAAATAAAAACACTCATTAAGAAAAGTTTTGATGAAATCCAACAAAATGTAGAGATGAACAGAAAAATCAGATCAACCAAAAGCGGATCAACCAAAAACAAATCAACCAAAAACAAATCAACCAAAAACGGATCAACCAAAAACCGATCAACCAAAAACGGATCAACCAAAAACGGATCAATCAAAAACGGATCAATCAAAAACGGATCAACCAAAAACGGATCAACCAAAAACGGATCAACAAAAAACGGATCAACCAAAAGCGGATCAACTAAAAGCGGATCAATCAAAAGCAGATTAACTGAAAGCGGATCAACCAAAAGTGAATCAACTAAAAGCAGATCAACCAAAAACGGATTTACCAAAAACGGATCAACCAAAAAAGATCAACCAAAAGCGGATCAACCAAAAGCAGATCAACTAAAAGCGGATCAACCAAAAACAGATCAACCAAAAACAGATCAACCAAAAGCGGATCAACCATGTATGTAACATTTTACTTACTCAATGGCTCTTTTGTATTTTCCTTGCATGTAATAATTGAAGCCAATACTCGTATAGAGCAGAAGACATCGGTAAGTCAAGCCGCGTGATTTCAAAACTGGTAAAGCCATTTGGTAATATGCCATTCCTTCCTGATAGCCTCCAATACCTGCACAGAAGATATAAAAAAGATATTATTAAAAACTATGTTACATTCACAACTCAAATGGCGGCTTGCTCAATAAATATTCAATTAATATATTAGGTCGTTACAAAAATAATGGCCACCTGAACCGCTGGGGTTTAAAAAGTACTTTTAACACAAGATTTGTAGTTTATTTTTTGTAAGTTTTAGCATATACAATAATTAATGTGTTCTCAAAAATAATTTGTAACTTTTTTCAGATATAAAGTATTTTTGAAGCATAAAAGACCGTCAATGATAAACATGCCAAAACATGACTTTCGCCTTCTTATGTTGCATTAGTTCAAACTTGGACACAATGCTTCCGAAACTTTTGCCAATATCAATAGAGCTTAGGGAGATAGATCCAAAAATGATCGGACAGTACGAAGGTGGTTCCAAAAATTCCGTAGTGGAGATGAAAGTCTTGAAGATGAAGAAGGTAGAGGACGGCCGTGTAATCTTGACAATGAACACTTGCACACACTTGTTGAGTAAAATCCACATCAAAGTGTCAACGAAATGTCTCAGACACTTGCTGTCAGCACCGCAACAGTTTCACGTCATTTACAGAGTATTGGAAAGGTGAACAGATTTTCATGAATAAATGTATGTTTCTGAAATCGGCCATTATTTATGTAACGACCTAATAAAATAAAATAGATATGAATGCCAAAACATGGGATTGAACCAGGGACCTGTAGTTTTTCAGTCTAATGCTTAGGCAACTGAGCTATTTAAGGTTTTTCTTGTTACAATTAAATTGCTGTTATCAAAATTTTAATTAGATTCTGCAGTGAATAAAAATTTGAAGGCAAGAAGTCAAGTTTTATGGATTGCTCAGTCTGTATAAGACTCCGAACAAGTTTGTTTATAAAAACGATTCCCCAAAATTAATTGTGAAAGAATAGTAAGTGAAACGTTTACATGTCTCAGTACCAAATTCTGAAGTTATTCTATATGATAACGTTGAAATGTAATGTAATGTATGGAAGCATGTATCCGTAACAATAGCACCAATGTTTTTATCTGTTGATCTTATCCATAGTGTATGTAATATGTGCCATGCATTTTTATAAACTTAAATAATAAAAAAATATGACTAATAAACAATTGATATGTGCTGTAAGCTAAATAATTAGCCATTAATCTTTTGAAACAATTTGTTGCTAATGTTGGAAAATGTGAAAGTTTGTTACTACAATGCGCACCCTTAGTGTTAGCAGCTGATGAAGTGAAAAATTATGCATCTAAATAAAACACCCTGGTGTAATGAGTGGCAGGCATAGTACATGTTAATGAGAGGGTAAAAACATCCGATTTGAAAATTCAATTATTTCTGAGTTACATGAAATTTGATTCATACTTATTAAGCAAGATTCCAAAATCATTTAATGGATTTTGATTCAAATTGGAATAGAAATTCTAGACATAAGGTTTAGTAGCATATATATATCTTTATTTAAAAAAAAAGTGGTGCAAAATTGATCTGTTCAGTGAATTAACTTTATTTATAACTAGATGTACCTACCTGGAGTAGCCCGGGATTCATTAATGTCTTTTTAGTTTAAATTAAAAATTAAAATAAATAATAACGTATTTCTGAATTTTTGAGACGAGGATTGATAATTTGTATCCTTTTGGTTATTCGAACTACATTTCTCATCTTGAGTGTTATTATCACAACGTTTCGACCGAAATATTCCCGAGTTCGAAGAGATACACCTGAAGAAGGCCGGAGGTTACAGCGGCAGATACGTTGTGATGATAACACTCAAGATGAGAAATGTAGTCCGAATAACCAAAATTATACAAATAATAACATGTAAATCACAATGAGATGGAAAAGAAAGTTCAAAATGTAAGGGAAATAATTCATATTTTTTGCCTTAAAGTTAAAATAGGAATCATCTCAGTTACATTTTGAGAATTCAAGGTCATTATTTAAAATTGTCTCCAGTGTAATTATCTTCTTTATGGTAATAATTATTTTAGGAAAGAAACTGAAAAAATTACACTTTTTTTAGTATAAAGAACAAGCTGCAAGGGTAAAAATGAAGAAATTGCTAGTCAGAATAAAATATCGATTTTTCAGATGCATTACTGTTTAAGTTTAATATGGAAAATCCGACAAGATAACTTTATATATTAGACTAATAATATAACGAACACTTTCTCTGTCTGTCTGTCTGTCTGTCTGTCAGCGAGAATTTTTGTAAATGTAAGAGAGGGGGGCAGGGGCGGGCGCAGGTAATTACTATTTAATCATTTTTTCAAGTCAGCATTCATAATCTTTGTATACCTTTAGAATTAGGAAACTATTAATTAATTAATTTAGATTAGATAATATTAAATAACATTAGATAACATATAAACAAAGTAGAAGGAAATTTCAAGACGAAACTGCCATTCGAACAGAAAATGTGTTAAGAATCTTACTTTAACTAATACTCTTTCAACTTCTTTATATACTGTTACCAAAACTCGCTCAGACACCAGACGGGATTTGCAATTTACATAATTCATTTCTTTTAAACTTCTAATAAATTCATATTTACAAATATGCACTTATAACTGCTATTATCAAATTATATAAAATATAATTCATCCAATAAATGTAATCTATTTAATTAAAACTGGATAATTATCCAATTTTGGGTGATTAAAACAGTTAACACATTTGTTTGTTCAGGAAAAAGAGTGTCCCCTAATAAGGGCCATATATCATAGGTTGGAGGTCAGGTGTGAACTCCTATCGACGATCGGATAACTCTGCTCATTTATTACAAATAAATCAGGTAACAAAACTCACCTGGATATGCACTGATTGCACGGCCATATGCCGACTTCATTAAGGCCTGTTCTTCTCGGTTGCCAAAAAGGTAGGAACTATCCAAACATCCACGGATGAAATCCTTCGAAGTCCTAGGATAGCAGATTGACAAAATATTTTCCGCTTGAAGGGCTACCTGGATAGAATAATTGTAATTTATAAATTACTAGCGGGGCTACTCAGAGTTGCCCGGGCCAAAGATAACAAAAAAAGAAGAGTTTAAAAAACGTGCATGTAACATTTTAGGTTTTAAAACTTCTCACCATCCACATCTTTTTCTGACTGTCCCCCATCCACCCTCTTTGGAAACTGATTCAGTATAATAGAAAGGAAAAAAGAAAGAAAGGTGCTTGCTTAGATTAGGACCCATGCTAAAATCGACTTGGCATCAGTATTTTCCGGATGTTTACGTAAACTGCCAGAAAGTACCGACGCCAAGTTGGTTGACCTATCTGCGCTCAAAAACTAGGTTAGATTTACAAGTGGGGAAAAAAACATTAACCAACATTTAAAGAAAAAAATGAAAGCCAAAAAAATCAAATAATACATTTACTCAAATTGTAGGAAAGAAATATTTATTGTTTTTAACGAAGAAATAAAAATAAATAGGCGATAAATGATACTTATTAAGTGTTTCTTTTTTCACTGAAAATCAGGTAAAAATGGCGTCGTTAGGGTTTTTTCTTTTACTGACAATTATTTTTGGTTTCGTTAACATTAGGTCTAAAATTTTTTGCCTGAACATTTTTTCTTTAGTGATCAGTTTTTCTTCCTGACAAAAGTTAATCACTCCTTCGGGAGACGTAACCGCCAGTGATAGCTCATGAACATTGTTTGCAGTACTTTTGCGTTTCAATCAGCTGAAATGCTGACATGTCGTCTGCTTTTTTTCTCACAATTTGACTGGCTAACCAAAGTATTGACGCCAAGTCGATTTTAGCAATGGGTCCTAATCTAAGAAAGCACTGAAAGAAAGCAAGAAAAAGAGAAAGCTGACTAATTGTTTGAGCTAGTTTCAGTGTTGTTTTTGAAACAATTACTAGTAAAAATGGAAACAATTTACCCCCCCCCCCCACACACACAACCTTCACTAATTTAGTCCCTGGTGACCACAAGGGAATGAATGTTACAGTATTTTTTTTTTACCATAACCTGATCAGAGTCACACTGAATCAGATGATGTAAGTTTTACAAATTTATCTTGTGTAGTTTATCACTTTTAGCTGGACACAAACACACAGACAGAATTATGACTTTCTTTATATAATAGCAAAGTTTTAGATAATTTTAAAATGTATAGTTTTCTCAATTTTAGCTTATGACTCTCTTTGGCTATTTTCATTTCAGTTTATGTCTTCCATTGCCTCAGATTTTTGTTGTAAACAACTGCAAAGAGTAATCCGCAACCCAGATTGAGATAAACAGGATCGAGATATACACCAATAGTCGCCAAATATTTTCCCCCATCCTGGGGAAACACCTAGTACATACATATTTTGAGTTTTCAAAACTTTTTAATGAATGGTTAGAGTGTTCACTAACGGGCCAGAAAATCAGGGTTCAATCTTCGGTCGAGTCATACTAAAGGCAAAAAAAAAATGGTACTCAATGTCTCCTTGTTAAACACTCAGCATTATAAGGCGAGGATCAAGGGTAAGTGGAGCAATCCAGGTAAAAGAGTGGCGCCCTGCCTTACATTTCTGTGTAGTAGCCAACGAAAAGGGAACTTTCAGCTGCTCTTCACTACGGTCGATCCATTTATCATTTTTATATATTATTTTTATTTATCAGACCAGATTAAAGAACATGAATAAAAAATAAGTAAAGCATGAGTTGTCTCCCCCTGTAATCACTACTCCTTGAATAATATAAACAACTATTAATCACAACTTTTGTTGGATTTTTGGATTTGGTGGGGGAAAAAAAACTAATGAGTGTAGTTTTAGATATTTGAGAAAAAGAACTAATTTTTACAAATGGGGGGAGAGGCATTATTCATTTTTTTTTCGAGGGCAGGGGGCAAATATTTTCTGGGATCACCTGTACATGTTTAATGTAAATGATAATTTATTCTAACTTTTGGTTTATTTTTTAGCAAAAATTTATGAATTATATTTTAGATATTTGCAAAGAATTATCATTTTGTGTCCATTTGAGGGCATTTTAGTCGCTTGAGGGGAACACACACAGGGCTTATTTAATGATATCTAAATACATTTAATAACCCTAATTAAATATATTCTTCGGAAATTTGAAAGAATTATTGGCAAACCAGAAGAGTACCCGACTCCAAAGTCAGCAGCAAACGGTGTTCAGTCAGATTTAGTTCCTGATATTAAACTTCATTCGTAATATAATTTCTGGCAAGAGTTTCACTTTCCCAAATTTATTAATTTATTTATTAAATTGTTAAGTAAGAGTACAGAATAGTTAACAAAGCCCTCTGCATGCGAAGAATGGCTTCTTAAATAATAACATTATTATTTCAGCATGGTCCGTAAACTGCAGAAGATTATTTAGAAAACCATTCTTAACATGAAGAGGGGGATGGGCTTTGTTAACTATTCTGTACTTTCACTTAACAATTTAATAAATAAATTAATAAATAAAAATTAGTACAAAACTTGGCAAACTGGAAGAGTAAGTGACCCAAAACAGGAAGTTTTTAATATCAGGAACTAAATCTGACTGAATACTGTTTGCTGCTGACTTTGAGTCGGGTACTCTTCTAGTTTGCCGAATTATTAATTAAAAGATAAAAAAAACTAGAGTATTATTGTATTAATTCAATTCTCGTCTGCACCATACCATAGACTCAATAATGGTACTTGATGCCCCCTTGCTAAACACTCTGTATTATAAGGTGAGGATCAAGGGTAAGTGGAGTAATCTAGGAAAAGGAGTGGCACCCTCTCCCCATATGTTAAATATCCAGGTCGTGCGTACGGAAAAGTCATGCTGACAAGAAGAGATACATCTGGCGATTGTCAAAGGATAAGATAATTATCAGATGACCTAAAGGTCATTTGAATAAAAGTAATGCACCTATCATAGGAAGAAGCAACACAATAAGTTCAATTGTCAAAAGAATAAGAAATGTTGGAAGTATGAAAGGTCATTTGGCAGGAAGTACATGCCAGGTGCAATCGAGTCATACCGAAAGAAGATAAACAAATCTGTTGGATTGTCAATTGATTGAAATCTCATCACCGAATAAAACACCTTGGGGAGGGGGCATGCCTACAGTGACAATGCTGTCCCATGATATCAATATCGACAGTTGGTTGACGCTTGAGCTGAGAAGAATCAACCATCAAATTCCTGTGTGTGCATCTTCCTCTTACCAACGCTGCCAGTAAACTTCTCACACCTGACATTATTCTATATCTCTACAAAGCCACCATCTGCCCATAGTATTGTTGCCACATCTGGGCTGGTGCATCATCCGCTAGTCTCTCCCTCTTAGACAAGGTCCAAAAAAGAGTTGCCAACTTGATAGGTCCTTCACTATCCACCAAGCTCCAGCCCCTGTCCCATCGCCGCAATGTTGCTTCCTTGTGCCTGTTTTACAAGTACTTCAATGGATTGTGCTCTGATGAGCTTGCTGCTCTGGTACCCCCACAACGTATATTCACTAGACGAACCCGACAATCTGACAAATCCCATCCATTCACTGTGGAGGTCCCCAGATGCCGAAGAGTTTTATACTCCAAAAGCTTCTTTCCACGTGCTGCTGGACTCTGGAACTCCCTCCCTGCTCCCTGCTTTCCTGACGTTACTGGCATGCAGAAATTTAAAACTAATGTAAACAGACATCTTGCTGCGCAGCTCCTAATTTAGGTTGACCCCCCCCCCCAAAAAAAAACAAAAAAACTCTCACCCTTTTTCTCAGTAGCCCCTTACATCTACAGTGGCGGCCTGCCTTGTTTGGGGTGAACTATGATAAAAAGTGAAAACAATGGCAGAGCATAATTATTTCTTCCTTTAACTTTACTGATTGAGACGTTATTTTATATGGATATGAATATTAGTGAAAACAATGGTGGAGCATAATTATTTCTTCCTTTAACTTTACTGATTGAGACGTTATTTTATATGGATACAAATATTAGTAATAACAACCCCCCCCCCCAAAAAAAAACCCCCCCATAATCTCTCATCATCACTGACAATAAAGATATATCGTTATATCTTCATATATCAATGTGTCATCATTCTTTTGAAGCACAGCAGTAATACTACACATATAAGTACGAGTATATTAGTGAAAATAATATAGTTTTAGAGAAATAATCAGAAAATCTTACCTGGTAATAAGCTTGGAACGCATTTTGATCGGAAGACAGGTGCATGGATCGCCGCATCAAAGTTTCAATATTCTCCCAGTTTTCATTGATAATACCAATAGCTTCAGTCAAAAGACCCTGTTCATAGATTTCTCCAGCTTTTATGAGTGCCTGACCAATGATATCAGTATATCGGAGCCTGACCACATCATTACTTCGCAGTGGCTTCAGTCGTTCGTCAGCAAAATCACGTGTGATTCGTTGTAGTCGGAATTTCTTTAAATCAACGTCCGAAATTACCATTCTTTGTTCAACGAGTGACGCTAAATCAAAAACAATTTTTTCTCGTTCTGTTTTGGTCATCATCGTTGCAATGTCGAGGCCAAAGTGTCCATCTACACAGGACAGAATGGACAAAACGCGTCGCTGGGCTGGAGGCAGATTTGCCGCGTATTCCTCAAAGCGGTCAAAAATGTCTGCATGTTGACTAAGCGGCTTCGAGGAAGTCAAACAATCATAGAAATTCTCAGAAGTGTTGAGACAATGGCAGATGTGTTCGAGTGACATCATCTTCAATAAGTCCGTAAGACTATCAGCGAGACGTACGAGGAGACCAGGCAGATGATTGCAACTTTCGACGATGTAATCTATGCAAGACTCCGTCTCTTCAGTCTGAGCAAGACCAGATCTACGGCATAACAGCGACATGGCATCTTCACGAGTTAAAGGGAAAAGTTTATATTTCTCATAAACAGTGCCATTAATGGTGAATGCTTTCCATCCACTAAATGCGACAACCATTCTGAGAGAAGGAAAACGAATGAAAACTGTATCACAGAATTGCTGGAAGGACGACCAAGCACTTGGTCGTAGTTTTTGGAAATCATCTAAAATATAAATATGAGGTGCTGGCACATTCGACAATGATGAGAGAAACTTGTCAAAAGCGGCGTTTATTGTTGACCATTCCGAGTCTTTACTGATGCAGAAGTAAGACCAATGAAGAGGCTGGGGTGAAATCTCAAGGCTTATTTCTTGGATAGCCTGTTCAAAGAAGAATAGTGTAGATTGTCAAAAAATGGAAATTTCAATGAATTAAAAACTTTAATAGATTTTTAACACGGTATAGGATTGACATACATCCCAATCCTATAGATAATTGACAAACTGCATGAGCAAAAACATATAAGCCACGCCCCTAAAACAAACTCTACGAAAACAATTACATTTTTATGTAAACCGAAGCTGACAAAAAAGTGATGTGCTTACGATTACATCCGCATGCCAAAATCATTCTTTGTGCTCGAAATCATTTTTTGGTGCCCAAAAGTAAATTTACTCTTTGATCCGGTTGCCAAGCATAAAAAGATCAGAATTTCAATATTCTGACACAGAGGGATAATACAGTTGAGCCAGAAACAAGACAGTCCACTAACACATTATGTTCAGCTTGAATAACTACTTACTTTACTCACACAGAAGTTCACACACATTCACACACTGACAAAGGCTGCATACGCACAATGTCTACATTATATCCTGAACTGACACCGACAAAAAACAAATATAGACATAAACAGTTTGAATAATCTGAACACACGATATCATTTAACTTTTCAAACCAACTATTTACTAATGCAAAATATATATTTGTACATATATAAATATGTTGTGTTCGTTAACTGTTGTGCCACGTCACACATCGTAGAGAAATACCAAAAGGCGAATGTGAATTCACGGCTGATTTTTTGGACATTTATCTTTCATGTCACACTCCGGTGTATAATTTTTCAAACTAAGAACTTTTTGTTTTTCTGAAGAGCTCAAGGAGGACAGAATATTAACTTACTAATGTTGGTTGGTCTACTTTTAGCAAAACGAATTCGTAAAATAATCTATGTAAATACTCCTGATCAACCTGTCAGTCAGCAAAATCTGACCCCTTCACTGTTGAAGTCCCCAGATGCCAGAGGACTTTCTAGTCCAATAGCTTCTTTCCACGAACCACTAGCTTTTGGTATTCCCTTCCTGCTTCCTGTTTCTCTGACCGAAATAACATGCAGAAATTTAAATGTTATATGAATAAGCATCTTGCTGCACCACCCCCCAATTAGGATGCCCCTAATTCTACACTAGCCCCTTACGTCTCAGTGGCATTGTGTCTTGTTTGGGGTGAACAAAACTAAAAACAACAAAAAAAATCAACAAAATAAAAACGTACTCACTGTTTTAATGAGTTGTGTTTTGCCGACATAAGGAAGGCCATAGATTTGAATCAAAGGGACGTCACCTTCACAGAGAAGTGTTTTTAGTTTCTCTCGCTCGTCATGTCGGCCCACAAAATAACTGAATTTTGATCCACGACCCGCCATTTCGGTTTCACGACAGCTTCCGGCCATTGTCTTTGGTGTTTAAAAAAAACACAATACTAAAAGAAGAAAAAGAAAGAAAAAAAATGTGATAATAAATGCACCATGTTGAAATTGAAAAAGTTCCTGAGAATTAAAACAATTTTTCTTCTATTCTGGCAAGACACTACATGTGGGGAGCTCCTCTCTTCCTCTCTTGCTCCCTTTCGTTTCATTTCTCTGTTCTCCCCCATGCTTTTAGTATGTGTTATTTTTTCGCAGAGAGATTCGAGTGGTGCTCGATGCATAGAAAAGAAGCACCGATTTCTGTTATAAAATAAGGTGGCTGAATGATCATTCCCTCAGTCGTGATGGCGAGGAAATGCAGTTGAAAGTCCTGGTAGTTTAGAAATGGCAATATGAAAACAATTACAAATGTTATGAGTAAAAATAACAGCGACTAAATTTAAAAATTCAGACGAGACTCGGCAGCCATGAAAGAATGCTACTTCCGGTTTGAAAGCAAAGACGGTGGATTTATATAAAGTTACGACAAGAGATTTTTATTAGACTGAAGTATACACAAACAGGAGAGTTCCAATAAAACGAATGAATTGAACATCTATTTATCTGTTCCTGGAGCGGTCTTCCATAGAAATGCCACCAATAAATTCGTAGCTGGCTCCTGCTAGTTATTTAAAGTAAGACAGCCCGTGCATGCATTTTTCCCAACTTGCAAAATGGCAGACTAAACTTTTGAAATATTATAGACCATTTTGCTGCAGATAAGTGACTTAAATGTGGTTACATCACTGAGTGAAACAGATATGTCAATTCACTGACCAACTCGTAAAGACTGGATCGACATTTTTGAGTTGATGGATATTCTTTTTTCTTTCCTCTTTTTTATTTCTTCTTTCTTTTTCTCTATATGATACACTTTAGTCCGTCGGATTCTTGATTTTTGTCATCGATACGTTCCTTCCTACAGAATCAACAATTTATTCTGAATAGCCATTTTATTTTGTTGAATGTTGGTCCATATTGTTCAGAATTATAAAATGTAATTCGAGATAATTCCATCTAGAAAATAATTTTTCTAGTTAAATTTATTTTAAAAAAAAGGGAGGTAATTCTGTATTCGTCCATTACAGGCTTACTTTGGGGGGGAAAAAGCGGCATAGTTTAAAAAAACCCAGAACAAATCGCAAATAAATAGCTAACAGCTAGTATATTATAAGGTTTTATAATTTTATAATTTTATAGTTATATATTATATAGGAGAGAATTATGATGCAGGTGCATAAGAATTATTCAAATGCTTCTGGTGTCATCACCAGCCATGTCTGATCAGCGCAGATCATAACGAACTGTTCAGAACTATTTATTGTTATTGCAGATTGATAGCTGGTCCTCTAGGAGCGAAGTTATAGTGTGAGTATATTTACAGAAATATTTTGTATAGTTAGGCACTGTTCATTCTTTCAAAGATATTTTCTTGAAAAGTAGAGACACTCTTTATTATCACTGTTATTATTATCTTTGAGGCAAGACAACTTTGTCCAAGTTTACAAACTTGCGTCACCTCTCGTCTGCATCATATTATTCCAAGTGGAGTTAGGCAGTATTCGTTCTTTCAAGCATATTTCAGAATTGTCTATTTTATTCCCAGCTTCCTTTGTTCCAGCTCATTTGACTCATTGGTCTAGTGTTCTTCATCAATTTGCTGTTATGATGCCACGTTATAATACATCTTCCTATTCCAGTAGCCTCTTTCCAAGAACTGCAAGCTTGTGGAACTCACTTCCTGCTGACTGTTTTCCTCCTATTTATAGCTTTTGTCTATTCAAGACCAAGGTCAATAGGCATCTCCTGTCTTTACTATAGTCATCTTTCGTTCTTGTTAGCTCCTTTCATCAAGTGGCTTGGAGAAGGACACTGGGGTCACTGGACCACCTTCTCCACAAGCTCGCCACAGAGACCCCTCCACGAGCTCGCCTGAAGTCACGACGCCCATTCTCGGAGCATGCCCACCAGCTCCAGCTTTCAACACCCGGTGACGTCACAAAACGAATCTGGATGAAACGTTGCTGGACAGAGGAATGGCAGGCAGCAGATAAATCAAGGTTGCACAGATTTGTGGAGGACCCGGATAACCTACCAGGCATGGACCTCCCTCGCCGGAAGTGGACAATGCTCAACCGCCTCAGGACAGGTGTCGGCCGTTTCGCCGCGACCATGAAAGGATGGGGACTCAGGGACTCGGCTGTGCGACTGTGGTCACTCTGAACAGACAGTAGACTACATCATCGAGTCATGCCTTAAACATCAACCACTGAACGGCGAATCCGGCATAGCTTTGCTAGACAACAAAACATTAGCATGGCTTTTCTTAACCGAGCTGGTGATCTAACAGTGAGATGCTGTGAAGCAAACGAAAGAAGAAAAAGATCAAGTGGCTTTGTGCCTTGTCTGGAGCGACTTCGATAAAACAAAGAAATCAAAATAGCCATTGTGCGACGAAAACAAGCTGTTCATAAACTAATAAAACCTGCACCAAACTCTTAACAAAGATTTAAACAACCACATTTTTTATAGTTTAGTTTGTGTTTTTATCTTAATAAAAAATAATCTAAGAGAAGGCCAGAAGTCACAGAAACTAGGTCATCGCGATTTCTGGAAAATCTTCAATAGTGTCGTGAATATTTCTTTAAATATTTTAATGTTATTGTGAAACTACAGAAGCACAAAAAAAGTTGTTTGAGAGTTTTTAGTTTTCTCATTTCAATTTCATTGTATTTTCATAGGCTTATCTATGTCACAAAACAGCGAATGCCGGTCCCTCCTGGGTAAAAAAGGCCCAAAATAACTGGTCACGTGACAGCGGGTTTCTTCTTTCATCTTATACTACCTTCGTGTTCTGCTTCTGTGGCGACAAAATGAAAGAAGAAGAAAAAGAAGAAGAGTATTCGCCTTTCTTCAACCAGTACCCCCCAACATTCACCAAGATAAGATTTTTTGAAGTTTAATAAATGATAATTAAAAAAAAGAAAAGAAAAAAAGACGAAAGGTGCCGTTTTTAGCCTTTAATTACAAACCGCATTTATTCGGCGTTGTCCGGGTGGAAGGTTTACAGAGAAACAATTCAAAATATAGGCATGTTTACACATAATATAATATATATATATATACATATATATATATATATATATATATATATATATATATATATATATATATATATATATATATATATATACGTAGATATATGCAGAGAGAGAGAGAGAGAGAGAGAGAGAGAGAGTTATGAAAATATATTTATGGCAATTAAGCTACACAGAGGCTTCCACGTTTCATTCCTGTCATCATCGTCAGGCTAAAATGCATATATATATATATATATATATATATATATAGATAGATAGATATATGAAACGTGGAAGCCTCTGTGTAGCTTAATTGCCATAAATATATTTTCATTACTTATACTCTCTCTCTCTCATTATATATATATATATATATATATATATATATATATATATATATATATATATATATATATATATATATATATATAATGTTTAAGTAGGATTTTAAAACATTCGTTTTAAGTTATTCCTCATTTTAGTTTCGTTTTAATATATATTTGATTAATAGTAAATAAAAATAATAATCCGATGTGTATTTTTCAAAGTTACGTATAGGCGAGAAACACACACACACACACACAGATTTTGTCAGATCGTTTTATTAATAGAGATTATTGGACTTATCTTGTGAAAAAGAAAGCGGAACATTCAACAAGAATTAATAGGAAAGTTCAAAGAAGATAAAAATGCGACAAATTGAAAGGAAAAGTTGCACGTCTATAAAAAGGTACTCACAATGCGGACAATTTTACTACCGTGAAAAGTTTTTTTTTTTAATGTAGGTTTTTCTCTTCACTTTTACATGGCGCCTACGGCCGGTCTAATAAGTAGTAATATTATTACTATTACTTACTAGTAGTAGTAGTAGTAGTCGTACTGCTACTACTACTAATAATAGTTGTAGTTCTACTACTATTAGTATCTCACATTACTACTACTACTACTACTACTACTACTGATTTGCCTCTTCCTACTTCAGAATTATCGCCCCATCAGTCTACTCCCGGTCTTCGCTACAACCTTGTAACCCTTAATCAATCTAGCGATAGTCCGTCACCTTGTTAATGCTAAACTTCTTTCTGACCACCAGTATGGATTTAGGCAAACACGGTCTACTGCGGATATCCTAATGGTCATCTCCGAATGCATATACCATACACTAAACAAGGCAGGTGAAGCTAGAGTGGTAGCGCTTTATACATCCAAAGCTTTTGACAAGGTCTGGCATAAAGGTCTTCTTATAAAAATTAATTCATATGGTATTACTGGACGAATATTTAATATAATTAGATCCTTCCTATCCAAAAGAAAGATCCAGGTTGTCCTCGATGGTCGTTCATCCAAACAACATGACATACATGAAGGTGTACCCAAGGGGTCGGTCCTTGGACCCTTATTGTTTCTGATTTTCATAAACCTCCATGATGAAATTGTGTGTGAGAAGGGTGTATTTGCTGACGATACCACACTCTACTTTCGTCATGTGGGTAAAATGGACGTGCACATATCTGAGGCAATGGCTGAATCCTTAAAAAGTGACCTCCAGTCTATAATGGAATAGGGTCATAAATAGATAGTAACATTTAATCCTTTCTTTCAACAACTACAAGAAACCCCTTTCAATCACCGATTGCCATGGCAAATAACACCCTACCTGAGAGTCCAGCGTTCAAACTCCCCCACCTAACATTCACAGGTAACATTAATTGAAACAAATACATTGAAGACATTGCCAAGGCTGCTGCAAAGAAAGTGGGGTCTCTATATCGTACTAAAAAACTTCTCACACTTGACAGTATCCTATATCTCTACAAAGCCACCATCCGCCCATGCATGGAGTATTGCTGACACATCTGGGCTGGTGTACCATCCACTAGTCTCTCCCTCTTAGCCAAGGTCCAAAAAAGAGTCGCTAATCTAATAGGTCGTTCACCATCCACGAAGCTCCAGCCTTTGTCCCATCACCATCCCTGCACTTGTTTTACAAGTACTTCAATGGAATGTGCTCCGATGAACTTGCTGATCTGGTGCCCCCCTCGACATAAATACACTCGACCAACCCGACAATCAACTAAATCCCATCCATTCACTGTCGAGGTCCCCAGATGCTGGAGAGCCTTCTACTCTAATAGCTTCTTTCCTCGAGCTGCCGACCTTTGGAACTCCCTCTCTGCTTCCGGTTTCCCCGACTGTATCGAGATGCAGAAATTTAAAACTAATGTGAAAAAACATCTCGCTGCACAGCTTCCAATTTAGATGACCTCGTAAACTTTCACCGTAATTCTCAGTAGCCTCTTACGTCTACAGTGGCAACTTGCCTTGTTTGGGGTGAACTAAATTTAAAAAAATGTTCAAATATGACATGATTTATCAATAAATAATCGATAAACATTAATTAATTTGGTTAACTGTTGAAATACAACAAAAAATTAGTCTTTTTAAAATTTCTAAATGTAAATATTTTGGGTCCATTTTTTGTTGGTCTGTCAAGCAAAGATGAGAACACAAAGTTTACTCTTCCTATTTACTTGCCTCCCCACAAGGGCAAAATTAGACACAAGGTCAGTTTTTAATGAGGTGAAAATAATGCTGCCTAAAACTTGGCTCTCTCGATTGGGACAAAAATAAAAACTGCCTCAGTTTAGAAGGATTTCTCCTTCACTGACCGAGGACAGGAATGTTGAAGTGTAGTATGAGAACAGATGCCACACTTCGATTTTAGCCAAAGTTTACTGTCACATGACATCTCCCAGGAGACAGTTCATTATTTCGATATTTAATTTATTGGGAAGTTTAATCGGTTTAAAAATAAAATAAAAACAATTTTATGAAAGAAAGAAAATAAACAATATGTTGACCCCTCTCCCACCATCCACACATCCTTAAAATTAAATTAAAAAAGAGTTAGCATTATTGGAAAAAATAAAATTAAATTAAGAATTGTTTTTTGGAGATTATTTTTTTTTGTTTTGACCGAATTCTAAAGTTTAATAATAATTGATTACGTACTAATCATATTTATTATTTACAATGAACCGGGTTTCGGAATTGCTCCCAAATAACTTAGGTTTACTTAAAACATGGTTTAAGTAAACACACAAAACAAAAATATAAAACAATATGGTGCTTATGTACCGTAGAGCCGAAAAATAAAAGCAGTTTTTATCTTTAATTTTGAAGAGTCAAAAGGGAGATAACTTTAGTTTTCAACCACGCTTTATCTTAAAATGGATTTTAACGCTCTGAACTTGCATAATATTTTATATTTAACCAGAGATAATGACAAACTAACAGACTTCTTGCAATCGCACAGATTAATTTTCGAACAAATTGCTGAATTTTACCCAGTGTAAAACTGTCATTTATTTCAAAAACTTTATTTCCCTTGTTTCCCGTTTTTGTTTCTACTCCATTTACGTATTTTTCTATTTATTCCTTCTTCTTCTTTGATAATTAATTTATTTTAATAAATCATTTTTATTTGTCATTGCTGCCGAATGCGTTGTGATAGTTTTATTCCTAAATTATCATTTTACTTATACATTTTTTAACTTTATTTGAGATTAATTACAATAGTAAAATTTATTTTAAGATAAACCGTGGTTGAAAACAAGAGTTATCTCCCGCTGATTTCACTCTTCAAAATTAAAGATAATTTTTTTCCGGCCCTACGATACACAAGGAACAACAATATTAAGTTCTGTCAAATTTTATCATATACGTGAAATACTAAAATGGAAAATTGCTGGAAAAATATAATCGCCATCTTTATATACAGATCAAGAACAATTCTAAGGACACATAACTCAAGTTCATAATTATCTAGTAAAAGACAGAGACCCTTTTTTTAGATTAACAACAAAAAACAAAAGCGTAAAGGAAAACATCATTTTATCATTATTTCTTTTTTGTTGAAAACATTTCACCCCTATACCCCCACAAAATCGTAAAATAATGGTTCTCTGTGTTTTAACTAAAAAATTAGGAACTTTAGTTATCGCTCTTCCTTAGATAGCCTCTTTCTAAACTTATTTGTAAAGATGGCGACTATATTTTTCATTTCGGTGTTTCGCGTGTAATGATGAAATTTAGTGTTTTTAATGTTATTTTTGTTGCTAAAACATTGTTTAAGTAAAAAAAAAAGTGGTGCTTCTGTAGTTTCACAATGACATGTTAGGCCTCTCTTTAAAAAATAGCTAAAGAAATGTATAAATTTTGTTATGTAGTTACGTGGTTGCCTAAAAGAAGACTGTACACTAAAAATTACGCAAATTCATACAATATTTATTACATTAAAAATTAAAAAAACGATTTTATCTCACGGTCGCCATGTTTTTTATATTTTGATTTTTTTAGAAGAAAAATCGAGTTATCTCCCTTTCCTAATCAGTAAGCTACACTGTCTACCGATACGTAAGGGCTTTTTTTCTTATAATTTAATAAATAATGGATGAATTTACGTATTTTTTTCTGTACAATCTTATTTCCAGCTAACATGTAAGTACATAACAAAGTTTATATATTTCTTTAAATATTTTAATGTTATTGTGAAACTACAGAAGCACAAAAAAAGTTGTTTGAGAGTTTTTAGTTTTCTTATTTCAATTTCATTGTATTTTCATAGGCTTATCTATGTCACAAAACAGCGAATGCCGGTCCCTCCTGGGTAAAAAAGGCCCAAAATAACTGGTCACGTGACAGCGGGTTTCTTCTTTCATCTTATACTACCTTCGTGTTCTGCTTCTGTGGCGACAAAATGAAAGAAGAAGAAAAAGAAGAAGAGTATTCGCCTTTCTTCAACCAGTACCCCCCAACATTCACCAAGATAAGATTTTTTGAAGTTTAATAAATGATAATTAAAAAAAAAGAAAAGAAAAAAAGACGAAAGGTGCCGTTTTTAGCCTTTAATTACAAACCGCATTTATTCGGCGTTGTCCGGGTGGAAGGCTTACAGAGAAACAATTCAAAATATAGGCATGTTTACACATAATATAATATATATATATATATACGTAGATATATGCAGAGAGAGAGAGAGAGAGAGAGAGAGAGAGAGAGAGAGAGAGAGAGAGAGAGAGAGAGAGAGAGATTTATGAAAATATATTTATGGCAATTAAGCTACACAGAGGCTTCCACGTTTCATTCCTGTCATCATCGTCAGGCTAAAATGCATATATATATATATATATATGAAACGTGGAAGCCTCTGTGTAGCTTAATTGCCATAAATATATTTTCATTACTTACACTCTCTCTCTCTCATATATATATATATATATATATATATATATATATATATATATATATATAATGTTTAAGTAGGATTTTAAAACATTCGTTTTAAGTTATTCCTCATTTTAGTTTCGTTTTAATATATATTTGATTAATAGTAAATAAAAATAATAATTCGATGTGTATTTTTCAAAGTTACGTATAGGCGAGAAACACACACACAGATTTTGTCAGATCGTTTTATTAATACAGAGATTATTGGACTTATCTTGTGAAAAAGAAAGCGAAACATTCAACAAGAATTAATAGGAAAGTTCAAAGAAGATAAAAATGCGACAAATTGAAAGGAAAAGTTGCACGTCTATAAAAAGGTACTCACAATGCGGACAATTTTACTACCGTGAAAAAGTTTTTTTTTAATGTAGGTTTTTCTCTTCACTTTTACATGGCGCCTACGGCCGGTCTAATAAGTAGTAATATTATTACTATTACTTACTAGTAGTAGTAGTAGTATTAGTAGTAGTAGTCGTACTGCTACTACTACTGATACTAATAATAGTTGTAGTTCTACTACTATTAGTATTCTCACATTATACTACTACTACTACTACTACTACTGATTTGCCTCTTCCTACTTCTGTGTCTGCAACTTCTAGCAGAAAAAAAAGTTTCTCGAAAAGGCCATCAGCAGGAACGAAGAACTCCCAAAAAGTTTTTGCTAAGGGGTAGGAGTAGGAGTAGGAGATATAGAGTGGAACAAAACTGAGGTACCATTTTTGGTTCTTTGATATGATAGAGGCGCGTGAGATGATCAATTTTTGTTTTCCTATCCTTTGGTTTTTTAGGATACAAAACGAACCACCTATCATATGAAGGAGAGTAGTCTTGTGTGTGTGTGTGTGTGCGCGCGTGTGTGTGTGTGCGTGTGTGTGTGCGTGTGTGTGTGTTTGTGTTGGTGTGTGTGTGGTTAACACTCATAATCTACCGAAGTTATGGAAAAATGTTGTAATATTCATCCGCTTCGGGTCACCAGGAATAAAATTAGTGCTTGGTGTATGCGTGTATGTGGGGGAGGGAGGGGGGGGTCATACCATTGTTTTACTTTCTTCTCTGGCGATTGTTTTAAAAAGAACACTGAAATTAGGTCAAATATTCAATCGGCTTTCTTTTTCTTTCTTGCTTTTCTTTTCCTTTTTTTTGTATTATATTGAACCTGTTCGAAGTAGCAGCTGCAGTGAATGTTGTTATTACTTATCAACTCTTGATTGGACAAAATCTGCAATGAACGTTTTCTTTCAGGCAATAAAGGAGCAATAATATTGACCACGAATTCTAGTGTATACCATAAAACCCAGGTGAAGGGGAGGTGAGAAAGAGAGAGGGAGAGAGAGGAGCTAGAGAGGGGAGAGGGAGAGAGAAAATGGGAGGGAGAGAAAGAGAGAGAGAGGGAGATAGAGAGGAGGAGAGGTAGAGAGAGAGAGAGAGAGAGAGGGGGAGATAGAGAGAGAGGGGGATAGTGGAATCGTGAATGGTGCTAAAAAAATAATGTGAATCAGGATGTGGGAAGCAGCAGCAGCAGCAGTCAATGTTGCTTTTAAGTATCGACTCTCGATTGGACAAAGTTTTCAATCAGCAGTTTATTTTCAACCGATCACAAACGCAAGTATATTCCCTTCCAAATTTTGCGTGTAATATAAAAACTTAAACACAACTTTCTTTCTCGTTTTGCATTTGTCTTTTCTTCCTTTCAGACTTAACACATGTGTGTACGTCACAAAACAGCCTAGACCCCTGGCCATTGTGGAATCTATATTTCAAATATGTGACGGGGTTGGGACCCTAATCCCCTTCAAAATTGGCCCCTTGTGCTTGCACACGCTTAGCCCACCGATCCATCCACTGCCGGAAAAACCTCTGGAAGTCTTCTCATGGAATGGTGTTCATCTCCACCGTCGTCAAAGCAATATGGATTTCATGTAAAAACTGAAAAATGTGAATTTTTTTCGGACACAAATGAAATACTTGGGATTAATTTTTGTACAAAAATGGTCGACGACTAGACTCAGAAAATATTTCAGCCATTAAAAAAATGCTAGCACCGGCAAACAAAAACATTACACTCTTTCCTTGGCATGGTTAGCCACTACAGCGTATTTTTCCCAGAACTTCATTGAGTCCGTGCACCTCTCAACAATAAAAAACTATATATACTATGGAATTGGTCCACTGTCTGTCTTTAATAAGATAAAATCATTACTTTCCTCAGATATGTTGCTCATGCACTCTTACCGATCCGTGTTGTTGTTTCTGATGCATCTGATTATGGTGTTGGATCTGTCATTTCATATAGCTCATGCATCCAGGTTTCTGACACCCGCCGAGCGAAACTATAGTCAGATAGAGAAGGAAGCATTGGCAATATGTTTTGCCTCATAAAATTCACAAAATGCGATATAGACGTTACTTTACCTTGATCACAGATAATAAACCTCTTATTAGCATTTTCGGACCCACAATAGGTAACTCAATCTATACAGCTAACCGTCTGCAAAGATGGGCCACTATGCTGTTGGATTATGATTTCTCTGTCAGATATTCTTCAACTGATTCAATCGGACATGCAGATTCTTTATCCAAACTCATGGATAAACAAACCAAAGTCAAAGAGGATTCAGTTATTTCAGCATTATCTGTGGAACCAGAAATTATTTCAATGCTCATATCAACTGTCAGAGCACTGCCAATTACTTCACAAATGATCTGTGAGGCTACAGCTTCCGACCCCTTACCCAAGACAGTGTTGCACTTCCACCATGCAAAATGGCCTGAGGTATGTAAAGACAAAAAACTTTCAACCTTTGTTTCAGCATTAAATCATCATTGTCTGCGGTTGATGGGTGCGTTCGTTTTGGAGAATGTGTTTTATTTAAATTGAAAAATTGTGTATTAAAACAATTTCATTTTGGACATTGGCATTTGCCGGATGAAAGCCTTAGCAAGTAGCTATGTCTACTGGTCAAACATGGACAAGCAAGCAGAAGATCTGAGCGATGACTGTAAAAAAATGTCAGCAGCAAAATCTCCAAGAAAAGCAAAACTTTTATCATGACCTCACATTGACTTTACAGGACCTATTGATGGAAAGTGTTTTCTGCTACTAGTAGATGCTTACAGTAAATGATCGAAGTTTTTCCCAATACGCCGCATTACCTCTGAGGAAACGATTTTAAAATTGCAACATATTTTCAGGCGATTTAAAGTCCCATTCGTTTTTGTACTCTGTCAAGGCATGAAAACTGGCTCTGAACAGCACCTCCCCAGATGTGGCAACAGTACTCCATCTTAGGGCGTATTTGGCTCTTTTACAGGTAGAGGAGTGCATCAAGAGTGAGATACGTTTTGGAGCGGTAGAATTATTCAATAATTTTTCTAGTGACCTTGGCAATCGATTTTATGTAAGTCTTCCATTTCAGGTCTGGATTGAAGGTCAGTCCCAGAAACTTATCAAAGCAAGGGGCTTCCTTAAAGTGAGAGCCATTCATTTCAATTGGGGCAAAGTGAGGATCAGAGCGTTGGTGGTGAAAGGAGAGATGCTTGATCTTAGACGTATTAAAAGTAACCAGCCATCTTTAGGTCAGAGGAGAGAGAATCAGAAAGATCTTGATCATTAATGCTCTTCGAAGTGTTGCCATAGATGGTTGTGTTGTAAAATGCAGTCGGCTGCATTTTTTTAAGTGATGCATATGAATGGCAGACGTTGCAAGTGTTAGATGCTCGACCAGAGAAAATAAAGATCTTTGGTTTTATTTGGGCCACCTCAGAAGTTTGTTTCTCTTTGAGATGAATTGAGTATCTCGTGAAAGGCGGGACCCATGCTGGTATTTTCACGGATTGTCGCCATGATAATTCTCTGTCTGATTTTTATCTCCATGGATATCTCAAGTGGTCAATGCCTGGGTGGTTTATCACCAGGGAGAAAGACTTGGCCAGGAAGAAAGAAATGGGAGGTGAGATCTGGTCCACTGGGCCTGACCGGAAGTTGGGGTTTGCTGGGAAAGCTGGTAAGCAGTTGAAGCTGGGGTGCCGGCAAAATGGCTCATCTGAGTCTCTTAGCTAAACGAGTTGTGCTGGACTTATGTTTTATTTCACCGGGATAGAGAGATCTCATTTTGCAACTTTGCCATTCAACCGGGGATCCCGAGTTTCATTTGTCACCTCTAACAAATAAATTTGTTACTTGTTTATAAACTGGAGTTTTTCTTGATTCCACCGTCAGTTTATATCAATTTTAAACTTCAGAAACAAAGTAAATTATTTTTTAGCAGATTAAAAAATGGCGTGAAATGAATGATGGGGTAATTGGGTAGCCATACCCAAAATAATTGAAGTTTTAGTTAAGGTCGATGGTCCTTCTGCAGTTCGATATAATGTCTTTCCAATTTACAGAAGAAAGAGTGACAACATTGTTATTTAACAAAAAAATATAATTTATTTTGGCATTTCATGTCGGTATGTACGTTATCACCTTTCACGCACATTGAAAAGGAATTAAAAACAGCCAATACAAATCTTTACAAAAAAGGGGGGATGCATCATGGCAGATTCCGTTCCAGGCTGGTGAATTGAAGGGACAAGTTACAGCACTCCGATTCCTGGTGTGGTGTGACTCCAACAGCCCTGCGGAAAAACACTTACATTTGTGTACTTCAAAGAACTAGTCCAACAAACTCTATTCATACATCAAGCCATTCGACTGGTCGATGGGCCAATTACTCAGTGATAAGACCTGTCTGTTTACACCAAGAGGAAATAGTACATAAAAACATGTGACTGCTACATTACCCCCGGCTTAGGCTTATAAAATAGTACATTAAAACATGTGACTGCTACATTACCCCCGGCTTAGGCTTATAAAATAGTACATAAAAACATGTGACTGCTACATTACCCCCGGCTTAGGCTTATAAAATAGTACATAAAAACATGTGACTGCTACATTACCCCCGGCTTAGGCTTATAAAATAGTACATTAAAACATGTGACTGCTACATTACCCCCGGCTTAGGCTTATAAAATAGTACATTAAAACATGTGACTGCTACATTACCCCCGGCTTAGGCTTATAAAATAGTACATTAAAACATGTGACTGCTACATTACCCCCGGCTTAGGCTTATAAAATAGTACATTAAAACCCGTGACTGCTACATTACCCTCTGCATGTGACTGCTACAAGATATTGTGGACTTGTTTTTTTAACGTATGAAAAGCAGTAATTACTCGATTTCATTATTTATTTTGCAGACATATAAAAAATCTAAACTATATACAAATAAAAAATTATTGACAAAAATAAATTTGAATATATGTAGAATAATCTAATTAAAATAGTGGAAATCTTATCACTGGAAGATAAAGTCACGAGACATACAATTAATGTTTAAAAATTTTTGCTGCAAAGATATGAAATCATTAGATGTCAGGAGTTTATTCCATGAAAATTAAATGGGAAAAACTACTAAAATATTAAATTTTTATTAATTAAAAATTTTATATATATATATATATATATATATATATATATATGGAAATTATAACTAAAAGGTAAACTTTTAGAGAGTTGGACCTATTGTGAAATAAGGAAAGCTCAATATACTGGATAGAGCAAAAATATTTGGAACTTTGACAGTCTTATCCTGTCAACTTATCAATCATAATATTTCCTCTGATGATAAGATTTTAATCTTTGAAAAGCCTGGTTTAAGGAATGAAAGAGAAGAAAAATAAATGTTTTTATTAACTAAACTGCTCCTTGTTTTGAACAACTGAAGATATCGATTTGCTTCCATTTGCAGGTCTTATTAATTTTCATTGACATACCATATTTTTGCTCTATCCAGTATATTGAGCTTTCCTTATTTCACAATAGGTCCAACTCTCTAAAAGTTTACCTTTCAGTTATAATTTACATATTTACACTCCTCTTGAGTTGAGCGTTTATCCTACTTGTGATATGTTCAACAAGGAGTTCATCCCTCTTTCTGCAAAAAATATTCCAATCCCCTCGAACGAGGCATACATCTGTAAATTGATCCAAGCGACGAAGAAGTTCATCATTAATGTTCAGTGGAGAACCTTCCATTACGACCTGCACAGTGGATCAAAGGACCAGCATAGTGCCAACTCCGGAGAGTGATGATCTTACACTGCCTATGAACTCCTCCAGAGAATTAAAGAGACTCGAAAAACCAACAGCATCAAGGTATGGCCTGAAAACTTCTTCCTTTCCTAGGCAAAATCATAGCCTCAATGAATTTGAAGACGAATTGTTCAACCTTATTAAAAATATTAAATTTAAAAAACACAATAAGCAATCTAACCCCATAATCAAAAAAATTAATAGCTTTACTAATAAAATTAAGAAACACCATGATATGGTAGTCCCTGCAGATAAGACTAAAAACTACTACAAATTAACTTACACTGAATATAAGAACTTAATTTATAAAGAACTTAATAAATCTTATAAAAGTACACCTATAAACACTCTTAACACAATCAATTCGGAAGCCAAATCTCTTCTCACCTCCTTAAATGTCTTAAACTACACAGAAATCTTAACCCCAGCTACGCCTAGATGCACATTAAAGGACCATAAAAGAAATTTCCATGAAAACCCTACCATTAGATTAATTTGCCTTACTTGCCTCAGGATACAACGTTAAAATTAAGTACAACAATACTCCGCCAACCCGTAAAAATAATCTCACTAGCTTAATTACCCATAATATGGCTTTAAATTCCAGAAGACGGGGTAACTCTAATATCCATTCGAACCCTAACCCTCACAATACAGACAGCTTGGAAACTATAAACACTAACCGGAACTCTGAGGGAGATAAAAAGTCAAGAAGGAAAAATAATATCTGGTTTAACCCTCCCTTCAATTGCAATGTAAAAACCAACGTCCCGAAAGAATTAAAAAAAATCTTAGACAAATGTTTTAGGTACCCCCATAAATATTGCACAATACTAAATAAGAACTCCATTAAAATATCCTACTCCGCTATGCCTAACATAGCGCAAAATATAATTTCCTCCAATAATAAAAAAATAAAAACTGCCCAACAATCTCCCTCCCCTCCTCCCCAAAATAAATGTAATTGCCGTAGACCCAGAGACTGTCCTCTTAATGGTGATTGCATACATAGTGATGTTATATACGCATGCACTATTAAGGAATACCGACAGAACTCTAACTATAATTCGAACTCCGCTTCGGCAACCCTGCCACCTTTACGTACTTCCCCCTATCCCTCTACCCCGATATCTCAAAGTACAAGTAACGACCTCCCTAGATCTTACTCCTCATCTTCACCGAGTAATCTTGAACCCTATACAATTGGCAGTAATACCCCGGTTGTTCTAGGCCCTACCCCACCACCCCAGGCTAATATCAGATAGTATCAGATCCACCCACTCAAACAGTTACCAATGACTCTAATTATTCAAATGCAAATTCTGCACCTTGCAAAATTCACACATACATATGTCTTAGCGCTTTCCCAATTAAGATAAGAATCTCAAACCACATACAATCATTTAAATTAAATAACAATAACCCTAGTACCTCGCTTTCTAAATTAATTAGAAACCTTAAAAGCAATAATACACCCTACTCCTTACGTTGGTCCATCTTGAAAAAATCTAGATCTTACACCCCAGGATCTCCACACTGCAGCCTTTGCACTCTGGAAACTTACGCAATAGCCACAGCTAATAAATCATTAAATACTATTAACTCTAAAAACGAATTGATCTCCCATTGCAGGCACAAACGTAAATACAAATATGCTAACTTCTTGGCCCCTCCAGATACACCCCCACCTAGCAATAATCAATAGATTTCCCCCTTCCCGTATCTTATAATCTTTGTACTTACTATTTACCTATCCCTGGTTGCCCCTATACCAATCCTTCTGATGTGAACATTTAACCTATCCTTTAAAATATACTTATCTAATGCTGAATTGCTTTGCTGCCAGACTTATACCTCGCGGTGTCGCTGATGTTGATACTGATTTGCCATCCCCTATAATTTTTTCGTTATTACACCCTATCCACCGTCGTTTTCTCCAATTGCGTTTTCTCCAATTGCGTTTTCTCCAATTGCATTGTCCTATATATACCTAATTCCTATTTACCCTATCTTTACCCCTTGTTTAGGCTTCCATTCCGTTTTAACATCGAATAATTTCCTTTTATACTTGTGTACATGCGTACCTTTAGTGGGTGTTCTGAGAATTCAGGTGCATGTATTGATGCTGATGAGTATGTGAGTAATTGCCTTTTATGTATGTGTATATATATGTGTAGTTTTCTGGGGTCTCAGGTGCATGTATTGATGCTGCGCTTGTGTATGTAAGCGGTTTTTGCTGTGCAGGTGTACGGAGGACGCTTGGGTGCTTGTGTCCTTTGTACATTTGTATATATATATATATATATATATATATATATATATATATATATATATATATATATATATATATATTGATATGTATATGCATGTGTGTATGTATGTATGTGTTGGTTTTTTAGTATGTGCATTTGTGTGTGTATGTGCGGCTTTGTTCACATGGTTTTTACATGTGCTTTATTCACAATTCATGTCAGATTACGGTGGATGTCCAATGATGTAATGAACAATAGTTCACCACCGCGAGCGGGTGGAGACAGCATTGCAACTATATACCTATACACCCCCATCTTTAAATCCTATTATCTATTCTTTATTTTTCACTATTTATTTTTTATTTTTTATTTTTTATTTTTTTATATTTTTAATTTTTTTATTTTATAATTTTTATTTTTTAAATTTATTTTTTATTTATTATTCGTTAGTCTAAGTGGTTTTACATCTGCTTAACACCCCCATCTCCCTATTTTTAACCACCTACATTGTCGATTTATTTATAGATTGACAATTGATTCAAAACCCCTAAGCACCCCTTTAACCTCTTAAAGAAATTTACTCAGACCTTAAGATAGACAATTCCCATTTCTTGTTAAAATAAAAAATGAGGGTTAACCTTATTAGCGACACCAGTTTACTCCTCCTCCCTTTTACCCCCATATAAAAACCCTGCCACTATATCAGTTTCTGTTTCTTATCTGTATTTAATCTACTTACATTCCCCTTTGGGAATATAACCTCACTGAGTTGATCAAACATTTGGTATTTCTGTATGCGGCCACCTTGGAACTTATTTTTTATTACTTTTCATCCTTAATTTTGTCTTCTGCCCCCCTTTTTCTCTGCCTAAATATCATTTTGATTTGAATCCCTTAACCACCCCCACCTGTTAGATTACACTCTATTTTCGATCGTTTTTCTTTTTCTTTCTCTTTTTCTTTTCTCTTTTCCTCTTTTTCTTCTTTTCTTCTTTTCCTTTTTCTTTTATTCTTCCTCTTCCATTTCTTTTTCTCTTCCTTTCTTTATGCTATCCCACAATTCCCAAGTAATTTTAATACATTGCGACGATTCGTTTTTGATTCCATTGAGACTTTTGTCGTTGTTTTTTGCCTTGGAATGCGCTTAACTGAAAACAGGAAGAATATTGTTTTCCTTGACATGGCACATTTTTATTTGATCCCTCTCCGAGGACAACAGACCTGAGTGGAATCGTCGTCGTTGGATTTTTATACAGATTCCTCTGGATTTACCAATATTTCTGAGCCCCACGTTCTTTTGGATTTCGTTATTGGTGATTCCCATGCCCGTTTGAACTTTAAAACTTAAAAAAAAAACTCTTTCAAATTTGGAACTTTGACAGTCCTATCCTGTCAACTTATCAATCATAATTTTTCCTCTGATGATAAGATTTTAATCTTTGAAAAGCCTGGTTTAAGGAATGAAAGAGAAGAAAAATAAATGTTTTTTATTAACTAAACTGCTCCTTGTTTTGAACAACTGAAGATATCGATTTGCTTCCATTTGCAGGTCTTATTAATTTTTATTGACGTACCATATATATATATATATATATATATATATATATATATATATATATATAATTTTTTTTTTTTTTTAACATAGTTCACCCCAAACAAGGCAGGACGCCACTGTATACATAAGGGGCTACTGAGAAAAAAGAAAAGGGGGAGAAGGCAGGGGGCGGTCAACCTAGATTGGGATCTGCGCAGTGAGATGTCTGTTTACATTAGTTTTAAACTTCTGCATGTCTGTAGTGTCGGGGAAACAGGGGGCAGGGAGGGAGTTCCAGAGGCCAGCAACACGAGGAAAGAAGCTATTTGAGTAGAAAGCTCTCCGACATCTGGGGACCTCCACAGTGAATGAATGAGATTTAGTTGATTGTCGAGTTAGTCTAGTGAATTTACGTCGAGGGGGCATATAATATTATAAAAAGATATAATATATTATATATATTATGTATCGAATTTCAGTATTTATTTCAACAGTACGTGAGTTGAGCTAGGTATTAAGTTATGAAAAAATATTTATGGCAATTAAGCTACACAGAGGCGTCCGCGTTTCATACCTGTAGTGGATACGTTCATACTCATGGACGTATTCCTTTGCTAACACTCTTCTCTTTCATTCCCTTTTATTTTCATGTTAACGAAGATTGCCGATATAAAGTTGTTTTAAATGTTAGAATGAGACTTTGACTTTTTATTCTACAGAAACTGAGACTTGGACAGCAGGAAGGCTGGATCAACAGAGATGAGGAACCTGAACAGCAGGAATGAGGAACCTGAACAGCAGGAAGGCTGGATCAACAGGAATGAGGAACCTGAACAGCCGAAAGGCTGAATCAACAGGAATGAGGAACCTGAACAGCAGGAAGGCTGGATCAACACGAATGAAGAACCTGAACAGCAGGAAGGCTGGATCAACAAGAATGAGGAACCTGAACAGCAGGAAGGCTGGATCAACAGGAATGAGGAACCTGAAGAGTCGAAAGGCTGAATCAACAGGAATGAGGAACCTGAACAGCAGGAAGGCTGGATCAACACGAATGAGGAACCTGAACAGCAAATAGGCTGGATCAACAGGAATGAGGAACCTGAACAGCAGGAAGGCTGGATCAACAGGAATGAGGAACCTGAACAGCAGGGAGGCTGAATAAACAAGAATGAGGAACCTGAACAGCAAGTAGGCTTGATCAACAGGAATGAGGAAACTGAACAGCAGGAAGGCTGGATCAACAGGAATGAGGAACCTGAACAGCAGGAAGGCTGAATAAACAAGAATGAGGAACCTGAACAGCAAGTAGGCTGGATCAACACGAATGAGGAACCTGAACAGCAGGAAGGCTGGATCAACAGGAATGAGGAACCTGAACAGCAGGGAGGCTGAATAAACAAGAATGAGGAACCTGAACAGCAAGTAGGCTGGATCAACAGGAATGAGGAACCTGAACAGCAGGAAGGCTGGATCAACAGGAATGAGGAACCTGAACAGCAGGGAGGCTGAATAAACAAGAATGAGGAACCTGAACAGCAAGTAGGCTGGATCAACAGGAATGAGGAACCTGAACAGCAGGAAGGCTGGATCAACAGGAATGAGGAACCTGAACAGCAGGGAGGCTGAATAAACAAGAATGAGGAACCTGGACAGCAAGTAGGCTGGATCAACAGGAATGAGGAACCTGAACAGCAGGAAGGCTGGATCAACAGGAATGAGGAACCTGAACAGCAGGGAGGCTGAATAAACAAGAATGAGGAACCTGAACAGCAAGTAGGCTGGATCAACAGGAATGAGGAACCTGAACAGCAGGAAGGCTGGATCAACAGGAATGAGGAACCTGAACAGCAGGAAGGCTGGATCAACAGGAATGAGGAACCCGAACAGCAGGGAAGCTGAATAAACAAGAATGAGGAACCTGAACAGCAAGTAGGCTGGATCAACAGGAATGAGGAACCTGAACAGCAGGAAGGCTGGATCAACAGGAATGAGGAACCTGAACAGCAGGGAGGCTGAATAAACAAGAATGAGGAACCTGAACAGCAAGTAGGCTTGATCAACAGGAATGAGGAACCTGAACAGCAGGAAGGCTGGATCAACAGGAATGAGGAACCTGAACAGCAGGGAGGCTGAATAAACAAGAATGAGGAACCTGAACAGCAAGTAGGCTGGATCAACACGAATGAGGAACCTGAACAGCAGGAAGGCTGGATCAACAGGAATGAGGAACCTGAACAGCAGGAAGGCTGGATCAACAGGAATGAGGAACCCGAACAGCAGGGAGGCTGAATAAACAAGAATGAGGAACCTGAACAGCAAGTAGGCTGGATCAACAGGAATGAGGAACCTGAACAGCAGGAAGGCTGGATCAACAGGAATGAGGAACCTGAACAGCAGGAAGGCTGGATAAACAGAAATGAGGAACCTGAACAGCAGGATGTGTCATCTTGTACAAAAGAAAATTATTATTACGTTTGCAAATAATAAAAAAAAGAATCAAAAACCTTATTGTAAATGAAATATATGCAGTATACAAATTTCTTACGTTTTAAAAAATCGCTTGAAAGATAAATATCAGCTTTCACTAAATATTTCTAAGTTTCTTCGTAAATCAAAGTGTTAAAGTCACATTAATAAAAAATTGCTAAATGATTTTTGCAAATATAATTTTTTTCACTTACCTCTAAAAATGTTGAATTTTCTTTCGTATTCATGAGGGAAACTTTGCTTATAAGCAAGTTTATTCTCGTATTTAAAAAAATAATTTTATTTAATTATTTTATGCACGAAAAGTTAAAAAAATATTTTTGTAAAAATAGTTTAAATTTGTTCCTGTAATTATTGCTCTATAACTTAAATTCTGTAAGGAAACAGTTTATCACGATTTGTAAAATAGACTGCAACAATTTGTAACAGTTGTATGAGAGATCTATTTTTGTGTATATGTATGCGCTATTTCTTGCGTTATGTCGAGTTGTAATTTGGTCGGCGATTAGCGCACGACGGATATGCGCACTCCAAACCTACCGATATTCACCTCGTTGGCAGGTAGATAAAAATTAGTTCCCAAGTAGATTTCGTCAGGGCAAGACGTCACTCCTATTCTTATCTCGTTCTGTGCTAGAACCGGCCAGGCGAGATGAGGAACTCTAGGATACCACATTCTGTTTGTGACAAAAGCCAGCCAACCTAGCAACTCTCTTTATGTTCCAGTGTTCCCCTTGAATAAAGATGATTCATATTTTAGTTTGAGATGTTTGTTGTTTTTTTTTAATGGAAGATGATGACACTTCTCCTATTTAATATTCAATTCCAGTCAGATGCGTCCAGACACGGTCAACTCTACCAAGTGACTTTCTCCATTCTGACGTTCTCCCAAACAAATCATCCCGTGGGAATACATGTTTTCATTAAATTTCTAGCCAAAGGTAATAGATTAAAAAAAAATATATTTTAGTTAACTAATAATTTACATAAACTTTTATCGCTATATGATCTTATTAAAAGAATTTTGAAATTAATCGAGAATTAAAACGATTTTATTTAGTAAATTATTTATATGTCTGAAAAAAATAGAGATCAATATTGTTTTTAATTTTTTCAGAATTAAAAAAAAACAAAAATCATATAATTTTATTGTTATAATCAATTCAATTTATTATTGTTAAAAGAAATAATTTATTTAGAGAAAATGTGAAAAGTATGTGCGTGTGTAATAAGTTATGAGTTGTCTCCCCTGCAATTGTC